>CARXXK010000001.1:57884570-58593422 GCA_949089665.1 Macrosiphum euphorbiae | reverse complement strand
AATCATTGCCACTATGTCCTAGATATTATCATAATCATAGTTAGGTTAACATTATTGAGAGACAATGTAACAAATCGACAACGGACTCGGGCTTTTTACATTTATAATTCAAATATCGTATATGTTTTCCAAAAAATCTCCTCACCTCTTCCGAAATTTTAAGTGGAAAAACACGTTCAAAATAATTTAATTTGAATAGCTTTGGTATTTAACAACTAACAAGCGTATCGCGTACAGTGTTCCATTTTCTACCCTAGGCCCTGGGGTGTCTATATAAGCAATATTATAACCTTTTAATAACTAATCAAAAGCTGCTCGAAATACCTAACGCTTAAAAAATGCTTGTGTAAGAATGTATTTTCAATTCTCAATCTACTGAATAAATTGTATGTGAAAGTATTGAGTGGTGAACACATGGAATATAGCAAAATAAATAATAGAGGCCGAAAGTCGGTGCGTTATTTGCATATTTTTTTTACTGAATAAAAGACTAAAAACAACATAACCATAAATATTAGCTATTTAAATTTGAATCTTAGCTCTATAAAAATACTGAAATATTTTTTGTGCGTCAAATAAATTAAAATGTTTTAGTAGTTTTTTAAATTTTAGTTCAACAGACTACATACCTACCCAATCCATATTTTTTGTTAGTTTTAATTCCGTGCATTTCAGAGGGGACATAATAATATATATTATTATATGATACATTCTACGCAACTATGGGTTTCGAGGCACTCGTTTTATTATGATTTATGATTAGTATTATTATAATTATATGTACTGCAACTGTTGAATATTTGTACGGTAATTTCTCGTCGACGGACGGCATAAAATATGCATAATGTACGCGCGGCTGACAGTGTCATGGTGTGCTGCAGCGGAGTGCGTGGCGATCGATCGATACCGAGAAATGATTATAATATTATTTTGTATGTACCTCCGTATAATGATAATAATATATTTATACGAGTATGATCCGCGACAGGACACACATTATTTCGGCCATCCGCTCCCCCGAGGGAAAATATTATACATTGTTGTATAATTATTAACGTTATACATATAGAGATACCTATACGTCATGGAGTTTTTTTCATTATCACTTGTACCTCTAAATAAAATGATTTGACTATTTAGTTCGACAAATGATAACTCGAAGTTTCATTTTCACATCAGTGACGGAAATGGACAATGGTCTCGGAAATTCAACATAATGACAAGTGACAACCCTGGATCACAATTATTTTAAAGCAGCAGGTTTTCTCCCTCGGCCCCTCATATTTATAAATTATATTTACACTACAGCCGAGTTCACAAATACGTCATCTTTCTTATAGTGTGGCTTTTATCTTATGTAATTGGCCATTGTAATTATGGTATCATTCACTATAACCATAATCTACCGTTAAATTTCTAGAGACACAACACGACTTTTTTAAATCGGAAATAATTTCTCTTCATATAGGTTTTACAGTATTATAAATACGCTGATGTCCCGCTTCATCATCGATAATTTTGCGACAAGTACCTATTCTAATACCTACCTAATATATAGGTATAGAATATTTGAACGTCCGTGCAATTCGATCGTATATATATGATGCCTTTATCGTTGTGGAACAAAATATAATATAATATACAATAAATAAAACGAAAAGCGCCAACAAGTTTTTGTTTTTTGTTCCTCTTCGCTATGCTTTTATTCTCACCCAGATCGCACAATATAATATTATTTGCGCTCGGACGAAAGTGGCATAGTCGTGCGTGTGAACGATATATGGGATAATGTTGGGTGGTACGGGTGGGGTCAGTGGCGGTGAACAGTTTTTAGATAAGGATAATCCGCTTCGGTGGTGGGTAGGTCGTGGGGGTGGTTTTTCCTCGACCAGCCCCCTCGCGACAATCCGCTCCCCCCTCTCAACGGCTGCATGCGCCCCTCGAAACAGACCACCATCCACGACGGATTCTACTCCCCTCCTTGTCGTCTCTAAAGAGCAAGCGACCGGAGCGCCGTTCGACGCTTCACCGCCCCCTCGGCGCTCCACACATATACCACCCACCCGCCTCCGTCTCCACCATCTACCTGGTCCATACCACACTCGCGCACGCACCGACGCACCGCACACACACACTCATCACGCACGTACATATCGCGCGCTTACACACACACACACAAAACACAAGACTCGGCGGCGGTGGCGGCAGCGAGCGAGCGATCGAGCAGAGGCGGCCGGCGAGTGCCGCCAGTCGATGGCGAGCCGCTCTGGTCGATGGCAGCACCTTGCTCCGGTGGTGGTGGCCGCCGCTCCGACGACGTGTCGACCGCGGCCTTGCCGCTAGCCGCCGCCGCCGCGCCAAAGACCGCGACCACTACGACGACTAATACTACTCCGTCGAAAATGCCACCGCTGCAGCGTCTGTCCGGCGGACCGCGTCTGGCGGACACTCAGGTGGCGGCTGCGGACAAGTCGCACCGGCGCAAGATATCGTTGCCGTGGTTCAGACAGACGAGCACGTCTACCGCCGCGGCCGCGCTCGCCCGGCAACACACCATCGACACGCCGGGCTCGTACAGGCACCGTAGTTCGACAGCCACGCGATCCTCTGCCGCGTCCGTACAGGTATATCATAAGTAATGCATGGCCCACGTCGACTTGCGTTTGTGTAGATCGTCGATGGTTTTTTCCATTCGTTTGGATTTTGTGGTGAAATGTATTTCTTTCCTGAGTTATTTTGCAATTAAAATAATCATAGTGGTTGTACTTTAGTAGGAGGTATCTTAGAATATTTTATATAGAAGATCTCAGAGAGTTATGGAAAGTGACAAAATTCGTAGGTACCTACTGAACTTGTAAAAAAAAATGCCTACTAAATATAATTTATTTGTTGGAACTGCAAACTCAATTCTCAAGTCATTGAACGAATAACATTTTATTTATATACATACATATATGGGTAATAAGTGTGCTTTAATTATATATACCTATATATATTATATTTTAGTTTTAAATAGTTTTTATTGCACAATCTGTTCAAATAAATGTAAAACTATAAGTGAATGTGATATTTGGAGAAAAAAAGACTGGATTCACAGATTGAAGAAACCTCCCATGTGGAGCAATTTCGAATATTTTTAATAAATGGTTTGTTATTTTAGTGAAGTCCTATCCTAGGTAGGTAACATTTTTTCCCCAATCTTATAATTTTTCTATTACGATACCAATATATAATGTTTTCTCGTATAATTTCGGCTTGCTGCAGTGTCTTAAAACAGAATAATTACACCTACCTACTTTATGTTTATATATAACGGTGTATGACTACGGTGATGAGTAAAAATTAATATTTTTAACAAAAAGTGTATATGGATTGGGCGTGTTCTACCCTCGCAAATGTAGGTATATGTGGCCAACACGTAATAATCGCGTGCCTTTTGTTCATTTTTTTAATGTTACTTTATTTTTTTACTAAAACATTTATGGCGTACCTATTTTATTTTAATCACCGATTGCAAGAATTTTTATTATAATTATTATTGTTATTACATTTTGTTGTCCTACGTTATTGAAACTGATAATAACTAAATTAGTTATTTTAAACACGTATGAACCGTATATTAATTGCCGATTAATTTTTGTCAAATTAATATTGTGATGTTTTCCTAAATTTAAAGTATGCTAAAGGTTATCATTCGTTGTTCTATTAAAGTGGAAACTAATAGGCGCCTTCCTGTAATATTTACTTTAATTACATTTATAAGGGTTGATATATACATCCATTTATTATAAATATACTGTTTAATTTTAAACTAATTTAAGAACTTAGAATTAATTCATATTAACCGTGTGTTATACCTCTGCGTCATTTGTTATTATTCGTATCAATATAAAATAATCAACAAATTGTACAAAATATTGTATATAATTATATTAGACTTTGAAGAATTCTATTGCCGTTATTGTCTTTATTTGTTTGGATTATAATGTGTTACTGTACTTTTTTTCTAATTCCCATATTTTAATTCATTACCAAATGGGCTTATAGGTATTATAGTCACAAAAAATAAATTATAAACATAACTATTACAATGATAACGTTTTATGAAATACACACTGTTAAATAACAGTATTAAATATTATAAATGTTTACTTAGATAATGAAAAGTTGTAACCTTATCATGCTATAGTTTCAGAATGTGTGTGTGTTATCCATGAAAGTTTTTTTGTTCAGGTAGATAACAAAAAATAATTATTTACTTATAGGTATCCATTAACCTCGAAATATAATATTTTATTTATGAACAGTAGGTATATAACATATATTTTATTATATCGGAGTATTGGCGAATGACGTTATATATAGCATAATATATTGAATTGATTAGTTTTATTCTTTTCAGTTACTTTTTTTATGAAGTAATTAATAAATGTGTATGATAAGTATTGGTAGGTATACTATTATATATAGTAAGTCTAAGGAATCTTGTTTCATTTAGTTTATTTTTTAATTAAATTTCTATAATTTATTTTTGTGAATACATTTCTATATCACACATGCATTAGAGATAATAAAAGTAATAATACATTATATATTTAAAATTTAAAAATATTTATACTAATATTAATATATATCTATGTATATTACCTAAATATAGATGTCAGCTAGCTTTCGGGAGTTTGGGACTGTATATAAAACACAATATTGAAAGCTTGTGCTATAAACATATAAGATAAAAATTATTCTTAATTTTAATAATTCTTTCATGAAATTAATTTTTAAAAAAATCCGTAGGTATATTATCATTTATCACCGTTCTTAATACTTATATTTATTATATCTATTGAATACCGTCAGTCTATTAGTAGTAAAATATTTTATTTTATTTTCCTATTCCCTTCGAGCACGATGTCGCATTTTGTGTAGTATAAACTTAGGTATAACTGTTTGGTGAATTTACTAAAGTTTTTTATATGCCTAATATTATTTTTTCACTGAAATTTCGATTTTCCGATGCCATGAACAATTTAAAAGTTATTAAGACAATTTTTTATAAATATTATATGCATAAAAAAAAACTATGTTTAAAAATCAGTTTCGCACATTTTTTTCATCTACATCATAGATGTGAAAACTATATAGAATTTATTTTATTCATAAAAATAATTTAGTACCTAATAATAATAATAATTATTTCTCATAATATTATCTGCTATTATTGTAATGCTCAATTTATATAACGTTTAACCAAACAGACTATATTTTTGTTATGCTTGGCAAACAATCGGATCAAACTTTCAAAACATTTATTACCTTTGAAGAACTCGTAATTTGTCTACAACTCCCACGGCTAAAGATGAAATTTAACCGTCGTATTTCCTACACGATGGTTTTCCATACATCAGCGTCATATTACTATTTATCATGATTCGTTCATTAAGTATAACAATAATTAAAGTATTCCACAGTAATTTGTTCGTTAAAATATATTTCAATGTTATTGTCAAACATATTAATTGTTATATTATAGAGGTACGTTATAACTTATAAGTTATAAGTTATAACATGTTATAGGTAGAATACTGTAAATCGCTATTAAAAATGTCTTGAAAACTCACATTTTTACAAAGAAGTACGTACCTATGTCATATTCTAGTTAATATATACGTATTCAATATACATAATACATAATATATGTATATTGTATAGGAATTTATTTATATATATCAACTGAAGCGTTATTCATTATTATTTATTATACATTTGCACACTACAAACCTTTCATCTTAATATATGTATTATAACAAATATTTTGTTATATTTGCACAAAACATAAATTATATCATTTTGTAATTCAGTGGAAAGCTTTGCGTTATTGTGAAAGTGTATATTATAATATTATGTCAGAATATTCGTAATTTTATGTGCAACGTTTTTACCTTTGAAGCAAAAGTTTACCCCACGAGAATTGGTTGAGAATAGTTGTTAAATGATCTATATAGTATACTTCGTGCACTTGAAAATTCTGCGTGAATATTTTATTACTTTTTAAATAAAAAGAGCTTAAAAAATTCGCTCCACTTTAAATTTTATTTCACAAACCCGATTATAATATTGTATAATGTAGCTTCAGTTTTATAAATAATATGTAGTATATCTAGTAGTTGGATAAAATTTCATCTTATTATATTTGAAGTAGTAAGGTTGGGGGGTAGGTAACGCGTGTAACGATTTAATACGTATTTATTGCCGTTAAGCGCGTAATAATAATTATACGCAAGCCTTTATTTTATATTTTTATCAAACGGGATATTTATCGATACTAATAATGGTTATTATCCTGTACTAATAGTATATGTATATATAATATTATATATGCCTTCTATTTAAATTGTTCTTGTAAATATAGGTAAGCAAATTGCGAAACTATTTATATTTCTAATAATAAAGCAAATCATTTAGCCGTGGAATGCCGTCGATCGGAATCGTGTTCAATGCATAAAGGTTATGTAGTATTACAATATCTTTTGAATTTTTAAGTAACGTAAACGCCTTTAGAGCGGCTAACGATTTAGCGAATTAAAATTTAACGAGCATGAAAATGCATTTATTCTTACTATCACCGTTACTGCTGCAGGTATAAAATTATCCATGATATTGTTATATTATATTAGTTACGATGTGTATATATTATTTAATAGGTTGTCGTCTCATTCTATTATAAATATATAATATATTTTTATATAAATATACTATATACTAATCGAATCTCGGGAAGATCTTACAGCGCTTGTATATACATACAAATAAATAAATATATATAGGTACCCACTACCCGCGCTGCTGTATCGGCTTGTATTAAAATCGGTGAAAATTTCATTGAATATAATGCTTGCATAGCCTGGCATATCCACATGCATTCCCAGATATCCGTATACTAGCGTACTAGCGTATACTACTATACCGTATATATTATATATGATAATATATAGGTTGGTCGTATAAAAAAACGTATCCCAACGTTGCTCTATATCCTCTCGTCATGTAGTAATTTATTTTATTTTATACGATCGGATATCCTTTTTTGTACAGTTTTATGTAGGTATATGCAATATAATAATAATATATGTTGCTCGAGCGTTTGTGTATTATAAAATATCGCATCGCCCCGTATATATACGCGAATTGAGCTTTTGTGTAGATAATAGTACAACAGTATATTATCGTTGCAAACATTCCGTATTTCGCTGCACAGGTGTCCAGTGTGCAGCTCGTACCTACTACCTACAATGTAGGTCCTACATCATGATGTATATATATTTATGCACTTGACCCGTTTCAAAATCCCTTTGACCGCATAAAACCGTATTCGTTTCGATCTGCTGAACATTGCCATTATTATATTATTATACTTTATTTTCCTCAGTTGCGTAGGTACTACACATAATTTCACCTGGTGCTCGTGGCGCATTAATTAATGTCAACCACGATCTAAAATCCGTATACAACGTATAGCATATATATATATATTATACTATTTCAGTTATGTGTATTATTATTTATAAACCCCCAGTGGCTTTTAAGGTTTTACTATAGACGGGGGAGGACAACATGTTGACCGGCCCTTTTACAAATGATCAATGTTTGTTCTTTCCGAGGTAAAAAAGAAAATTTTTACAATGTATATAATTTATCTACAATATAATTCCTTTATTTTGTTCACTACCATTGGACTGGCGCCGTATTATTATTTTGTACTTATATCTGGTATTTAAAGATAAACTACTTAATTAAATTGTTGTACTCTTAAATATATAAGGAGGTTTTTGACGAATTTGCTCTACAGATCTCCAGATTGCAGATTTTATAAAATATTATAAATATTATCTTTATGGTGTCAAGTATTTTTAAGTATTAACATGAATAAGTACTTATTCAAGTTTGTAAACTAAATTAATAATTAATACCTACCTGCCTACTTAAAGTTCTACCTACCTAGTTAATTAATTCAATAATTAAAATTTTTAGTTTTTCATAGAAAATTCTATATGAACAATAATATATACGTACGGTATTCCAAAATATACTTACTGCCTAGATAGATAGCCATCTACCTATATGAATTTAAACACCTTACTACTACTTGAAAATTATAATAATATCGCTTAATAAGATCTTATGTACCTATTCGGTTTTTCATTGTGTAATGAGTTATGACTATTGACTATGATGTACATATGTTTTTTGTTTATAGAACTCGGGCGTGGAGATGACGTGGGTGATCTCGGATTTCACGGCCACGGCCGCTGGCCAGGTTACTGTCGCCAAAGGCCAGCAGGTCGAGCTCTTGGACTGCTGTGGTGGTACGAGTGAAATGGTTTTGGTGCGCGTACCGTCTGACTGTACCGAAGGAATGGTGCCGCATATTGTACTCAAGCAACCACCGTCACTGAAGTCGCCGCAAGCCACAGGTAAAGGAAAACACCATTCATATTATAATAGATATCAATTTATATACATATACGATTAAGTAAAGTCGTAATCAGGGGTGGATAAACGAAAGGTGAGAGCTGTGAGTATGGCTAAACAATACCCCCGAGGTGCCTTTAATTCGATTCGCTTATTAGTTAATTTATAGAATTAGGTGGATTGTACTTTAAATATTCTAAAGCAGTTATATTATGTACCTACAATAGTTTAAATGTACATGATTTATAATTTTTTACTAGCACGAGTATACCTAGTTTATTTGAATTTTTATGATTCGTCGATGCATATTTTTATTAATTACTTTTTAATTTTTATATGTGTGAAATTCAGTTAACTGTTCTTCTCAGTCGCATTGTAGTGGTGAGTACGTTTTTGCTGTTACGTCATTATTGCTAAATTAGGTACACCCTTTATAGATTATAGGTAAGTAGTAAGTACCTATTTAGGTACGAGATGTCGAGATGTACTCGCATTTTGTTTAAAAAGTCTAAGCAACAACAAACAAACTAGTAATTTGCAATTACACGTATATATATTATTCTCTAAGAGCGAATACATAAATTATTCCCTTAACAATTTATGATTTAATACGCTTACTGTATTCTTGATTTTCTATGTATGAATACGAGTTGTTTATATTTGTAAATTAGAATTCGTATGTGAAAAGGGTTTTAATTACATATCCCGGACTATTGATTTAAGAATAATTATAATTAAATTTGTAAATTTCTAGGGTAGGTACTTAGATAAATATTAATTATGGACACATATCATAATTTATCCTCCACAAAAATACAAAGTACAATGTCAACTTGTTTTTTTAGGTATTTTTTGTGAATCTAATATTGACACATTAAATTCATATTTACATATGTCACATGGAAAGTTGTTTGTCTTTTTTTATGAATCATCTTTGTTCTTATAATAGTGTGAAGGCATTATGAATTAACAACTAGTCAGCGTTATTGTACAAAAAAGGAAACTGGCATAAAAAGTTTCTACCATGAAATTTAATATTGGTCCTGACATGGCGCGACCCTATTTCCTTTTATCCCATCGATTTCATCATTGTTATTTGTATAGATATCCGTAGAGAGTCAATAATGATTAATAATGATTTATTGCGTATATTTAGTAATTTGTTATATTTCCGCAATATCGTATCACTGAAAATTGATAATAATTATACATTTAATGGATTTTCTTTCAAAAATGTATTAAAACTATTTTGTAAATCAAAATGAAACTACGAGAATAGCAAATCTATAATCTATTCCAGGTACCTCGAATAAATAGATAAGTCTTTGGAGAGCATAAACTATAAATTCAATATTATATTCATCAAAGCTGTTTTATTAAATTATATACGAGTTCAAAGTTTGTATGTTTTATTAATTTGTTTTAACCATAAACGTTCATTAAACATCTTTTGACATAACAAATATTTATTATTAGATAATTATAAAAATAAATTGTTTCCACGTTTTGACTTAAGCCGAGTTCTAAGTAAGCTAATTTAAAAAAAACCGCGGTATCATATTGTATATCCTGCCAAGTTCTTAATTCAAATTCTTTAACAAATACGGTAGAATTTTTTTTTATGATTTTAATTTATTATCCAATGATAAATTTTATTGTATTTTGTGGTATTCGACTATCATGTTTTTTTGTAATAAACCTAAACGGCACCGATGTCTATATTGTAACGGCGTTATATTGTGTTGAGACTTTAAAACCAGATTATATCGAACGGAATTTTTCAATGTCGTTTACCTAATAGATTATATTTGTAAACGGTGTATGTGAATTAAAATTCCAAACCTTTCCAATTATAACTTCACATGCGAACTGATAATAACGATTGTCGGTCGTTCAGTGTCCGAGTGGAGTAACTTCAGTATCAAATGTATTCAATAGTTTACATTTACGTTGTAAATCGATCGAACAAACGTCCAAAACGTGTTGATTTTTCGTGTATAAATTGTAGTGTCAGTTTTAAATATTTTACTCACAAAAAAGTGAATACTTGCAGACAAAACGATTTCAACGTTAGCCAGGTGTATCGTGTAAAAGGTAAATTTAATTCTGAATATTGTATCATTTTATTATTATTTTCTTCTTCGATAACTGCACTACTGCAGGCAGGTGAGTGATCTTTTTTGTTTCGCGTGTTATTGTTATATAGGAACGTGTCGACGCGTTAAAAAGTACAATTATCGTACATTGATTTAAATTTCGTAAATATTATTTTTATTATTATATTTATTATTTATTATACTTCTTACATTTTATTGAATTTATTAAAAGTTGTTGATTGATAGTATAAAGTATAAACCTCTTTGAGAAAATAGCCTCCGCGTGTGTAATTTCTCGGAAACGACTACAGCCTACATGGCTACATACGAGATTTTTCAAAAACGTTTTCAACTTTCGACGTAAATTATATTCGTAGAAATATTACCGTTTATATGTAGAATATGAATTAATAATAATTGTCGTGCTAACCTGATACCTTTTTTCATTTTCGATCTCGTTCCTCTAAGCACGTGTAGGTACAGTTATACGTGGAGTACGGAAGAACCGCCATTACCAGATCCTGGTAACTTATATAATACGTTTTAGTCTTATATTTAAATGTATACATCCCGTTTAATCGTGTAATCTGGATGTACTGTCAAGAAACGAATCCTAAAGTGTCATGGCTATAAATATATTCACAGTCACTAGTACGTGTATCGTGTTGACGACAACGATCACTATCGGTATCGAGCATCGGCATTAGCACCGATAATATGGTCTTAAGATAAGGTGATAGGTCGGATAGGCAGGTAGGTGAGCGTTCCCTGTCGAACACACCCATCCATCGCTCACCAAATTTTTATTTAAGTAATGTTAGGTACACGTTTCAAAATTATAGTTGACTCCCCCATAATAAAAATCGTATCTACTATTATTATAATAAGCTACCACAGTATCTTGTAGTCTCGCTCTTCCCTCGAATCTGCAGTGTGGCGCGGCGTCCCCGAAAACCCCCAACTGTTCGAGCTCACTGAGTTTCCAGTATCTGTAGCATGTTGTCAGTATACAGTTGCCGAAAACGTATTTTCGATATGTCGAGATGAAATCATTTGACTTGCTCCGACGCTTATATTATAATATAATATTGTCGTTGTAACGCCAACATAATAATATTATGTTATAATATATTATAAGCGAAGGTACAATGTTTAATATTCGCTTTGTACTAGGAATTGAAATACTACTTATGATTTTATTTTATCTATTATATTAATAATTTATGGATGTAACATCGTTGTAAGAAAATTGATATAGGGGAGGACCCTATAAGCCGGCTTATAAAATGGGATGCATCACTGCTGCGGTACTTGAATGTACAACATTATAATATTTTTTCACTGTCGTTATACTTCAGTAACTAGGGCAGACTTACCGATTTTCCTACTCGGGCGTTGTGTATGGGTGAAGAGAGGAGGTAAAATGCTGAATAAAAGATTGTTACAAATGTAAGAGTTAACATCCCCTGCTACCCCCAATAATAAAAAAACTGAATATAGTCGCGTGATTCGTTGAACTCTTTTATTCTCCATTGAAGTATAATATTTAACGCGTGGTCTGACCCTCATATAATTACTAGTAATTACATTTGTGTATAACTTAGGTACCTATAGTATGTTATAATAGTCCATCTGAAAACAGCAATAATAATACTTGATATTTCGTCGTTTAATTTTATAATTTTCTACCGCTAACCCTATCCGTGGTTACCAAATTATTGGGTGAGTTATAATAATAATTTTTATTTTGTACACATAATACATATTACATACATATTTATATATAATTATATAAACTAGGATAAGGTTTGCACCACCTCCCTCTATTAATAATAAATCATTGCGGTATGAAAAACGATTCTGAGTAAAGACTATCAGCTTCTATTTCTAAGGATATTTTATTATGTATTTACATAACTTTTGGTAATTTATTTTTCCATTATATAGTAATACGGTAGCTTGATCTTATTATACACAAACATCGCATATTATGTCATATATTTTTGTTAATACACTTTAGAGTTTAGACTAAAGTCAATACCGAGATCATAGAACTGTGTGTGAATGGTTCGTGGTATTTAAATAAATTACCCTAAATATTTTGAAAATATCATTGTGTATAGAAAATAATAATATATGTAATGGCGAAAAGTTTCAAGATCCAACGATGAATATATTTTGAATCACAAAAAATTAACTTAAATCGTTATTTTTGTTTAAATAGGTACTTATTCAATTTCGTGTACCTATATTAGAATTTCAAATGTACATAAAAGAAAATGTTACGTTTGTACCTATATGTTTTATCGATAATTTTAAAATACTGTATAAAACCAAATTTTATATTAAATTTCCAGTTTTAATTTTTTTATTTACAATCAAAAATTTGAATTGTCTTCAAAAAACACAAGCCATAATATTTCGAAAATTATATTAGTTAAAAAAAATGGTAATCTAAAATATTTGGTAAAAATGTCTATGGATGAATAAAAAGTAAAATTTGGGTCTTGTCATTCACTGGCTTTTCTGATTTTTTTTTTTTTTTGTTTTTCCCGATCAAACTTTATACAGGTATGATGTTTGATAGTTAGGTTATCTTTTTACATTTTGAATCAGACGACTAAAGTTTAAATTTTTAAATTTTTGACAATTTATTTATACTTAGTTAAAATAATGCGAAAAACCTGTTAAGTAATAAATACATTAATACATTAATTTCCTATTAATAGAGCAAAATATGCAAAAATATGCAAAAATCTCGTAAGTGTGAAATACTATGCATAATTTAATTTGTTATTTCTATATCAACCAATTTTATTTATTAATAACATTTATCTCTGCCATGTTCTACAAAATCTTATAAGAATATGTAATCGCTATTCTCAAACCCTGGTTTTATTCCAGTTACATTATATTTTTCTTAAGTTTTAAAAGTATTATAACATGGACATCCATCAAATATTTACCAAACTAACTGTTAAGTATAATAGTATGTATGGATACCACTAAGATTTTGGTCATGTCATGTTTATAAATACATCCGAGTTATTGAATAACACATTTTTAAGGAAAATTCACTATTTTATTGTTATTTGTCCATGATATATTTATCCACTGCGTAGGCGTGGAAATCTATTTATATAATATTATTTTTAATATAAATTCTGAACATCGTAGCTTATTTAATAAAAAAAAAAATGGAATATACTTTTCATTTCATTGGGTACCTATCTCTACATTCTGCAGAGATTATGAGTTCAGAGTTCAGCTATATATATATAGTATAGTAGTAGTAACTATACATAATATATCGTGCATACAGTATTTTAATGGGAAAACTAAATTAAAGGGATGGAGTGGACTTATTTAAAATTAAAATTAGATTTCTATGGATTTGTTAAGCTCTTCGTTCGCACACTCGTTGGGGTTTCGCGCTTCCCGCACACCGCTCAATCGTCGCATCATTTTACAATTTACACAGATATTTAATGTATAGGTTGCAAGGTAGCTAATAGCTATTGCATTTACTGATAAAATATTGATTATGATATATAAATTAAATTGATGGGAAAAATAAATGATGGCATAAAATTGACGTAGAAATAAATATAGGCAACTTCGAAATATATATTTTTATAAATATACATGCGTCGCCAAAGTTGTAACACTCAAAAAATGTTTAACATACTTTGTTGGTGTATATGATAAATTTATATGCTTATATATACTTACATATATAATCGTTGTTTTAAAATAAGAAAATTATCATGGACTTGATATCGTCTCGGCGCCCAGTTGTGATGTTGCTATAATTGTCGTCGTCGTCGTCGTTGTTGTTGTTGTTTTTGTTGTTATTGTTGTAACAAAATTAGTGTTTGAAATGTAAACTTTCCTTAGCCACGTCACCGATGATACGCACGACGGATTGACTTAAGACTGCTTACGTTATCGTAAAACTGTATACAGAAATGTTCGTGATACACCAGACAATATCGTATTAAATAATATTATATATTTTTAAATAAAAATAAAAATACTGACGATAGAACAATGTGAAATAGTGTGTAATTAAATGCTAAAAAAATGAGTTGATGACAAATTATCACTGTGTATAATCGCTAGGTATAATATATTGTGTGTGGGTGCTTCGGACATGTTGTCGTGTCATAGTATATAATATGTTCTGCACATCGTGCGTCATGCCCACCAGAAAGTCGACTTTGAAGAAATTGCTACTTTCTCGCCTGCATTTTCCAATATAATAGTCACGGACGGTGGTACGATAACGATGATATCCTAATATCCTTTATAACTACTGAACGCCGTTAAAACGCTGATTTGTTTTTTCTATTCACAAACGAATCGGTTTTCGGACGTGTTGGCAAAGGGATAAAGAGACTCGAGATCAAATACGGCCGTAGGTCAGGGTCATTGCGGTGCGTGTTTGTTGAGAATGCGGTGGCGGCGGAGGAGGCTGCACTGCGGCCGCAGTCGAATCGATGGAACAACCGCGACGACGAAACGCCGCTCGGCTGCGCGCCGCGTGCTCCCGGCGGCGCGACGTGTATCGCTTCCGGCGCCGTTACCGACGGCGCGACGCTCCCGAGACAGTCGGCCGTAACGACATCGCGAATCGTCGTTTTCGGCCGGTTGCAACTACGATATTATTGAGCCTTCGCCGCCGCCTTTCGATTACATTATTATTTCGCAAGCACACGCTCTCGCCCTTCGCGGCCGTCTATAATGTCTATGTATCGATGACAGGAGGACGGGCTCCAGGGTAAACGCCACCTCCTCCCCCCACCTACTAATACACGGTGATTATTTATTATTAAACAGTAATTTTATCAATAAATGTAGGTGTTTTTGAACTAATACTACGTATGCGTTTTTGAAATAATTATTACTAAGTATTTAATATTATTATCTGAACTATATTATATAAATACAATGTATTATAAATTATTAACTTCTGGTCCTAAATTTAATTTTTATAGATACATCGGAATTCTTGGAAAAGTATATTCTGATTTGGAATATAATTGTGTGATGTTATTTAAAAAAGTAAAATAACTTAATTAAAACTTTATTATATACATATAAATACTAATATAATTACCCAATGTATATGCACGACATTTGACCTTCGATATATAGGTATGTGGTATTCTCATAATGATATAAATCGATAATTAATTTAGACATTTAATAAGTCTTTTTTTAAGACTGGCTTTTTTGTGAGGGTAGGGTACCAATGGTACCATATACATAATGGCTAAAAAAATATATTTATATACGAACCAAATGATGTGTGATGTTCATAATATTATATAAGTCACGTGCAGATGTGCATATCTACAACGCAGTATATAAGTATAAAGGAAAACGTTTTATCGCGTTGACATCCCAATTTATGTCCGTCCAATATAATAATATATACTCGTCGATACGTATTATAATATATTATGCAGACGACCATTGCACATTTGCACTTACATATTATATTACCAATATATGTATATAGGTTGTGCTGTTGGTCTTCTTGAATAAAACGTTTATATTTGTTGAGATTTAATACCCTGTCCCATATGATGGTATACGAGTGGTATCGGTTAAATCGCGTGTAACGTAATGTTATCGATGACGATAGATGTTATTTTATTGTTTATAATATATTTTATTGTAATGTTATATAATTTAGTTTATGTCGTATACCCGTATTGCCAGGATAGGTACCTTAATATATTTATAATATAACATTTTAACTTTTTGTAACTTCGGTTTGATTATGACATAGGTAACATGCAAATATAGGGTTTATATTTGTTTAAACATATCTGAATAAAGATGACTTGAAAAGCTGCGGAACGATGAACCTTATATTTTATTAGGTACCAATGTGCCATTGTTATGGTTGATCCAACTATCGGTTTTCGTTTTGTTACGTGATATATCTATATATTATATTATAATGTTGAAGTTTTTATATCTATATTTTTTGTATCACAGCTTTGAGACATTTTTAGTACCTACCTCCTTACTGTTCCAAAAAGTGATGAAAGGCTAAACAAAAACGCATCATTGTAAAATCAATATACATGTATCGCTCCTCTCAAAATTTAAAATAACTACTCCTTCTAATTGGTACTGAATGTGAACTGTATCTGCCCGACGTATTTTCCAAGTAGGTAGATCACACGTATAACAGATGCCATGTCTTATATTATACTCTGTCTCTATCAGGTTTTTTAATTATTATTTTTATCATATTATAATATACTTGACATATCTTCGTTTGTTCCGATTGGACTGCTGGACGGACTTGCAGACGTATGCCAATACGAATGTGTTTGTGAACTGCGGTTATTAGAGCCGGCAATCGTAATTCGTATTAAATATTATGTTATATTTAAGAGAGAAGAGATCATCGCGCATTGCCCGGAAGCGCCAGTCATTGCAGTCAATGTTAGATTCCAACGGCTGGCAGTCGGTTACTATTCAGCACATCGCTCTATAATATATTATAGTGAATAATCTTCTGCTGTCGTGAATGTTGGTGTTTTATTTGTACATTAAAATATAGTATGCAGTGATTTCCGCGGTCGTTGTTATAATTACATAAGTGTTTCTTGTAAATTGTTACGTACGTTGAATAGGTATTATATTATGTACAATTGAGTTTATAGCTGCTTGGTCGTTCAACAAAATGAATAATTATCCAAAAGGTATATTAAATAATAATCACCAGCTTTTACTTTAACATCACACATCTTATCTTTTAACGGTATTGTAGAACGATATTTCAGGGTATTTTCTGTACGATAAATGTATCAAGTTTTTATCATATGAAAATAACATTAAATCGTTGTTTATAAATAATGTTATATGGATAAAGTTTTTAGGTATTTTCTGTATATAAAGTAACTAGGTACTTAATTTATAGTCCACTTTTGTTCCGTACCTACTTAAGTTTAGACGATTGCTCATTTTGTTCTTTATCCAAACCAACGGTTTAATATTGATTCATATAATATAACGTAATATAAGTTTAGAATAATTTTTTTTATTCACTACCTACGAAGTTAATTTAAATTAAAAATTATATTTTTTTTCAAAATTTACTTCACGCCTAACTTAAGTTATTCAAATAATGAGTATAATATATTTTTCACTACAACGACTCTTGCAGACTGCAGTTGACTATAGGCTCGTGAGTCGTGACGCTCGTCAATATATAAACCCATACATAACACAAATGTGCAATGTCATCTTTTAATTTTACGTGATAATATACATAATAATGCGGGAATCACGTATATACGTAAATACGTACAACTTCTTTAAAACGGGTCAATGCGGAAAATGATGTGCTATATTTACAGCGATCGTATTTTAATATTCTGAGGAGAACTTCTCAATAGCTTATATAACTATTGAGTTTGACATTTTTTTAGTTAGTGTAAACAAAAATAAAATGGCCGGAAATGCAATAGTTCGGTACCCAGGAACTCCCATTTTAAAGTGCACATTTATTATTCACCGGTACCTAATTCCTGTAGATTGATCGAACGTGACGGCGTATATGTCCTTATACATACTACATATGTATATAACTTATATCTCGTATTCGCGCATATGATAAACCGCTAAGAAGAGTGAACATTTTGACTGGACCCGGAGCTTGAATCGTCTTAACTGTATTTGTTGCGGGTCGAAGAAAAACATTGCTCATAAAATTTAACGTAAGATGGATAGTTTTCGTAAAGTATGCCTTTTGCTTAAAAAAAACCCTTAGAAACGCGAAATGTAATAGATGATGGATGTTGTTTACGCGGTCATTTTATGTGTTTTGTTGGTTTTTCGTTTTTACTTGGAAGTAAAATATTGCATCCATCGCCAACATGTGTATGATTTAATTACATAATTTGAATTGGTCGAAACAAATTGGTTGAAAAATACTTCATTAAAACTACGAACGACATTATATTATCTAGTCGCAGTTATTAAAGTACTATATAATATAATATATGCACGCGGTATTAATTATGCCGTAACATTATATTAATGACCCGAAAAACACTAAATTAACTTATATATTAATAAACGCGGCTTAAATAATTTTATAATTTAATGAATGCATATTATTATGCGATATGTGTATATTATAATTACGCCTAATACGATATATACGAGTATAATACAACAGTATACCTACAACCTACTGCGACCAAGCTAATAAGTCTACAGTTATATAACAGCTACCTATTATCTAGTATAGGAATTTTATAGAAACTTTGTTTTTGAGTCTTGTATATGTATAACATGTACATAGAGTTTTGACTTATACTCGTTGTTTAAGTTCTTATGTATATAATGCAATTACGATTTTGTTAAATTATATATTATACTTGCCTCAGTACACAAAAAATATCCTCGAGAGTCAATATGATGACGTTTCTTAGCTCCTATATATTATTTTGATGTACTAAATGCTATTTAATTTGCATCATCGTTATAAAAAGTCTAGAAGACGTACACTATATTTTATTTTTTTTTCACAACACTGAACTGAATTGAATTGGGGACAATCAATATTAGGGCATATATTATTTCATCTTGAACACGAGGAATAAAAATAACTATAAAACTTGAATTCGGCCCGTGGTTTGTATTTTTATATTATAATGATGGGTCAATACATTTGTTCTTGAGATCCATCGTGAGTTTCGATTTACCAGATCAATAAATCCCAACTGGGTCATCGCGGCACACGCTCAGACAATATATAATAATGGTATTATGCGGTAACACGCGCGCGTCTCTTGTCTTTTTTTCTCCCCCTCTGCCTCCGTGTTATTTCTCGTATATACACATCACACACATTCACATCATTGGTCGCCGTCCAAATTCTATTTCTGCCATACGACCGTGTGTTTCAGACTGACACAACCTTTTTTGCTTTTTCCACAAGACATTTATTACTTTTTTTTATTATTGCCCAAAAAAATTTACCACAAAATTCTGAATATCTACAAACTTAACGATGACCCTAATTTTCTTTTAGTATTTATATACATATATGTGTTGTGTATAGTGTATACGTTGGCGCGCTCGTTTTTTAAAAATAATCCCTTTCATTGACGTTTGGCATATTTCGTTCTATATTATTTTTGTTATATTCTCGCGCCAAATCGATATGTCGTAATTTGCGTGATCATGTTTGTTTGTGTGTGTGTAGATTTTATGCATATTACTAGTGAATAGTGATGGCCAACGACAGTTTCAAATATCTATATCGTATAATCGAAAAATTTCAAACTAACTATTGAAAAGAAAATTATTCATGTTATCTTGGTTAGTATCATTATATTTGGTAACAGTGGGGTTCTCTAGATTCAGTTAAAGTCTTGCAAACATTTTTTTAATTCACAAAACCTATCGGACGCAGCCATCTTTCCATATAACTTGATTCTATGCATCAAATAATTCTAGCGATAATGTATCAGCTTATGAACATCATTGACCATCGCTACATGTTACTCAAAATTAGGCATATGTCATACACACACAAACTCATTTGCCTTTGCTTATATATTAAATACATATGAATTGTGACTGCCTGAAATTGTATAGCCATTTTTGGCGAGATATAAAAAAAAAGACTGCTTTCTGTACATTTTACACATGTATAATGTATTTGCATAAAATATGTATTAGAGCAGTAGTTAGTTTTGCACGAACTACATATATTACAGTCTACCTGCTACCACTGATTTATTTTACGATCATACAATAATATCAATAATATTATTATTATATTATTGCACGCGTGTTATACGTGCCAGCACCAATTACAACTATCGTAATTTTCGCGTGGCTACAGATATTATATTCTATTATAATATTATCTATATAATTATTCGAATGTTATAATACATTGTGTGTACCAGTCACGGTTATCGCCTTTTGAACGGGTTTGTCACTTCTCCGCGCGCGCTCTCTCTCTCTCGTTAATACTCTGCAGTAATTATTAGCATTTGAAAATGCCATTAGGGTCCTCCGCGACCTTGATCCGAATTTGCAGCTCACGGAATCAAATTCGAATTAGACACATCCTCCTACTGCTGTATTCCATCATATTATATTGTATTATATATAGATGACACTCGACGAAGGCCACCTACTGCAATATTGTGTGACATTGTTAAAGTGTTATTATTATTTTTTTTTAAACTCATCCCGGCAGTCGGCGCCATTGTGTTATATATGTATATTGTATATTATACTGAACACCGCCGCCACATCATAATCGGCATCTAAATCGTTGAGTATAGATAATAATAGGTAAACGCAATTTTGTTTTGTTTCGCATAATATGATTAATATCAATTAGCGTTGTATTTATTGTTCTCGGAAATCAGAGAAGTATTAACATTCCGCACAAAAAGCGGTGAAGTATATAAAAGTATATAATATATTGATATAGGTATATATATAATATACTTATTACTTAGTCTTTAATAGCCCGCGTGTACAAAATAATTAAATTATTTCCATACTTATATTATATATTATTATAATATAGGCTAACAATGCGCGTGTGCTTCATTAGTTAGGCGGTGATGACAGCAGGTATGTAATATATTATATTATGCAAAATACCTATGTAAATTACAGCGTTAAACAATATATTTTTTTTTTATTAATAATCCTTAATCTCTCAATTAGCCGTTTGTAGGGTTGTATTGTGGTGGTGGTAGTAGGGTTTGGAACTGTGAGTTTTTACACGTAATTGGCAGAATTGGCAGAATTTTTAAATGGGCACCCGTAGCTGGTATCTGCCATGTCCTGGTGGGGGATGGCGACATTTATCTCCGGACTAGTGATGTGCCATTCCCCAAGGAATGTTCCCGGGAACAGGGATATTCCCCAACTTCTCGGGAAATTTCTTTAAAAAAAAAAAAAATTTATTATGTTCATGTTATTCAGTATTTCAATTTCAGTATGTTTATTTTTATTTTTTCAATATATATAAATAAAAGTTGGATCGTTCATTTTACAAATTTTAATTAAAAAATTTAATTATAGTTAAGTACTTAATAACTTTTTTTTAAAGAATTTTTAAAGAACTTTTTTTAAACTGACGTACTATCAATAAATAGCTGTCATTTGGATCATTTACAACCATAAGTTTAATTTAAAACTGAAACCTATGATCAATATTCCCGGGAATTTGCCCATCACTACTCCGGACACCGTGACTGCCCAAAGAGAAATGCCGCCCGTAGCCGGGATCAAACCGGCGCTGGTGCGCGTAGAATCCAACGCCTTACTCCGCTCGGCCACTCCGTCCCACACAATATTTTTTATATAATCTGATGTTGAAAATTAATATATACGTGATACGTCGAAACAAAGTCGTTGCGTTTTATAGGAATAGTTTATTGTCTTCTGCAGCTTAGTAGTTAGTATTCGAGTATAAACACACATATATATATATATATAATATTATATATACTGCAGCAAAATCTTGATAATATATTGAATAAAACTAAAGACATTAAAAACCCATTCTCGAACGTCACGTGTCTTATATCACGCGCATATAACTTCGTTGTTTTCGATATCACGCGGTCCATTAATTTGTTTTGAATCCCGACTAAAAATCATTTGTCAACATCTAAATGTTATTCATTAATCAGAGATAATCTCAAACTTACGTGAGTAATAGCCAAAGTTTATATCGATCGTGCATAGATTTCATTATAGAGTAATCATGCCACGAGCGTTTTCTGGAAGTATTTATTTATTTAGTTATATATATAATATGGTGTATATATTATATATTGTGGAAGTCATTATTATAATAATTTTATTCTTGTTCTATTTTAGAACCAATTCTTGACAAACATGAATTAATACTGATATATCTCATACCTATATCTATATTCAATTTATTATTGTCTATTATTTATTATAAGTCTCGGTACCTAGCTAAACCATTGGCTTGTGATTTGATTTTTTTTAAATTATAATTATGTTAAATTTAAAAAAAACTTAAACTAATTTGAAAAAATGAATGAGTTTGCTGAATAATATCACATTTATAACAGTGTCGTCGCCATTTACAAGTAAGTCATGAAGGCATTTGGTTATGTCGAATTTGTAATGAGCTTTCTGTGTCTGTATTGATTGAATATAATATGTTTCATAGTTAGGAGTTTATTTTTTATTACTAAACGAAAAAATTGACATACTAAATAAGTATTTTACTGTTATCCATTCTGGCTTTTGGATTACTTCTAGGCAGAGGATCACGATCATTACGTTTTTTAATTATAACTTAAGTTCTCGCGTTGTTTATTATAAATTATTTTGTATATCGGTTATATTAATTTTGCGTTATTAAAAGTATTTTCAAATCGATTATAGAAAACTGTTACATAAGTATGTTTATTTGGGTTAGTTGCTATTCTATTGGTAGAGCTATTCGTATACTAAGTGGGTGTTCTCCTGTAATATTAAGCATGCTGTTTATAGAACTTGCTTTAAAGCCACCTATTGCCATTCTTTAAGATACAATTATATGAATAACATTAAGTAATTGTAACAATGAGTTTTTTCTATTACCTACATATTATATATATATTATATTATATAAGTAATCCTTTTGATTCCATAATGCTAAATATGATCATGTTAATGATATGTACATTTTTATCAGGTTATTTGTAAGCTCCAATTTAGTGCTTGAAAAAGTATATTTTGAAAATGTTGAGTTTTTTTTTATTTGTCTCAAATTTTTAAATTTACAGTCCTGTGTATTTTTTGAAAGGTTATTCTCAATATTTGTATGTGCTTTGTGTATACAGAATATATAATTTGATTTGTATGTACATTTCTGTAGGTCTTTTCCTATAGTACCTATCGGCTATCAATATTTTTGCGGTGGAAATATTTATTGTCGCATCTGCGTGTGATGTAATTTTTCACAGATTAGGTATTACTGTAGTGTAGAACGTAATTATTTGCGGTTTAAAATAATTGTACAAAGAGGTGTAGAGGTGCCTGTTGGAATTTTTTTCCAAAAACCTATCTTGTTTATAATATGACAGATTGTATAATTATATAATATTATAGTAATACACGTAAAATAATATAATAATATTACCGCAGCGGCCACGCAGTGCACTTTGTGTGTGTGAGTGTGCGCGCGCGATGGCTCAACGAGGAGGCGACACCAGTTCGGACGGGTGTCGCGCGCACGTTTGGCCGGTCACCAAGTTCTGTCGCACCCGTGTGTGAGTGTGCGCGCGTTCACAGTTTGTCACCGACGCGCGTCCCAGAAGCGAGAGAGCGAGAGAAGAACTGGTGCAGCGACGTGCAGCTTGACGTCGACAACGTTTTTCCTGTCAGACGCGCGGCACGACTGTCCGCTACACGACGACGGTCATCGCGCGAGTGTTTTTCAGCGTATTACGATTGATTTCGGTACATCGTCAACGCCGTACGCGTCTTTATATTACACCGTATGTCCGCTATCGTACGGTATATAATCGTGCGTCTCGATTTTGGTTTTTTACGGGTATCCGTACACCGGGCCATAGTGCGAGCAAGTCAAAAATTAACGTCGGACGACGATGGGCTTTTGGTCGAGCAGCAGTGGCAGCAGCAGCTCCAGCAGCAGCAGCAGCGCCGGAAATAACAGTGATTCGTCCGACTCGTCGCCTACCGTCGACGCGTCTTGCAGCACGACCGGCGGTGGTGGGGCTGATTCTGACGGGTCTTCGGACTCTTCTTCGCCGGGCCGGTTGAGCCGGTGGAGCCGGAAGATCCGGTCTTTCCGGCACAAGAAGTCGTCCTCGGTGGCGGTGGTGGCGGCCAAACACGATCAACACAGCCACCACCACCACCACCACCACCACCGACATCACCATCATCACCACCATCGCCACCCGCACCATCGTAGACATTCGACCGCCGCGGACGCTACCGCCGGGTCGTCTTCATGTCCACAGTGCGACGGCGTAAGCACTCTGGCGCCATCACCCTCGAATCCAGCAGCAGGTAGAATATAATAAACCTGGCGCCATAAAATTCGTGAAGATAAGACATTTTTTTTCTGATCCAGTACAAAATAATGATAACCGTCATTTTTGCGTCAACATTTTCGAGCTAGTATTGAAACAGAAAATAATATATAATATGTACTACGGCGTAATATAATAGGGCACACAATAAAGTATTTATTTTAAAAATGTGCAACTCCACCCCCCCCCCCCATTAATATTTGGTACCTTATCGTCCCGTCGCTTGTCGTTTTTGTCATTATTATTTTTATTTTATAGAGAAAATCCTGTACTGCTTTTACCGATGATATTGGTACCGGGTAGAGTGGGTGGGGGTCGGCAAACAAACCGTTCGTTTCACCGCCACCGAACGCTTGTTGCTGCCGTGAGTACTCGACTATATTATGTTATTATTTTGCAACAAATAATTCGATTTTATATTCGTCGACGCGTTGTTGTCGGCGTCGTCATCGTCATTATTATTTATTTGTGAATAAAAAGAACAAATAAGAATGATATTAGAGAGAGAAGGCAACAGTATATTATAATAATCTTTGTTTATTATTGGTACTCATCCCGTTTTCATTCGTCTCGCGTGTTGACGTATAATAAAAGTCTTCCGATTCGCGCTCGGTTTCATTGAGAACGCATATACGCGCGTGCTTGTCCTTCAGAGACACTAAAAATAATAGTTTACGTTATGTAGCGAATTTATGAACGCTCAGGAATTCCGGACTCGCGTGTATAATATATTATTTGAGTGTGAGTGTGTGTGGTGTAAAAAGTTTAAAATCAAAAATGTGTTGGACGGTTTTTATGACTGTAGGTCGCTTACAGAGCGTATTCATTACGTTTCAGCAGTATACACCTATCGCCGCCACCCTACCGGCTATACCAGCTATCTGAAACCGAATATTTAAATTTCGTTCTATTTAACCAAACAGCGTTGACCTTTTTAGATTCGTAATTATAACACTGCAGCACATTCGCGTATTACGTTTCTCGGTAACGGTGTTCGTATTTCAGTCCACATTCGGAACTCTGCAACAGTCGTGTATGTATACAGACATACAGTATATAGGCTTATAGCTATAACACTAAGCACTGTAACACGTGAATGGATCGAGAATCGCTTAAACCCTTCCCCGCATCAGCCGATTCATTTGTTTAATACAATTATTCATGCTGTTAACACGCGGGCTTATAAACAAATGGTCAAAGGTCGCGGTGTAATCTCGAGTTCACTAATAATCTTATGCACGTATACGTACGACTTGAAGTATAAATCGTGAAATAGAACTGATCGTTTTCGTTTGCAAAAATTTAACAAATTATAATGTTGACTACCCCTTTCCCATAGGTCCCAAACAGGTCTGGAATTCCCGGAAATTTCTAGCTAGTAATATTCCTGTTCCCGATATTCCCTAAACATGTCGGGATCGGGAATTTCTGAGAATTTTAAAACCTGTATATAATGCGGCATTTTTTTAAATTTATTATAGACGGTCAAGTTTCTTGATTTATGTATTATTTACATTTAATTATAATAATTTCAAAACATATTATAAAATTCTGTTTACTGAGTACAGAATTATAGTTATTATGACCATTAGGTGGCATACGGCTATACCTATACAGTATTTAGGTACCTAACTATTATATACTACTTAACTACTGATAAACCCTAGTTTTTAGATTCTGAGGAGAGAGATGAGGAAACTATAAAAAAAATGTTAAGTTTTTTGTTGGTTTGTTAACAATTAACAATAAAACACCAACGTAATATCAATATAACATGCATCTATTATAGTGGCCAGCACACCATTACATTTTTGATTTTTCTATTCGCTAGTTGTTATAATAGTTTCTATGGATGATAAAAATTGTGCAGTTAAACATTTTAGTATTTTACCTCGAGGGGCTCGAGTTACGTAAATTTTAGGTGTGCAGGCCATAATATGGATTGTGGTGTCCAGACGTCCTGGTGTTTTTTAATTAGTGACGTTGCCCTAGAAATATAATTTGATAATTTATATTATTATCTTATTTCTGTGGTATCGTTATACATATGTATTTAACAGTGTGATTTTAAGTATATACAAAATAGTTACAAATAAAAAAGTTGATTTATTTTATAAATTGTATTACTATAAACAGTAATAATAACTTATAAATTATTTGTTGGATTAAATTGTTATTTAATATATTATAATAATATGTTTATTTCTTATTTTTTTTTTCTAATGTATTAAAAAATCATAAATTGAGAATTATAATGGGACCCATCGATTCCACCAATAAATGTTGCCAGTAAAGGTAAACATATCCCAATTGAAACTTAATGTTTGTGTTTTCTATATTTTTGATCAGTCTTATCATAAGAGCTTTTTAAATACTTGAATACTGAAATTAACTAAACAATATTAATGTTATGATCCTTAAGGGGCCTGCTCGCGATTTTTCAAATTTTCCGGCAATTCTATAAATTTGAAAATCAAATTTTATATTTTAGTTGCCACCTCAATTATAAGACTTTTCCACTAATCTACTACCCAATACCTATTTAGGGGGGGTTGATAGGGTGTATTATATCGGTCAAACACAGTTTTACAGGAAAAACTCTCACACCTCGTAGATTGGTCCGATTTCCGAAATTTTTTTTTTGTTAGATAGAGGAATATTTTTTACAGGGCGTATTGGACTTCGATTTTTGATTACGTTGCTAAAAACAAAAAATAATACAAGAACTAAAAAGTTGTAAAAATTGATTAAATTCAAACTTGTAACATAAGAATTAGAAAAATAATGTTGAAAATCCAAGTCCAATGCGCCCTGTAAGAAGTCTTCCTCTATCTAACAAAAAAAAAATTACGGAAATCGGACCAATCTACGAGGCGTGAGAGTTTTTCCTGTAAGGCATGTTTTTGAGCAAAAAAACAGGTCGCGTGCAGGCCCCTTAAACTATTATTCTTTCCCGCTGTTTCTTAATGATTCCCGTGAGTTCCCGCACGTTCTCGGCAATTGCCCATCCCTACCCCCATCGAAGAATGTCACGGGTCATAATTGGAGGCGCAGTTGCAAACAGTGTAATGATAAACACATGCATATACAACTATATAATTGAACAGTATATAACTATTTTAAGTGCACAATATCATCAAATGTTGCAATTAGCAAGTGTAAAAATTCGAATGCATCTCGGATTGTTCACTAATAATATCGGACTCTGTGCCAAATTTGTATGATTTGTATAATACGCGGCCAACTGTTCGTAATCGTTCACTCTTTTCCCTGCCCGGCTGGTCGGTCAGTCTTGTATCAATAGACAATAATACGCAGCTGTATATGTTACCATTTTCACCAGTAATTATCGCCTATATTTTCTTTATTTGCGTTTGCAGTGATGAATCATTAACATTTCGATTGACGGTATAGCTATAAGCTAGGTATGCTTAATACATAAAACCTTTTTTTTTATACAACATCTCCTTATAAATGGTACAATAAGTAAACGAGTGATAATGCATATAAAATGTGGCGGTGAAAAATACATTGAATAAGAGTTTCACATTAGAAACTCCTGGACATGGGCAGTAGTTTTAGATAGAAATAATAATATAGGTTCACATTGAGTGCGATGTACGTTAAGAAGAATATCTCTGGGCCATTCGTGTTTCGGGCGTCTGGCTGGGTTGTCCAGAAGAGCATTGGTATGAAGTTGAGAGATGCGGGTCAATATAAATCCTATATTATATTATTGTAGGTAAATACGTTTACTAAAATATCTAGAATATCACATGACTGTCAGCTAGCTGATTACAGATTTTAAATTATGATAACATATTATATTTCTGTACCAAAATAACGTTTTTAATATACAAACGACTATCATAATTGTTATATGTGACATGCAAGGAGTATATATCTATAATAAAACACTGAGATTGGTCGTCTAACTCATTATATAGTTCGTTTAATGTGCATCATATATTAAATAATATTATAAATTAATCAAAATATCATAATATATTCGTATGATTATAGACGTGGCCAAATATAGGCGTGTAACTATTATGTTGCAAGGTGTAGCAATCGCTACCTCATAACTCTATTGTGGGTCAAATGAAACTTGGGTCAATATTTCTTTCGTTTATAGTTATGATAAAAATAGTTCAATTCAATATTTTGATTTTTGATGGAGTAAATCATATAATTTTAATATGTCTGTTAGTTTTTTTTTTTTTTGAAAAAGTATTAACACACAAGTACCAATAAAATGTATTTTTTTAATGTGTAATTAAAATTTAAGTTTATAAAATGATCAAAATATGCTGTTTATCCCTTGCGAGTATGGTTAGTTCCACCGCAGTGGCAGTGACTTGCTTATATTAGGAATTAAGTAATATAATAGTCATTAATGTATTACGACTATTGTTTGTTCGGGAAACCATGTTTGAGTAGCTTTATTTGTACTATTAATATTTTTTTATACATTTGTTACTTATCGGCATTTATAGTTGTACAGCATATCCGCTGCATGGCATCAATAATTATTTACATTGTGTTTTGAGAAAAAATAAACTGCGTGTTTATGGAAATTATTAGTTGAATCCGCGATCATTTTTCAGGTTCACGTCCTGACCATAGATATATAATATTATGTTTCGTCTCAACGATATAATTGAAATTTTTCATGGGATTAATTTTTTTTAGCTTTAATCAAACAGATGTAGCAAGTTATAAATGCCCATCGACTCTAATCGTTATAACTTATAAGTTATAGTGTAGGTATATTGTTACGGGCCCAAAGTCCTCACTGACGTGTTTGCTTAGGACCACATTTTATCGGGGACGGCGGGTATAAACCTATATGTACAGTGTACACGAACTTACGTAGAAACTACGGAGTAGTAGTCCTGTTAATCCATCGAAGTGCCATTTCGTATACAGAGTGTGTGTATTATTATAATTGATATATTTGTCGTCACCCTGTACGATACACGCGAGGGTCCGTAAAAGTCAAATGCCGATTCGCGTGTCTATAATATAAGCTTCAGACTCGTAAAAGTCGCATGAATCGTATTTTTGCTAGTAGTGTTCTCAAATATATATAGGTATATGTAGTTGTTGTTTTCATTTCTTTTATTATTATTATTACTATTACACCGAATTTCGCTTGAAAACATCACCATTCGTGTATACGTTATACAACAATTTATTATGATCATATTTTATAGACAAAAAAATATATTTATAAATTAATTTATCGTCTTATTTTTTAACTTTCCTGTCTAATACTGTTGTACAAACATTTGCGCACTTAGTATAATATAAAGTATTTTTAAACGGACAAAAAGAATACCCAAAAGTTTCAGTACACCAATATATTTAAATACGCAAATATATATTATAGTAAAATAATAATAATATACGCCGTAGACGCTTTTTATCCGCTGGTCGACAATGTCATAACTCGTTTTGAAGCGTGGCCCACTATAAACGATAAACCTATGTACGTCAGGGGAGGATCGTGTTTCATCGGCTCGTTTATTTGTATAATAAATATGATGCACATAATAGGTTTGAGACGTGTTGCGTGCTGCATGGTGTATACATAATAATATTATCCACGCAATGGGGCTTATTTCAGGGAGCGACCAAAGCACTTACTCCCTCCAATTTTGCTGAATTTATATGTTTTATTACTTAGGTATTATAGTCATAGAACAAAACACATTGACCTACGATTTGTTTTAATTTACTTTATTGTAAACATTGTTATCTTTGTTTAATATGAATTAATTAAAAATGGTTACTAATTTATCTTGTATTGGAGTAGCCGTCCCACCTCGAATCAAGTTATTTTAATATAACCCCATACAGTAATTTCGTATTGTTTCAAGTCAACTAGCGTTAACTTTGCTAACTATTGTAACTTATTTTCATAATTTTAACTGGAAAATAGACAGTAAAATACAACTTTTATGGGCGTGACGGCGTGTTTATAGAAGCTAAATGCTTGCCCTGAAAGAAAAAAAACAATTTATAAAGGCTTGGCTTGACTATTATAATAAACTACAAAGTGAATTCGTTTCGTAACGGAGTTTATTCGTTTAAGTTAAACAATTGTATCTTTTTTCTTTGGTAAACGATGAAAAATTTATTCTATTTTTCGTAATGTGTCAAGAAATTGTCAGTCGTATAATTAAGCTCACTATAAGCTGTGGAAATTCCCATAAAAATTGATTTTTGTACCTACTACGGTGTCGTTAGTTCAGAGGCCAAACTGCTGAAAACATTCCGTACTTCATCTACAGGCAGGCAAAATAACCTCGCGTATATTGGTAGTATATAGGTAAATAGGTTATAGCCTATAGGTATATAAGTAAATAGGTTATAGGTATATAGGTTATAGTAACAACCACGTGAAGGAGTTATATATTAAATTGTGACTGCCAATCAAGGCTCTCGTACCCGCAATTTCGATGACCAACGATGGAAACATTGGTATTTTCCGACAGATAAATCGTCTGAACATACTCCACTTGCTATTATACGATACGAAGACAGATGGCTGTCCCTTATTTAGTTCAACATAACATTGAGTGCTGCAGTGATCGGAAAAAATAGAGAAAAAATTTTTTTTACACACTTTATCTATATCTTTATTTTTCAATGATTCAAATTATTTCTCATAAATCGGTTTGTAAGAAATACTAAAAAAGGATACAAAATAATTTCAGATAAATTGATTAATTTTTACCCGTGCCACTAAATATCTAAAGTTTTAAAAATGGTACACAAATTAGTACACACAATTACACACACTTTAATAGTACCTATACAATCCGTAGTACACACTTGCAGTCGGAGGAGGATTAACATGTTCGTCCTGTTATATTATGGTTGTGATTCTTATAAGCTGCACGCCTACTCTAAACGTTTTCATTAACTGTACCTACCTATATACGCACGATATCGTTCATAATGTACCAACTATATGTTTATTGTATACCTACCTAATCATTTTCAAGTCAATTTATACGTTTTTCAAATAAAAACTTTTTTATACAATTTGAAGTATTAACTATTAAGTATAAATACTTTTTTATCATTAGGTAGATAGTGGTTTTTTAAAACTTTTTAACGACAATCTATATTTTTAGTTTCACTATCGCAGAATAATTTTCTAATAAGGTTGATGTAAAAAATATCGGATATTGAACAGTTTTTGGTTATAGTATAAGTATTAAAGCTTGTGTAGTTGTGTAGATGAACTCAGGAGTAATGGACCATAACTTTTTTACCCCTTGCCATTTTACTCGCCTCGACCAAACTTTAAATGCTTATTAGTTATTTATATAAAACTATTTGTTCACTATATTCTATATTTATACATCAATATTTTTAGAAAAGTGATCTGTTTCCGGTCGTGAAATTAAAAATAACCAAAAACTATTTTGACAAAACAAATTTTACGAATTTATTATTAATACTTTTGGTAAACACATTTCTTTCAAAAATACAAAAAAAAATAAAAGTCAGAAATAGATAGTCGTTGTAGTAAAATAAAATAAAAATATGTCTTCGATTTGTGACGATAAATACGTACGAATCGTGGTATACATTCGAGACCATGTTCCACCGCAGTAAAACATCTTCGCATGTATCTACTTATAATAATATTACCACAAATTCGTTTCTCGACTAGACAGAACCTTGTTCGCTGCACTTGGCAAACCGTATTGTATTCCTGCAAAATAACATTTATCATCATATATGATGAATATATATTATGTTACACTCTGCAGGCAAATCCTCATTATATGTGCCGTAGTATATATAGTATATACCTATAAGAACGAACAATAGTGGATTAGAACGATCTATATTCGCGTAGTTGTGCGCATTTTGATGTTAGCATTTATATAATGTATACAATGTTTGAATAATGATTGATGATAGTGACGAAAAAAAAATATTCATGCTCGAAACGACGATTATGCTGTAAACATGTATAAATGTTTGCACATTGTATTCTCTCAGTATAAAATACTATATTATACTGTACTGTCTGTGACGTATGGTTCGACATTTTCTACAAACTAGATTAATTGTACTGCAGTATACTTATACTCTGTATACCGTGTGCATACGCAATTACCATTCGAATCCCATTATACATAGTCGTTCAATAAAGGCCGTAGGTACATATACTCTAAAATATTCCATCAACACACTACAACGATATAAACATCTCGTCGACCTTTTGGCACGGTATTTTGAAGAAAAAATTGTCAATTCGCATACACTTCCCATTCGGGCGCCATCGTAAATACATCCTACGAGATAACGTGAACGATATGTATTATACTCGGCAAACTGTTAAATCATATTATAATTTAATTATAACACACACACACACACATCTACATATTATATATTCGTATGAATGTACCTCAATTTAATATGTTCGCGTTGACCGTCGCGGTCGCGTGGGTGATAATTTACTGTAAATATTAAATGTTAGGTATATAATGACCTGAGTGCCATGTATTATATATTATGTTTATGAATACAAAATTTTTTATCGTGGTTGTGCTAGTTTTTTATTGTTTCCCTCAAACTGAAGTCTATATCTATTATGATGCAACTCCGCAACTGCCGTTTGTATACCTACTGATGGAATGTAATATTTAATAAATTAATATTTCTCGTGTATGTATTATTATGTAATGTAATACAAATATTATATATTATTGTGTAATGAACCCACTAGGTGTTATCATTCGCTCTGTATACAATTTTCGTGTACGAGATTTATCGTACTTATCGACAAACGCGCCAATCACCTTCGACTTGACTTCGTGTGTGTGTGTAAATGGCGAATAAACCTACCACTACGGTTTGCAGTATCCGCGTGAATCCTTTTATCCGTAGTGGGTATCCGGCCGTCCGTGTTTATAACTACACGAGTTGTGTTGCGATTATAATATTATATTATCGGTGGCAGAGAACTCAGAAGAATGATTCCTACGTCCACCGCCGTAATTTTGTCCGTATTTACATTCCACGCATATATTAATGTCTCCGTCCAGCACAGTCATATGTTCACAGGTATAAAACTGCGTCGTTTTTTATCAAACGATAATCTCAGTGAATACGAAAAATAATCTATTATATATGCCTACTGAATATCTGAACAAAATAGTTTTCAACGTCAGTTTTCGCTATGTTCGAGAAGAAAATCTCCTTTTTTTATATATTACTTATCGTAGTACAATTAATAGATCGCCCCGTGCGTGTCGTCGGCGGACTTTCATATCATCTACCACCCACAACTCACTCTAAAATACGAAAACTCTAGTAACTATATTAATAAATAACATGGAGATAGAAGACCCCCTCGTGCCATATACGCAAGGGCGCCGTTCCCGGATAAAAACTTAACAAGCTGTCAATTTTTCAAATCCCGTGACGTGCATTTTTTTTATGTACCATACGATCAGCCTCGAGAAAAACAAATTTATCGTTATAGTAATATTGTGTGTAAAAAACAGATATTATATGCTGTAGAGAAGAGAAGAGTATGTTGTTTCGCCGATTCGTTGCCGCCGCTGCCGCTGGACACAATGTATAGTATAAACACAATATTAAATTATTTTCTACCTCTGCAGACTTCGAGGCCGACATTTTCATAATAATACAAATTCTTATAACATATCCTTCTGTTGGAGACGGTCGGGCAGAGAACGTCGAAAATATACGCGTGGAATCTTTTGTACCATACAAGGTTCTGTATATTATTCCGCCGCCATTCTTCAGAATAGCTCGCGCAATGGCATTGTATACAGTATACTGCACATAGTTTATTATATTGTTCGATGTTCTCCTCGAATCCGTCCGACATCGATCATACGCTCGCCATTCTCCAGAGCAAGCATATTTTCAAAGTCGAAAAATGGTCAATACGCGTAATCCGGAAGCGAAATTCATATGTATTATTATTATTACCTATATTGTCACCGTCGGACAACTACAGCTCTCTTCGCTTTCTCTGTCACTGAAAGTTAAGCACCCATTATTATCTCGTATAGTCATCATTTCATCACCATCATCATCGTCGTTATTGCAATTATTAATTATACGCGGGTGGTCCGATCTACGACCGACCGTGTTATTGCTGCGAAAGTAAAATTCTCATTATTTTGTTTATGATTAATTTTTTATTGATGATCTCGATTCTTAAGTTTCACATATCGCAAAAATGTTAACAGTATAATATAATATTTGCTATTTCGGTACAATATATAATATTTTCGATATCTGTTCTACGTTTTTTCAACATATATTATTTGTGTACTATATACTATTTGTCTATGGTATTATCGACTACATTATAATATGAGCAATGAAATTAATAGAGATAATTTTTTTCTTAATTCGAACATGATGGGGTATATATATAGGTATTACACTATTACTTAGTATATACATACGCTCTTAAAGTGTGATATAATAACATCGTCAGAATTAAACAAGAACTGCCTGTTTTGTTAACTAAATGAGCTACTCCTTTATATTATATAAATATAAGTGCATGTGTTGGCGATACAAATCTCGTCAAAGTCGTCGTCTCGATGAGGCCTCGTCACACGAGACTCGTATATGGATGGGACGGAAGTTCGACCTATTTGTATTGCCATTGGCTATTTGTAAAATAATTGGTATTTATTTTGCAATGTGATTTTATTAATTGCAAAAAAAATATATTATATAGCTATGTGTTGTCAACATAATAAATCGATAAGCCATAAACAACAGTTATCTGTTTTAATCATATAGGTATTCATAAGAATTCTGATATTGTATGACTACGATTTATATAAACAATAATGAAAGCTAGATGTCGTGTACGTACCTAGGTACCTTATTTCATCTAGATAATATTTTAACAAAATGTATGATAAAAATATTAGGTTGTATTATTAAAATGTACTATGTACTATAAAAGAATATTATGTAATTTATGATGAGTATACTTTTATATTTATATTTGTAGACGGCGATAATGCTGTCGTCGTCGTTTTTGATACCTTCGTCTTTGACAATAGCCCACACATATTCCATTATACCTATTACCTATGTCATATTATATTTATATAAACTTACGTATACCGTAATAATATTTACTATATATAATTTATATGCATATTAATTAGTGGTTTCATTTTTGTAACCGACGGTGTCGATCGCCTTTGGGTCCTCGCACTCGTCGCTCCTCATACGCATTTACATAATAACATTATAGGGTTCTAGATAGTACGTATATAATAAATCCATCATTTATTCTATAAACGCGGTTACCACTATGAAGAAATAATAGCTTGTATATAGGTATATACTACATAGTATATACTGAATTACACCTACCGTGGGCTGTATAATATATACAGGGTGATTTTTTTATCATTGAACACTCATTATTTCAAAAAGTATTTATTAATGTTTTTGAAAATATTTTTTTTTTATAGGTTCAAGTTGTCAAAAACCAGCGTTTTTATTAAAAAATTATATTTTTAAAAATTTTTGTTCTTATAATTTTTGAAATTTTTTACTTTTTTGAATGACAACATACAGTTTTAATTTCATATTTCAAAGCAGAATATTTTTCTAAGTATTTTGAAACATAAAAATTAAATTTAGGACGAATAGTTTATGAGTAGTAAAGTATTTAAAATTTAGACAAGCACTCCGCTTGTGTGAATAAATATTTTGTGGGGTAACCCCGTACCACTACTCCTTTCCACTCTTCTAAACTTTAAATACTTATAACTCATAAACTACTCGTCCTAAATTCGGTTTTTATGTATCAAAATACTTAGAAAAATAGTCTGCTTTGGAATATGAAATTAAAACTCCATGTTATCATTCAAAAAAGTAAAAAACTTAAAAAATATTTAAAAATATGATTTTTTAATAAAAACGTTGTTTTTAACAACTTGAAACTATACAAAATAATATTAGTACATTAATACTTTTTGAAATAATGAGTGTACAATGATAAAAGAATCGCCCTGTATATACCTACCGCAAAAGTAATTATATTTTAATGTACCTACCTATACTGCTATTCCTCTGTTGTAGTGTTGTATTATACCTATAGTACAGGACATAACATTTAAAAAGTATTTTTAACCGATATAGTTTATAATTTTATATAATGACGCTCTACGACTGTGCAGATAATATTATACTATAAATTATAATACATCGTAAATCTTTTCGTATAATTATTTTACAAAAAAACACGTTATTTTCGCTCTTTGGCGTTGCCATGGTCCCTATACCTAGCGGTCATCAGTTGTAATTTTGTATTTTATTATGCATAACCACTTTGATGATAACAACCCAACCGATCAAAGCGCATCGGGTTGATGGAAGAGGAGAGATATTTTAAACTCCAAAATCGTAGTACTTTTTGTTAGCGTTTTACCTTCATCGTTACGACATACTGGATAGATCTAATTTTTTCCAATTTATCCAATTTTTAATTTGGAAACCACTTAATATATTGTTATGTGTAAACAGTTGAAGGTTTTGTTGTGTACATATTATATCGGTTTTACACCGATTAAAAATGATATTGTTGTATAAACTATAGGTATATATTGCTAATAATAATAGTAATAATACAATAAGTAATTTGTCCTATATCGATTACGAATATGTTATATTTCCCCTATTATATGAAGACACAATACCCGTAGTGTTGTTTTAGCCTTTAAAAATGTATTCGTTGTACCTATATATTATATAACAAACCAAATTTGTGTTCAGCTGTGAATTTGTGCTGTTTAGTTTTAATATTATTAGTGTGAATTGATTTATTATCTGACTTAAGGGAACGAACATTTTTTTGTATTTGTTTTTTTCCTCGATATTCTTTAATTATATTTACGTTAAACACACTTTGAAGCAGACAAACTTAACCTAATCTAATCCCGCGACCATAAAATTCCGTTCGTGGATATAAAATATCGTTTGAACTACCTATAACTATTGTACAATTACACTACGATAGTGCTACTAGAAGATTGTTCTCGATGCAATGTTCGTGGTTTTGCATCATTCAAATAATTTTGAAAAAGAATATTCTGAAACAGGGTATTTTTTAAAACGTCAATATCAGTTGTGATACCCCGTGAAATCGTCGTGTGCATTATTATTTTAAATCCTCAAAAATACGTACATGGTATATAGCATCTGTTCAAATCGTTATGTTATTTGTATATCGAAATGTTTAGAATATCTAAATGGAATAATCTGTAATATGGTTGTCGTTCAAAAAATCCACACGGTCACAAAACGCAATAAATTATAATATACTATTTATTATTATATATATTTTGTATGTACTGTACCTATATATGTATGATGTATGTATGTATGTATGTATGTATATGGTATGTCTCTCCAGTCTCCGTATCTATATCTGATACTGGGGTCGGAACGACTCGTGTTTGGTTATAAGTTTGTTATCGCTCACCAAAATCGATGGCTGTAGTATTTTACATCGTATATTATAGTCGATACTCATTGCAACACTACAACAACTACGTATTAACGTTGTAATAATAATAATAACAACGATAGTCCCTCGTAAATTTTCAGGCGACGACCTCCTGGGCTCGCCACCCACCGTTGTTATTTATTATAATATTATTATTATTATTGAAAATTTGAGGAGGGTAAAAAATAAATTCGATTATAATATTATATTATAACATAGCTGGTAGATCGGTACTATATGTATTATATAGATTCTGGAAACAACAGGTACGTACCGCGGGGCGTCAAGCGTGAGTATCTATAATATTCTTATATTAGAGATGTATAAACGAAATTCTTCTTGACAAACTTCAATATTTTTAATCCAATAATTTGCATTCTGGTTGAAAAAAATGTTACGTTCAAATAATCGTATTTGGGTATAAGGAAGGTATATTACCTATTCTTGGGCCATTCCTGAGAACACAGCTAGACGGGAATTCACAGGAATCATACAAAAATTGCAGGAACGAATATTAATTATTATATAGTTAACAAATCATAAGGATAAATAATGCTGTATTGAATTTATATATTCAAATTTTTAACAAATGTCTATTTATCTAAGTGTGAGCTTAAAGTAAGATTTAAGTTGTGATCAATATTTAAGATACTACGGTTTTCAGTCTATGCCTTACTATACAACAAATATATTTGTGTCCAAAAACTTAAAATATAAACTCACGCGCCTACCCAATTAATTGATTTTGTCAACATGTTTTTGTGACGTATTTTATACTAATGATAATAGCACTATAAAAGTCATTATAATATTTTTTTTATAAAATATTTAATATAAATTACTTGATAACGCTCATTTATCGCATATAAAAATAGCCACTGCGAGCAGTAGTGCAAACTAATATTGAATGTCGGATGATTAACTTCAGAGGGTACCGCACATATTATATAGTCTCGTTTTTCAACTGCTTACTGCAGTACCTATATAGTATATACTAAATCGTGGTGGCGAACCATCGATGATGCCTTGGTTACAAACAATGTATTTGCATGGTAATGTCAAATCATTTCAAAACTTGTAAATTATTAATAATAATTAATAATGATAATATTAGTATAATTGTTATACCGTGAAATCAAATGTTAATTTAAATTTGTGCGCCAATAGCAGTTAGACTTTTTAATCCTAGTACAATAATTCGTTAATATAATTTAGTTATAAGTGCAATTAAGCTTTGGCCGATTTATTTGTATTATTATTATTTGATTAACCTGCCGTATAAACATTTAGTAACGTAATTGCGATTGTTTTATTATAATTATTAGTATTACTATTGGCTCCGGAAGTAGTTGTAGTGGCTATAGTCATCGTCGAACTCACGTCACTATTCAGTATATCCCGTCTAGATAGGGAATGTTTCTCTATCGCTATTTACCTTTTGCGTACCAGTTACAGTCGTGTCGCGTTTGCGTTTACAATGCATTGTAACGTTTACTGCCACCGGTTTTTGGAATTTATATTATGATTCCATACGAACACCGCAAATACGTTGTTTACGCCATTTTTACGTAAAAAATACTTCGCAGTTCCGTCAGTATGTATTTTCTTTTTTTTAACTGATGTACATCATATAATAATGAGCCACACGTGGTAACAGATTGCAGTTTTGGCTCTTTGGATAGTTATATAGAATAATAATGTAATGCCCATTTATTCTGCGCCGGGGTTCGGTCGGCCATTGATTTTTTGTGTATTATTGTGTGCGTGCTGTGATGATAAATATTTGTACTAATTGCTATTTGTGTTTTTTTCTTCTTTCAGAAACCGTTTCTGGAGAATGTGTGGATAACCCCTCCTCTGCCGTTGCAGCATCTTTGGTTTGCAATAACTCACCGGTGACCAAAAGACGAGTTTTCAGCGGGTATGTAATGATTTTTCATCTCGCTCAATCGCTGCAGACTATAATATAATAATATTTCATAAAACTAATTTATATATTATTATCGACCCAGTCGTCTGTTTATGCTTAAATATATATATACTACATGTCTACATCGTATATGCTGCAGGCCGCCCTGCACCCACATTTGTCATCGCTTGTTAATTGTATAATATAATATAATGTTATGTAGGTATTATGTACCTACTATTATATGTTCATGGTCACGAGCTTAGATATTTTATGGTCCCCCTACGGGATATGAAAATTTGCCCCATGAAATTATCCATCAACACTCATATAATTCACAAGTTATAGGCAGCGCTCGCAACGGATATTCTTATATGCGTGATAATAGTATAGTGTTTGTAATCAAATAACTATGTAAAAACATTTATTTTATATTTAATAAATTATTAATATATATACATAATATTATATTGATAATATCATTAAAATTAACAATTTTTTTTTTAACCAAAAACCCGAAATAATAATATTATATTCTAATTAATTTCAACTATAGCAATGTACAATATTTTACATTAAGAATTTATAGGGTTCATTCTTTTTTGTCTAACCTTGGTATATATAGGTACGAGCTTGTACATTACAATTTATTAGATAGGTACCTACATAAGTAATAATTTATAATATTGGTTAACATATTATAATAAGTCAGAGTGTCAGACTGTTGGGAAACCAAGGTATATTTATATAACGCTTTTACATATTTTATATTTTGTTTGCATAATATTTTTAATTCCATTCGAATATTTTCTGAAAACATACATATTTCATTGATCCGGTTTTGGTTTACCGATTGTCACATAGTAATAAAATATTATACATTAATATATTAGATACCTACATTGTGATATTCTAATTTTTGCGACTCGTTATCATAAACTCAAAATTAATCGATTGTTTCGAAAAGCATTTTTGATCACAACTAATAATTATAATGTCTGTCAATCATTGACGCATTTTTGCGTAATTTTAAACTGATACATAATAATTTTTTATCGATTTACACTTCATATTTTATGAAGTTCGAATTTTAAGTAGGTATGCCTGGGTTTAAAGTGTCTCTGCTTTTAATATTTTTCCTGAAAAAGTTAATAGTTTCTATGTATATATATTGCTCTTATTAGTGTATTTACCGTTTTGAATTCATAATCAACTCAATTTTGTTATCTAAAAGCAAATATACTTATGTGTTATATGTCACGAGAAGGGTGGAAACGTAATAACGTTAAGTATTGATTATCAAACATTCAAACGTATTCTTCATGTGTAGCTGTATTAAATCCTCAAAAATATTGGATATTTTTGTATTTCTTATTACTTATTGTGTTTTGTAGTAGGTACCGCAAGTTGTAGTAAATTTGAATTGAGCTTAGTGTGATATTGTTATTATTGACTTTGCAATGCTCGTTTTATAACATAGCTTTTTCATTTTTTTGTATTAATTTTTTGACGATTTTCAATTTTAAAGTATTTTTTCATATTTAGGACATTTTGGAGTTTTTGAAGATGCTTACATGATTTTTATGTTGAACAAACTATTAAGTATAATATTATAGTAATGCGAATGTCAAACACTATAGAAAACGAGAAACGGCCTATAGTAATGGTGCGGTTTAATCTGTTATACCAATAAAATCAACGTCCTACGATATCCTTCAGTACTGTCATAACATATGTGTGAATTCATTTTCTATAATTTTTTACTTTATTATTGATTTTGTTGATTGCCTTCAATATTATTAAAAATTCCAAAACGACGGCTAGTTTCCAGATTAAAGAAGTCCAAATCGATTAGTTCTGTCTGTAAAACTTTGTTATACAGTTCTTTAAAAATTATTAAAAATAAAAATAAATTAGGGCATTTAAATCCCAGCCCTAATTATTAAATTCGATTTGAATATTATTACTTTTTCTTTGTGCTTTTTTAAATGAGTAACTATTTAGGAAATAAATTAAAATATACGTTTGCGAATATAGTTGTGAAAATTAAAAAAAGATGCTCGTGGAAACGTGCTATAGATATCTTTTATGATTGTTCCCCGTCAAAAGTTTTCATTCTTAAACGTATTTAATGTATCTGTATACTTTTATATTATATCGTTCCACGACACCACAAGTAAATCCCGTATCGACTGGGTGTTAATAATGTAATATTTATTATAATATTACGTGCGCGCGCCCTCCTCGTACTTGCAAATGTTATACACTTAAACTTACATCTTGTGATTAATTCTTATTTTGCGCGACTTTCTCTTTTTGCCGCGGAACACACAGCGCACAAACGTTTATTACTTGTGATATGCAAATATATTATATACACATAAATATATACACGTAAAGGCGTATATTATTATAACGAACTCGTCGGTAAAGCGATATTTTTTGATAATGGCGATTTGCCGCGGCGCCACTGCGACGATGATATTTCGTCCACGGTTGGGTTTCCTTATAGGGCCACACAAAGAGATTTCCCAACCTCCGGCCCATTACCATATATATTATAATAATAATATACGCGTTTTACAGTCTATGACCATATGTGGTTGTATATTATATACATGCATATATATTATATATATATATTGTAGTCTCTGACCACAACCGCGTTCCCAATGTTGTATATTAAAATTTAATTATTATATATTTGTCTTATACTCATTACGAGCGTCGTGTTTTGTCCGCAGGAGGATGTGGATCCCACAACCTTTGAGGAAATTCAGCAACGGCAGCAAAGTCGACAAAAACCACGTGCAGTCATCGGCCAAAAAGGGATCAGATAAAAAATACAAAGTAAACCTAAATATATACCTATACTTACCAGCTATTGCTATCATATTATTAACTGCTAAGTTCGGGACTTGTGGCGAATGTCTATCCAGATGACCATATAATAATTGGACGTATAATACTATATGTATAGCCGAGTAATATATGCCTACAAATATAAATTTTAAAGATAATTCGATTAATAATTTTTTATTTTCAAAGTTCTAAATGGATGTTACCACGTTTCTATATGCTTTGCTACGATTTTTTCATAAAGATATAACTTGTGTTATTCGTGTGTAGGTGCATTGTCAAAAATGAAATGATCTAAATTCTCATAATGCATTGTCTAGACTCTAGATTATAGAACATAATTTACCTATCAGGATTTAAAAATTAAGTTTGTGGTGCAATCGTAGCAATAATATTTTTACCAAAAAAAAAGAAACTCCATGCATAAATAACAAACTACAATGTTTTATATGTAATTTTAAAACGTATAAAAATATATGCGTTGAATAAAGCTCATTTTTAATGATTTTTAGTGCTGTAAGTATCGAACTATAATTATTACTATATAGTATTAAGGTACTATAACTAATAAGTCCGTCTGGTATAATATATGCTTTTAATAAAAAAAAATATTTATTAAATATACTCACGCTTGTTATTTTGTTTCTATAGTCGCCCGTCAGCGAATCCACCAAAACTTTGCCGAACGAAGACGAACAGAACGGTGAAGAACCGGACGACGATCTCGAATTGCCACCACCCATGAAACCCATTTCCGAGTCGATTTTGGTGAACGCCTCCGACTCGGCCACAGTTCCCTCACAAAGAGTGAGTACAATTATTACATTTTATATTTAAAGGTCCCGGTGCCAGTTTTTCAAATTTTCCACAATTCTATGAAATTTGAAAATTAAATTTTATATTTTAGTTGCCACCTCAATTATTAGACTTTTTCACTTGTCTACTACGTCTACCCGATACCTATTTATTGAGGATTGATAGAAGGGTGTATTATATCGAAAAAAATGACTACAGGAATAAAACTCTCAAACTTTGTAGGATTGTCTGATTTTGATGACTATTTTTTTTATCTGAAAGAAGGAGACTTCCTACAGCCCAAATCGATCTCTGATTTTGTATTTTATTTCAAATAATTGTATTAAAAAATTGTAAAAAAGTGCTTTTTATCTTGTATTTTTTTAGACATATTATAAAGTTTGAGAATAAAATATTGGAAAACAGAGATCGATGCGGGCTGTAGAATATTTTCTTCTAGCAATTAAAAAAAAAATTATGAAATTTCGTTGATTCTACAAAGCGGTATCGTTATTCCCGCAGAGTGTATTTTTGAAGACAAAATGGCATCGGCACCGGGTGCCTTAATGGTTTCCTTATTCTTGAATGTACGAATAATGAATATCGTAATAATATGTTCTCGATTATTGTTTTAAATCTATACCCTTAGTATTATATATAACACACATTTTATAATATTATATCTAACCTTTACTCGCGTTCAGCAATCTTCATAAGCGCAACTAGAGGTATTTTTTTTTTCGACAGTTGGAAATTTTGGGACATCTAATTAGGTACCAAACTGTTTCGAACCAAAACTAAAGATGTATCGTTTTTTTTTTTCGATGTCTTTAAAGGAAAAAATTACATATAATACTAAGTAAATATTTTGATGGATAAATAATAAATAATAACCGTATATTTTAGGAGTTAGCCTACTCTTTAAAACTGTTGGAAATGATTGAGTACTCTTCTGATTTTTGCTTATATAGTGATAAGGGATCTACATGTCCCACGTTATGTAGTATTAGGTATAATTTCGTGATTAAGACGACTATTTTATGTTAATGTGTATTATATAATATTGTATCATAATAACTGACGAAAACCACGTGTTTATTGTTCTTCAGACTTCGGGACTGTCAGCGGAAGTGACGGCCTCGTCTTCAGCCGATTTGGCCGAAATCGAACAGATCGTCAAAGATAGAATGGTGAATTTTGAGAAAGAACATTTTTGTGTAGATTGGAGTTGTTATAGATTATATAGATACATTGAGTACTTTTTAGTGTTTAGTGTGTTGTGTGTGTGCGTGTGTGTGCAATTACAGTAGTTTAGTTATTTCATTGTGCACGGCTTATCTTTTTTTTGTTTTCGTTTCTTCGTTTTTGCTATCTGGTTTTTGGGTCTAAATCGTCGGTTGTTTTACAGGAACAACACACCACCACCGCAGCAGCCGCCGCCGCCGCAGCCGCAGCAGCTGCCGCTACCGCGGCCTCCACCACCAACCCCACCAATTTCTCCACCGACAAGATGAGTGGTGAGTTGAGACTGAAAAATGACGACGTCGAGTGCGAAGAGGCGTTACACAAACGGGAGTACGTGATGAGAGAGCTGGTCGAGACCGAACGGGACTACGTCAGAGACTTGTCGCTTGTGGTTGAAGGCTACATGACCGTGATGAGAGATCCCGAGGCAGCTGGCTGTGACATCCCCATGCCTGAAGATTTGAGGTCTGGGAAAGACAAAATGATCTTCGGCAACATCGAACTCATCTACGAATGGCACAGAGAGTGAGTTATTTTAATAAGTTTGACTTACAGTAGATTTAAATGTATAATATACATACCTATAATACCTAAAAAATTATAAGTCATTATAAATATTTATCTATCATAGGTAGTAAACGACTTAAAATGTTATTTAATTATTTTTTATTCAAATAATTAAAGTATTTTAAATTATCCTTGGCGATTCAGGTCAGTCGTCATATTAGTTAGGTTGTGTTATATGTCGCATTCTTATTGATTTCCGTCTCTTACACGTATACGTCTACTATAATATACAAAAACGACTGACCATACCATATAATTATAAATTTTACGGATAATCATTAAGATGCCAATAATATTATGTACCTATATTATTAAATGTCTTTAATTATTAATTTTATAATTTAAAATTGTTGGAATAAATAATTCCGGAAGTGCGATTATGTTTTTTTAGCGCATAATCTACTGAGGCTGAATATACAAAAGTGGATTTCCTTTTTATGATATTTGCAATATATAATTTTACTTATTTTTCTTTTTTTACAGCGTATTCTTGGCGGCCGTTGAGCGATGTCTCACCCGACCGCACGAGCTCGGCAAGCTGTTCAAAAAATACGAACGCAAGCTTTTGATGTACGTGGTTTACTGTCAGAACAAGCCAGTTTCCGAATACCTCGTCTCTGATCATAATGATTATTTCGAGGTAACATATTTCATAAATAAATTAGCGTATTTATATACTCTAGAGAGGTATGTTAATTATAGGTGCGTATAGGGTTTTCTCTTGCCCTATAACCGTCTCGTTCCACGCCCGGTCTTCGTGCCTTAGGTTATAAATTATAATACATGGGGTCCCCGTATATAATATAGGGACAGTCATGAAAACTACGTGCTGCAACAGTGTGCAAAAAACATTTTCTATTCAATATTTTTTTGAAATCATCATGTCCAACAATATTTGTTGTCTACTTGTCTCGAAAACAAATTCAAGCTATATAGGTACTACGGTTTTCTATACCTAGTATAATAAGTAATAATATCTAAAATAATAATTTGACCGAAACGAAACTATTATGACATGAATATACATTTGGCCGGGATCTAACTAAAATATTCGTAAAACGCTTTTTCGTTACACCATTTGTTACTATGATTATAATACGTTCAGTGGTTGATTTGGGGGAAGAGTTCCCCTAAATATAAGCATATATCAGCTGTGATTATGCCATAGATAATAGATACATTTTATGGATTATATTTTTAAAAATCGTAGTATAAATTCTGATGAAATAAACTGTCCTAAACGATCTTCTAAACATGAAGATAGCTCGCTCATATGAAAACTTATGGACCTTATTTAATACGTAATTTGTTTTTTCTTTTTTTTTTGTAGAATAATTAATTAATAATGTTACATTAAATGTTTTAAAAGAAATAAGGAATATACAAGTGTTTTTTCTTTTAAAATATTTTTGTATAGTAAATTTAATGATTTTTTGGGAGTATGGGTGGCTGAAGGGGGGTGTAATAGGTTATGCGATAGTTAATTTTGTGTGGAACTCTTTATCATCAAACATCCTCTGAGTCCCCCTTCTAGTTTTTTTCCAAATCAAGCACTGAATACGTTAATCGTGTATATAAGTATAGTTATAACTATTTCCTTGCAATTCAAAAGACACGTCCATGATCCTAAGTCTTTCCAATATCTACATGGGAGTAAAACCAGACAGGCATAATATTCTTTAACTAAAATTAATGTATTGTTTTACCTTGCATATTTTTTTTTCTGGTAATAAGAGATTACTGAGTTACGGTTTTTCTCTGATATTCATAATGTCAAGAGCGAGCGTGTGGTATGACTAAGGGCCTGTTTTATAATCATAGTTTAAACCTCTGTGATAGTACAAATCATAATAATATGCTTTAAATTATAACCATGTATCAGTGTGTGTGGTACGATGCACCATATAACACTATATGATCTAACCACTGTTTTGTTGTTTCCTGTAGGAAATGCGACAGTTTCTAGGCCACAAGCTCCAGCTAAGTGACATCCTCATCAAGCCTGTGCAGAGGATTATGAAATACCAGCTGCTGTTGCGGGACATGTTCAAGTACACAGAGCGGGCTAGGTTGGCAGACGAGATGGAAGCTCTTCGGCAAGCTATGCACGTCATGCAAGTAGTGCCCAAAGCAGCCAACGACATGATGGACGTCGGTCGGTTGCAAGGTTTCGACGTGAGTACACTATTTATTGTATACCTTCATAGACCTAGTAAATAAATATACAGTGTGATTCTTTTATCAATATATAATTATATTATTTGAAAATTTATGTGTTTCTTGATAGATTTTTTTTTGTTACCTAACAAAGTCATAACAATGTTTTTTATTTTAGAATTTGCATAAATCAAAAATGTGTTGTATAAAAATCTAAAAACTTAAAAAATAGTAATTGACCATTTTCTTTGACACAAATCTCAAGGTTAGATACTTACTAAAATTTAGCCCCATTATCATAATAATATACCTTCTCGATAAATCAACTTTATTCAAAAATATAAGTTACTCACAATTCGTATATGTTATTCTGTCCTTATATATCCCATCCTTATAAGTGAGGATTTATGTTTTAGACCATAATGCAATCGAAACAAGACTGTGATAAGACTGCTGTATTATATTAACCTGCCATTAATTGCTTCGTTTTAGGGCAAAATCACCGCTCAGGGCAAGCTACTGTTACACGGCATGCTGACGTGCGCCGAGGGTCCCAGCCTCAACCCGAATAGAGTACCACCGCACAAGGACCTGCACGTATTCCTATTTGAGCAAAGTATAATACTCAGCGAAGAAATGCGCAAGAAGGCGCAGTTCAGCAGTCCAGTGTATGTTTACAAGGCCCACATACAGGTACATAATCGTCTACGATATTTTTTTGCTTACAAAAATTTAAGACATTTACTTTTTTACAAATAAGTTAAGTGCTATTTCATGAGATGGAAACTATTTGTTTTACACTTTGTGGAATATTAAAAAAATTCATCGAATGGAGACTTTTTCATGAAATGAAAGCTTAAATCTGATTATCCTTGTAATGTTTTTTCTCGATCGGATTTAGATACCTAAAATTAATTATTTTAATTTTAATATTAAGTATTTTGTAAAAAAATTTATTTTATTTTAATGTTCTGTCTTACAAGAATAGATTTGGAACTCTTATATTTTGTTAATTTTCATAAAAAAACAAATAAGCAAAACATTAGATTGTATTATTTCATTCCAATAAAATTATTTTCATAAAACAGTTTCTACAATTTATTAGGTACCTATAAAAATAATATTAATTTGTAAATATATAATTTATTATGAATTACTTTCTAATTTCTATTTAATATTTTAAAACTTATACAAACTAATTTTTATGATTATAATTTATACATTTTTATTACACTTACAAAAGTAAACACTTATTTTTAATGTATTAAGTCAACACTTTCAGTGATTAAAAAAATATCGATGATATTTTTTTGGGAGGTCATGATTTACAATGCGCTGTCAACAGTATAATAAAATAATAATAATAATTATGTTGTAATACAATATTTAAATTGAATTACACATAGTGGATGGCCAAAATTACTCAATATTAAATTTTATCTTTCATTTCATATTATAACATCATGAAAAAGTAATGAATTTTTGTCATGTTTCGTGTAGTTAGTATATATAAAAAAAATGTCCCTATCCTGATGGCTGATAGATAAACAAATTTTCATTAATCATTTGGCTGTAGATTTAACCTATATCAACATATTTCAGGTGAACAAAATGACACTGGATGAGAGGCACGGTTCGTCCAGCAGTAACTCGTCTGATGACTCGTCCGATGGGTCGTTCATCATCAAATCCACCGACCCCAAGAGGCCACCACTGTGGTTTGTGTGCCATGCGCACAGTGTCGAATCACGTTCTGAATGGTTGCAGAACCTCAGGCAAATACTCCAGACGCAACAGGACTTCCTGAAAGCTATACAGTCACCCATAGCGTATCAAAAAGAACAGACGAAAGAAGCCAGTTAGTGGACAGAGTGCGTCACGATAAACAAATAAAATGAAAAATATAAAATGTCTATTCTACTTAACTCGTCAGTTGTGACAGTTTAGTACGATTGACAATTTAAGTCTGACCATGTCCCCAAGCAGATTGAATATTATTATAATTATTATTATATTATTATTATCAAGACGACATTCCTATTTTACATTATCTTTAAAATTTTTATCTAAGTAGTTTTTAAACATAATCGAAGAAAAGTAACACTATTTGTTTTTACATTTAAGACAACATCGATTAAATATTATCATCACGTGAGATTGACTTTAAACTTTAGAGCTTTCTAGAGGATATATATATATATTTATGTATTATTATATTTTTTTTCTGCGAGAACAACGATTTTCAAAAAATAAATCTCTACGTAGACAACGATAACATACAAGTTCCGTATAAATATCTTCAGGTTCTTTTTTTTTTTAAGAGTCTAGTCAAATGTTTATTTAGACTAATTTCTATTTTATAACTTTTCTTTTACTATAATAATTCTTATTATTGTTTATAAATCCTGTGCAGTTTGGTACAAAATTATTAATATTATTAAAACCTAAAATATTTATACGTATAATACTATAGACAGTACATGTATAATATAAACATTATCCAAATGTCTAATAATATTTAGTAAAAAAAAAATTATTACTAGTATACTCGTAATATTCAATAGTGATGGTCCAATATTTACGATTATCATATCGATGCCTTATATAATAAGATTCTATTGTTATTGTATCAAACCAACACCTAACGGACACCAGATAATTAATATTAAATTATTATATTTATTTAATATGTATACATATAAAATATAAATACACGAATAATGTGAGTGAATGGGTCTCTGGTGGATGATTTGTCATCACCGTACTCTTATTAAAACTAAGGTTGTGTATGTTCGATTTTGTGTAATACATTTTTTTTTTTATTATTTTAATTTCATAAATATTATTATAATATGATATATTATAATTATTTTTGTTTGCCAAAATTTAATGCACAAACTGTTGATTGTAAGTTATGATGACATTATATGTTTGTATATAATATTGAAGAACAATAATAAAACAAAAATTGTTGTTTTTTTTTTAAGCCAGTTTTTTTTTACTTTGGAATATTTTTTAATATTCATCGCTTTTATGTATTTATTTGATAATGTGATAGTTAATAATAATTAATAAGTTATGTGTACAACAGTAGTTGTAGTGGAGCGAGAACAAGTGTTTAGAGGTTATGCCCTCAGATATGAGTATGTAGTACCTATGTACTATGTACTCGATTTCCATTCCATATTTACTGTATTACAGTTGTTCTAGTATTAATTTTAAACCATCATTAATCGCTTTGTATTGTTTTTCTTACTGAATCAGATTACCAAACTAACAAACAGAGGGTTATTTATGAATAAGACCTCTAGACATGATAATGTTAGTTTTTAAAAGACACACACAACATTATAACTCTTCTTGTTTACTACCTATGCTAAAATGGTGCTGCTGTTTTTGTTGTTAGTGTTTGGTCCACAATATTGTCTACCAGAAATCACTCTCAATGGGTGAAATTATCATGTTGAGAGCCCTGCTGAGTAGACTTGCTTTGTCTCATTAAAAAAAAAAAACATGGTCCAACCTGTCACCAAATGGATTCTATATGACAACCGCTCCGGTGTTAATTACCTAAAGTGGTAGTAGTGGTACCATATTCAACGTGGAAACGTCCCACATAATAATTTACGGGTATAAACTGAAAATGTCAAAAATCATCTAAACAATTTCTCATAAAAATGGTCCAACTATATAATAATAATATACCATATAGATCTGCAGAAATAATGTTATCTTATCTAATAATAAATATCTATAGGAGGACGTTACACTGACGTCTGTGGTCTCCATCTTATAAGCTCGTAACATAGAAAATTGTACGCTTAGCAGAACACGTGTAGCTCAGTTAGTTTAAAAATTGGAGTGAATTGACCTCATAAAATTTAAAAGTAAGGATTATTGTCTTGGCAACCCCATGGGCTTAGTTAAGACTGTTAAAGAGTATTTTTAAATTGTAAATTGTTTGTACATCTTAAAATACTCATAGCTAGCCTTAAAATTAAAATATAATAAAAACTCCGATGAGAAGATAATAATCTTACCTTTAAATTTTATAAGAGATCAATTGACTCTAATTTTTAAACTAACGGAGCTACACGTGTTCTGCTAAGCGTACAATTTGCTGGTTTTTTTTTTTATTAACAATTTAATTGTGTCAATACACCAGGTATTTTTACAATTTACGATTAGTATGTTAACAATATGTTTAAGACAAAGCTTACATTAATTTTTAATTTTGGTTAGCTTATAAGTCTAGGTCATAATCTAAGTTTGAATTGTCTTCTTCGGGTTCTAGTAGGATATCCTGCGGTAGTCGAGGTTTTAGTCTTAGATTGACAGATCTTCTGCCAATATTGTAGTGGAGTCCTCCGTCAGCTTTGTGAAGTTTTTAAATTGTTGTGTTATCCAAGTTGATAGGTATGGTAGGCTTGTATCATTGTGTAGTTTTTTGTTTCTCATGAACCCCATGGCGTTTAGGGATGTTATTATCAATTTATTTTGAAGAGTGTAGTTTTTTAATTTTTGTTTTTGAGACAGCTGCCCATACAGGGCATGCGTAGGATATTAACCGTCTTATTATTGCTGTGTATTGGAGTAGAGAGCATATTTTCATCTGTACGGTTGAGCTTCGGTTTAATAAAGAGAACAGTATTCTCATAATTTACTATGTCACGCACTTGTAAGACGGAGACAACAAATGTCGGTGCAATGTTAACGTCATCTAATAGACATTTATTACTCTGTATGTATATTGAATTCAACATTCGACTGCTGTGCGTATACCTGATAAATATGTATTGAATCATTTTTTTCCATCTTAAAATAAAAAAAATTTAAATGACGTATTTTTTTACCAGCAACATATATACCTACCAGCGTATAAATTAGTATTATCGACTTCATTTTTGATTAATCAAAATAATTACCTACCTTTTTTAAAAATTGTATGTCGATCTATTTTGAATTAGTAAAATTATCTCAAGTTTTGATCACATTTTTTGATTTTGAAATTAATCAATTTTTAAAAACCTAATTCTGATGGGGGCTGCGTAATGATTGTCAAGACTCGTATTGACTAGGCCAGAGTACCTGTATGTACCAGGTACCTACCTTTTATTTTTATTCGGCACATCATTTTGCACTTGGACGTTAGAAACGACAGAAAAATTTATTTGTAATTTTTCCTACTCCAAGATCGTAACTTGTAAGTACCAGCAGACTATACATTATATATTATACAATATCAATATATTAGGTACATACTATTCAAGCCCGGATTAAAGGGCCCATCCTTATCCCCAAAATATATTTTTTAACGCGTTCAATACAGTTTTCAAAAAAAAAAAGTTATTTAATTAGCTATTATAGGTATAGTAGGTAAATTATTATTAATAATTATAAAATGAAATTGTTCTCAATTTTTTATCACGAAAAATTACTATAAATAATGAACTATATTTGCCAACAATTGTTAGTACTTAGTGGTTACCATTTGAAAAAATAAAGTCAACTTTATTATTGGTACAACTGAGTGTTTAAAAATGTTGAAAATGTTATGAGAAAATTGCCTGTTAAAAATAATGAAACACGTGTCTTTTCTTGTTTTAACGAAATTCCATATCATATTGATCCATACCTAATTTTTAATAGAAACTCTCGTAAAATGACATAAGATACACCCTGTATATTTTTTGTATAGTAAAAAATTATACAACAATATAAAGTCTTTAATATGTAATGATACATTTATTTCGAAGTTAAAGTTGAAAGGGGGCCCACTAAGTGTATGGTGTCCCGGGGCACAATTGATCCTTAATCCGGGCTTGATACTATTTAGTATTTACAATCGTCCTGTAAGTTGTAACAGATGCAGTCGCACAGAAAAATGTTCAAACATCGTAATTCGAATTTAATAATAATTATCTAACTAGAAATAAAAATATTGACATTGGTATTAGGTACCTATTCTATCCGATATACCTAAGTGAAAATATAAACCACCACAATTCGAAATGTATAATACTCAAAAAAACAAATCTAATTACTACATAGATAAAAATAAAAAAAAAATTTGATGTTCAGAATTTTTTTTCTGCGATGATTAATATTATTATGCGTTTATCGTCACATCGGCCATAAAGACATAACGTTTAAAATCGAAGAAAAAATCACTCACGTGCATAATACGACGAACCCATACAGAGTGATTCATTTATCACAGATAAGTTGTTTTCTGGGTAAATGTGTTTGTTTTTTAAAAATATTTTGTCTGTATCATTTGTAATTAATACATATCACAATGAAGTTTTTGAAATATAATTTAAATTTTTAAATTTTCTTACTTTTTAAATGACTCCATATAAATTTCATTTCATACCCCGCCAAAGTGGTTATTCCATACAGGAATTATAATGGTAATTTAATTAAAATTACATGTTTATACGATATAATATCACGACGTATCGAGTTAGTGTGGCCGACGAGCCGTCACAATCGAGTATCTCTAAATCGAAATCGTAAAAATAAAAACCACACATCTACTAATCATTCAATCATCAGCTATCATTACAAATAAGTACTATCATTAATTTATTATTCGTTGCGGAGACTATAATATTATGGTAACAAAATATATGATAATAATTATATACAATATAATATATCAATATTATATACAGGATCTTCAAAAAAGTGGGTTGTATAAGCCGTAATAGGTAGTCGTCGTTCAGTAGCGGATGCAAAGGAGGAAGTTATACACAATGCATACTACAATATGAAGTATATTATAAAGAAAATAAGTAAGACACATATAAGAACTTATTTTATGGGGCCCGGTGCCGTTTTGCAAATTTTCCGCAATCCTATAAAATTTGAAAATTATATTCCAGTTGCCACCTTAGTTATAATACTTTTCCACCAATCTACTGCTCGATGCCTAGGTATATAAGGGGGGCGTCGATACGGCGTATAGTGTATCGAAAAAAATGACTTCGCAGGAATAATTTCCAGGCCTTGTAGAATTGTCGGATTTTGATAACAATTTTTTTTATCTGAAAGAATAAAAGACTTCCTGCTTACAAGCCGCGTCGATCTCTGATTTTGTATTTCAAATAGGTTATATAATTATAATTTGTAAAAAAAATCTTAAAATATTGTATTATTTTTAAAGACATAAGTACTATAATGTTTGACATTAAAATATTGAAAAACGGAGTTCGATTCAGCCTGAACGTCAATGGAGTACTCCATCTGGTAAAAAAAAAAAATATCAAACTTGTTTGATTCTAGAGAACGGGATCGTATTATGTATTCCTTTAGAACTTATTTTTGTGTGTACAAAATTATACATCGGCACTTTTAGACCGTTAAGGACCGTTTGAACGACGCTGTATATTCGTAAAATATGTGTAGATACGTTACGTAAGTACAGTGTGAATACTCTTAGATAACGGTGTGCTAGTTCACGTTTCAAATATTATTATTATTGGCTTATTTTTAGTGATCCGTCCCATTCCGATGCGAGCTCACAGCAACGGTTTCGTGTCTATTTTTGAGGATCACTGAAATATCGACGAGTGTTCAAATATTGACCGATTATATTACAGTATATTATTGTTATATACACGTGGTTGATTATAATATAACGACTACCTTGCTTCTTTTTCGAAAAATGTCTTATCAAGTAAGTGCACACACACACACATAAATCGGGAGACTTGCTTATAATAACATGCTATTTTTTTTACATATTTTGCGATATATAACATAGTATAATTATAATAATTATAAAGCTCTTATAATAGTAATTATACGAGCTAAGACCCGAGACTTCGGCTGTATACATGTGTATTTTATCCGATACACAAACGTCAATATACAAATATTTCAAATGTTACCTAGTGTTCCTATGTCATATTAAGCCAGTCTCCCCTATATATTATGAGCCACCTGTAGATTGTATAATATGTATATTATAGATCATTTTGAGTGCAAATGATTTCTTTCTAAAGAATATGTATATGTATGTGTTTTTGCGAGAACGTCGTGCATCACATTATATTATAATATTTATAAAATTACTAAATAGAAAGTATAAACCTCGGATTATTGAGCAAACTATGTATAAAGTAGTAAAATAATAATAATTTAAATTCGTACTTATCTCGTATGGACAATATTGTGTTTACAATTATTTAGCTAATTGCATTATCTATATTGGTATTAAAACTTATAAAACATAAATACACTATTAAAATTATAACTTTTACCCCAAGTTAGAGGGTATCCAGTGGATACTATCCACATTGCTGGGCCTCCATCCTCACGCTATTCATGTTTTTTAAATTCTTTGTTATCAAATTTACTTATTGTTTTATATAAATATTATAGATTGTAAATACTTATTTTTATCTAATAAAAAAAAAAATTATAAATTGAAAAAATACGATATTACCTATACCTATATAATATAAAAATGTTGTTATTTTTTCTGAAATAAAGCCATAATATGTTTGGTTAGTAACATATGCTATACATGCGCTAGCGCATAATTGTGAATAATCAAAATGCAATAATGTGTTTTTTTTCGTTATTTTGTAGAAGTTTGGTCAAAATGTGTTTCATAAAACTTCTCCTAAGCATGCATTATAATACGAATAGTATAGTATAGTACGTATAGTATATTTATATAGTATACACGATTCTTAATACTTACCTATATATAAATTATAAATATTGTAACATTGAATAATATTCTTATTTACACTAATTATAATATTAAAAATGGGGGACGGAGTGGCCGAGAGGTTCGAAACCCGGCCACGAGCTGCACAGTCTCGGTGTCTGGATAGAGGCCGCCATCCCAGGGGATGGTAGATACCTACGGGTATCCACTAGAAAATTCTGCTAAACTAACAAACACACGTGTTTAAACCTACAGTGCCCTCCCTCACAGTTAAAAACCACCCAATGGCCTAAGTTGCTGCTGGTTAATTAATAATTTAAAAAAATAAATATATATTATAAATTTAATTATACCTAATGTACCTATATCTCATGCATAAATAATTTCTTATTGCTTTTTTGGATGGTCTGCAGGATCAACCCTACAAAACTAAAAAAAGTGGGGTTGATGGATTTTGGGAGGCTAAGCCCTTCCAATCCCCCTGATTACTTCCAATGATACCTACGTCTATATATGGGGTAACCAATCCACCGCAATCGATATTCAGAAGAATATTGGTCGATTGTTTTTAAAATGAATTAGGTAGGTACCAATATCAATTGATCACGTGCATAATCCACACACTTTTATGCTTTATATACTCTTTATATATACAAATTAAAGTATACTTATTTATTAGCAAAAAAAAAACATACAATTTTAGATCTAAAAATTAGATCAAATTTACAATCATATTATTATTGGTACAAATTATAATTATGCTGCATGTAATAATATACAAAATAGACTTTAATACATAGTGGTCGTCGGTCGATCACTTAATACATAAAGGTTTTGCTACACGCCGACACCTGATATATCATATAAGTGATCTACGATATTTACTAGGCGTACTCGTGACGTATCAAAAATATCATAAATTATAAGTTATAATTAATTAATTAATTATTTTTTCATGTTGATTATTTTCTATTATGTGTTTTTTACTTACCTATTATTTTTCTGATTTCCATCGCAGGTTTCAATAATCATCGCGATTTTTACAATCTCTGCAGGTAGCTGCGTTGTTCCTCCCATCTCTGCCGGAGCGGATATATTGGCGTTCTTCCCATTGCCAATTTACAGTCATTTTTCTGGTTTCAATCCGCTGTTCTTGGAATTGGCGAACCGCGGTCATCGCGTGACCGTAGTCAGTCCGTTCTATCCAAAAGGAGATGTGCCGACCAATTACCAACACGTACCCATTCCCGATGGTATGTAATTGTATACTATATATTATATAGATGGGTATTATGTGTGGTTACTCGATTTTTCCCAATCTATATACCTTTGACATTTTTTGTATTCATAAATGATATTTTACAGTGCAACACTTATAGTATTTTCCAATGCTAATAAATAAGTAATAATACAATATATATTTACCTATGTCCTATAATATATATGGCCATTGATGCCACTTTATTATACACTATAGTGGTCAGGCCGTGGGTGGTGTGCAGTGCAAACAATTTTTAAAACTCATCATATATATACCTAGTCCAAACAATCTGTAATACACTATAATACCTAAACTAAATTTATAATTAAAATCAGTTAAGAATAGAGAGTGGACATATTATTATCGAGTGGAATCTATTTAATAAAGGATAAAAAATATATGATATGATTATTTTGCATGGACTCAGTGAAAATCCAGAGAAGTCGGAATCCATTGGAAATCCGCCATACGTATCGGGTGACCAATATGATCAACGTCAAGCAGAATATGATGAAGATGGTCACGCGGACTCTGGTGCTGAACGAGACTCGTGCGTTTCTCAACGACACTCGCTATGCCTTCGATCTGGTTTTGACCGAATGCTGGTACAGCGATATTTACCTGGCGATAGGTCACAGGTAACAATATAGCAATATAATTATGTTTTGCAGAGTTATATATACTCTGTACCAAATAAGAGCGCACCGGGCGGCGCACGAAAACCGGTCGAAACTCGCGCATGTCAGAGAGCGCTGCCGCAGCATATTCCGGCGCCGGCCAGGTCAACTCTGAATACAGAGTGTTGTATATTATCACACCAATTTTAACGGTATACGCGGTTAGGCGTTGTTATATTTTTTGCGCGCATTGGTGAATATTTTGAATGTTTTTAATATTATATTGAGTTCAATACCTATGTTAAGAAAAAAAAACGAAAAGTATGTGTATTATTTTACTGATTAATACGCGTGAAACGCATTATTACTTCAGCTCCCTGTATTCTCGACGGCGGCGAATCCGACCGACGATCGGCGACCAATCACAGAGCGAATAGACTCGACCAGGGGGTCCGACGTCGCTCCGCGATTCATTTGGATGCGCCAACGCGGTGCGCTCTTATTTGGTACAGAGTATAGTTTCATCATTTTCAAAGATTTGGTTTTATTTTTTTAATCACTCTGCGCATATTAACATTTCGTCGGGACCCTGAGCAGATATTCCGCTCCGGTGGTGTGCCTGAGCCCAATGGCACCGTCGGTGACGCTCAGCCAATCGCTGGGCTTGCCGGATCATCCCGCGTACGTGCCGTCGTTCTGGCTCCGGTACTCGGACTCCATGTCGTTCGGTGAACGGCTATACAACGCGGCGATCGATGCCGCCGAGCTGATCGTGTCCGACATCGCGTTCCGGTCAACGGATCAGCAGATGCTGGACGATCTGTACACGTACCCCGGACACCTGAACTGCCCTCCGCTGGACGCCCTCCGCCAAGCCGTCCAGCTCACGTTGGTCAACGGCCACCATTCCGTGTCGTACCCCAGGCCGTATCCGCCGAACGTGGTGCAAGTGGCCGGCATGCACATGCGGCCGCAGACGTCCGCCATCGTTGACCGGGTAAGCTGCTCGTTTTCTTTAACCTTTTTTGAATAATTCTATATTATATTGATTTACCACGACAGCGACTGGTTTTTTTACGTTATTTTATGACATTTTATATCCACTCAATTTGTCTGACTTTCAAAATACTGTTTTAATACTAATGAACGACTGCTGACCGCAACACGTTTGAAATACAATTTTTATATATTATACAAGTTGCCTAAAAAATAATACCTATTCAAATTCGGAATCTAAAAATAAAGATGTACCTATGAAAATAGTTGAAGTATAAAACAATGTTTATTAAAATATAATATTTTCCAAAAATTGTTCTGTTGTAAATACTAAAAACTGTTCAAAAATGTAAAAAAATCTTTTAAAAATTTGATTTAAAAACAAAACAAATTAATTTACTTATAACTTATAAAACAATCAACCCCAAAAATTGTACACAATATATTGTATCATATTATTATATTAATATTTACATTTAGCTATATACCTACTTATCAGTTATCAGTAAACAGTGGCGGCTCTAGAGTTTGATTCGGGGGGGGGGGGGGGGGGGGCAAAAACATCACACTTTTTTTTTAATATTTAATAATATATTTATTAAAATTAGTGCTACATATTACCCACATTAGTCATTAAAATACACAAAATTGAAAATATTATACAAAATAAACATATAAAAATTACATTACATTTTATAAAACAAAGTCTAATTTTCGGTTTTTATTTTTAGCAAATCTATCTATAACTTGCTCTATATCTATAGATATGTCTCGGTGAATGTGCATAAGAGCGAGACCATTGAGTCTGTCCTCAATCATTCGTGTACGTAACCAGGTTTTAAGCCGTCGCAATGTCGAGAAGGACATTTCAGCCATCGCTACACTGACTGGCAAAGTTGCTAAAATATGAATCAAAGTATGAATCGCGGGAAACATATCAACATCACAAACAGTACTTCTAAAGCTGTTTCTGGAATTCTGCCGTTATTCATTTTCACACGATTCCACTTTGCTATCCTCACATCATACTCGGCTTCTAAACAAATCGAATTATTCTTCAAAATACCACCGTAAATCTCTGACAATTTCAATATTTTCAGTTTGGTCTTATTTGCTTCTTCTGATTTTTTTAATGATTCAAAATCTATTGTGGCTGGCATCAAAAGTCGTAGGTCAAAGGAGTTTAAGACATATTCCGAAAAGCGATTTTGTAGATCATTTATAACTGAATCTAAGATTGGTATATAGATAGAAATTCGGCCACGGAAAAACCCGAAATCATATAATAATATTATAAACCGTAATAATAAAAGCGTATCATATTATATTAAACTCGCCTATTTTTTTTTTGGTTTTCAGGGGGGGCCATGACCCCCTGGGCCCCTCCCCTAGAGCCGCCACTGTCAGTAAATAGTTTATAGTTATGTAATGTATTCCAACCTCAGATTATGTACGTCCGTGGTTTCAACTAATATGAGATAATACTTAAAATAATAAAATTATAACTTTTTAAATATCAAGAAAATACAATACATAGCAGTCGTTCTCAATAATATTAACCCTTAAAAACACGACTCAACCTTAACATAATTATAACACTTTAGTAATTACTGTAAATATTAGTATGTTGCTCTTTCAATGTATTAACTGCTTTAGTTTGTAGAATAATATAAACTAATATTGGATTTAAATAGTAAATAACACGTCGTATTATAAGAAATGTGTGGCTATTATAGTGAATATTAGTGATTTATATATAAGTACCTACAACATAAAATTATAGGACGCCAGGGAAGTGGGCCGCAATGAACCTTTTTCCAAGAAAGGATTTCGGCAATTACAATTTTACATTATAACAGGTAGACCACCAGACCGGTAATTGGGCCACTTTTTAAATGATTTTTCATTAACATATCCTGGTAGCAGAAGTTTTATATTTAATTTAGTAGAGAAGAATATTATACGAACAGGGAAACGATATTTAATTCGAAAGAATTATATTATATTATATAGGTAAATTAAATTAAATGATTTTATGAAGAGCCCAAAGAGCCCGAGAGGAGAAAAAAACCAGACATGAATTTGTGAAATCTGTATCTCATCATTTAAAAAAATAACCGTATTTTTAAATAATTTAAAAAAAATAAATAACTATTTGACTAATTTTATGAACCTATAGGTTCATATTTTATAGTTATTAAAAAAAAAAAAAACAATATTAAAATTATATAGGTTCTGTAATTAATAAATGTAATACCTATATTCATATATTTTCGTGTAACATATTCGTGCCCCAGTCTCCGGGTAAATAACCATTTAGAGGCTCAATATCCGGTTAATAAAATGTAAACAAATATTGTATGGGAAGCAGATGGATAAAATGTGGCCAAATTATACTGATCGCCCAAATTAAAGCTAGGTATCTAAGATGTATCCCTAATAAAAAAATGTGTAACTAAAGATTATAGTTATTTTAAGTAGTTTTTGAACGAATTAATTTTGAACCAGTTTAAAAATCTTCATTATTATTATATCATTAATATGTTCTGCAGAAATTCAAAGCGCTCCTCGACGGTGCAACCCACGGGGCGATCTACTTCAGTTTCGGATCGAACATAAAGATGTCAGACCTGGCGGAACGCGATGTCCAAGTATTTGTCGAATCATTCAGGAAGCTCAAGCAAATCGTGCTGTGGAAATGGGAAAAGGGCACCATTCCTAACCTGCCCAACAATGTGTACATTGATAAATGGTTTCCACAACAATACATATTGAGTGAGTGCATGAAATAATATTGAAATAAATATCATTTATATAAATATTGACCATTCGACTATATAATATACTACAGGTTCTTAGACACAGATACACACCACTTGGACACAATACTATCCTACAGTCTTTGGAAAGATGAACGTTGCCCTTTCGCTCGTTCATGTTCATATTTAGTGAACGGACACTAATTGAACTCCCCTCGTTTTTTTCAAAAATAGAACGTGCACGTGAACTACATTTATAGTTTTTAATGAATTTGAACGATATTTAAGACCTTCAAATTTATTTACCATTTAATAAATACAATATAATATGTATAAATATTGATTAATAATATTGTTACGGTTTGACATGAAACAACAATAATATTATTATTTCCACTATTTTGTATTAGTATTTAAACGATTCACAAAAATAAAATAAAAAAATTTAATTAACGACCAAATTAAAGGATTCGTTTTATTCAAATAACGTGAACGTGTTCATTTGAAAAAAACATGAACGTGGACGTGAATGAGTTTCTTTCTTAAGCATTTAACGTGAACGTGAACGAATTCCATTTTTAGTGAACGTTCCGAACACTAATAATGTCTGTAATCTATATTATATGCGCCATTATGCTATGCTGTAGCAGTCCAACTCACTGGATGTTTCAAATCATCCCAGGCCCAAGCAACAAACATTATATATTATACGATCAACGAAATTTCGTATTATGTGTTTTGTAGATACCTTTAAAAATCACAATGTATCCGTTATTCCGTTCTGTTTAAATAGAACAAACATTTAAGATTCACCACTGAGATATTATATCATATAGTAGAACCGACCTTAATGTAATTATTATAGATGATATTATGTATCTCGTGATTGTTAATTATTTTATTGTTGTGTTCAATTACAACATTGAATTGTTTCACTACTTGCGCTTGAAACGTACCGGAAACAAAGTATCGATGTTTTAGTTTATCACAAAATACTATATTCTAAATGATTGCATTCTATGAGACATAATATATATTATAATGATATGTACACATTCGGATTTATCCATACACTATATAATATATTATACATGTATTATAATAACAAATTATATTATCTTCATTTCTCTAGAGGGATCACCGATTAATATTTTTGCAAGGTCAATCCGAGAATTCAAGAAGTTTTCGGGATGATAAATATTTAATGTACATCTTTATCCGAATAAAGTAAAATCAAAAAATTAAATGATAACGAATTAAGACCTCGTTTAATTAAATTTTAACCTTAAAAAAATAAATAGTTTAAAAAATAAAATATGTCTTATCTGCGGGCCAGATAAATTCTCTGTCCACGGTCCCCGCAATCGTGCTGCAAAGGTCATTTGGTGATGACCCCTGCTATAGTCTATTGCCTATATAATATATATCATTGTATATGACATGAGTACATGACTTTATAATACTCATTAGGAGATACGCGTGTTATAAAAAGTCACAGAATTAATAATATTATTTCATTAACTGCGGAGAAAAGTTAAATAGGTAGTACTATGATCATTTATTTTCAATCAATACATAAATAAATTATGGTTAATATTTAAAACGATAGCTCACACTTCATGCAACAAGTGCTTGACTATTTCGGCTTTTTCTCTTGCCGCTTAAGTTTTGTCCTATATTCTCGTATATAGTCCTGTTGCATGAATATTTATCTATCAAATTATTTGTAGCACATATTTTCAAAAGTGTATTAAAATCAATTAGGTTTTACAATCAGTTCAAAACTAACATCGTGTAAAAAAATTGTTTTTAATATATACAAATATAATGACCAACCTATAACTTTACAAAATATGTCTACAAATTGAATGTAGCTTTAACTAATATACGCTTTGAATTTATGCCAAAATGTCAAAGTCTGTTTTTTGTCGAAAATGGTACCATGCAAATTACAAATATTTTAATTTGACGGAAATGGCACTTTCAGAAACAATAGCACTAAATAAACACTAAATCCGTAGGGGGTAGGCTTGTGTGCATATTGATTAATTCGATATTATATTCTTTTATTTATTTATACAGAGTATTACAGGCAAAACAATTAGTATACCGTAATAAAAGTTATGAATCATTGAACGTTATTGCCTTGAAAAAAACGTCTCGAGTACCAACTAGACTTCACTTTGATTTATATTATTATTAATATTAGATTATATGTCGCTGATGTATATTATTGTTTCTGTTCAAAGGCCATAAAAACTGTAAGCTGTTCATCACTCACGGAGGATATCACAGTCTCGTGGAGGCGTTGCACTATGGTTTGCCGTTAATTGGATTCCCGTTTTTTACCGACCAGTTCTACAACATGAGGTTTGTCATCGAAAACGGTTTCGGAATAGAAATCTTACTGGAAAACCTAAACGTAAAAGTCCTAGTCGATGCTTTAGGAAAAATCTTGTCCGATATAAGGTAAGACAATGTTCACAATTTAATATAGGTATACATGGATATAATATAATAATACATATTAAAGACGTTATTGAATACCCTTTTGTCCAGAGCTTGAAAATTAGATTTGATTTTATGTCTGAAACTTTAAGAGTACTTTTATAGTCTTATCAAACTAATTTTTTTTAAATAACCATGGAAGTCTCTTGTCTATATAGTACTATAGTATATTGCGATTGTATACATCGTAAACATGGATATAATATAATAATACATATTAGACGCCTACGTGAATACACTTTTGTCCAGAGCTTGAAAATATATAGGTAAAATATATATTATGTAGGTCACTGTGACACTGTAATAGATGTGTTACATTTGAATTAAATAATAATAATAAATTATTTCATACCTACATAAAAGAATACCTAATAAAATATGGAAAACTAATATTTTATTTTTAGTATTCATTTTTCAAGTAATTATTTTAATTTTTAAATCACTTGGTTTTTACACTTTGCTATGTGGTAATCTGTACATTCTTGTAACACATATTATTGATTTACTTTTTATTTCAGTTATAAGAAGAACGCACAGACAGCTTCCAATATCTTCTTAGACCTTCCAGTTTCCGCGATGGATACCGCAGTGCATTCGGTCGAATACTTAATCCGAAACGGTGTTTCAGATTACAAATTGCCCGCGTCCACGAGCTTGAATCGATATCAATATTTTCTGATCGATGTGGTGGTTTTGATTGGCGCTGTTGTAGCTTTAACCGCGTTCATTTTATATAAATCCATCGGTTACTTAAGGAAAATAATTAATTTAAAAAACAAAAAGTCAAAATAAAGTAAAGACACAGATTACCTACATTATTATTAAATCATATTATTATTTAATAGCATAATATTATTTAAAATAAAATTGTGCTGTAAATAGCTTTGAGATGTAACGAATTATATTTTAAAAGTTAACACTTAAACTGACAGTGAGGATTATTAATAATTATAAAAAGCATTCCTAAATTAATCAATGTTCTAGAACTGCTATCTCATTTCATCAAATATATAATATATTGTTGGTAGATCTTAAGACGTAGGTACGGATGACAAAAATGTTAAAATATAACTATAATACATTAATACCTACTGATAAACACGTATATCATCATTTATCATCAATGAAGATACGATTCGATTGATATAAATTACAGTCTTAATATAAGTATCATACTGAAACTTAACAAATTTTTTTTGTGTCTTGACTTGGCGAGTTGGCTGCTAAAAGTCGCACAATGCGACTGAGAGTAAGTAACGCCCTGCTACTAGTTCCCGGATGGGTGACCACCCGGGTAGTTCGTAGTAGTAAAAACCTTGCCAAACATACATGTGTTTGCTTACCTACCGTAACAACACCTTACCGTACCAACCTTACCAACCACAGGTCATAATCCCTTACAACAACTAATCACCAGTCGCCTTGCTCAAGTTCAATAATACTTTGTAAATAAATAATATACATTTATTTGCCATAAGAATTGTGTTTAAAACTTAGTAATATCTAAGTGTCTTTAACACGAAATGTTTGGTTTACGGTATAAATGATAAGCGTACGAAATGGATTGAAATCAAGATCTACTAGTTAAGGTTTTGTGTGCAGCAGAAGCAGTTGTTGTGTTACAAGATCCTGTGTAAAGGTCACGTAGAAAACACTGGGCTCACCCAATTAATAATGATAGGGAAACAAGTGGACGTTTTTTAAAGTCTTATAATGATATAAGATGAGTGTCGGCCTAGCCCAGGGGTCGCCCACCTTTTCAAACAAGTGAGCTACATTTGAAATTTTTAGTCCCAGGTGATCGACATCCAGGAGAATTTAGGTCTTTAAAAAGAGATTTGTTTTATGAGCAAATAAAAAAAAAATTTCATTTTATTTGTTGTAAATTCTAAATAAATTTGGAACGTAATAACGAAAATATACAGAACATATACGCTTTGCACACTTCCACGTGACGACTAATTGACAGTCGAGTTATAACTGACAATAATTCTGACTACCTATTTATTGTAGTCAATGGCCCTTAGTCGCCGAGGCTTTTGTTTTCAAATGAAAAAAAAAAAATTCTGACTATTACGATTGACCGATAATGGTAAACTCCTAGGATACAATATAGCAATCCATATTATCCGATTATTTATTACACGATCGACCGATAATGGTAAAATTAATTTTTATAACGATCGACCTATATTTCTAGAGAGATCGACTGGTTGGCGACCCCTGGCCTAGCCCATGGGTCTAGGGCAGTGGGGCCCGTGGCCGTATTTGTGTCGATGGTACTATTAATATTGGATATTGAATATTATTATAAATTATTCTATAATAATTAATAGGACTATTATCATTTTATCAAAACTTACTACTTACTGATGTAAAAAAAATCAATTACACAATTTGAATCGCATAAAAAATACTTTGTATAATATTATAAAGTATTATTTATATAATTATTTTAAATTATAAATAATTTCTATAACTACCTATGTAGTTAATTTAAATGTGTATTTTATTTTATATTTTTAAATAAGGTACTTTAAAAAAATAAATATAATATTTTGCACTACTATTATACCTATGTAAGCACTTTTTTTTTATCATTTTATAAAATAACATTTTGGGGAGCTTCCTGCATAAATGCGTATCCGGGTCCCTTAAAGTACAGTTACACAGTTACACTATTACTTACAATAGTTATCCGTATTAGACACCTACTGTTTGCTGAGCGGTACCTACCCACTTCCTCGCCGTTTTAAGTTTGAACCTCGAAGAAAGGCTACATTTAATTTTTCCTACTCCAAGACCGTAGTAATAGGTATATATGCACTATTTACAATCGTCATGTAACAGATTCAGTCGTTCAGTAAATGGTTCAAACATTATCATAAATCGAATTCAATAATAAATAAATAAGATGTTTGGAATATTATTGTCTGTTTAGATTATTAATGCGTTTATCATCACATTGGCTACCTATAAAGACAAAACATGTGAATTCGAAAAATAAACACGCACTCACATAACACATACAGGGTGATTAATTTATCACTAAGTAGATATTATTTTCTTAGTAAATGTATGTGGTTTTGAAAATATTTTTTTTTACATAATTTTAAATCAATACCTTCATCATAACATTTTTGAAATATAATTATATTTTATCTTGTCTACTTTTTATATGACAGAATACTTTTTTCATAATATTATACCCCGAAGTGAAATATTTTTGTTGAGCAGAGCATGCAGGAATAATGGTAATTTAGTTAAAATTACATGTCTACAATATTATAATACCATGCATGTGTGGCCGACAAGAGGAAGATAACCCCGTTTTGGAAACGCACGGATACAATTTTTTCACAGTCTAGTAAGTAGACATTTTAAGTATAAAAGCCATATCTACATTCAACTACTATATTATATCATTAATAATAATTGTTCGTCACAGGGACTATAGTATTGTAATAGTCATCGTTATATACGAGACGTTGAACAAATTGTTTCGTACTATCAACAACTATAATATAGACAGTATATAGTTAATCGTCGTCGTTGTGGTGTAATAAAATATTATATTATAAAGAAAATACGTAAGAACTATTATTTCAACCGTTTGAACAATGCTGTTTATTCGTAAATGTGCAGGTACTTACTATAGGTTGATATGATATAATATAAACATTATAGTCAGTGTACACTGTATACAGTATACACAGATAACGGTGTGAGTTCAAGTTTAAGTTATGATAGTATTATTAATTTTAATCGAAGTGATCCGTTTCTTATTTCGATGCGAGTTCGCAGCAACGGTTTCGTCTCTATTTTCAATAATTACAATTTACAATAAATGTTGCAATAAGTATTACAATATGTCAATATAATAATATTATGATAGAATATGATAAAAAAAATGTTTTATCAAGTAAGTGTACACACACACACACTACACAGGGGAGACTTGATATGACACACACTTACTATTTTTAAGTTTATCTTTTGAGAGTTTCTATTACGACTTACGAGCTAAAATCAAAGACTTTGCTTACCGTAGTGCATTCAGTGGAATACTTGATCCGAAACCGTGTTGCAGATTACAAATTGCCCGCGTCCACGAGCTTGATTCGATATCAATATTTTCTGATCGATGCGTGGTGGTTTTGATTGGCGCTTTTGTAGATTTAACCACGTTAATTTTATATGAATTTATAGGTTGTTTTAGGAAGATACTTAATTTAAAAGATAAAAAGTCAAAATAAAATGAACAAATACTTTCCTAAGTGATGTACAGGTAATTTATTATACAAGTCGATTCACCAAGGACGCCCACCCCTTTTTTCTTTAATAATGAAGTTGCTTAAAATCTGATTTTTGGAATATTTAAATAAACCAACTCAAAGACCCCCCCCCCTTTACTAAACATTTTTAGTGGATAATTTTTTTAGGGAGTTTTGATGTAGGTACCGCAATCATCCATATTCGAATGAGAAGTATTCTAGTTATTAAATATTATTGTATTCACTGTTAAGGATTATAGTCCATAATAGTCAATAGGGATAATGGATATGCTTACACAAATAATATATTATTTATTATTTATTAATTAGTCAAATACTTAGGTATTGGTTACAATTTATATAAATAAACATATTAATATTGCTTACAATAATTTTCAAATAAATTAAAATGCAAGTAGTATTTTTTTTGGTTTATTGAGTTATCTTTCTAATATTGTTTCATCGTTTGATTAAAATAGAGAATAAACAGTAGTTTGCTCTCGTGAAATGCTATTAAACCGAATCACTCCAAAAATCAATTGTTTATTCAAATTAGAGTCAATAAGTCATTGTTTTTTTTCTTTAAATGTATAGTGTTATACTGAGTTAACGTAAATATAATATATGTATTGCAATTAATATCATGATTCTGTAAATAATTGCCTGTTGAGTTTTGTTATTTATTATAATAATAAAACAAATGATTATAAATTTAAATCTATTTATTTTCGATACGGTACATAGATTAAACGAATAGTCGGCAAGGGCTGTAATACGATTGAGAACGTTCGACCTTTTTTAGCGTACGATTGAGATCACTCCAAATGGAACAATGAAATAACCGCTGACCCAATAAAACAGTACTATTGAGAACGAAATTAAGTGCAACGTTGCCGAACTATATTCAAGTCAAAATAAAAATGAAATAAAACATTGAATAAAATAATTAAAAATTATAAATTTTAAAAATGTCATAGTTTTTAAAAAAATTTGTATTATTGGTAGGTACCAATAATACAAACATTTAAAAATAATTTACAATTTAATTCCCCTATATAAATTTCCCATATGTGTTAAATATTTTACTAATCCTTCAGAAGATTTTTTTTGACAGTAGTTAATATAAGACTGTATTGTTTTTGAAATTTTTTCTTCATCTGCTTTTGATGCCTTTTGAAGAGTACCCTGTTGAATAGTATTGAGTTTTAAAGACGTTTATTCCTGCCACATAGTGTGTGAGCAGTGCTAAGAGTCATATATATTTATATAGGCTATAGCCATAGCCGATTATTATATGGCAAAGTTTGGCAACGTTGGGCGGAAAAATAAAAACTGAGCGTTCTCAATCGTAATAGTCAAAAGGGTCTAAGAAAGGTATCGCCAATAATGACCGTTCTCAATCGTATTCCTGCCTCGGCAAGACCGAACCATTATTAAAGGTTCTAGGTCACTTTGTACGGTCGGGTTAAAATGTTAATTTCAGAATGCCGACCCTTTATACAATTATATACATAAAGCATATTATATTGTTAATTATATAAGTTATATACTGTAATACTAAAAAGAGTGTCATCGTCATAATCCATAATAATATTATCACACAGTTGTTTATATAATAATAGACATCTGGTGGTCACATAATATTGTTATGTCCTTATCTAAAATAAATAAACTGTTCCATCGACTCGGACGACACCCATCGACCATTGGCCCGATCTATACAAAGGCATTCTCCCTGCGTACGTCCTTGGAGGAAGTCATACGTAATGAGCTATATAATATGTGTTCAGTATAATATTTTTGTCTTAAATAATAAATGTGTTTTTTTAAATATCTGTAATATATCAATTATTGTGTTCTTGATTAATATTGAATTATAAGTAAATCAATATTAAACATATTTCTTCTTCCTTCGTTTCATCGAATACCTACCTAACAAGTTTGCAGTCGAATTATAGGGTAAGTTAATTTACTATATAATTAAATCCATATATGTATATTTATTGCGCACACATATTTCCACATTACTACAAGTGGCGCCCGAAGGTTTGTAACCCGAAATAAAAAAAGAATATAAATAAAAATAAATATATAAAAAATTTTAAAATTAAAATAATATACATCGAAAATCAAAAAATTAACAATAACAATAATAATGAACAATGATTAATGAATATAAAAATTTAATTACCTTATCAAATAACAAATGAAGTCGGATACCCAGTAGGAAAAATCTGAAAATAGTTTTTTAAACTATCTTCAAAAGATATCAATAAATTACTTAAATTTCAATTAATAACTGAACTTACAACAGGCGCAGTTCCCGAATTATACATAATTGAAATTTGAAGACAGTTGTTAGAAAATGAAAAATTATACATGTCCAAAAAAAAATTTTTTAAACCTTAAAATTTAATGAGACGGACCAATTTTTTAAATCAAGATTATGCTAATAATAAAAAAAGTTAAGTGGGAAATTTGTTTACTTAGTATTCACACCACAGAAACATGCTTTCGAAATAAAAATGAAAGTCACCCACAGCAATATAAAATATGCTTAAAAAATAATCATAGAAGTATAGAACATAAAATTGCTATTTCAATAACAAACTTATAATAACATGCCAAATTTGCGATTAAGTAGGACACTGAGCAAAACCGTGTCAATCTATCAATCAGAACTCAAAAAACTAACTTCTAGGTTAAACTATACTGATTGCTGTTCACCTTTATCTTCATATTTTCAAAATTATAACTAAAAAATAAATAATATTATAACCAAACCACCCTAATATATTAAAGCTACATTCAATAACATTACCATTCCAGTGACAATAGACACAGAAGCAAATATAATATTGAATTAGACATACGTTAATGGCTAATGCCCCCTATTAGTGGTTTAAAAAAAGAACCTATTATGTTAACAAGAGTAAACAATAAACCTTTAACTCTGTTCTGATCAAATTTATCAAAAATGAACTCCCGTGAATTTGAAATTAAAGCATATATTATGATATGTCATAAGAAATTTATCTTGTCATATAATAATTGGAAATACATTTTTATACCAATATAATACCTATATGGCTATATAGACTTCAAAAATAAAACTTTAACACGTTTGAGTGAAAAATAAACATTTTTTCATGATCACAATATTATATATTGACATGTGCGTGCGAGTGCGTGCGAGAGCCCTCCGCACCGCTACAATTGACCTGTATGGACGCCACACAGTGGTCCAAAATGAAAGTTTGGCGCGTCAAAATTAATAGGTAATGGATAATGCTTATATATACAAGTTTAAACTTTTTCAAATAAGTGTGTATAATAATATATATCTATCAATTTAATATACTATGCATATATAGTATTTATATATACAGGGTGACCCAAAAATCAACTGATATGTAAATGTAAAAAAAAAGTTTATTTATTTTAATCTTAGTAGGTATACAAATTATTTTTAATTTATAAATCTTCATCTGTTTCACCCTCAGTTTCACCCTCAGTTTCACCCTCAGTTTCACCCTCAGTTTCACTAAATTCTTCATGAACCTCCAAATCATCATGATCCATATCATCAGAATTACATAATTTTAAAATAAGTAATGATTTTACTTCATCCGACAATTGGGTTATAGTTTTTGTCGGTAATTTTCTCATTGTCGACAAATATGGATCAGAAGACACGAGTAACATATGGAGGATGTCTTCGTTTGTATTTAACCTCGAACATTTTCTAGAGTGATGCTCTCTGTATTTACGCAAATCCTTATTTTTAGCTTCAGCTGCTTCTTCAGAAAGTTGCCCTGTACATTTTTATAATTCTATTTAAATTAAATAATCTTTTTTTTTTTTAGTTAAACAGTAAAACTTACCCATTGGCAATAATGCATACTGTACAATATCTGCACCATGTATTAGTATTTTATGGACACTACTGGGCATGTAATACCAAGGATAAAGGCTAACATAAAGTTTAGCTGTTTCCAAAGTGTACGATTTAAATGTTTTTGAATTAATTTCATGATGACTTGATATAGCATATAATATATTAGCGAAACGTTGAATTAATCGGACGTCTAATCCTGTGATAATAGCACTAGTTTCAGCATTTTTAAAAAATTTACGGGCTGTGTTTCCATCGTTAGTTGTTCCAGCTCCTAAAAGAAAAAAATATATATATATATTTAAAAATTTAGCAAGAACTATGAATTATTAAACACTTACCTTGTAACACAACATCGACTAATAAACCCAATTGTAAACGAAATTGATCTTGTATATACTTTTTTCGTTTTTGAAATATTTCTTTGTGTTCCAACGATCTTACCTTAATTACAATCTGTATTAATTAATTTATACATTTGTATATAATGCTTATGTATAGAATAATATTTACCTGCCACGTTTTAATATCTAAACGATATGATATATGTAATAAACATTCAAACAATCGAATATGAGCATGAAGCACCGATAGACCAAATCTGTATGTTTCACAATCAGCTTTATAATTTATTAAACTATCGATTTTGTTCATTTCTTTTGGACTACATTTACATATATAACATTTCTGACTAGAGGTTTCGGTTATTGAGTTGCAAATCTAAAAAAATAACACTTTGAACAATAAATACATTTTTTTTATAAATTATCAATAATTATATTTATGTATTCGTATAAAAATATTACCTTGCCATCGATCATTGAAAATATTAGAGTATGTTCTATTTGTATTTCGGCTGAATTATTGATAGTAATTGTGGTAGGAATTAATGTTTTTATTTGATTTTCAATATGATCAACTAATCGTCTCGTACTTTCTTTAGTCTCTTTTATATACTCAAACATAATTGGTCTACAGAATCTTGTTGAGGAATATCGAGGATTTTCCCAGATAGTAAAGTAGCTTTCATTTCTTTTACATCTTAATTGAAGCGGAACTAAAGATGCCATAACTATATCTGCATCTGTTTTATCAGGTTTCGTTTTAAAAATTTGCTTATACCTTGAATGGCCCCCACTGCCATCACAACCCCACTTATAAATCATTTCAAAATTATAAGATTGTGAAATAATTTGAATAGTAGGTATTTGCAATATTCGTTGAACAGTATGATCAAGTAAATTTTGCAAAGGTATATTAGAAGCACTTTCTGATACAAAACATTTATCTGGATAGCATCTTTGTTTGGCTTGAAGAATACTATTATATGATGGATATATATTAGCATTACGCTGTTTTGCTTCCAATCGCAATCCAATATATTGATTTTTCGTAAGTCGTTTATCAATTAAACAACAAAGCGCTTCATCGTCAGAATATGGTATTGGTTTATTATGGTTTTTAATATTTGTTTTTATTTTAGAAGCTCTGGTTGGAGTTATAGTTGCCTCTTTTAATAATTCTGCACAATCTCGTTTTCCAGCTTTATATAATTTTGTTTGAGTTGCAAAAATTAATTCTGGAGTAGTTAGGCCATCAACGATGGCTTTAACTCTTTTACTCTTCGTTCTATTTTTTAAGTCAGAAAACTCTTTTGATGGCCTTCCTACAGTTTTTAAAGATTGATCATTTTTTATATCAGGGAATTTAAATTCTGTTTCTAACCATTCTTTATATTTATTCATAAATATGTTCAAAGTTCGATTACAACCTGACCATTTTTTTGTTAGAGAACGCGAAAAATTCAAGATTTCTGTTTCTATATTTTTTATATAACTTGTATCCCAATTTTTAGAACCGTAATTTTGTATGATAAAATCCAATAAATAATTTCTAGAATCAATGTTTTGAGGTGACAAAGGTCCATTATTTCTTAATTGCAAAAACAGTGTCTTAAACGTCAATTTTTTTTCACAAACATTGTCTGAAATAATATATTATATTAAATTTGTAGAATTTAAGTAAGAAATGTATTATTTATATAATTAAAGCTATTTTTATTCTTAAACACACATACACACACGTTTATATTAACTTGTTGAACATACAATTTTAATGTAATACTTAATATTTTAATTTTCAAGGTACCTATCTGATAAAGTAATAATATATTTTCTATGGTAATAACATTTCTAGAATTGCAAAGGCAGCTAAAGGCAGATAAATTATACATGATTAGAAAGCTGAGAACTTATTCTATAATCTACAATAGTTTATTAAAAAGCAAAATTGGGCAATTTCAATTCAGAGCTCTTTAAATTCACGAAATCATCAATTATTCAATAATTTTAATACTGCAATACAATTAAATAAAAAAAACAGTAGCAATTTTCAAATTTGAACAACTTACCTTCAATTTCCATGTCCATTTTAATTTTTCAAAATATAACAAAAAAAATTACACAACAATTTATGAAAAATATAATAGGTACTTTCTTTTCGGCGTTTACTCGATAAATGAACAACGTTCACATGTTTATTCGCGATAATGCATTTCTTATCTGCAGTTATTTTGGTATGGGTAATACAAAAAGTTATTTTTGTGATCAGTATTTTGAAGACAGCCAGTTCATCATTAGAAAAAGATTTATAAGACAAATTTTTTTTTAATAATTTTGACGCGCCAAACTTTCATTTTGGACCACTGCGCGCCAGTACGCCACACACATTAATAATCATTTACGACTAACACATAGATCTCGGGTGGCGATGACAAGATTAGAAATTGCCTAAATGATTCTCCTTAAATCAATGCCATTGCGAGGCCCTTTAAATAAAAAACTATAAATATTAAATATAAATGAAAACACACAAAAATTGCTTATTAATTGCTAAACAAATTTGATAAGCTATATAATAATAATTAATAAATAAAAACACATAATAATGAACGGCAATATGTTGCAAAAAAAAAAAATACAAAAATACAAAAAAAATAACACAACTGTTTAAAAAGAAGTCTTTATAATTTATTAGAAAACAAAAAAAATTTAGAAAAATAAATATAAAAAATAATATAAAAATAATAATAGTATACCAATTTAAAAATAATTAAAAAAAAGTATTAAAAACACATTATAAGAGATAGGTAATAATAACAATGAAAAATATGTAAATACCTACTAAAATATAAATATTAATTTGTATACAATGTAATAGCTGGTACTATAAGGTTTTTTATGTAGGTACACAATAATAAATAATTAAAAATAAAAATATTAGATATAACTAATAAGTTATACTAAATTGTAAAATATTACAGATAAAACACTTCTACGATGCATCCACAATCAACCATCATATGTATTATACTAGCATTGGTGCCAGTTTATGGATTCATAGCATATAACTGCAATGAAAAAAGAATAAAGATAACATCATTCAACAGTTTAGAAGTTGATCACTGCAAAACTCCACCACCAGCAACAAGCATGAAACTTCCAAGAATTAAACTAATACAAAAAGCTGACACCAGCACAATATCTTTTAAGTCATGTCTAATTTCAGTAGACTATTTAATTACTAAATGTGCAACCTTTGATGGCGCTCAAGCAGTTGAAGATGAATATTTTTCAGAATTAGTACTGTTGGGAAACTCAGGTTGTACAGAACTCCACAGAACTTCAACATTTCATTTTCCTTCAGGTGGCATTATAACAGAGTTAATAATCAATCATACCACATTTGCTACACACACAGTAGCTGGTAACATCGACGAAAATGGAAACTGTCAAGGAACATCATATTCAACCGATAAAGGATCGTGGAAAAATGTTGTAGTAAAAGGTAATTACAAAATACAATTAAGTGAAGGTGTCGCAAACATCATTAGTAAGGAAGACTTATTAATTTTACCAACTGGGACTAGAATGAGACTATCAGAAATGTATGGAATAGATTCATACACAGGTGAAACAATCTGGAATAATAATATCATACATCAAAATTGTGACAAGCATAATTTTGATGTATTATATGATGGCCCTGCAACATTAATGATTTCAGAACAGACACCAGAAAATTTGTTACAAACACATACATTCTTAGTTGAAATTGAAAACATAGTCTTCGCTCTAAAACAAATAAAAAAAACATTTGCATGCGAAGTACCGGTTATACAAACAGAACACCCACAATTATTCATATTAAAAGACAATGAATTTATGCATAATTTCTCCACCAATAATATTTCACCTCAAAACACAGATCTCATGACATATATTAACACAAAATTTGTCTACATAGAAAACTTCTTTAAAAACACAATATCTTCATTATACAATGAATTAATAAGAAAGCAATGTGAAATAGATAGAACACAATTATTATTCAAATTATCATTAGCCACATACAGTCTAGACGAATTTGCATATGCTATGGGACAAGGTCCAGGAAACATAGCAATAAAAGCAGGGGAAATAATTTACTTAATAAAATGTAAACCAGTTGATGTACAATATGCACAAAAAACTGCATGCTTTAATGAATTACCAGTCACGCTTAATAATAAAACTTATTTCGTGGCACCAAAAACATACATACTGCAAAATTACGGCACCCAAATTGATTGCAACAAATATCTCCCTGTAGCATTCCGTCTTGCTTCAGAATGGTATGGAATAACACCAACTATTGGGAAAATAAAAGAACCACAAACATTAAAACCTTTTACTCCATGGACTTGGAACTACAAAAGTCCAGAATATTTAATAGAAGCTGGAATTTACTCTCAAGACACTATGGCAGCACTACAAAAACATCTACTATTACCACAAGAAATCCAGACAGCACTAAACAATATAGCCAGGAAATCCATGGGGTACTCATACGTAGACCAAGGACTACGTTTAAAAAGCTTAATTGATGAAACTACCATATCAAAAATAATAGAAGACAGGTCATATAAAATTTGGGGATGGTTCACTACATTTGGATCCTGCATTTCTGGATTCTTAGGCATATTCTTTATCTGGAGAGCTATTATATCAATATTAACAAAAAATCATCATTAATATTACTATACTTTACCAAACCTTTGGCTGGAGTATAAGACTCATAGCAGGAATATTCTCCGGCACAACAAACTATATTATGCACAAATTGCACAAAAAAAAATAAGACACGATCAAAACTATAGACAAAGGGCCAACATTACCTTATTTCCAGACAAAAAACACACAGAAAAAATAAAAATAACACCAAGAAGAAAAATGTCTGTCTAAAAATGCATCCATAAACACACATTATTATCTTTTATACACTAATTAGTTAATAGTTGATTTGTAGTTTAATACCTAGCATCGAAGTAGAATATTTCACATTATATAACTTATATAATATGTTCAATAAACTTAAATATTATACATGTTATGTATTTATATTATATTTACAATATCTAATAACTAAACATTAAATACCAAGTAATAATAAAAACACTATTATCGTATATTACCTATTGCTAAGTCTCATTTTTATAATACATCGCGCTGTGCATTATTATACATAAATTAATATTATCATCACTAGGTACTTTAATATATAGGTATTAATATGATTACTATAACTTATTGTATTCATGTAAAAGTGAAGTCGCATAGGTAGGTACATACCACATAGGTACAATAAGAAATTTTATACTTACAACATTTTCATAGTAAATGTACAACTAATTAACAACACACACATGTGACAAGTATATATTAAGGTTAGATTAGTCTAGTTTTAAATCTATTTTATTATAATATAATCAATTAAATGTATAAATATATTTATATATAAAAAAAAATGTAGATATACTCATAAAATTTTAAATTTGAATTGCAAAATTATGTAATTTGATTCTATTGTTAATTTTATGCAAAATTATTTTATAATGTTATAAGAACATAACATAAAAAGGTATTTTTTATTAAACTTAAGCCCGGCGACCAAGGCCATTAGCTGTTGCAATGGTTATGAACTGTGGTAGGGGTAAGGTTGGTACGGTAGGTTGTTTTTACGATTGTTACGGTAGGTAGCAAACACGTGTATGTGTGGCAAGGTTTTTAACTACTATGAACCCGGTTGGTCACCCATCCGGGAGCTAGTAGCTGTAGTTGTTACTTACTCCCAGTCGCATTCTGCGACTGGTCAACGTGCCACATAAAAGCCACATAAAAAGGTACATAACGATTGCCACTCTGCATAACTAGGTAATACTAAAAAAATTGTCATAGTTATATTATTTTATATGTATATATATATATTAAATATTGTATATACAGTCACACACTCACACAGATGTTTATATTTTAAATTTTAATAGACATCTGTGCTCATCTTAATAAACTGTTCCATCGACTCTGACGATACCCATCGACCATCGGCCCGATCTACACAACGGACTCCCCCTGTGTACCTTGGTGGTGGTCATATACGTAATGAGTAATGACTAATGAGCTATATAATATATGTTCAATATAATATTTTTTTGTCTTAAATAATAGATGCATTCTTTCAATTTTTAAAATATCTTTAATATATTATCAATTGTGTTCTTGATTAATATTAAATTATAATTAAATCAATATTAAACCTATTTTTTCTTCCTTCGTTCATCGAATACCTAACAATAGTCTGCCGTCGAATTAGGGTAAGTAAATTTTCTACATAATTAAATCCTTATATATATGTATATTTACGTAATTTACGTATTTTTTTAGTAATTTATAGTGTGTTTTCAATGTATATGATTAGTAAATCATATAGGTATATATTAAGTAAATATAAGTAAACTTGTATATATTGCGTGCACATCCTATATTCACATTACTACAATAGATGCCTAAGTAGTAAATATATATAATATAAATTGTTAAAATGTAGGTACCTACCTCAATGTTAAAAATTAAATAAAAAGTCAATTTTAAATATGTTTTAAAATATAGTACTCGTATATTAACAATAGCCAAAATAATCAATTTTTTCAATTAATTGGTTAGATAACAGCCAAATATTACTTGGTGCTATAATATATTTATAAACTAATTTAGGAACTTGATGACCTAAAAATCTAAAAATTATCAAAATAATCAAATAACCAAAATAATATGATTATAAATTATAATTGTATTATATTATTATCAACATTTATGTTAAGTAAATTAAAAATATGTACAATATAAATATGTCAAAATGACAAATTAAAATTATTATATAGATATACAGGTACCTAATAACCCACTATTCCCTCCTATTTGGAATGTATAAGATACTTAGATTTACCAAACTTAAATTTAATAACATGGTATGGTCACGACTTGTGTACAAAATGTCCGCGTTCTGCAATCTAAAGTTTTACCCGACCGAAAGTGTTCGCGTTATGTATTATAAACAATGGAAAGTGAACGTTTACCGTTATTACTTATTAAACTATAACTAAAATTATTATCCATAAACATAAGACATCCTACGACCTACATTTTATAAGGCATAATATAATAATTCTATTAATTATAATTCCAATCATAATAAATGAATAGCTCAGGAGAAGGTTTTTAAGAAAAACAATTTTAGGAAAATCCACCTGAAAAGTAGGAAATCTGGATGTAAAAAATACAACAGTGGCGCAACAGTGTATTGGTTGCTATTGGTTAATCGGGCATGGATCTTGATTTGTATTATTATTTTTGTCAATATATAATATATATATTTTATATGAATGTTTGTGTGCATATTAGACCTCTGGGAAGAAGACAGGCTAATTTAAAAATGGTTAAATAATTTAGTTTTTTTTATTCATCTGATATTAGTACGGTTAGGTTAGGTTAGGTTAGGATTTTGTATTAATTGATTATATTCAGAGGTGGAACCAAGAATTTTTACGCCCGGGAAAAATATTAAAATTACTCCCAATCATAGACCAAGGTTGAAAATATAATATCTTTCCCTACAATTGTTATATAATAACTGGAACTAAAATTACAAACATACTTATTGACTTTTAAACACATTATAATATCTAATAATTAATATATTCTGTGGACTGTGGTGTAACCAATAAGTTTATACTAATATACTATATAAAAAAAGATTCAGATTTAAGTGATTAACAAATTTTCAATGAGTCGGACCAACCCACCTGCAAAAGCATAATATACCTAAATATTTTTCAAAATTTGAGTGGCCTATAATGTACATTAAAACTTAACAAGCATTAATTGGGTTAATGTTTCATAGATGGCTTAAAAGGCAATAATTTATATGACTAATTATAAAAAATACCGGCCAAGTGAGAGTCAGACTCGTGCACGAAGGGTTCCGTACCACACTTGCAGGTACAACTTTGATAATTCAGAGTTAAATCATACACGTCCTACGTACGTACAAACAGCACGGGGTCCGCGATCAACCACAGGTAGATTGCCTATCTGATAATATACTGCTGCAATCAAGAATTTTTATTCTGGGCAACGGAAAAGTTAAGATACATTTTGAAAACCATACACCGAATATTAAATAACGAATTGAACAAAGTTTGAGTCATATAGAGTTGGTACATTAAACGAGCAACGAAGTGCACGGGATCAGCTAGTATTATTTAAATATACAAAAAAATCTACGATTTCTGTTTTTATTTCAAAACAACGATGTATAGTTAAATAGTCGGTTCACTTTATTTCGAAACAACAGCCCTGTATACTTTTAGTGGGTATAGTCTAGTCTCGAGTGGTGGATGACGTCGCTGGTTTTTGTGAATAGCTGTTTTGCTTGGTACGGGGACGATTACAATTTATTAGCATTATCGGTCTACTCCCCTACTAATATTCTTATTATAATGTGATCGCTATAATAATATGATTATATCGTTTTTATCACGTGACAGTCATTGTTAGCCGTGTTTCGTATATCATCTAAGTAGAATTTTTATCGTGTACAAAAGTACCTACAATACGGTATAGAATTAATTCGCCGTGTTGCAGTTAGAATGGTCGTACCTATATCTGGTTAAAACGGATTTTTAAAATTATGACTTTCACATTAGATCGATTTTAATATTTATAATTCATTAGATATTAGATCTGTGAAATTTTAATGACGAATAAATTTCATGTGGTATATTTGTATGTATGTACCTATTCAATTTAAAGTAAATACTTAAAAGATATTTGAGTTATTACTGCATTGTACGATGCGCAGTGAACTCCCAAATCTTATACAAACGCACTGGTGTCGTGCCAAGGGCCCGTTAACCACGAGATAATGAACCCACGACAATAATATTCTGACGTTTAATCGTTAACTATTGTATAATCGAACCTGTCCTGTCTAACTGATCACCGAAGAGCCTAAACTATGATGGCTAAAGAATTGGCATTTTGACAGCAAATCCGTAATTCGTAATTCCCAAATCCGTAATTCGTAACGCCACAAAGGTACGCTCAGAGAGGATTTTCCAAAATTCGCATTTTAAAGAGATACTCACAGCTCACACAATTATTCTGAGATTTAAGCTGGAAATCAAAATGTTTTTTAATGGTTGAATGGAAATGGTTGCCATATAATGATTACTTGCCACTTGGGCAGACGAGGTACAAGCATGCATCATATTATAGTGGCGCTTGTAGCCTCAAATAAAGAAATTATATCTTAGAACAAATAGTATGAAAATGATTCTTCTAGGTATATTATTATGTGTTAACTATAGACTCAAAAACTACTCGTCTGATTTTGACGAAAATTTCACAGATTGTTCTTAGAGATATCAGTGAAGTTTAGTGAGTAGTTTTAATTACCGAGACCTTAAATATCTGAACAGAGAGGTACACTAAAACTGAGATACTACACCTATATAATATAACGCCGTATTTTATATTTGTTTATTTTTTTCCCGGGAAAAGTCAGGTTATACAGCTAGTATGTATAATAATATATAATATGATAATAATATCATGTACCTATGTCATATCTGATATTATTGTTTCGTTTTTGAAAATAATTGTTTACAAATGTATTGAAAATTAAAATTTTAAATATAATATCCATACTGCATTCTTTACTATGGTACCTATACTGCATAGCACATAAATTATAGTGACTTCCTCAATGACGAGCACTGGACTACTATAGTGGGGCGTATGTAATTTGCGCCAAAAACAACCAAAAAAAAAAAAAAAAATGTAATTTGTGCCACATCTAAAATTGTATTTTGGTAATTTGCGCCACTTTTTACGTTTGTAATTTGCGCCAAATAAAACTAAATAAAAAGGCAATATGTAATTTGCGCCATCGTTTACCTACAAAAATTGTAATTTGCGCCACAAGTAAAACGAATTTTCGTTTAGTAATAAAACATATAAAAATCAGTCATATTATAATTATAAATAAATGTATACAATAGTAAAACGAACTCCATGTACCTATATTAAATAAGTAAATTTTATAATTTTATATAACACATAATTTTTGAAATAAAATACCTAGCTACTTATAATACCTAGCTTACTCATGTTTTTTTTATAAGAGTATTTATAGCTTAATGACGAAACTAAGCCTTTTCTGTCAATTTTATTTTGTCTGTAGTCTTCATATTACGATTACGTCTAATAGAGGCGATATTTCTATTATCAGTAGAACTAAGAACACAACAATATTATATTGGACACACGTCGGTACTTATTATTGTATATCCTATGCGATATCAGTAAATATGCTGGTAAATTCCAACAATATTGAAGTTGAAAGTGTGGCGCAAATTACTTATTCCATTTCGTTTTCTGTCGTGGCGCAAATTACCAAAATTATTTGTATATGTGGCGCAAAATACATATTATATTTTTATATTTTGGCTCAAATTACATATGCCCTTAAATGTACCTTTTGATGACGAAAAATACCATATCCCCTATAGTGTCACTGTGTCAGCTATAATATAGTGACAGTCGACAGACATACAATTACAGCTCTCTGTACAACAGAGCGGTTACCTACTTTCCCTCTTCATACAATAAATAATTATTATTATTGTATAGGTACCTAAGCACGATTAAATTAACGTTGCTATTTTTGGTCCGTTCCGCACCGATTACATTATGCGACATCTCCCACACAACAACAACAACGACAAAGGGGTAATTCAAAAATACCCGTACTTTTATGACATTCGAAAAGGTTACGAATGAATGAGGGTGCACTGGTAATAGTGGTATATATATATTACCATCTTGTATACTGTGTATATTTATATAGTTTCCCGCGACGTTGTTTACACGCGATTCGCAAACGGAACGAACAATATAATAATAACAATAATAATGATGATAATAATAATAAGACATGAATATATTTTTAACGGGAGTTTTCGGGAGTTTTCGGTCGTTTTTTCCCCTCTTTTTTCTCTTTTTCTTTTTTTCCGTGTACGCAATAATACTGTACAGACGCATTAACGGTCTACGGCGGCGGAGGGTAGGCGTTTAGATTGCATAATAATAATATTATAATATAATAGCGCAGTAATGCGACGACGACGATGGTTAACCCGCGTGGCGCTAAAGGACATTGACGCGGTAACTGTGTAAAATAAAAAATCTGAAAAAAAAACCCAAACATACCTATTATACATTTATACACGTGGAAGTTATACACTCGTAAGTCATAAACGACTACCGGAATACTGGTTCACATCGTATTAGTTAGGTACGATTTTCCAAATTTTACAGAGAGTTAATAATTTAATATTATTATCGTTGATAAACGAGTACTCTAATGTCCATGGTTATGATATAATATAATTTCATTGTACAAGTGTGTAAGCACGTGAATTCTACCGAACGAGACGTAAAAAAAAAACCATGACCGAAAGCGCCGAACAAGATCAAGTAAGTCGTCGAAAATGTTCAGTGTTATATGTATTATAAGCTATATATTATTATATAAGTAATAGCGATACAGTAATCGAGCATGCGTATTGAGTATTTGAGTTATATAGTTATTACTTGTCTTATTAGTTATTACTTATAACACATTGAAATGCGCCATCGTGGCCCATAGACGCAATTTGAGGGATGCGCGGGGGTGCTTTACACCCCCCAAAATTCGTATTAGGGCCCCCAAAATGTTGATAGCATCATCGCATTTTTATTTACTGTAGTATTAATGTATTATGCCATAGGTATTTGGATACATTTTTTTCTAAGACCTTATCATTTTCATAATAATAATAACCTAACATAGGTACCTATATCAGAATAATAATATACCTAGATAATAATGTCTTATTTTATAAATAATTGTTTATATTGAGATTAATGTGAAGGTGTTTGTATACAATTAAGGTGTATAAATGAAGGGGGTGTGAGGGGGAAAAGCCCCACCTGATCACTTTAGTCGACATAAATCTAGCACCCCCATACATTTAACCCAAATTGCGGCCAGTGCCATCGTCACAATGGTACCTACCTAAAATTCTGGACACTCGACATAAAAATACAATTAAAAATAGTAGGTAGGTGCCGTAGGTAGTTGATAAATTATTATTTATATACATACTGTTTTCACTGATTATGCAGTATTTATGGTACTGTTACACTCGTAACTGGTATAATATAATAACTATGATATATGTAATATTATTTACGTGAATACTTTATGGTCGTTAATATAGATATGTGTGCACAGTGCACACGTCTGCATGTTATGATATTATTATGTTGACGTGTACTGCACGTGTGGATATGTCTACACTCTACAGTGTGATGTGATTGTCGTAAATATGATTTTAATAATAATATGCAATATATACTGGCAAAGGGTGATTGGTACGAGAGACATACATGGGAATTGGGAACACTCGTTATTTAAAAAAGTGTCGATAAAAAAATTTTTTTACATAATAATTTTAATTTATCACAAAATAAACATTAAAATTAATATACTATGTATATTATTTACTATTTTGTATCGCTTAAACTTTTTGGAGTAACACAGCTAGCGTTATGTCGAAAATCAGGCGATTTGTTATTATTCCTCTCATCTAAACCGTAAATACCTACTTAAAACCAAGTTTGTGAATCAAATAGGTACACTAAAAAATATAAAATATGCATGTACTTATACAAAATAAGGATAAATGCTCAAAAAATTACTAAATACTCGAAATGATGTAGCATAAATACTTAATAAAATAAATTATGTTTATAACTTGAAAGAATTAAAGATGCTGATTAATAACCCTCGTAAAATATTAAAAATGTAAATAAACAAAATAGTATAAGTATTAAACTATATATAGTAATTAGTAGGTATTTTAAAAATAAATAGATAGGTCTATAATGAAAAATTATTTGACCATGTGCCCCACCCCACACATAAAACTTTAAAAAGGTGTACAAGTGGGCACTTTTCTACTGAACAGTACCTAGCTGTCAAGTTTGTCATTGTAATGGATGTGTTATATTTGAATTCAATGATAAATCATAGCATACGAAAAACTATTCTAAGCTGAGAAGTATTGTGTCATCCTATTCATCCTACTATCCTAGCATACCAGTGGCGTATTTAGGAATTTGTCATGGGGAGGGTCCAGATAATTTTCAGAACACAGAGCCACGGGGGACGAAGCCCCCCACACCACCCATTTACTCTTTATTAAATAAAATATACCATATTTATAAGGCGATATAAAATTGTCGAGTTTTTAATTATTAAATAATAATATGTACAAAACAAATTTAAAAAAAAGCGGGTGAGTGGATGTCACTCTGCTGCTGTACAGTTAGGGCCGTCCTTTGAGGGGGGCGTGGGGGGGTGTCTAACCCCCCCACTCATGATTTTTTAAATATTTAGTCGGCAAATTGGACACTTGGTAAAAGTTGTCGGCAATTTGGCATCGTCAGTATTTTAATAGTATTTTTATTATTTTCAAAATAATATATTTGTATATAATATTATATTTCTATAAAAGATAAGACGACGACGACGTCGACACTTCGATTACACCGAATGCTAAAAATAGATGTGTTTATCTACTATCTACTAGTGCATTGCGCGACTGTTGTACAACACGTAAGTATCTAAACTGTTACCCGTAGTCGTATGTATTGACTTATTCTTGGTATTATAAAATATTATTGTATCATTCTTGAAATTTGTTGCACATTTGCAGTCGATACTCGATAGTTATCAGTTGTCGTCTACTGACTACTCGTCTATTCGACTATTCGTCCGAGGTTAGTGGTAACGTGTTCTGTAGCTACCTACTAGAAATTAACTGTTTAGTCTTCTATTTATTATAATTTTAATATTATGTGATTATTTTAGATTCTGAGTGAAACGATGAATGTATTATTGATTTTACAATGATGTGTGTTTTTTTATTTTTTTTTATTTTTTTTTGTGTCTGTGTACACGATAAGTAGTAGAAATAATGCATCGATTTTCAACTTCAGTAACTTGTTCGATTGGAAAGTGAATATCGTTGGTGCATTGGGGAGGTCAAAATTTAAATTTCACAGTAGTTTTCAAAAGCGCCAGGAAAAACAAAAGAAAAATTAAGGAAAAACGGGAATTTTTACGCAAAATCTGTTTTCGAGAAAATCGATTTTGGTTTTTGGTGTAACTTTAAAACAAATGACCATAGATACATGAAATTTTCAGTGGTTGTTTATATTTGTATTTTCTATACAAGATAACATTTTCAAAATTTTTTTATGAATATCAATAAAAATTTATTTGTTGAGTAAAAATACTTGAAAATTTAATACAAGGCTCCTACTATATTGTTTCAAAGACAAATGAAAAATATTAAAAATCGTTAGTCACAGTTTTTTTTAAGCATTTAAAGTTAAAAAAATGACAAAATATGGAAAAATCACGAAAATATGCAAATTATTTCGAGTTAGAAATTCATAAAAATTTTTCTTTTTAAATCTAAGATATGAAAATGTAATACAAGATTCCTTATAAGATTTCCTACATTTATCAAAAAAAAAAAAATTCTATAAGAAAGTCAAATTAAATTTTTATGAGCGTTTGAAATTCAAATTTTTACAACATTGGATATTCACTCAATTTCTCATGTGGCGATTTCCTTATTTTGTTGTAATTCAAAAACAAATTACTGTATATACATGAAAATTTCACTGAATGTTTATGTTAGCATTTCCTATACACCATACAATTTTGAAAATATTTTGACTCTTCTTGAGCCGTTTACGGACATTTTCAGTTTTCAATTTTTTTAGTTTTTTTTTTCTATAAATATCAATAAAGTTTTATCTGTTGGGCCAAAAATTGTAAAAAATTAATACAAGGCTCCTGATATATTGTTACAATAGCAATTGAAAAATATTAAAAATACATAGGCACAATTTTTTTTTATAAGCATTTAAAGATCGCATTTTGACAAAATTTATCAAAATCTCGAAAATTATCAATCATCGCAATTAATAAATTATAAAATGTTCAGTTTTTATAGCTAAGGATTGAAAGTTTAAAAAAAAGATTCTCATAAATAGTTCATACTGTAGCCAAAAAATCTAAAAAATATATGAGCACAGTTATTTTTTACAGACATTTTAAGTTCAAATTTGGGACGAAATTACATATTAAAAAACCTAGCATACCTATTTTAGTTATTTTGTTGTGAGTGTATAATACTATTCGTGGGTACTTGAAACTTCTTAAGTACACTATATTATATATCTATGATAGTATCAGGGTTTGTTATTGATGTATAACGCGTTATAATAGTACCTAATGGATATTGTGATATGATTAATTTGGAATTTATTATAGGTCAATTTTTTTTAATACCATAGTTATGTATATAATATGTCTTAAACCTAGACTGACATACCGTCTTCGCTCAGAATCGTTTTTCTTATACAATGATATTGTATCATTGAATTCAAATTTAATAGCATCCATTATACAGTGACCCACTTGTAACCTACTGCACAGCAGAGCGACATCCACTTACCCACCTTTTTTTTTAATATGAATACCTAATACCTACGACCTACCTATATATTATGACCAAAATATTATAATAACCTATAATATTGACTATTATAAATAGTAGAATAACAAATGTAGAAAAAAGTTTTCTTGTCCAATGTACGGTTAGGTATATCCAGAGCCTTACTTAGGAACTTTGGAGGCCGGGACTTCTATTTTGTGTCTGTCCCTTAACTTGAATGATAAATTTGGGTTTTTTACTAAATCGCTTTTATAATTTAAATATGTATTCAATTTATTTTTTAAGATTATAAATAAATTATACCATAACTCATAAGTCTAACCTTATGACTGTATTAGAGTGCCTAATTCATGAGGTCAACAAAATTATGGGCTTACAAATTATCAAATACTTTACAAGGCGAGGGGCCCTGGGCAGATGCCCCTTCTACCTTGCCTTCCGCCGACGCTGGGGGGTGCGCTTTGGGTCTTTATTTGTTAGGTACTTAATATTTTTATTTTCACATGAGCAACTAATAATGTAAAGAATTTTTTTTCTTCTTTTATTGGTCTTAACCATTGGCAACTATTTGTTAGGGGAATTACGGTTGGTTAAGGGACACATTACATGTGTGTTTGTGGGTTGAGATTTGTCGAAGAAACCCTGATGGTCATAAATAAATGGTATAAATTAAATAATAATATAAATATAAATATAATATAGTAGAAAACGTATTCGAGCGAAGCGAGAAAAAAATTTTTCAGTCGGCAAATTAATAGATCTACCACCCCCCCCATGAATTGTTGTTCGGGACGGCCCTGGTGGTTACCGCTGGGTCTGTCCCCTCATCACTACGGCCAACGCAGGTTACCGTATCCGTTACCTTAAGCCTCAAGTCGGCGTCTACATTTTGTAACCGTAGCAAAGACGAAAAGACTACGGATAACGACATCTCAATCCCGCTATCTTCTACAGGGGCTGCTGCAGGTGTCATCGACGTAGCAATAGACGTTCCGGTACACGGTGAATCGATGGTAACTGCAGGCAACTCCGCGGACGTAACTAACGGCTATCCAATTTCGGGTGCATCGCCACTGCAATTTGCACCCACGGTCATATTGGGCAATGACATAGATCTCTTGCAGTGCACCGGCAGACTATGGAAATCGCAGTTTTCCAAAGGTTTCTGTCCATTTTCCCGGATATCGTCGACAGCCGGCAGTATTATATTGGGAGTAGACTTGCACCCGGTCTCTTCAGCTACAGAATTTTTAAGCAAGACCATGTTAGGACACGATACAGCCCTTTCGTGCACCTGCAAACTAGGGAAATCACCGATTTCCGAAGGCTTCTGTTTACTTTCCTGGATATTGTCGGCATCAGGTAGGTTAGGCATTGATTTCCATCCGAACTCTGTTACTTTGGCTGCAGAATTTGTCCACATGGCCATGTTAGGTAAATTATCCGTCTGTGAACCGACAAGCTATTGAAATCGTAACCATCTAACGGTTTCGGTCTGTTTGACTGAAGATCGTCAAACACCATTTGCATAATTTCGTTCTTGGACAGTTTCTGGTAAACGGACGAAGCTGCACTATTTTACATGTTGGTTTTATGATAAACGTTGAATAAACTGATTATAAATTATAATATGAAAATACGATTTAACATTTAGACGAAAGTGGGTAAATTTATTCGTAATGTTCGCAAGACGTAACAAATTAATACTGGTGAGTAATTACTGTGACACAGAAACGAATAATACATTTTCCAAACACTTATGACCTCGGCAACAAGATGTTTGTTGATTTTGTAAAACTGAATGTATCTTTTTTATTTTTTTTATCTTTTTTTTTAGTGGTTTTACAATGGTGTTAATTTTTTTATATTTTTATATCCTGTATACAACATTTCTACCAGTAGGAGTGCTTCGATTTCAACATATAGTACCTTACCTTTTAGCAAGTTGGATCAAGATGGTACTTTATAGAGAAGTAATTTTTCGATTTTCTCAATAGTTATTTAATGTCACGGTAAAAACCACCGAAAAATTACGAAAAACCCCTAAAAATTGGATTTTAATTTCTAACGCTTTGTTTATCACCATAGAAACGAATAAAAAATTATAATATTATAATAATAATTCAACTTACAGGGTATAATAAATAATAATAATATAAAATATCTAGACTGACAAACCGTCTCCTCTCAGAATCGTTTTTCTTATATAGATACAATGATAGAATCCATTATAGATTGACCCACTTGTAAGTTACTGTACACTGTACAGCAGAGCGACATCCACTTTCAACTACCCGCATCACCCGCTTTTTTTTACATTGTATAGGTACAACTGTACAAGTGTACAACAATTATTTATTATATTCTTATTTTTATTTTTTAGTTATACTGCTGATGTACAAAACTAAAAGTTATTTTATAATTTAAATGAAACCTATCATTTTTAGATTAATGGATATTTGCTATGTATAGTAGGTTAGGAAAAAAAACCACGAGAAAAAAACCAAAATGATAATATAATCATTATTTTTGCGAAATATATTTTTCCTTTATTCTAAATGTCTTTGTAATAAATTGGACAAAGCTGAGCACTAACTACTAACTAGTTAGTTTTAATTCATATTAATTTAGTTACATAATTAGTTGAATTTAATGTGTAAAATAATCTAATCTAACTCGTTAAAAATAATAAGTAGGTAACTAGTTATTTTTGTACCTAGTTTATTTTTTCATTTATTGAATGATTCAATTTCTTATTTTGTTGTATTCTATTATTCTAATGATTGATATTCCAAGAAATTAAGGTTATTGTCTACCTATTTGATAAATTTTATCAAATTAACGATTGACTGTTGTTTAATTTCATTTTTCATTCATCAATCATCACCAATAATTCAAGTTAGTTACCTACCTACCTACTTAATAATTAATTTATATAATGCATAATACTGTGTTCTATGATAATATATTAGTAATATATTAGTGATATGATATTATATTAAGTATACTTATCACTAGAAGACATCTTAATATCAGTATCATGGAATAAAAATATCATATCCGTTCGGCTTCGAATAAATAAAAAATTACATTATAATTTGCCGGCAGCCCGCTGAAATTAATTATGTTTAAATTAAAATTGTTTGTTCAATATTATATTACATTAGGTATTATCTATAGGTTATAGCCTATAAATTATAATGCATACAATTTTTAATAAAAGATAGAAATATTGTATCCAAGTTTATTATTCTCTTCTGAGTATATTATAATTCTTCAAAATACAATTGCAATTACACAATAGAGAATAATATAATTACAATAATATAGGGTACTTTGTCTAACTTAGTTTTATTTGAAGCGTACTAGCTAATCGCGAGCACGTTGTTGCCCGTAAAAGTGGCCACTCTTAAAAAAAATATGATTGTGCAACTCCTTTTGGGTATTATCCACTGCAGTAAGTGCAACTCAGCGACCTTGGTAGGCAATGTTTGAAAATTCGATTTGATGCAAGCTTGTACCTGATCTTCCCGAATAACCAATGGCAACCAATAATAAATAAATACTTATTCCTACAAATCATTTTTTCTATAGGCCATCAATAGCAACCATTATGTATATATAGGTATACAATTTACACAAATAATTTTGTTTTTTGCCTATTTTAACCCCTTAAAATCAAAAGCTTGCAAGTCTTTTCTGAGTGTACGGTGAAATTATAATGTTAATCTACCCTCAACATTTCAAATCGATAGCTCTAATATAGGTTTGGCTATGAGTATGAATCCAGTGCCTCAGGACAGTCTCGTACCAATATATATATTATTATATTATATATACAGAGATTATGACACCTACGGCTCACAACTCACAACTCACAACTCACAACTAAAATTACACAGTCAATTCAGGAGTATTAAAAATATGAATCCACATCAAAATATATAAAATAATATATAATCATAATTTTTATTATAAGCATTTTAAGTTCGATTTTTGTCAACATTTATCAAATTTAAAATTTAAAAATGATTTTGTAGTTAAAAAATTATAAAATGTTTAACTTTTGTAATTAAGGATTGAAAGTTTAAAACAAGGTTCAACGTAAATAGGTTATAATATATATAAATTATTTTATTCACAATAATATCAATAAGATAGGACTCTACACCCGCATGTGTTGTTTCCGTCTTACAAACGCGTAACAAACCAATAATTTATGCTCAGAAATAAAATTCACGTTTTATGCATTTAGCTTAAAAATTAGAGTGAATCGACCTATTATGAAATAGGAAGTTCTTTAATACGATACCTAATTCAGTTTTTAAGTGAGTTATATTATATAACTCACTTAAAACTCCGTAAGTCACCGGAGAAAGGTTTTGAGAAAAACTCGTTTTTGTGTTTTGTATTTTCATAAGATCACGGCGTTTAAGTTATTTGATTATTGATTGTATTATATGTTTAGAGTAATATTTCAGACATAAGGCATATTCGTCTACACAAGCTGAATTTCACAATAATTTTTTTTTTATAACCTCATTTTTATTTTTTTGGGACTTACGGCGTTTTTGCTTATGACGGCAGTATACGTGTATAATAAATGTAAATTAAAAATTCATAACTCACTGAAAAACTGAATTATTGTAAAAATACTTCCAACAAAACACCGATAATGTTCTTACCAATTACCATCAAGTTTCAAAATAGCAGGTCCGATTCACTCTAATTTTTAAAAGTTGAATTCTGAGCGTAAATTTGGTATGTCAAGCGCTAGGTAGTAAGACGGCGAGAAAGACATGCGGGTGTGACGTCCTCTTAAAATTATTTGCATATTATCATATTTGTATATAAATATATAATGATATATACTTTAGAAGTTTCAAGTACCCAATATTTTTAAGTTACAAGAAAATAACTAGAATCGTAATTCTTGGTTGTGTAATATGTCATTTTGTATACAAATTTAAAGTTATAGAACTTATTATAAACTGAGAAATTTGTACTATAATAAAAATGGTGCTTATATATTTTTTTAGATTTTTTTGGTTTCAGTATGATAATTACTTAGGTTGAACTTTGTTTTAAATTGTTAATCCTTAGATATAAAAATTTAACATTTTAAACATTTTTAATTGCAAAATAATTTTCAATTTGATAAATTTTGTTAAGACTTATAAAAAAACTCTAATAGGTAGGTACCTATGTATTTTTATAATTTTTTGATAACAACGTGTGAGGAGCCTTGTATTGAATTTTCAAGCTTTTTGAACTAACGAATAAAATGTTATTAATAACATATTTATAGAAAAAAAACTAAAAAAATTGAAAATCGATATAAAAATATATATATAAAATAAAAATATTTATAAATAGTTCAAAATGAGTTAAAATATTTTCAACATTTTATCAAGTATAGAAAATGATAAAATATGGTGTACATTTCAAGTAAGTACCTATCTACTGTTATTAGTTTTTGAATTACAACAAAATAAGGCAATCGCTTTACAAGAAAACCGAGTGCACAAATATCTAATGTTGTAAAAATTTGAATTTCATACGCTCATAAACATTTAGTTAGACCATGCATTTACTACCTAGGTATCTACCTACTATTTTATTTTCCAATTATTGATACAATTTATAATAATTTAAAGTTTATAGGTTTTCAAATTAAAATCTTCAGTTGTCTAAAGCCATTGAGCATTTTATGAATATTATTAAATCAATAACATTTTATTGATCATATTATATATAAGGTACAATACCTTTTTTTTTTTTTTTTCAGTTTGAACCGACGGCGTCGCGGGAACAGCTTTCGCATTACTTCCGCGACGCCGCCTAAGGTACAATACCTATTTAATAAGTAGGTAATTAAGTAACGTCGATGATTTAGGTACCTTTTTATAATTTTAAATTTTAGAAAAATTCTGCAATATTCTATGATTTCAGGATAATATGATAAATTCTAACGCGGATATTTAATATTTTAATGTAATAATAATATTATAATATTTAATCCTTTGCGATCGTTGTGGCGGTGTGGCGCGGGTGCATGGCGGAGGGTTGCGCGGCGACCTTGCCTGTACCCTACGGGTCCGGCCGAACGGACTCACCGACAAGCGGACGAACCGACGGACGGACCGCCGACAGCGATTGGTCGGCTCGGTGGGCGTGTCGGGGGGCGCCGGTTAACCAAACCTTTCCGACGGCGGCGGCGTCGGTACGCGGATGCCGCACGAGACGACCAAACTCTCCGCGACGTCGACCGTCGCCGCAGACCGCAGTCCCCGCGCTCACGCTCAGACATACGCACCTGCGCACCGCTTATATTCGTGTATCGTGTCGTCGTTGTGAATTTTTAAGCATCAATATTATTACATTTGTTTGTGTCGTACGAAATCGTTTTAAACAATCGCCGTATTAATTATCTATTCTGTTTTTTACGATTAATTGAAGTTGGCGATTTTTACGGATTTCACGTCGTTGTTGTCGCCGTAAAACGCAATAGCCTGCAGACGTAGGTGAAAGACAATAATATTGTTATCCGCATAATTATACCTATGTAAAATAAATTATATATACGCTTCGTGGGTACTCGCGGGTTTTTTTGTTTTCATTTTTGATTCGAGTGCAGTTCGATAATATCGTCGTATTATAATAATACTTATACTCATTACTCTGTGGTCGTCGTGTGTGATTGTTGGAACCGTTTTCGATCCATACGCGATATTGTAAATAAATGTGTCGGGCGCGCGTCGAGTGCGGACTATGAGCTGCACAGAGGTTATGTATCAGGCGTATTATCCGTATTTGTACCAGAGGTCTTCGGGCACGGCCGCTCCGCCGACTAGGGCGCCGCATCATCACTTCGCGCCGTTCACCCAATATGATCGGGTAAGTCATGTCTCAATATTACTGTCGCTTACCTAAATATACCCGTATGTCTTCAGGGTAACACAGATTTAGGTTATATCTGCGGGCGCCTTCAATACCATATTTAGGAGTTGTCCTTTTCATGGAAATTATACCCCAAATGTCCCGATGCCCGGATTGAGACAATTTTGGGCCTGTGGCCAAACATTCCATATACCAACACTCAATAGTCAATACTCACTTTCTTCAATACATTTTGCTTACCATACAACAAATCGATTATTCATAATATACATACATACTTATACATACGTCTGTATTTGTTTATCAATAGTTAATTTTTTTATGCATATATTAATATAATATTTTTTTTACTTTAACGGAATTAACGATTTATTAAATACTATCCTACATTCCTTCGGCTATAACACGATTGAACACTCTTTTCATGACACGATAGAGCAAATTTGTAGGCTTACCTATCCTTAGATGATATCAATTATTCAATTTTGATCTATATTATGCAAAAAATATTTATTTAAGTAATTATAATAATTCAAAATATGGTAGGTACGAGTTAAAAGTTTCCGATAAAATTATTGTTATGTTATTTAGGTATATTCAAATAAAAAAAAACTGAAACTTTTTAACGCACTATTTGACACGACTATACATAATCGAACATTATAATTATTTTTATTTATCTGATATCTCACTTATCTTATATTTCCCCCCCAATGCTCAGGGCCGGATTTAGGGTTGTGGGGGCCTATATAATATTGACAAACTTACTACAAAAGGTACTTATTTTGTGGGGGCATCTTATTAATTGAATCTTGTGGGAGCCCTGCCGAATTCCAATGCTAAATGTTTAAAACGTTTCATCTATTATAATGGTCAGGATAAAAGTAATAATTATTGTTCCGGAACTAATTTATTAATTATTGATAACATCGTCATTAAAGCTAGGCTCTGCTCGCGATTAATAATTGGTATAATAATACTTGAAAATAAAAAATTACAAAATTTCGCCAACGTCACATAAAATATTCTATGCTCATCGTGTTTCTAAATAGGTATATTACTTATGCTCAATCGTATTATGCCCATATACTCAATAGTGTTTTACTGATTCATACTAAACCATTGAACGATAAAATCAATGTGTAAAAAAAGTTAGGTATTTTTAGAATAGATATCTGGTGAGGCAGGTACCCAGTTCAATCGTGTCCGTGACTCATTGCATATGCGGGTATCCCATTCCTAATCGTTATGCACCTAGGTCGTCAATAAAATCATTGTGGCTATAATTTTCCCAATTTAAAATACAAGCCTAATCAATTGCCTATATTCACCTAAATTATAATCCAATTTAATAAACAGATCCTATTTTGATGTATAGATGAATACAAATTAGGATTCTTATAATATTATGTTTAAGTACAATTTTGCAAATGTATAGGAGAAAATACAATCAAAAAATAATACATGTAAGTTAGTAAAAAGTCTTTATGGTATCATGCATATAACCAAACATCCTCGGAACCTCTCCTGATTTAGGTATATAACTAGTTAACTTATAATATTTAGGTACCAAGTCTTGAGTATCATATACTTCAAAAACACTGTCAGATATAGATAATACAGTATACGGTCAATATTGGTCCCCGCATAAAAATGCTTCAGTCAATATAGAAATTCGCTAGACTAAGTCGGTGTGAAAAATAATGCACAGGGATGTTTAAAATTATAGAAATATGTTTGAAATGCTGGATAATGTGGGATAATTTTAAACTGGTCTAGTTTAGCGAATTTCTAGCTTGTCATAATTTTATCTCCGGCCAATATTTTTCCTTGAGACAACCAAAAATGTAAACGATAATACTTTTAGATTTAAATAGTACCCACCCGCCTTGTTAATATTATGTTTAGCCGACACCAAACAATACTCTTTTTTGTGTTTGAGTATTTACTGCGAGAGTATAATAATAATATAAATAATAGTATTATATTATTGTAGCACTGACTGATGGGTGTTTATTTAGGTAATTATATTTAGGTGTTTAGGCAATTAGGACCAGGGATGGATCAACCAAATGTTTTTTCTGTATTCATCAATAAATTATTTTTCATTATCGCCTATTTGTTTGTAAAAATCACTCGATTTTCATTAATAACCCATTGCGGAACTTGTTCAAGTCTATAATGAGTATAATTAAATAAATTATTCAATAGTTTATTTCGTTCTTTATTACAGACTTGCATAAACATTTACTAAAGTAATAAAACGGAATTATAGCTCTACATCCTTATCTAATTTAATTAAATTAAATTTTAACTTTACCTGTATATTATAAGAATTGTGGTTAAACCATGATTATTAATTGATATATTAAAAAAAAATCCTTCAAAGGCCCTCCACGCACACCCATCCCCTTTTATACCAACCCCTGTTTAGGCCTAAAATTATAGTGATGTTCTGCACCCTGATTAGGGCAAACCAAACCCAAATCAAACTTGTAATTTAAACTTGAACCGAATTGAACCATTCATAATTTATGCGGGCTTTTATATATCCATTATCCATAGGTACCTATATCAAATCTGAAAAAAAGAAAAATGTTGTTAAGGAGTTTAATGTATTGTAGCAATCTTAAAAACATATACCGTAGTAAATTTACTTTAAGTATAGTTCCAATCGAGGTTCCAATTGTATGTTGTTTTTTTAATATTAGAGTGAATTGACCTATATTATCTAACTTAAAGGTAAGTACATTACCTATCTGTTGTTTAATGACACATTTTCTATATTTAAATTTCAAAGTAAGATAATATGAGCATTTTTAAATCGTTATATTTCAGATACTCATATCCCGCTTAAAAATTAAAATAACGAAAAAAACCAACGTTATTAAGCCGATAATATTCTTTGTTCTTACCTCTAAGCTTGATAATAGGTCAATTTAATCTTATATTAAAAATAACAACATAAAATGTTTGTAAGACGGAGACAACACAGCGGGTGACCGGTGGCATCCTCTTAATGTTCGTAATTTATTTTTATTATTTTCATTTCTTTCACATGGTAGGCGGAAAAAAAGCCCACGGAAAAAAAGCCCAAGGAAAAAAAGCCCAGAAAAAAAAGCCCACGGAAAAAAAGCCCAAAAAAAAAAATACACTGAGGAAAAAAAGCCCACGGAAAAAAAGCCCAAGGAAAAAAAGCCCAAAAATATAAATATAAATGTGAACAAAATATAATAATATATTAATAATACATTACTATACTATAACAGATAATAATCATAAATAATTGTATAAGAGGCATATATAGGTAATTTTATAAAAGAAAATATTAAAATTTCAAATATGACTTATACATAATATATAACTATTGAAAATTTTTAATGTATTTTAATTTAAGAAATATTATTAAGGTATATTATTATATAGAGGGTTTGATACTGCCATGAACTGATGAACCACCTGTCAATAAATTGCATTTTTATTACCCAACTATTGATAAGCACTTTTACATTTAATTTAATTTATATTGTTCGGTACTTACCAATATAATTTATATATATAACCAGTCAAAATGTTAAAATTTATCAATAACTGGGTAATATTGACACTCCATATAGTACTCCATTACTTGGTTATTGAGATACTATCTACACGTCCTACTAGTACAGTTTTATCCAGTTATACATTTGTTATATATTTTATACTTTTGTTTTACCAATTTTTGTGAATAAGGAGATTATCAAATCAAATAAAGGTGGTAACAAAGGTTTTTACAAAGGTTATGTATATGTTGTAAAGTATATTGGCGTATCAAAAATAACCTGGAGGTGTTCTCAGAGGTGTTCAATGAAATGTACTGGAGAATTATACACCGATCTCAAAATTTACAGTATCACACTATACCCAACAAAATATTTATATTATTATTGTATTATTACAGTTGAAAATTGACTGACCTGCTGTGACTATTACTATTATAATTAACAATTAATTATTATTTTCATTATAATATATAATAATATATTATTATATTTTGTTCACATTTATATTTGTATTTCTGGGCTTTTTTTCCGTGGGCTTTTTTTCCTCAGTGTATTTTTTTTTTTGGGCTTTTTTTCCGTGGGCTTTTTTTTCTGGGCTTTTTTTCCTTGGGCTTTTTTTCCGTGGGCTTTTTTTCCGCGATTCCTTTCACATAACTGCATCTTATTATAAATTTAATATTTAGTTTTAAAAATAAAAAATAAATCGCGTATAAATAAATATAGCTACAAATAAACCGAAAGTGATTTATTATTATAATATAGGCATTTGGTTCGATTCGAATATTATCTCAATTTCCAGTTTATTTGAACCTAATTTAACACCGAATTGGCTTTTCGGTTCGGTTCTGTTCTAAAATCAAACAGTTTGATCCATCACTATCGATCTAGGTAAAACTACCTACTTAAAACGCATAAAAATGTACAATGGCAATAAATAAGTAATAGGTTATAGCCTATAAGTGCCTAACTACTATGTAACAAGTAACAACTTATAATAAGTAATAACTAATAAGTAATAAGTAATAACCAATAATTTTACAAATAATAATAAATAATGGCAATGCCATGATATTTTTTTTTAGATATAGTATTTGTATTTTGTATTATATATAGGTACTGTATTTATACTATAATTTAGTGCTAAATATATACGTTTATTATCCCTACAGGATAACTTAAACTTTTTTTTGTGTTTTTCACCGAACAGTGATATAGTTTTTTTTTACTATGTACATATAAAAAATAATTATAATTTACAAGTTTTAAAAATTCCGAATTCGTATTTTGAAGTAGGTACTTACTTGATAAATATAAATAATCCAAATTTCTAATGAAACACAATTTATTTTTGTAAATCTCAAACTTCTCAAACTCTCATTAAAAAATATAGTGTACTAGGTATAGCATATATTTTATATAACACAATTTTAAAACAAAATGTAAATTCTATGCTATTTTCGTTTATCTAACTATAGTAATAATATTGTATTTATAGAAGAACACATGGGTACTTTGGGCTTTAAGGTACGGTTTCGTTTCTGCAGTTGACTGCAGCAGTCATACAAAATATCGGTGCAGTCGACTGCAGACTACTGGTGCTCAGACCAGTCTTGCAGTCGACTGCTGCAGTCAACTGCGTTAACGAAACCGTACCTTTAGCTATAAACTCTTATGGAGTTAAATCTACTATAAAAAGTATAAATTATTTATACTATTAAATACCTATTTCTTCAAATGGAAGACAAAATTAAATGCTGACATTTTGAACAAATAAAAAATAATATATTATTATAAGTATCTACTATGTAGTACCTATGATATAATTGCAATTATTATGCATGTATTAATATGTTTGTTTCAACTTTCAAGTGTTTAAATTTGTATTGTATTGTCCTCCATTCTCTATATAATGTGTAAAACATACTAAATGTTTAGTCAATTTCATAAATATGTAAGTATCAATTATTAACAAAGGTGGATAAATTTACTATATTAATTCTTAGAAATAAATAAAATAAATATTAAAATATATTGTTTCCTATAATAATAAATCAAATAATGTAAAAAAAATCAGTACTTATTCTTGTTAGGAATGACATGTTAATTGATACAATTTTAATCGAGATTTTAATTTAGACCACAGTACACAATACGATATTTCAATTTTGAGAATACCTAGTTATAGTATTATATTTTGTAAAATTGAGTCTCATGACTTAGATTATTTTAATCACATAAATGTATACACCAGTGGTTCTCAACCGGTGTGCCGCGGCACACTAGTGTGCCGCGAGATTGTCTAGGTGTGCCGCGAAAAATGTTATTAAGAGGACGCTATACCCGCATGTGTTGTCTCCGTCTTACAAATGTACAACATATCAAAAACTATTTTGCGCGGGAAAGAACCGAGAAGGCTACAGTCATAACTAAGAAACGAAATTTTCACCACATAAAAAGGAGAACTATGGCTGTGCAACGTTGTTTTTATTTTTTTGATATCACTTATGTCTTATATGAAAAAAGTTCTTACTGTTTAAAAAACCGTTATTGTTTGTGTTTTTCAAACTTGAAAAACTTTTTTCATATAAATGATATCAAAAAAATAAAAACAACGTTGCACAGCCAAAGTTCTTCTTTTTATGTGGTGAAAATATCGTTTCTTAGTTATGACTGTAGCCTTCTCGGTTCTTTCCCGCGCAAAACAGTTTTTTGCTATGTTGTGCATTTGTAAGACGGAGACAACGCATGCGGGTAAGCGTCCTCTTAAATATTGAAAACAGTGTTTTATTTCGTGACATTTATTTTTAAAAATACAACAGCATAATAATATGCAGTATATTATATTATTTATCAGCTTGTCTCAGTAAAGATTTAACAACTTCTACTAAATAATAAATATCTTAACTAATGTATTTTTATTACTGTTAGTATTATTTTTTTAACTTTTCCTTTATCAAAGAAATTTTCTCGGAGAATTTCATCTTAAGATGTACTTAACGTCTTAACATGTTTGATATAGTCATGTGGATGTGGGTTGATTATAATAGGTACTTTAGTGACTTGTAGGTATTATACCATGGATTAAATAGTACAGTTTTATTTAATCAATATGGTTATCCCGATAGTTCTACTTGTACCTAACTGCAGCTTTACAAGTTGATTATTTTCCATTAATTATTATATATATATATATTATATTGAGATAGTATTTGGATAGCTTTATACAAATATTTTACTACCAATAGTTTTACTGTTCTACATTCCAGTAGCGCACGCTGGATTTTAGTTTGGTTAGAGTTTCACCTGAGTAAATAATTTACATTATTTTTTTCTAAACAGTTTTTATATAATTGGTTATAACAAATTATAGTTAGTCTCAAATGTAGTCTACACTAAGAACACTCGAGTGTTCAATCCGGACACCTATGGTCATCATCTATAATAAAGGTTCTTCGGGTCGTATTGTCGTAATAGGTACGTGGTAATAATCGATCGACAATGATACGTCATGATGATACACCATACGACGGTTATGACAGACGTTTAGCGATGTTCTAAATCAGCCAAAAAACTGAAACTATGATTATCGACGTCTTTGTCATATTTAACAATTTATATTATATCTATTAAAAATTACCAACAATTGATTGACTTTGAGTATTGAAATGGTGGTAAATATGATTTTTTGTCAACAGAAGAACCCTACTCCCTAGAACCCTACCCCTTCGTACGCCATTGCTACATTCTATATTTGTCATTTTAGCACCTAGTAAATAATACTAACTATTGTACTACACGCGTCATAAACTCATAACAAATTTAAACTTTTTCTGATAGGTAGGTACCGTTAGTACGTAGCTACGTATTTCTTTTTTTTCTATTTTGTTTAAAGTATTCATTGTATTTAACTGATAAATACATATACACAATTTGCAAATAATAAAATGGAAAACATTTTGATATTGCTGTCATCAAACAATTTTTGAAAAACTATAGTTACTCTCCTTGTTATATTGACATCGTGTCCTAATGACCTAATGGCAGACATTTCTATCGTTGTCAAAGTGTTCTTTGAAAGACATTAAGGGTGTACCGGAAGGTGTCAACTACTTTTGTTATTGCAAAAACAATAGGTACCTAGCTATTTTATTTGTAGTGTATTCATTTTAGAACATTTTTGTTAGATAAAAATAAGAATTGATTGTTTAAATCAGGGATGGGCCACTAGCGGTCCAGGGCCGGATGCTGCCCACGGACCATTTTTCACTGGCCCGTGCTACATTTGAATTTAGTTTATAAAAATATAAAATGTTAAGATTTTTCTGTATTTTATTTTGTTATATTTATAAAATTATTAAAATCAATATACCTAATGTTTATTGTAAAACGTACATATAAATTCTTATCTAGTATTGAACTATTAAATGTAAATAATATTATATTATTTATAGGAGTATAGTCATAAGGTTCTTTTGCTTTCTATGTTCTCTGGCCCGCTAGATTTTCGCACATTCAAAATTGGCAGATAGCATTGGGTTGCTCATCCCTGGCTTAAATTATTATCTATGTTGTTTACTGATTAGGAATTAAATATTTTGGTTATTTTTGGTTGTATTCAGGGGTGGACTGGCCCAGTGGTCCTAAATGACAGTGGGCCACTGTTTTTAGCTGGATTTTTGGCAGGTGCCTTACTGCCTTGTAAGTGGTACGATTATATCGTATAGGACATCGTAATGCGACATAAACATAATACGATTATATATTTATATTGCTGTCTTACTCAACGTTGTCCCGACTATTTGTATTTGTAAATCATATATTTGTACAAAATGAAAATACTATATTTCTTTTAATTATAATATTGATATTTAGTCGGGTGTTTAGTATAATATGCAACCAATTGCAACCATTTAAATAAACAAAAAATTTCTTCTTTTTTCGTAAGTTGAAAAATATTATGTGTGAACTACCCTTCAGCTATCTATAGAATATATGAGTTGAAAAATCAAGCTATAAACACCCTTCAAGTCTCAAGTAATCTATTGATATAACTTTTATTGAAAACCGTCCAGTCGTTTTTTGAGGCTATTATCTTTGGATGAATCAACATCCAATTGTTGTTGTTTAATACGACTTTGTCCTTGAAACAATACAAAGTTTAGATTATGTAAGAGTATACACTTAAGATATATCTTAGGTTTGGTGTACCTACCTCAGTTTACAGGCAAATTTGAGTCGCTTTGCGAACTAAATCGACCAAGATGGACAATTCATTTGTGGTGGATTGGATATAGCACTGTATTGGTATAAATCGAAAGTAGTTCTTACAACTCCTAAAACTTTCCTGTTATCTCAAAGAACAATTTGAAATTTTTTACAAAATCGGTTAAACAGTTTTTGACTACCTACCTATATAGTAGCTACAAAGTACAAATATACATTCAACTCTCATATTTGTTTCAAGCTATTATTTATTTATACGGAACTATAAACGTGATGATTTGATGGATGCTTTCGCCACCTCTGCCCGAGTAACTAATGGCAACCATTTATATACAAAAAAAATATTTATTTCTACTAATCATTTTTTCTGTAACCAATAACAACCATTTAGAAACAAAAATGTCTATAGTAAATCTAAAAATCCTTGTTTGAGCACCTCTCCGGGTCGGGCTGGATCCTATCCAGTCCGGCCTTGGTTGAATTCATACACCTATTTAGGGTATGTATCACAGTAAAATTTTGATTATTCGAAATTATTAATATTAATTTATACAAGGACAGCATACTACTTATGTATAGTATACGTTTATTGGTAATTGCCCCTGCAGGTTTAAAAATCTAATAAAACATTATGGCTTTTATATTCATAAACTAACGGCCTCGTAATGCTTGAAAAATATTTTATTATACAAGACTTTAACTAAGAACTAAGAAGTAATTAATACTGTTAAACTTTTAAAATTCTCCTCAATAATAACCGTGGAGAATTGTAGCACGTGTTCTCGCTGCAGTTGGTTATTATTATATTTCAAACACGTCTTGACAGTAAACACACAGATCTAATCAACTGCGATATAATAATAATTATAAGTATATATATATTATATATATATCGTGTGTACATGATTTCTACTTCTTTATGGGTTTAGTTGAGCACGCTTTATAAAATCGTTTTCTTGGTTGATCATTACCTATTTTCGATGTAGGTACTCATATATTGTCGCATATAAACTGGGAACCGGTTGTTTTGGAAAACTCGTCTTTTCAAATCCAACACAAATATATAGAGAGAGAGATGCTAGTTAATGTCTGTCGATTAAATTTGATATCTGTTAGTGCTATAATTATCCTTCAACAAAAATACGTGCTAGTGACAATTACTATCAAAATCCAAATGCCATTGTACCATATATACTATAGGTATATGTAGTAGGTAAAAACAATATTTATTAGTACCTATATTTTTTCAATAATATTTTTATTAAGTTTAAATTAGATATTAATATTATTTATCATTTTAGTTAATATTATATTATAATTATTAGTTTAATACTTACAAACTAAATTTGGCAAATTTATCATCGACATTTTCATTGTTCAATATATTTAAATATATATAATATGTATAATGCAGTAGGTATTATTTCGTAAAAGTCACATATAACCTTTGTACCTTTGAGGCAAATCAATAAAATATTTAAATTAGTTATTTTACCAGTAATATTTTAATACTATTCTGAATTATAAGCATACATTTTTAAAAAACTTAAAAAATATTTTTATGCAATAAACTTTAGAATTTTTTTAAATGCCAACATCGAATTAAAAAATCTGTTTAAAATCAGTTGTTAATTATAGGTGGACTCCTGACTACTTTATTATATTAAATACCAATTTAGGTTCGTTAAGACTAAAGCATATGTCATGTATATTATATTGTATATATTATATAAGTACAGCGTGTACACTTCTTTATATACAATTACTAATTAGTAATTACATTGAATATAACGTAGAATAACGAAGTACCTACCTCCCTATCTACCTACCTATTTATATCACTATTGAGATACCTACTTCATATTTAGTTGTATTTTTACTATAGATTCTGCTCATGAGAGTAGTGAGATCTATGTATACCTATTGCAGATACATTTCGTGTATTATAGCTGGACTTATTTATAGAAGACACCAATATTTAGGAGTGATCAAAAATTTTTCATAATATCCCCTTTCTGTGGTTAGATTGAAAATTCAACATATAGGTATATTTTTGAACTTTAAAGATGTGTAAAATATAAAAATATTAGATATTATAATATAGGTATACCCGTAGGTGGGGGTAGGTAGGTAAGTAGATAAATATTTTTAATATAATTACCAAGACAATATAGCTTAAAAATGTAACTATTTCCAAATATATCTGTCTTTAATTCTGTATTTACATTTTAATCTTAGTATTTAGAATAGGTATTAAATATTAAACATTGGCAAAACCTAACCTGTTTTTTATTTAAGTTTGATAACAAAGAATAAGTCATTCACACTATATTAAATATTTAATATTAAAACTGACGAATCTCAATGCGAATTTCTGAAAGAAATTTGTATGTTATCCACTTGTAAGACACTAGACAGAGACAATAAATTCACGTTTTCATAAGTTATTTATACATATCTACATTACATATTTTCAAATAAATGTTAAAACTAGTTTACTCAAATTAAGTAATTTATAATACATTAATGTGATGATGAAAACACATTTAGGGTGGAAATAAAAACAAAAAACAAGTTTATGCAAAATATGTTCGCTAAATTGTGTCGGTGACGGTTGTGAATTATTTGTAGAATGTTAGAAAAACAGGATACCTAATATTATTGCTAAAGGCAAATTTATACGACACGCGCGCGTATTGCTGTATTATGTTGACAACCTTCTTGGTACGTGATTGTTTTGAAAAATTTTGTTTTGTTTTAATGTATTGTTAGTTAGGTACTTGACATAAAAAAATAGTTCACCTCATAAAAATAATTAATATATTCTAGTTAGCCCATGACTAATATTATGTTTTAACTTTTATGTATTTGGATATAAATTAATTAATTTAAATTTTCAAATTAAATTCTTATTACTATTAATTAACTACCTAATTGCGTAATTAAGTAATATTTTAGATTACGTTCATAAATTATTTAATTTTTAAATGCAATTGCGGTAAGTACTATAAGTACATAATATTATTCAATTCTCAATTTTTAAATATAGGTACCTATATTATAACTTAGTTATAATAACATTATACATTATCTTTACCATTATCCTAAAATTTAATACACATTATTTTTCTATGAAGTATTAAAGTTTAAACTTGAAATTATATGTTCTGATTTGGAAAATACGTAAGTCAATACTTATATATAAGAATAGATACAATACATTTTGTTATTTATGTTGAACTTTGTAAATAGGTAGTAAATAATAAATATATTTTAAGGTGTTAGTATAGGTGCTTAAAATATGTATGGAAATATAAGTTTTATATGTACCTACCTAATAAAGATAAATCTTGATTGTAAAGAATAAAATCCTGTGACATATAAAATACGTTACACAAAGTTATTAATTAGATCTGAAGCCGATATAGGTAGACAAATTTAACAGCAACTTTATTGTGTAATAAAATAATTAGAATATTTAGAAGTTATTATCACTTATCAGTAATGATAATAATATAATGATTTTAACTTATGATTATAAACAAAAAGTGTTAAAAAAAAGATGGTATGGCCTGGGTGCTCTAACCAACATATTGTGTGGTACAATAATTATATAGACCATATTTTAATTTAAAATACTTTCATATGGTTTATAATATGCACCTAATAACTTATACTACTTATTTATTAGACGATTACATGATGATCATCACATATTAATATTATTTGTTGATATATTTTTTTTAGACACTTGCAGTCTGAGTAATAATAATTTCTAATATATTTTTATGTCTATGAGTTATTAATAATTTAATTACCTACTATACTATTACTATATTGGCCATAATATAGAATAATATTATTTATTTAACATGGGCGCTACCTATAAAAAATAATACTTTTAGTTGCAATTAACTACATTTAAAGTTATCGGAGTATATTATTTGATACCTTTACCGTGTTTCATAACAAAGAACGGCCAAGTTCATTATTTGGTTCTATTTCTTGGGAGTTCGATAAATTTCTAAAGGCCGTGTGAAAATATTTCTCTGGCGCATACTGCAAGGAGAACGCAACGAGTGGACGCGAAATAAATATCGCGTGCATATAATGCGATCTACACGAAAGAAACATTTGAAATATTTTTATATGGACCAAGCCTAATGAACAAATTGGAATGGCTGAGATGAGTGGGATTCCATATCTCCGTGCTACCGTGCCGTGGCGGCGCCCCTATTAAAAAAAAAAACCTAACCGAGACATATTATACACTCATTGTCATAATAATAATAATACCTTGTTCGTGGAAATTCTCGACTGTTCCCTTATAAAACGGGGAAAATCGTATTTCAAATCATGTAGGTACATTATAATATTATCGTTGTGTTTTCGTGTAACGGTACCCGGTGTATGGGAGAGATGAAAAAAATATACTATTTGTACAAAAAAAAGTATAAAAATTACCGCGCGCTGTAAAGTTTAGTGTACCTACAAATACTGTGTTATAGGTATATACGGGTATGTATCCATGTTGATTTATGGTCATCAGAGGCAGCCGGTGTGTGCCGGGACACGAGGAATGCTCTTTTAAGTCCGGCCCGACTCCGCATTCCTATACTGTATCTGGTCCATCTTACAATTTATTCTTGTTTAGGTTTTTTTCATTCTTTTATTTTTCCTTTTTTTCTTTTTTCTTTCTTTATTTATTTTTTCTACAATGGGCTGTTATATTATACGAAAGGCAATATGATGATAAGACAATTGATGTTTTTCGGAAGAAAAAAGTTTGGGCTACCACTTTTTTTTTCATCTTCGTGTCCTTTACACTCAACCGGTTTCTCAGCACTCGTTCGACTTGCGTTTTGTAATAATAATAACTAATATTAATTGACCGTCATTAGTCTAAAAGGCTAAGCCGCAGCGGTGGATAAGTCGTATTTAATCCAATCAACGTTTATAAGGTATTGAGTTTAAGATAGCGAACAAAATTATTACCTATTAAACTATGGAAAATAATAACATGATTATAATATCTCAATCTAATATTGAATCCAAGAATACATTTCACTGTAGGTATATGATATTTTGTGTAGTCAACAGTATTTAATTAAGTTACAAATATGATCTTACCTTTGGAGAATGTCTGTATGTTATATTTGGTGATAAACGATATTTCAGTGTCTATATGTGTATGTATACGCGTGCCGTGCAGGTTTAGCAATTACCATGTGAAAAAACCATTATTCAAGAAACATAACAACTTTAATGTGATACTGATAATAATATCCAGACAGTGTGTACATAATATTATACAGGAATTACAAGTTCCAACTTACCTAGTCAATTCAATAATTAGAAAAGACTATACTTCATACAAGAACTATTATTTATATAATATAATATATAAAACAAATGGTTATCTAAATCTGGAGTACAATATTGACTTTACTATACCTAAGTAACTTGTATTGCGTATGTGCGTACCGAAACGGTTTAAAATTTGAAATGTTCTCAAAACGTGTATTTTCAATTCCACCTTTCACCAAAAACCACATCTAAATCCTAGGACGACCGAGGTCGTCCAGCTGTAATATTTAGCGGCACTTCTTGGCTTTTAATATTATATATTATCAATCATTGTACCTACTAGTATGATATAATATAATATAATATAACATTGTACTATTAAAATTATGCATTTGTTTACAGTTGAGAGCATTGGAAACGCACCAACAAGCATCCACATCTTCACCGATTGGCGGTGGAGACTCTCCTGCGAATAGATGGACGACAATTGCAGATCATACAGACTCACACCACAGCAGCGTCGGATCCGGAGCATCCAGTGTGGGCCCTGTTGGTGGCATCGCCAGTCCCGCATCCTCACCGGCCACTGCCAATAGTGTTTCGGTAGTACACAAAGAAGAAGACACATCCAGAGACGGTAATAAATAATAATATAGTATAAACACATTAATAGTAATTAAGTTTTGTACACACTTTAAAATCCCGAATTACATGGGAATAGGTGCTTTGCTGTGAAATAAGTAAAAATCGTTGTATAATAATACGTATAAAAAGGTTAAATAAAATATGAAAGCTGCGATTAAAAAATCAATAGTCGATTGTCAGTTCACCAACAAACTTAAAAGGCCAACTAGAGTGAAATATAACAGGCTTTAATGCGCTTTTTATAATATGTTTCAGATGTGTTTAACTAAATCCAGTGCTAGACTTGGCAAAACTAAAGTAGGGGGACTCTGTTAACTTTAAAAAAGTGCATCCCCATCACTTGTTAATATTTGCCTAAACTAAGCCTTGGGGGCTACGCCCCCACACCCCCTATTACCCCTCTCTAAATCATATAAAAAATATTAATAAATAATCAACTTAAAAAAAAATTACTGTAAATATTATATTGTATATTTTTATTATAATTTATAAAATATAATAAATATATGATACATTATATTATTAATACATGATAATTGATAACAAATATTAGTGAATAATGATAACGTTAAGTAATGTTATGAAACATGATTAAAGATAATTAATTAAATAATAATAATAATAATAATACATATATTAATAATTATTAAATCTATGGTAAGAAAAATTATGATTTGATAACGTACATTTTGATAAAAATGCAGAATGATGCAGAATCCCGTGAGTTCCCATTAAAAATAAAAGTAGGGATACGCTAAAAGTTCTGAAAAATTATTTGGGGTACTCCGTCCCCCTGCCCCCCTTAAGCCGAGCACTGAAGTTTAAGGTTTCCAAATAAACAATGCCTTGTGTTACCTATCAAAATAATGAAAGCACTGTAATAAAAATATGTACACTCTTAAAATCACTCTATTACAGACTATAGTTTGATTATAAAACGTTTATCGATTTTTAACGACTCAATAAAAAAATCTAAAATGTATAATGTATAAATTATATAATACCTATACACTTATTATATCCCGAGAAATCAATCACTATATTATTACGGTGTACGAGCTGTTTGTATTTTCATAACTGTTAAAATAATAGAAACTATTATCTCATCAAGAACTTCATGCAGACAGAAACAGAATGATGTATGCGTTATTGCGATTAAACATACCTTGTGCACAACTCCGATATTCCAACAAGTCATGCATATCGATTGTCTTAGTTTCTAGCTTTGCTTTAGTAACTATATAACACCTGCTGCAGCCCCGTTCCATATATAACATAAAAGATAATAATATGAGGTTTCAAGTATAGGTGTCAATTGAATCCAATTTATATTTTCATAAAACGCGTATCCTGAAGGTTTATATAAATAATGTAACGTAATTATATATTTATTATTTACATAATATATACCTGATGATAACTTTAGTATTTTATATTATTTTATACATTAGTGATTAGTTTACAAATAACATAATATGCTACTAATCACTATCGTATTAATATAATAATTTATAACCGATCATATATAGGACCTAGCTACTATTAAATTAACTAAAAGTATTAAAATATTTTATAATTTATAAATGCATACCTAAAAATAATTTAGGTGCATATTTCTGAAAACAGTTTAAAGTTTCAGGATGTTTTGAAGTTTTTTAAAAATATTTACAGCCGTATAATTCAGCTCTTAAACAAAGCATGATGTTTAAATATCCTTAAAATACTTAGAAGCGTTCACAAAAGACAATATTCATCGCCCTAAAGCATCCTCTTCAATTAACGTGCCCAAGGATGCTTTATCCTCGTGATATTGAGATTAATCTGCTTTGTCGTCTTACAGAACACTGAGGCGTCTTAATAAACATTATTTTATAATATACAATGCAAAATTGTGGTACATAAATCGTCCTTTTTCAGAAGTTTTATACCGAATTGTAATTCAGTCCACGGTGACTTAACGAGGTGGTAATGTATTCAAAAGAGGGATAGTTTTAAACTGTTTTTTTCCTTGTTGTTCGTGTCGTTAACAGAATTAAGACGAAAACGGAAAATGAGACGTAATGAACAGATTATGATGATGGATTTTAAAAGTTATATTTTTTCTGCTCTCAAGGACTGTTTTTATTTATGTTTTTTGGTGTTTGGTATTTTTTTTGTAGATGTTCGCACTGAAATGGATGAGGACGAGGACAACGTGCAGGACGACTCAAGAACGCGAGGGGACAGGCGTGCCGCCGCACACGCGCAATACGTGTCTGTAAATTGCGTGGTGTTCACCCACTATACTGGTGACGTCGCCAACGTGGTAGACGAACACTTTTCCAGGGCGTTGAACAGCGATCAAAAACTCAACAACGCTCATCAGACGTCGACCAAAGGTGAGTCGCTAAAAAGTTTTGATTTACATTTTAACGCTATCCCAATAAAGTATGGACATATAATTAAATATAGTTTATACAACGTACAATGTCTGATACTATATTTTGGAACTTTTCGACAAATTGGTAAATTGAAGGGGGAGTGGAATTCGATAAGTGCTCAGACAAACTACAGTGTATACAAAGTTGCACCTATGCATTCAGATCGATTAGTGACCTTTAACTGCAGTATTGAGAAGACTTACTTATAGGAGAAGTATATATATAATAGCGATATATATATATAGGAATTTCTTTTTCTCGCTCTCCTCAATCTATAACATATAGAGTCTATACTATATAGTGTAATATTATTTTCTTTAAGTCTGCCGCGCGTAAAACACATAAACAGCCGGCGACGTCAGGATTGACCTTAGGACTGAGAATGCGTTTTCGCTTTGGAGTGAAAAACTTAACATTTCAGACCGCAGCCGTTTTTTCTTTTCTTTTTTTTTTATACTTCTCTCGAAAAATTGTTCTTCTGTTCCATCCCGCGAGTCGCGGCGACACATTATTTATTTTTATATATACTGACCGCGTGAGAATTGAGCATTATTTTAATAGGTTTTTAATTAGTACAAGAAAACTCTTTCACTTGTAAAACACCTCCTACAGGAATGTGTCTTCCGTCTAGCGAATAAACTGGTTCTCCGCACAACAATCATATACGCACACACACACACGAGCACTGCGTACCTATACAAGCAAATGCGAGCGTGAGCATATATGGAATAACACACGCCAAACTCGCGTCGGCGATACATTACTTATTTTTTTTACGATATCATTACATATCGTCAAGCTCCGGGGACACTAATCGAGAGTGCTATTTATTGCAGTCAAATATAAAGATGTATCCAGTTGTTTGCAGAGTCAAATTTTAAAGAAAACCAAATAGATTCTGATAGGTGCCATATCCTTAATATTTGTAGTAGGTACCTGTTCTAAATTAAGTTTAAGATAAAAGCGTATTATTATTATTATTTTATGGCAAAATCTCTTACTTTAAATAAACTTCACTACTAAATATTTTCATCTGGACACGGTTTTAGAAAATACCTATAAAATATTAGAATACTCGTGATTGGTCCATTCAATTTTAGTGGACCATCAATCAATCAATTTTTATGAAACTTGGCACTACTATTTTTTAATATCTAGATACTGTAAAACAAATGTCAAATTACATTCTTTAAATATTTGTAGTGGCCAAAATATTAACTATATAATATTACTGCTTACGAAGTTCGCTGAATTTAACAGTTTTATACATTTAAATTATTTGGTAACCGTTTGATATCAATAAAACTGCATAAAATACGTTAAGACTTATGAGTTTATGACATACAGTTGTACAGATATCTAACATAAATCCCGAAATCGGGGTTTTTTTTTAATAAACTACTATATTTTGTATTAATAATAGCAATGATTATAAACACCAGTATTTATAATAAATGATAATATGTATCTACGTTATTTAATTTGATTATTTAATGTTATTAAGGTATAGCTGGTACTTTAAATAATTAATAACGCGATATTATAATATAGTGAACCTAATGCACACAAACCGATTATACCTCACTGACAACAATCGTTTAAATGTTCCCCATAACGTATAATATTATGTTACAATTATCATCACTTAAATATTTTATTCGTGTTGTGTAAACTGTACTAGTATATATATATATTGTTTAAGCACAAATACTCTGGCAAGGCACCGCTAAAATTGTTCACTGTATAATGTTTTCGTGTGTACCTAATATAGGTACATTGTTTATCTACCATTGATCTAAACACCAAAAAAAAAAAATACTAGAATTAATGTGATTAACTTAACCTAGGGTCACCTCACAAAATCCTGTTAGAGATACAATCATGGTCTGCCGTAAGATGAAAATATATGTCGTAAATCCATAAAAAAAAAAATTAAGAAATATTGGAAACAACACTTTATACCTACTGATACAACGTTAAGATTGTAGAGTATTGTGTATATATCTACTCATTTCGTAAAATATTTTATGTGAAACAGAAAAGCAAGTTATAGGTAATTATCCGGAATAATTGTAATTATTATTTTACAAATTAAATCATTAATTACTCTATTTATTTTATGAATATTTACTGAAAACATTTTCCTTTGAATCTGTATTACTTTTGTACACCAACAAAATAATAAAATACAATTTTTTTAACAATAAACTTACCATTGCACCTAATGTGAGTTCATAAGTATCAATAAGGATTTCGATCTACCTATAAGGTACAATTATAGTACAAAACCTACATTGGGATTCCATAGGTATTATTACTTTATGTGTAATCTACTTATGTATATATTATATAGGTATGGGTATACCAATTTATATTATATAGGTGGGTATACCTCAGTCCTCAATATCTGTTGATATTTCTCTAATAAGAAATCTCTGACTTTAATAACTATTCTTATAATCATTTTTGTACTTATTAATAATTTCTACCTATAATAAACATTTAAAATGTTTAAATTATAGCAGTCAATTAATTTTTCTATAAACCTTATCAGTAGAACGTTAAGTCACGTGCGGTTTATTTTTTGCTATTATGCGTGTGTTAAATATAATTTAAAAATATCTCGACATATAATATATGGCTCATTAATTAAACATATTTATAATACACTTACAAAAGTTCTATTATTAAAATCATTACATACTACTGAATAAATTGGACGATTATCATAACAACATTTTATTGTATGAATAATATTTTAAATAACGTAATTTTGTCATTTTTAAATTGATGATAAATTAATTACGTGTTGATTTCATTGTAACAATGAGTTCAATTCTTGGATACTGAGCTGAGGGATATTTATGGATGTATTATTATACATATTTTAATGTATATTGTACCGACATATTTGTTTTACAGTTATTGTGTTTTTTTGTGCCTTTTGTTACCTTTTAGAGTAAAAATGCATCAATCTCCAACTTTGATGTTAATTTATGGTAAAAAATTGAATCTAGTTCATAGTTGGTATTTTGGGGTAAATTACAGTAAATTTCTAAATAATTGTTAAAAATGGTAAACGCCAAACGGGAATATTAACGCAGACCATGTTTTCGACGAAATCGATTTTTTTTTTATTCAAAAATTAATAAGCATATATAGAGATTACAGACTTAACATATTATCCAAATTTACCCGGATTTTTAGTGACGAATCCTTCCCCCACATAAATGCTTATAAAAAAAATGTTGACTCTATTTTTAATATTTTTTAACTGGCATTGTAATAATATATCAAGATCCTTGTATTAAAATGTCAAGCTTTTTGACCCAACGAATAATCAAGTGACAATATTTTGGAAATTGTAATAATTGTTTGGTGTATAGAAAATGATAATATAAAAATTCAGTGAAAATGTCATGTATCTACGGTAATTTGTTTTAGAGTTACACCAAAAACCAAAATCCAAAAATGTTGTCCATAAACGATTTTACGTTAAAATTCCCGTTCATCCTTAATTTTTTTTTTTTGGTTTTTCCCAATGCTTTTGAAAACTATAGGGAATTTTAAATTTTGAACTCCCGGATACACTAACTAGATTCACTTTCCCATAGAACAAGATATGTATACTGTTGAAGAAAATCGAAGTAATTTTTCAGCTCCTAAAGGTGATGACAAAAACAAAAAAAAAAAACAAAAATAACTCACATCATTGTAAAACCAATTTATTCATCGCTCCTCTCAGAATCTAAAATAATAATAATAAGAAATGAAATCACTTTGAATAAAATATTATTAATTATTATTATTTATTTTTATTCATGCATTTCTAAATTAAAATATTTTTAAACAAGCATTTATTTGATGATTTTTATAGTTTAAAAATATCATAAATCATAATTGAACTGTTGAATATGGTATTAAAATAGGTAACCAATAATAATATCATGTAGGCACAATATATGGAATGTACCATTATAGCTGGAGCATAATATTATATAAACCAGGGTTCGGCAACCTTTTGAACCACGCGTTTCATATTTTTTTTTCAAATGTTCATCAATAAGGGCCACATTAAAAAAAAAAAATTTACATATAATATATATAATAATATACTAATAATTGTATTGCTATTATATTTGATTATTTTACATAGAAATATGAGTGTAAAAAAATACAAATGTTACTGGAAAATATTGCTTTTAAGGAAAAATTTAATTGAATATAAAATTGTAAATTTGTAATTAATGAGATTTCTGTGCTTGCAGTTTATTAGTTAAATTTTCGATGTAATACTACGGTGTAATACTATTCGCTACAAATGCAAAGTAACTATGACTGAGTAGTGCAGCTATCACTATCTTCGACTCTGATTAGATAATAATAACAATTTTATAGATTAAACTGACTATACAGCTATATAGAATAAACATCAACAATTAACGATTAGGTTAGATTTTATTTATAAAGAAAAAAGAATTGAATAATATTGAACATTTTATGAACAATTTATTGAGCAAAAATAAAACACAAAAAATTAACCACCTTTGTGCGGGCCATCAAAAATTGCTTCGCGGGCCGGGGGTTGCCGACCACTAATATAAACAGTAGGAATACATAATAGTATTATTATGTACTGTGAACAGAAATACAATAATGATAATAATATGTATTTTATGTGTATAATGTATACATATAAAGCGACGCACAAACTATTTACGTTAAACATGTACAATCTGTAAGTATATAATGAAGTTTGCCGCGATTAAACAGTTCGTAGAAGTCTAATAATAATATTCTCGAGGAAATATTTGCAAGAAACCCGCAGCGTATATAGACCGGTACCCCCGAACAACGACGAGGATTCTCGAAACTTGGAGCTAACGAAAGTTTAATAAACGGAAATCGCGCACACATACGCTGCTTATATTATTGTTCTATACAAGTATACAAAGCGGATTCGAATAGAATTTGTCGGGTGCCTGCGTAAGTTTATAGTCGTTTAAACTTAAACGAAGACGTCTACGAGAGGTCGGACTTATTATTATTACATAAAACCAGTCAAGGAAATGTAAGATTTCTTTTTAAGTGGTGGGTGGGGTGGTTTAAAGATGGATTAAATTTAAGAGGAAACTGTACAATCATAATAATATATACCGGATGATCCTTTTAAGCGTAATACACACATTATTTCAAAATCCTAGAGTATTAAGTATATTGAATGTTTTTATGAGCTGAGTGAAGTGGTACTACAGTGGTACCTACCCCGTAAAATTATGATCCACTACTCCGCTCATCTAAACTTTAAATACTTAATAAGTTATAATTAATAAACTGCTTGTTCACAATTTGATTTTTATAGATCGAAATACTTCAAATAATATTTCACTTCAGAATATGAAATTAGAAATGCTTGTTGCAATCATTCAAAAAACTAAAATGTATAAAAACAATAACGATAAAAATATTGAAAATTATAATTTTATCCCCAAAATGTTGTTTTGCGCAACGACTTAAAATTATGCAAACGAACTATTTTCAAAAACATTAGATGTTTTCCTAAATAATGAGTGTATTACGTTGAATGATCCATATTCGGCCCCGTGGTATAATATAATTAATACCATTAATTCTTTACCTATGTAAAGATAAAAACTGTCAGATACCATTATTATAACATTGCATTATTCATCTCAAAAACTCAACAACTTAAATCTTAGAAAATATTTCGAAACTGCCAACCGCCTCCCCCACTACATCTGCCATTAAACAATTTAGTTGCGCCACTGAGCACAACTCATTTTGGGTGCTCAATTATTATACGGTTTGTCGCGCGCGCTCACAATTTGTGCGCGTCGGCTGCTGCAGGGCAAAGCGGCGGCGCGGACTGTTCGGTCCGAAAAGAAGATTTATAATGTAAGTCGGGTGTTCGGGCTGTAACAAATGTGTCGTATTCGGGCTTTCCCACGGGTCCACTGTTTCAGTTATTTATTTTTCTCTTCGGCTGCGCTTTGGAAGAGCTATTGTTGTATTTTTACAGGTGTAGAAGGACGCATATGAGCGCGCGCGCGTTGTGTTTTGTGGTGTGTGTGTGTGTGTGATCGAGTAGATTTGTAAATTATATTGGACCCAACCAAACCTGTTATACACACACAGACACAGTACACACACATACATATTTTTATTCGCTTCTTAATTCCTCATTGTTTTTTTATTTTTTATTATTGTATATATTTTTTACGTATACACACGCGTATATATATATATATATATATATTTATTCGTTTGCACTTCTCCGAACGTCTTTTGTCCAAACGCCGACTTCGATCCGTATCTCTTTTTATTTTCCACCACCGTAGTAAATATATACATATTATACACATACATAATATACCTACTCCAAATTCGATTGGGAAACAATAGATCGGATTGGCGGCATCGGCGGTATGAACACAAACACACACACTTGCGCATATAAACGACTTATAAGTTATAATGTAATACTGTGTATAATATACAAGACCCGGGCGTGGAACTCGGACGATTTTCAACGGTTAATAAGTATAATAACACAATATCACCATGCTTCGACTAATCATTTTGAAATTCGTATTGAGAGGTAATAAAATATTTACACGCGTTAAAAATACGTACCACCCCAACTCCCGAGTCCCGACATTATAATATTATATTATAATATCGTACGAGTACACAAAATTATAATATTACCTACGTTACGCAATGCGTACGAGTTCCTATAATATACGACATCATTAGGTATGATATTCTACAGCAGTTGCTTAACCTTATACCTGCAATGTTTACGGGATTTTTGTTCCTGCAGAAATATTTACACGCATACGAACTCTTTGAACCTATATATATACGTATGCACTATATAGGTAATATTTGACACGCGTCAAAAACCGTTGCATTTTTATACGCACGTGTTGATTAGATAATGACATTTTTTCAATGAATACTTTGTGTACCTACTATCTACCTATTAATTATTATTAATATATATAGTATATACGAGAGGCCATGCAATTCGCATAATATATAGGACGTATGATGATCATTTCAAAACGCTTTTACATTTTTAATGTGCAATTAAAGAAGCGCCCAACGGATAGCTTTAATTGGTGTATAAATTATAATATATATAATATAAACCATCATGTACGATGACTACTAGGTACATTTACTTCTGTTAAGGCACCTGCCTCGTTTTACTGCTGCAATTGACACCCAAAAATGTCTCCGTGTGCTGATCTCATTTCGTATTATAAATTGCGTAAATTATAATCATTTACACGAGTTCAATAAACCCGTAACATATGCAACAGAATACAATATGAATAGAACACAGACTTAGAGTAATTATTGCATTTTTTAACGATTAAAGCATCAAATTGTTTTACCGTCCGACTAATAAAAATAGTTGGGTTTTCTGCGATTATTCGATTATATCACTTGCAAATCGTTTTCTATCTGTAAGACGTACCTGTAAGGTTCACAAATCTTTTTTCTGCGATTAAATATTGACACGGAACAGCACGTTCGATTTTAAAGTACGTGCAGATAGAAAGCGATTTACAATTTGCGTTTTCCAACTCTTTATTACTGTATGAACGACAAATACGATTAAACGCAGAATTATAAAATATAGGTAACTATTTCGATTTATCTCTTAACTCCTTTACCGTTTGAACTTAGAAAACGCACAATCGCAAATATGTTCTGATAGAATATTTCCGAGTGTTATTACACATAGAAATACAAACTTCGTTTGCGGTAAATTCAAAAGACGCTTAATTATTTTCGTTGCAAACAATATTTATACTTTCGATTTTGAAATTGGTAAAAAAATTATCAATTGTTCAATGCTCTACTTTTTTATACTAATTTATTACGTATATTTTATTTTTTTTTATACTTTAAAAACTTATTATTTAGAAAAATATACTATTATAAAATATTTATTAAATGTTGGCATTGTAATTAGTTTACAAACATTAAGAAACAGTGATACCTATAACATGCGTGTGGATACCTACTATAAATTATAATATTTTTGCATAGTTTAAAAATTATCAATTAACTTTCAATTTGATAAAATGTATATGTAACATAAAAATAATTAAAATGTAAAAAGAAACTTCTATTTAACTTTATAAATTACTTTAAATAATTAACTCAGTATTAATTTAAGTTTATTTATCTCATTAAGTTATCTAACCTTGGATGATGTATTATAAATTCGCATAATACTACCAAAAAATTAATTTTGACATTTATTTTTCTTGTTTCATATTAATTATGTTATATTTTATTCTTTCAGATACTTCCCCAATGTCTTCCAGAAACTTCCCAGCGTCGTTTTGGAACAGTAATTATCACTCACATCACTCCACTAGTCAAGTGTACCATCCCGACACAATGTACCATCATCATGGTACTGCTGGTAATCCCGCAGATCCATGGCAGACACATTACCAACAATATACAGCTGCGGCTGCTCATCACCATCACAGGTATTTTTTTTGAAATTATATTAACATATACCTAGGGACATATACTAGGACACAATTATTTTAACTTAATTGCGTAGTTGTAGTGTTTGCAACATTAAGGTAAATACTTACAATAATGTGCCGAAAGTTAAATGTGAGGAGCTGTGTATATCGACTATAAACTATGGTAAAGCTGCAAAGGTATGCGATTTCCCCTCTCCTCTCACGAGTTGTATACATATTTTTTTTGTGGCATCGACGACGCTGCCGGAACTGCTTAAGTATTACGTTGACAGCGTTACCATCGTTTATTAATTTGTAATAGCAATTAATACATATTATACAAAATTTTGTTACAATTTGGTTCCACACACTCCGGAAGTCAGGGACTACTTTCCGTGGCTATTGGTAGTATATAAGTGTAGGTTTCTTGCAGCCTGAGAGTGTACAATGTTAAGACTGGCCTTACCACATGGGGATAGGCACGACGTGCCTTGCCTTATCCACTTACAACTGTCATATAGTATTTTGAAAGTCACGTGCTGAGTTTCCACTTCGCAAGACGGTGTCTTGACGCAAGACAGACGCCTATACGGGAAGGTCCCCGTCACCTTCCCTCGACCGCTTGTCTCGCTCTCTCTTCTTCCTCTTTCACTGTCATTATGTTTTACACCATCAGATAAAAAGCCGAAACTTTTCTTCGACGTCCTTCAGGACGTTTGCCTTCTCTGCTGGATCGGCAGGGAGAACCTCGAAGACAGGACCGCAGAGGATGTTTGGCATGCGTCCGCAGAATAGCCAGTGGACGTCCTAGGCACGTACCGAGGTCCTCTCTTACCCCGCACCACTGTGAGCAATGAAACACCGTGTGCTCAGTCGTGCCCGATAAACAAGGACAGTGAATGCAGCGGCCCTACTCATGCGATGCAAGTACTGTTGAAAGCACCCGAGTCCAGTTAACGCCTGTAGGGTCATATGAAAGGTCAACGGTACCCTGGACACCTTATGCCCCTCCCACCTGACGACGTTTGGGGTGAGCCTATGGGTAGGGGGCCTTGTTTAAAGACCCTCCATCACCTGTCCCATTTCCAGATAGTGGTCTTCCGTTCGATGGCCCTTGATCTTCGCTTATTCTTCACAAAAATAATTTAATATAATACTTTTGCACCAGGTATATTTTCTTTCGATTTGTCATGATATTTAAAACATTATATGGATTATATAATATGTATATATATCTAAATTGTGTAGTTTACTTGGAACTGTTAAATATTTTGTAAATGGCACGTTTTATTACGTATACCTATACATGCCATACAGGGTAATGGCTAATGAAGAATTATGTTAACACAGAACATTCATTACCCCATGAGTCTAATTTTATAAAAACATGCTATGCGCTATTGTATTTTATTTAAAATGTTATTAAAAGATTTATCTTTAATTCTTACAAAAACATTTTAATTTCTGTGCTTTGCGTTTAAATTAGATTAATTTTGCAGTGTATACATATTTAGTGACAGTAGATATTTTTGATATTGTAGTACACTAGTACCAATATTATACTAGGCGACAAAGTTGTTGGCATGTTAAATGTTTAAAACCCCTATAATGTATTTTTTAGTCCTGATTGACATCAGTTTTTACCTCAAACAAATGATAACTTGCCACCGTCCCCCACCAGGGGCATGGCAGAAACCTACGGGTACCCCACTAGAAATTCTGCCACAACACACACACGTGTACCAAACCTATCCAATACAACAACTCCCCGTTTCACCCCCACCCAATGGCCTATGTTGCCTTGGGTCATCTAATAAAAAAAAAAAAAAAAATGATAACTTGTACCTAGATAGTGTAATAATCAAACTACTTTTATAAGTTTTACATATTATATTATTTGAATAAAATACATATATAGGTATTATTGCATTAAACAATAAACAAATAACATCACGAGATGATAAAACGATGTAGGTGCCTATAGGTACTTTATAAAATAAAGTATTATAGCATTATCAATTTGTCAAAATTATTAAGGAACGAAACTAAATGTGTTAGTATAGGCAACTAGTATCTATGGTATAGGTAGTAGCCAGTGGGTATAGTGTTTATTTTACCTCCAATATTGTTTTTTTTTTTTTTTTTTAATTTCGACTATACCAACAATTTCTCAAAAAGTCCACTGCAGTATACTTGCACTTATATCATAAGTACCTGATTTATAATAATGTTAAAAGTCTATTACTCCAATTAAACCTATAGTACTTAATCGCGTGCTTTTTTTTTTGTCGTAGGGCCGTGCACGAATACCATCACCACCATAACATGGCCGCCCAGTACGGCAGCCTACTACTACCGCCACCGACTTCGAGACTGGCGCCACCGCCGCCACCACCACCTCCACCATCTAGTCACCCACATCCACACCAGTATCACGGCAAAGCTGGCATGGAACCGTGGCCCAACAGCGCCCATCATCCGGCCTTGGATACTGGCGCGTCTTACTCGTCATATCCCACTGTTCCAGGTAATAATGATCATAAAAAATGTGATATATATCAGCTATGGTGTAATAATATTTAGTACTGATAATTTATGTGTTTTATACCACGATACCATGTGTATACCAACTGGTAGGTATTTTATGTATCAAGATAACAAGCGTGTTAATCCGGGTTCACAGGTAGGTCTTCTGTCGTGTCATGTCATGACCAGCTATACAGATAGTTGAGCTCTATACATTTCCTGCAGTAGGTCATCGTTAGTGAATTATACCATGATAAGGAACACGGCACGACAGACGAGCCTGCTGTAGAGAACTCTGCTTTATGCTGTATATGCATTGTGCCCTGCAGAAAATTATGAGCAAACTAAATATAATAAAAATATGGTAATTTAGTTATTACTCGTATAACATTGATTGTAAATAAATTATTATTATTATTTATAATCAGTGGGCAGTGGTAATAAACTAATATTATCGGATATCATAATATTAATATAATATTTTATAGATGCATCTACTACTTATATATATTGGTCCTCTGAGGATTTGTTATATACATTATACTTATATATCATATTATATGCATGTGGAATTGAGTTTATAGGGACCTAGAACTGCTCAAAGGCGTATACTTAGTATATAGGCCAAGGTTATCGGTATTCGGTGGGTACACTGCTGTGCATATTGTAGTTCGTAGTGGATATTTAAATACGAAAACATTGAAAGCTTTGGAAAAAAAATGTATTCAACAACTATGATACTCCTAACCTAACCTAACAATTAACAAAACGTTCAACCTAATAATAATAGTTATAAAATATATATATCTGAGTATTAGAAATATCCTTACGAGGCACCCAGCAGTATAGCTTGCATATGCAATAAGTATTATACTTCGTATGCTCGAAATAATAGAATATACATAACATATTTATATACACACAATATATTCTTAGGTACATGTTACATACATATACATATTTGATTGTATGATACCGTCCCGTGTAATGTTATATAATATGATGTGGGTAACCATTGCAATCGAAGTAACAATTATTTAACGGTCATTTATTAAAAAAAATATAACATCCACAATAATAATTCATGAGTTGAACTTCAACCGGCAGCAGGTTTGACGTCTCGACAAAAACAAGGAACGTAATCAACCACCATAATAATAATAATTAATGTTTGAAAAAATTATTACATCCTCCATATTATATTCATATATATACGCGAGCATCGATGACCAGAGACAATATAATATTTTTTTTCCTGTTTGTCTGAAAAACCTCGCAGGTGTCGAGACCAAAATATATAAATGTGCACAATGTGCAGCATTGCATATAGCATATATTTATATATACAAGTGGCAACAAAGGAGATTGTCGGCATCGTTACTTGAGCGTGTATACATGCGTATGTATTTGTAGTGTGCTTCCCAGCCATTATATTATGTAGAAAATAGAAACGTTTGCCTAATGCCTATATATTATATATTATATGTATACATCTAGTCGGCGAATGGGCATTATAAAAATAATATTATGAAATTTAAAAAACGGCGTCATAAAGTATAATATAAACAATAAACCGAATAAACATATAATCGTATAAGTGTACACAATATATGAAAAAAAATTGTTTAAGTATTTTATGTATGTACCCATAACATGTATATATCAATATATATATATTTATAATATATATAATATTATATCGCATAGGTTATGTTATTATAACCATATAGCCGACGTGTATGTATTGTCGCCACTGCAGCGCGGTAGGACAGAAGGCCGCGGTTATAATATATATTATATAGGTATATACAGACACAATGGACGATAATTTAGCAATTGCCTTGGTTTCAGTTAAACCGGAGAACCGATGCGAAAAGAATAATGATAAAGCGTGCGCGCGTATAATATATATAGATAATAATAATATATATGTGAAAAAAACGAGTCGGCTCACGGACTTCAGGTCACGTGACCAACTGCATTGCTGACGACCGATTTGAAACTGCCAGGCACGTCATCATATCGTCCATATAAAGTTAATTGAACTAAAGACCTACATCGCGGCCGCCATCTCTAGACGTATAATAATCTCATTTTGATAAACAAGCAAACGCGCGCGCGCCGCCGCACATTAAACTGCAACTGCAACAAACTGCAGTCGTCTTGATGCGCACCAGAGCGAAATGCACGCAGAAATGTAGAAACACTAGAAACTGCTGCGAGATGTTCGTTACCTATATTATATATATATATATTATGTATAATTAATGTACAATAATGATGTTCTCTCGGAGCGTTAATCAGTACCTTACGAACCTACTATGTATACTTGCTTATCTAGGTACTATATTGTAACTTGTACATCAATTATACACTATAGTATAGGTACTATCGCGTCTCAATATAATTTGGCTTATATTTATGAATCGACTGTAAAGGGGTGGGGGATATAAGAATATCTGAATATATTACAGATAGTAATTATGTAATAAGTGCATATTTAAAGTCATGTATAGGTACCACAAAAAAAAAGTTTCACCTTGCTTGTAGATGTATTATCATTTATTTTGGGTACTACGACTATTTTTGCATTCATCAGCTATCATAGTATTATTACTATTATAATAAATGGTACTACCATCCTGCTATCGTACTCTCATTTTGAACTATTCGTCCACTTTAGCCCAGCCACCACCATTATGTTCGCATTCTCAAACATTAATTGATCGTACAATTATTTTTTTATATCTATTGAGTTGCATTTTAAATCTACAGCATTATTCAATTAATATAGACTATAGACATATGTTTAAACATCAAGTACTAGATACTGCGGGTACACAGGATATCTGTGGATCAAGTGAATGTAATATACAATCATAATTAATACTAAAAACGAATAAAATATTTTATTTGGTTTAAATATTATAATATACATACGTTAACGTATTTCCAATTGCAATTGCGACTATAATTATTTTTGATTGGAAAAATAATAACAATAATAATAATTAATATAGCTATACATTAAAAAATATTTTTAATTTTGCACTTTCTTTTCTGAGTTAAGCGCTTAAAGCGGATATACCTATTTAATTTCTCTTTAAAGTTGAACAACATCTATATATTTATCACGTTCATCGTTGTGCAAATGTACAATATAAATGTAATGCATACGGAAACGCAGGTAATTCTCTGTGTAATTAATTAACAACTCGGTTGTCTGAAATGTCAGATAAATAGGGGTGGAAAATTAACCACAGTCTTTAATATAGCCTTTCGAGAATTACTAAAGAAACTTGGCCGAGGACATAATAATTTATTTAGTATAATGTAGAACATTAATTGTGCTCGTACACTTTTATCAAATTTATTGAATCAATTTAATACGACATTATGAGGCTTGCAAATCAATTTTTCCTATTAATAATGACTAGTGAGGACAGTGAGAATTTTTTCTACTTTCAGTGAGGTACATAGACTTAAGTAAGTTAGATTTTGTTCATGAATAAATTAAAGTACAAATTAAACAGAATGAAATTAATTTAATGTTAATATTTATTAAGGTACCTATATGAATGTTTCAAAACACTTAAAAAATGAAGATATTTTCTCTAAATTTGCATGGTATGATCTTTCAAGCCCTAAATAAATACTAAATACTGTGTGAGAATCACGTCCTCCCAAATCTCTTGCGAATAGGTACCTATACTTGTAAAATAATCATGAATATATTGTTTTAATTTAAAAAAAAATTCAATTGTGTTAATTGTTAATTGACTATATATACTAATCTGACAAACGTTTTAATGCCCGAAAACAATTTTTTTGACCGTATCTAACTAAAGCAAAATTCAATTGGAGCACCAACTGAAACTAATATGTGTATAAGCTTCGATAGCTTTTATGGTTTCCAAAATTGCCAAATACTAAACTAGAAGCTTAATATTTTTTTATGTAGGTATATAGATAGGTTTAATAACAGTAACAAACTGTTATTAAACCTAGTGTATATTTTGATATGTAATCCTGGGGAGAGTTGTCAGAACTTATAGCTTATAGCTCGCATTTATATAAAATAAACAAAATATATAAAACTTAATACTAATAATACTTATATAATAAACAAAACTATTTATTTAAGCTTTTGTTATACATACCCCAAAGCTATATATAATATAATATTATAATAATGAAAAAATTGAAATATTCAATATTACCTAAATAATAATTATAGTAATTACATAAATGTAAAAAAATAAAAATGAATACACTCACCATTCGCTATGACTTGAATATGTTAGGTTTTTTTTTAAACTTTGAAGGTATAATAGATAACAGTAAATAACACATACGTCTAACCATGGTTAAAGTTCTAGAGATCTTGATTTAAAAAAATTATAAATGGGAAAATATCCTTATATAATATAATATCGAAATCTCCCCTAACATTTAGACACCTTTAAATAGCAAACACCTCAAAATAGTTGATTTATTTTGGAAACAAACTACAAATTTACTATACAAACATAACAGTCTGAATTGTGTTAATCTCCTTATCGCGGAGAAAATTCAGCGACCAAGAGTGTCCTGTATTTAAAGGTTTCATTGTTTCTATACTTATCACTCTATTATATAAAAAATATTGCAGTGTAATTTATTGCCATGGTCATAAAAAAAAAAATTTGTAGAACATAAAAGTTTAAAAAAAATTGTTTTTGCAGGAATCTATATAATATATATATATTATTATACCTATGTATTAAATTATTATACAAGCATTTTAGACAAAACATCTGAAGGGGGTTGACGTGCAGTGGGCTGCAGGTCCTTATAGAGTATTATATTACGATAACACCCATGTAATATATATATATATATTATGATGTAGGTACCTATATATTATATTATGTGTATAGAGGAAACGCAAAAACATGACTCGAAAGCGCGTCGCGTGACCGCGTCCATCGGCTGCAACAACCGCAGTTACCTATGCGTGTACACGCACATCAGAAAGCGAATAGCGTATATATGTATATTATTATTATATCGATCTCACGAGGGGTATATGCGGTACACGAGCGAGCAGTGTCATTGGTTCGGAATGACCACACCTACACGGTCGGGCAACGTTACCAAGGCAACCGTGGTCATATATAAATGCCAAAATGTGCACGCACACACGCACATGTTAATATAATATAATAATATATATTATTATATACCAGGTACCCATTTGTAGCTGAGTGCAGTGCACGTGAGAGTTGTGTGTGTGTACACCGCCTAGCTAACAACTATTATATAGATTATAATATATTGCCAGCGCCAAAGTACACTATAATAGGACGCTGTATATATAAGAATATACATCTACTTAAACAAAATATATATAATTGCATTCACTACAAGGGCTCACCGTCGCGATACAGTTAAAATACCAATCAATCGTTTTCCATTGCGATCGTGCGACATTCTAATTTTAACTATGGGATGTAACCTACGACCTCAACGTGCTTTACCTGTGACTATTTTTTCACCTCCGCATCGTTCGTATAAAATAATGTTCAGTTTTTAATTTGTATACCGTCATGATGTATAGGTATAGATGCGCAAAAATACCACTGCAAATTTGAATTAAGTAAAATGTATAAAAAAAAAATAACCAACTAAGTAGATACGCGTTATACATTTTTACATTTTAATATACCCATAATATGTACGTTTTTGTTATGTATATCATATCCTGATATTCAGTTAGTTGTATTTGTATAAATCTATAATATTATTATAATATAATAATTATAATTATAATTATTGTATCTTATTTCACTATTTATGTTTACACCTAAAACACTCATTTTCTTACTTTATAGTCACTATAGCAGATAACTGTAATATTATTGAGCATGTAGAAATGTATAAGGTAATTAGGATACGCTCGGATAATTTTTGTACCCTTACTTTTTATCACTGGATTATATTTTATATAATATTGTTGTTATATGCCGTGTTTTTCTCCGTCTCTCAGTCCGGAAATCGCAAAAATGCAGATTACTCCATTACGCTGCCGACAACGAACACGCGGAAAAAGAGAAACCGTACGTGGTGCGGCGCGGTGGTATCCCAAAGTTTTTCCCCATTCGCCCGCTCTGCATCTCGCGGGTTCCGAGAGTCCCTCCCCAGGCCGCACTTTGACCCGCCACACCGTCATATATACACTCTCTTTCCAGGGCGCATGCGCCGAATCCTCCCGGACGTTACAGCTCGCACATACATATTACTATAGGTATATATAGTAACCCTCGTCGCGCGTGGAACGAAACGACGTGGCTTTAAATTCTTCCCATAACTCAACCTCTCCCTCTCGACGCTCTCTCATTCCGTCTCTGTCCGTGCGTCTCTCTGTCCCTCAATTTCCCCCGTTTTAATAAAACCCTTCGACTCTCCTACATCGCTATATATATATTATACACGCGTTCTTACTATACATGTATATTGCATATATATATACATTATATATTTTCCTGTCAGTATATATACACATATATACATAAAACAGTCGTCGTCGTCGTCGCAGACTCCTCTCAAAAACGTATATTATTATATACGGGTATACCTCCCCACCCCTCGTCACTACTATATAATGCGCTATCTCTGCAGTATATATATATACACACTTCCCTTGACTCCTCGTCGCCACCTCACCATCTCATCACCCCACTCACTTGTACACTGCACGTAAATGTGTATTATATTAACGAGCGAAATTTTGTTTCGCAAATGAAAAACGAAACAAGACCGTGTTGGAATGGTATATATAATATGTGTATTGTGTATGTATGTATATTATATTATAATATGTAATATACTATGTGCATGCACATGTTAGTATACCTACCTAATGATTTAATGAATTGTAATATTATATAATATAATATAGGTTTCGCTATATACAGTCCATCACATTGTACCACAAACGAACTAAAATATTTGCAGGTATACTGTAGGTATAATATACGCATACTACGCGTTATACCTATATTTTTATCATTGTCGTCGATTGTTTTATGAGTTTATATAGTTTCATTAAAGGTTTATTGAATTTTGATTTTTTGTTAACATTTTTACTGCTCTCTAAGGGGTCTCCAGTGGATGAAAAAAAGTGGTTTTTTAGACCAAACAGCCAGACAAAACAGGGGGAATTTGGTTGGACCGATTTAAATTTTGAAAACGGATTATGATTGATTAACAAGTTTACTAGGTATTCGTCTAGGCGATTTTTAATATTCCAATTATTGCTAGTTTCATAATGTATATTAATCTGTTAATATAAATACATAAAAAACATGTTTTTATTCATGGATATCACAACTGAAAAAATAGATATTCAAAGTCGCCTCGATGGAAAACTAGTAAGCTTGGTAATCAATGAAAATCGGTTTTAAAAATTTAAAAATGTTAAAATAAACGAAATGTATGTTTAGATTGGTCAAATCTACATTAGTTTTAATTTTTAACAAAACTAACTGGAGTCCCCTTAATGTAAAATAATATAGTTACACAATTATTTAAAATTAAAGTACCTACATTAAATAAATTTAAACTAAATGAGTAGTTAGGTATAGGCGTATAGTACCCTGTAACTATGCTGCACTTAAAAATAATATATTATAAGATTGGGTTTCTCATTAAACTACTTGTTTATTGTAAGCTGGTAGCTATACAAACTTATATCATATTAAATGAATGTATTTGTGTGACTGTGTTATAAAATAACAAATAATAATTTGTATGATAAAAATTTAAAACTGTTATAATCACTGATTTTAATTTTTCCAAAAATTGGCAAATAGTAAATTAATGTTTTTGGCCATGACTCAGCGGACTATACGTACTTAATATAAAATTAATTTTTAACAAAAAAAAAAAAAATACATTTAAACAATTTTTTATTGTTCTACCAGTGCGTAGAAATTATACGTCATAATATTAAAACACAACTTTTAAACTTCAAGTATTGTAACACCCATAGGTAGGTTAGTATAGTTTTGCGTCGAGCCCGTTCACCGAGACATTATTACATACATACCTATTCGATATTGCCTATTATATAATAATAAATTAATAACCAAAGAAGTTATAAAAAAACGCCATAAAAAATATTCACGACAATCCCTAATAGGAGTCATAAATTACTACATAAAGTTATACATACTTGTAAAACAAATTAAAATCAAAAATTTGGCTATCGAAAAAAATAATTTATATTACACTTATATAGTCATAATATATAAATAACAATTATTCAGTGAATTTGTATTGTTTTTTTATTGTTACCTGCCTATTTTTAGTTTAATATCTTATGTGTCCAAATAAAGTTTTGTTGTGTGTTAGCTAGCTGGTATATTACAATAATATTGTAGCAATAATTATCGGTTTAACCTATCGGCATAATCGTATTAAAATTCCACCGATCAATTGTACTATCCCAATCAATAAATTTACAAATTTGGTTGGCAGAACCGCTGCGTAATGTGCGAATCGCTATTTATCTTTATATTCTCTTGGCACTTATCACGCATTAGTTTATATAGTAATCAAATTCCGTGTCTATAGCCAAATTTCAATACCAACGCTGTTTGGTATATAACAGGTGTATTTATAATTATTCCTCACATTAAAATATATATAAACACACACACACAATACGAGACTATAAATCACAGTCGAAAAATGCAAAACGAAATACAAAATAAAATGTAAGTAATTTAAATGAAAACACTGAATTATTAGCGGCAAATATAAATTAATAACTTTGAGAAATAAAAAAATATATATATCAGATTATATGACAGTTCGACAGCCCGCCGTATATTACTCATAGTTTTTTTTTTTTTTTTAATATAAGTACGAATAATACAACTGTGAGTTGTTTGGATGAAAAAAAAAATCAATCGACTAAATTCTTCGTATAATATATGGACGAAGTGGAAAACTGACATTTCACGTAAGCAGAAATGTGTCGAAGCGAATGTCAGTTATCTAAAAAATAATACACATTTAATAAAATACGATTTTTTCTAAATATTTGTTTTTGTATTTTCATTTCATCTCGTATTATTTTACAATATTTAATAGAGGCCAAAGATGAAGGCATATATTATTATTATTGTTACTTGTATATCGTACGACTCGACCTCCTCCCACCACGTACGTATATACATGTAAGAAAAAAAATGAAGACACATATGCACTTAGAAATATTTCCTCCGTAAAAAATAACTTTTTTTCCAGCTGACAGTAGTAGAACATAAATTTAAAAAACGTTCGAAAAATACTTCATAAAAAAAATTAAGTCTATAAATGCTTTATGGGAAAATACTGTTACATTTTACTTGACTTGTAGAAATGTATTGTTTATATTATACAATATAATATATTAATTATATTTCTAATTTATTTACTTTGTGTCAAGTGTGTGTTGATAATATGTTTTGGGTTTTTTTTTTAAAAAACAATAATACTTACTGTCATAAATGTTCAATTCCCGCAATGATATTGCTGACGATTTTATGACTTATGAAGTTATGAATAGCAGTTTTTTGTAATTTGTTTATTTTTTGTGATTGCAGGTCTAGAAGCTCAAGTACAAGAGACGTCCAAAGATCTATATTGGTTTTAAATTTTTTGATGAGAATGTTTGTTAAATTTCGGTAAAATATCATTCTTCCTTTGTTAATATTGAATAAGTGGTTTTTACGTATATAAAAAATATTAATAGTTATACCCAACAGTCAACACCTCAGCAAATGTGTAACACCATTTTCTATGTTCTTAAACACCTAAAATAATTAGTCTCGGGTATGTCTATTTACACAGAACAATTATTTAAAGACGATAATATGATATATTACGATAATAGTTATTAATTATTATTAATATGAAATTAAGATCACGACGATAAACGGAATATTGAATAATTTTGTTTTGAAAAAACGTGTGTATTATAATTATATAAACCGTGTTGTTTGAAGTAGCGTAACTAGAAGGTATTTACAAATTATAAGCAATAGGTATATTATATATAGTGCTAGTAATTAATATGATCACCAGATTTTCATTTAGCGGGTATCCCAAAATCTGGGTTATTGGCAGTTATATTTTCCAACTAAATATATTTAAATTAAATTACTATACATACTTATATTGTATTACTAGCAACTGATTATTATACAAGATATAAATTATACTGCTCGTTTATGAATAATAATACAAATTTGACTAAATTACCAAAAACGATATCAAAAAATACAGAATATATCTGAATTTTAAAAAATCTATAATTTTTTTCAAACGCTATAATTCTTTATTATACATAGCTAGCACATGGGTGTCTCGACCCTTCTGACATCTTGGTCAATATAACTCAACAACTTTTCAAATGCATAATTTTTGATTTTTACTATATCCAACAAGCATGTCAAAACTTTTTTCTTACGATCCTCGGCCTCCAGAATGATTGGAAAATTAAATGAAAAAAAAAATAGATAAATAATAAATAAATAGATACACATTTTATTTTATGCCGCAAATATGTTATAGAAGTATGTTTGGTATACATATCATACCTATTATATTTATTATTTCACAAAAGTAGGACGATCACAAAACTAACTGGAGGCACTCTGTATAAAAGTGAACAAAATATATAGATTAAAATATATATATATATATATATTCATGTCCTAATGATCTATACTCATAATATTACAATATTATGTTAAATTATTATTATAATAATTCTAATAGTAATACTCACATTACTCACTATATATATTATATATATATATATATATATATATATAATAATAATAATTTAGTAGTGTTCTTTTTTTATTTGTATACACTTTTTAACGAATCCGTTTAAATGTATTTCATAATTTACATAAGATATTTCATTTTATATTATTATATTATTATTATTATTATTACACTTTGTAAAATGTTAGAATCGTGTGTTAATGTGCAATGTTAGAGTAGGTTCCTATGTAATATTATATGATATTTACTCGGATATTATTATTATCGTATATATTAATATATAATAATTGATAACCTACCAAAGGTATAGTATCGTAATTGTATAAATATAATTATTAAGACTTGTACTTATGATATAAATGTTGAACAAATATAAAATATGTATCCCAAACGTAGATACGAGATCAATAAAATACTGAACCGTATGAAATACCTGCAAAATACTTCATGACTATATGTTTTTAATTTAATTACAAACAACACAACAATACCTGTGTCCTATACTGTATATTTAATACAATATTATATCTCTCTCTTTTCCCTATATGACACTATATCCAATCTTTTTCCTTTCAATATTATTTTGTTTTACCTATGATTATAGTTAAACGATGAGAATTAATTGGCAATAATAATGAATTATGAACTGCAAAGAGTATAAGACATAAGTGTCGCTGGACGCGGATGAATCTATCGGATATGCATGTATAAACAGGTTAACATTGAATAGTTAATTTTATATAATATATAATATTTATATATATATTATAGGTACTATAAGGTTATGGTATACAGAGAAAGAAGGATAGTAAAAAAAAAACTGGTGTAACAATAGTGCTTCTATAGTATGGACCATGGCCGTACAAGTTAAGTCAATAAGGCTGAGAAGGATATATTGGGAAATGAAACTGAAAATTATATGACGTTAATATAGTATATAATATGGAGAAAATTCTAGATGGTAGGTGAATTTGGTGGGTTACATCTTACGAGAGAGATAGAGAGAGACGAATACGATAGTAACCCTCTTTAACCCTCTAGTGGAAGATGAAGAATTTTTATACTGCAGGTGTCTCCGAGTCTATTAACTATTTTTCAGTTGTTGTACGGTCCCACAGTGGGATAATTGTACAAAAACCTGGCCAAAATTAGAAATGTAACTAAGAATAACAATTGTTGATAGTTTAAATAGAGTTAACATAAAAGCAATAATTAATAATATATTCGACGTCGATAATAGTATAAGGACGCCACACACTGCAGCGGTGGCTGTAAAATTCTTTTGTCTTGGCGGTGCCGCCGCGGTGGAGGTAAAATTGTGTCCGGACTCATTTTGCCGTAACCGCTACCTCCACCGCTGCAGTATGTGGGGACCTGTTTTGTTGAGATAATCCCTTAAAGTATGATATTACTGATGCGTCATGCACGTCGTCGGTATTACTGTTTACACAAAGTTTTTCTAGTACTTAGCTGATATATTGTTTTCTATAGTCAGTTTTACATTTAAAATAATGGACTCGTTACCTGATATATAATTTACTTATGTACATAGCTGTACATTATGTATATAGCTTTGTAAAATATCAAACCAGTTTACAGTTCAACTAATATTACATGGATTAAAACAAAATATATAAATACAAACTTCACCATTATTTTTAGTAGACTTCCGGGATGGTCTGAGTCCAGAAAATCTTTTATTTTTTTAGTGCATGTAATTGCAGTTTCAAAATGTTTAAAAAAAATGTACTCATACTTTTGTGCCTTTTCGTTTAAATTACTTTTGATTCTAGTAAATTTGATTAAACGCGTTGAAATTTTATTTATTCGATTATTCAAACCGTAGTTGGTATTTTAACTTTGTGATAATATTTTAGAATCTGGTGATAATCATATGTCTATGAGTAGGAGAATTTTATTCAATATAATTCAAGAAGTCGATGCTAAATAATTTTCTGTACGATTTGACCATTTAAAGAATCGTTTAGTCACAAAAACAAAATGCTTGGAGGCCGAACATTCATTGAATAAATTATTGTTATACTTTATTAGTGTGTTTAAATCTAAATATCAGTCATCACAGAGAAAAAAGAAAAATTCAATTTTTGATTAATTTTTATATTTTGGCCAGGTTTATTTAATTTGTTTTATTTCTGTAATTTCCCACTGTGCGTCACCGTCTTCCTATTAAACGTCTAAATAATTACAATTTTTTTATTAATTTGAATCGTAATTTTTTGATGTAATTATAAAATTAGAGACTAATGTGAACTAAATATAATTTTCTTTTTTCACAAACAAAAAATGTATATATTAAAATCTGAATATTCTATAATAGGCATAATCGTGAGGAGCCATATTTTGTTGAAAAATATTTAAAAATAGTGTATATTATGATATGATATATTTAAAATACAGTTTATAAAATCAGTATCCAATACAACCTGTATACAATCTTCATCTTTAAAATTATTGAAATAATTATGAAGTCTGACTATTTCATGTTCCCATGAGAGTCAGCTCAGATACAATTAAGTCCTTAATAACTATAAAGTCTCAGAACTACTTGTTTGAATATTGATTCCAAAAAATCTTCGCCTTATAATTTGAGATAAAAGAGGTGGTTCTTGTTTGTAAAAAGAAGTTTGTATCACCACAATAAACACTCTTTAAATTATATTAAAAATATAATTACTTGAAATATGGTCCATAAGACGTAATAAATAATACCTACTTGAATATCTCAAAAAATCATATTTTGAATATTTGAATATTTGAAGGAAAAAATGCAGGGGGTGAATATGTTTGGTGAAATACTTTGTAACAAAACCTATATTACGTAATTTATTATATTTTATGTTACCTATATGTAAAATATATACATATATAACCTATATAATATGTATTTCTACATGCATATAATTATTAAATTAATATTATATTATATTATTATGTATCTATGTAATACAAAATGTGGTGTCTTTTTTTTAAAACGTATAAGACATTTGTTTTTCCATTGGAATTTCGCGAGTATAAATCTGCAAAAAAATTAAGTTTACAAACCGGAAACCGTGATGGAGACGAAGTGCGAACATTGTTGAAGTCATAATGTTATTATGATGTATTGAGGTCGACCATGCGATCACGTGACTAGAAATTTGAGTCATCTTATGTTGTACATAAATCGCATAATATAATGATAACATAATAATATGTAACAGTGGTAAGTATATTAGATATAGGTACGACACGCGTCGCTTGACATTTATAATTCACTATATACGTACCTACCGTCGTAATATACGAGTCATACGGACTTGGCAGAGGGCGACACACGAGACTGTACTTATCTAATTATGTTACTATAATATGTAAGCTTTAAATCTGCAACGAGGAGCGTGTTTAAAAAAAACCGAAGAATTCTGTCGTTTTTTTTATGTTTCCAAACTCTCGCCGCAATAAAATCTGTATGTATGGGCACAACGCACAGGTAGAACCAAATTTACGACTGATTCAGTATGGAAAATAATACTAAGTTGAGTTTACGTACGTTACCCCAGCACCCCTCCATACGATTTTCATTTTTTTTTTGTGCTAATATTTAGTATGCAATTAGTATGAATTAGTATGACTATTTTTCAAATTTGTACGTGGTTAGTTTTCGCCCCACAAACAAAAACAAACCCCCCCCCCCAAGATTCGGTGGAATCACGGTGTTTTTTTCGGTCTCAACATTTAGTATGTACATTTAGTATACCAATCCTGGAGGTGCTGTGTCACATGTTCAAAAGGAGGCTTTAAGGGCTAAGCTCGAAAAATGTCAACCCTCATACATTACCTAAAGTTTTTTCAATCATATTCAATATTACTTTATAGTAGTGCTTCAGCCCCCCAAATCTCAAATGCTATTTACGCCAACGGATACAATAGATTCAATTTATTATTATATAATCTTATAGGCACTTGATATTATAGAGTAGATACTAGGTGCAATAAACTTAACTACATAAATATCACACAACATTTAAAAGTATAATATCTGCCGGGTCCAACTTATTGTAAATCTAAACCATTCAGGGACGCACACAAACCCACAGACAAAATTTCATCAGTTTAGGAGTTCAGTGACAACATTTCTCTCAAAACAATCTAACCCATAATAACACAGTACGTGACAAAAATAAAGAAAATATGAGCCAACTTAGGTAAACCTAGGCTTTTTTTTTCAATTAAGAATCTTTTTATTCATTTTAGGTTATTTATTAATTCAGGTCTGTTATTCAATTTGAACACATTGAACAAGTATAAAATTTAAATAAAAAAAGACCAAATTAAATAAAAAGCCAAAATAATAAAAAATCTAAAATTAATAATAAATATTCTTAATTGTATAAGAGATAGTATGTAAAGCACATAGAAAAGATGGAGAGCACCTCCAGGATTGGTATTACCTCTATGGTGTTGGGTCGTAGGGTACAATGGTTGAGTTGCAAATGTTTTTATAATACTCCCAATCACTCAAGCTCAAAAAAAAACTAGTTTCATAACTATCGTTTTTGAAAACAAGCATATAAATTCGTACGTCTCGCGTACTAAATGATGGGACCGAAAAAAACACCGTGATGCCACTGAGTATTGTGGGGGGGGGGTGCCGGGGAAACGTTTCACCAACACCGCCTCAGTTTTTTGTTTGTGAGGCGAAACTAAACTCGTACAAATTTGAAAAATGGTCATACTAATTGAGTACTAAATATTAGCACAAAAAAAATATGAAAATCGTATGGGGGGGCCCGTGCTGAGGTAACGTACGTGTTGAGTTCAAAATAAATTAAAAAATATGTCCTTCCCATTTTACCCAGATTTTGGACTGCCAATACAGAATATGTCAACAAAAATTAGAACACCAATTAGTGCTTAAACAATTAATACAATTATGAGTAACTTATTATACTTAAACATACATATATTTTATTTATTTTATAATAAATTATTATTGTTTGTTATTGTGTTCAAATATCCCAATCGAGTTACTATCGATCAAAAATTATTCCACTGCATTTTGTGTACTAATGACGTAGATAGTATTATAACAATAGGAAAAACCTATCCTGTTTTATCGAACTCAATATTAGGTGTACTTACGGATTATTTTACGGAATTAAGCCATAAACACAATTCTCAATATGGGACTGACCTGTATAAATAATATATATTACATTATATTATGAAATACTAAAAATAATATATATTTTTGGTATAGTATTGTCTTCACGATAACTGCATCTATATAATTGTGCATCAGTGGCGTGCCTGGGAAACATTTCCAGGGGGAGGCAAATATTAAATACTTTACTATGAAATTTAAAAAATCATAGCACATCGTTTAACGCAGTTAGCTTAAACACTAAACACTAATATACTAATTGCTGCTTGTTATTACTATCAAAGATACCAAACTTTACATTTATTTGAAATGGTGAATAAATAATTATATAATACAACCCATTTTTTAAAAATCTTTTATCAATATGGATTTAGAGATTAAGACTATTAAGTTTATACACTTGAATGACATTATGGATACCACGACGATACTATAGATCTAAAGTGATTACATTTAAAAAAGTGTCATGATAAGTCGAGAAAAGGGAAGGCCCGTCCCTCTGTCGTACGCAATTACCACATATATTATATTTAAATGACTACCTTTTTTGGTAAATTAAAGGGAGCATTATATATATATAGCTACCCTATTATAGACAAAACCTTATTGAGGGAAACTAGTATGTCCACTTGCAGAAATAATGGTGACCAACCACATCTATCCAACACTTTCGACCCCTATACTCACCTATACGCAGAGCCTGCAGAAGCTAGAATCGGCCCATCCATCGGAGACGCGTTCCTTAAAATATTTACTACGGCGGCGATATTTTTTTTTTACTCCTTGGCCGTACACCTCTAAGGTCGTTCCCGTGATAGTCGTGTTCGTATTACAAAATATACCCATTAGTAGTCCATATATACCAGCTCACTGCCGATCTAAACGAGACCGAAAAGATGTGGCCAACCCAAGAGTTTATGACGTCTACAACACGCAGTATTATAATGTGTATATTAGGTATCGAGAAACGAGCTTCGTTTGTTTAAATCGAATTATTTTTTTTTTCGTCCTTAATCGTCCCGTTAATCTTTCTATTCGACAACATTCCCCGGAGCTGTAAAACACGACCTGCGATAATAATTCAACTGAATCGTGATAATAATGAATATACATAAATGTATAAATGTGTATTTATGTATAGGTATACAAGAGAAGTGGATAGACGGGTCCGATATAAATGCATCCACTACCCCGCGTCAACCAATTAAAAATATATATGTAGGTACGGGGATCGTCATTCCGAGATAGGACGCGGCGCACAGCGGTAGGTATATGAACCCGGACCGCGGTATGATAAACTATACGCATGCATATATATATGCATATATACATTATACTTTCTATTTAACGCGACTTCGCCCGGGAAAAAAATAAACAAAAATAAAATACGGCACTGTATATCGGTGTATATCGCATTTAGTGTAAGTACCTAGATTTGTGAACTAATTCGACCGAGATAGGCAAAGGTGGATTTTATATAGGTTTTATTATAGGCATTATTATAGCACTATTGGTATATTTTCGAACGTAGTTAAAAAAAGAAAATTCCATAGCAATGCTTGACATGGTTCTAGTCTATAAAATGTTGTTTTTTAAACTTCATTTCTGTAACCAATGACTCTATATATTATAATATGCAAACAAAAATTATTCGATTTTTGTGAGCCAAAGAAATTTAAGTGTGAGCCACCCTACAGTAAATTAGTAACCTATGGTGGCTGTGGGGGTTGAACATAGAAGCTTTAAATACCATCTAAGTGTCAAGTGTCATTGTGTCAATCAATTCATATAACTTTTATTGTTACCGGACCGGTACCTTCTGTGATTAGTCGTTAGTAAAAAACGCGATCTGGATGCTACATATATATAGGTACCTATATGGCTATATGACTTTATATACATTAATATACATAATGTATTGTATGAGTTTTTAATATACATACACGATATGTATATAGTTCGGAGTTCTTATGATTTGGGGAGGATTTGAGAAGCATTCCATAAATGTAATATAGTATGCACAGAATAATATAATATACGAAAAATGAATGCTCATTAAGTTTGATTTTCCGATCGAATTCCATTCAGTATTCACGTGCCATTTGAATTCGACCTGCTCTGCATCGCGAGTACATATTATAAGTGCCGTATCACACTAGTCGGTTTACCCAGCTTATAACTGCACTCTGCAGCTGTATGCAGATTGCTGCAATGCAGTATATGCATAACCTACCTAAATATAAATGCAATAACATAATATAATGTTCAACGGACGTATTCATATAATATTGTATGCGTAATATCATGGTTAAACCATAGATACTGCAGTTCTCTGGTCCCGTAGTCTGCCTCTGGAATCCATCCACGTGCGAGGCTCGGAACCGCTCTGTAGCGCGAGTCTCTATATACGCGACGTCGTGTAATTATATTCGAAAGATCAACGCGCTCTCCGCGTGCTTCGGATTCTGTCGCCGCGCGGCGGGAAACGGAGAAACGGTGTAAAAATAAATCGAATAGTTTGGCATCGATACCGCACGGTCTCATTGACAAACCCTTGAACCGGCGCGACGGACGCGCGAATATATATATTATTGGAGACGATACGTCGGACCGATCCGAATTCTATTTCGATAATATGGCGAAAATAAAAACAAATAACTAATCTATATCACATTCTCTCTCTCTCTCTCTCTTTATCTCTCTCTCTGTCATTCTAACTCCCTCTCTGTTCCTTTCTCGCCCCTCTCCAATAACCCTTTGTGATATATATCCTCCCACGTTTGTCAGCTTCTCCTCGTCATCGTCGATCGGCGATCGCACAAGGACTGCTGCGTGGCGAAAAAGGGTTGCAGCGTAGACTGCTACAGATCGGATGTAGACTGCTGTCGGATGAGTTTAGTCCCTCGTTATTATTATTATTATACACACCACTCGATGATTAGTGTGTCTACGGGGAATATAATACACGCGCATACTCGCTCGCAGACGCTAAACACATTTTTCTAAACACCATAGCGTATTAGTCGTGTTTGCATGTCCTCGCCATTAACAAAATCTTTTGGTAACGCATGCAGCGCTAATGAAACGCGAACGCGAGCCTGTGATTTACGGCCCTTGCCGACGATAAATTTCGGGAAAAAATATAGTCTGGTGCCAGAAAAACTCGTGTGGAATAAACCAACTCGTATGATATACATAATATGTATATACGTTTCCGTCAATGACGCGTCGACGACGGCGGCCGGAGAGATATATTTTAAAATAATTTAGATCTATATAAAAAAGACAATATTATTTATATATGTATATGTGCGGTAGAACATATATAGGTACGTATATATTATTATGCCTAAACGTGTTGTACATATATAGATATTATGCTATGTGAGTATTTCGAAATGTATAAATCGTATATAGAACTGGAAAAAATAAATGTTTTGATCCGTTCATATTATATTGTTCATCACTCGACGTATATACATATCGTAGGTATGTGACATTATTATATTGTCTCGTAACATAATATAAAAATGTTTGTTATTAACCAATACTAGGTAATTCAGTAACAATTGCAGGTTTGGAGTACAATTTGTTTTATATAATTGAAAAGTGCAATATTTTTCTAAAAAACATGTAGGTATGCGCGATGAACATGGATATTATTATAGAATGGATTGGCAATTTATGATTATCATACTCATATTATAGAGGTCTTATCACAGATAAATGTATGTATAGGATAAGACCTCAATGAGAGGCAATAACAAAAATAGTCTTTCTCTCTTCCCCATTTCGGCACGCTTTCCTCTATATTGTTATTATAACCATTATTTAATATCTATTTCGATGAATATCTACATACCTAAATCTTATCAGTAATCGTCGTCTTCTATCTGCTGCAATATCGACGCATACCTATAATTAATAAATATACTTTTAAGTGTGAAACCATTGCGTATATTACTGCAACTTGCAAGTATATTATAACTTTCCCACCTGGCCACCTATACAAATTATACAAACATTAAGCACAACATTTATAATATGCATAGGTATATAATAGGGTGTCCCTCGAGGATTTACCCATTCTGATATCTCCTGAGATAATACATTTACCATAAATCTGTTTTTTTTATTAGGCTTACTGGGAGAGGACTACTCATATTTAATTTTTTATTTTAATTAAATTCTTTGGTAAAAAAGTTAAAAAAATAATTTTTTTATTTTTGAAACAATAAAGATGGCCATCTTATAGAGTTTATTTTTGAGAACACTTTGATTTTTCAACATTTTATTTTCATTTATGTATTAAATGTTTATTTGAGGTTTTTAATAATTTTTTTAATTCTTTTATAGGTAAAACGGCAAAAAAAAAGGTTGTTGTCCGATCGGCGAGTCCCACATGGCTAATCCTCACTGGACACCCTGTATAATATTATGTATTTTATAGTTTGTTGTAATTACTAATTAGCTACTAATAGAAACAACTGAACCGATCGGTGCTATATTTTACAAACATATTATTTGAGACTCTGAGAGTGTTAATATTATATAGTTTCATAGTGCAATCCATTTATGTTGTCATAGGGAGCCAGGGAGGCTCATATTGTCAAGTTATACGGATTTCGTTTTGGCTCACGAAGTCGAATATTATAGTAAATATTTATCATCGAGATATCAGGTGAGTTTGGAGTATGGTTTGAACCACGTTGAACACCGACATCGATTTGCCCGTGAGGTACCTACACTAAACCCGAGACTTACCGATATAGCGATGTATTTAATATTTGTTCATTATTTGTACATTAGACAAATTTTTTTTTATCATTAGTTATAAGTATACAAGTACAAAATACAATAATTATACTTCGATGTTCTTGAGAAATTAAGATTTAATCATCATATTCTAGGTATATCGAAAAATGTTACTAATGTATTAGGTACAACCTATTATATTATCTTAATGTTTAGATTATATATTATACTAGCTGATCCTGTGCACTTCGTTTCCCGTTAAATGTACCAACTCTATATGACTAAAACTTTGTTCAATTCGTTATTTAATATTCGGTGTATGGTGTTCAAAATTTATCTTAACTTTTCCGTTGCCCGAAATAAAAATTATGATTCGCAGCAGTACATTATCAAGTAGGCAATCTACCTGCGGTAGATTGAGGACACATTGTGGAAGGAGATAAAATATAGGAAGCCTATAATTGTTAGTACAGCTTTATAGTTGAAAAAAAATTTGTACACAGTGTACTTAAAATAGTATTGAAGTCATAGTTGATCATCCCGCATTTTTAGGAGTATTTAATACTTATATATTAATACATTTTGGGGGGTTATTTTATTTATTTTTAAGGACAAACCAGCTAACCTAGCTTTGTGAAAGGTGTATGCTATCGGTGTGCATTTTATCGTTTAAAATATAATTGGAGTATTGGTGTACACGCGATGCATGAGATTATTTTTATCGATGAACTTCTCAAAACAATTCTTATCGTTGACCTTTGGACAAAAAGGATAGGTTTCCGGTAGCTGGAAACCCGAGGGCCGCAGTATATACGTAATTGCAACGTAACAGGCCATTATTTATAATAATTGATAACTCCTTTGTTTATTAAGTTAGAGAATCGATCAAATACCATAAACCTTTTCCGCAATGATCTCTTCAATTTAAAAAAAAAAATCATAACGATCGGTTAAGTAGCTTCCGAGAACATATGCCTCAAAGGTTTTCATTTTCACATTTATATATTATATATATAGATACATCATAGTAAGATCTACTAATAATTATAATATATTGTAACCGTTTTTGAGTAGTGAGAAAAAATATTTTGAGATGGAAATTTGGTCCTCTCCTCCTTCTCTCCTGAATTATAGTTCAGGACGGCCCTTTTTATTATATAAAAATGAAAATTTCTTTGTTTGTCCTTTACATACATTATACTCAAAAACTATTGGACCATTTTCAATAAAATGTACCTATATCAATAGATTCTTTGAACTCTGAGGGTGTTTTTGTAAGACTCCATATTATAAAGGTCAATATAGGGTGGCTCACACACAAATTTAGTTTTAATTCATGAAAATCGAATATTTGTTTATTTATTTAAATGTTTTCAATTGGTTACACATTATATTACCGTTATAAATTGTAATTAGTAGAAATATGGCATGTAAAAAGGTTCACAAATATACTGTTCCAAACACTTATTAATAAAATTATTATGACATTGATTACTTATGTCTTATATGATTTCTTGATTCTGGACTTAATTTGTATTTAAACACATAAATAAGAATACCAATCTCAACGATATTGGATTAACGTCAGCTTTCAAGCATTCATTGAATCTGTCTCCAGTTGTTCGTGTTTAAACATCAAAAATATGTGCAAAATTAATGAACCGAAAATCATAAAATGAATCAATGTAATTTATGTGTTTGCATTATATATATTATACTTAAAATTTTAAACTGTAGCAAAACAGAAAACTAAAGAAAGATAGGTAAATAGTTTATTGTAATCTATACTGTATATATATAACCCTATAGCTAACCTAACCTACATATGTATTCCTGACCTAATCAATAGCTGGTAAATCATTTAATTTTTTTTTGCATACATAAACTCACGCCTTCGTAAAATTTTCTCAAATTTCTTCCAATAGAATATTATACTTACTTACATAATATATAGCGTGTCATCACTATAGAATATTATATGTTTGTCCATTCCAAACCAAATATATATATACATATATAGGTAAATTGTACTGTAGAGTGGCGACCATTGTAATATGGTCAGTACACGCAGTATCGACTTGTACACAGTCCTGGTGGAGGTTATGCCATTTCAGAAGGGCGTGTATATTATTATATAGTCGCGAATAGCGTGCTGGTGATGAGAACCGAACGATCTGTCTATCTGTCGGAGACGAAATAATATATAATGTACGCGAGCGTCTCGTGTGTGTGTGTGTGTGTGTGTGTGTATATAATATAATATGTATTCCAGTTTTGAGGTCGCGGGTAAAAAGTGTACGCCGCCGCCGCGAAGAAAAGGTATACAGAGAGGGTACGTAATATATATATATATATAAGTGTGTGTGTGCGTAAGCGAGAGGAGAATGATAAAAAAACGTAGTAATAGTAATAATAAAATAAAAACACACGCAGGAGAGAAACGGACGGAGGAGAATATAAGCGGTCACATCAAAAGGATATTCCGCAAATTCTTCCGATAAAAAGTTCTCTTTCATGTCCAGCCGCTCCGTCCGACCAATTTAAAACTCGTTAATTGTATACGCCGTGTATTATTGCTGCCCGTGTGACGATTTTTGCAATACGAAAAAAAATAATAATAATACTCTATACCGCTGCAGCAGAGGATACCGCCATTTTACGCACTATATGTATTATTATGGTATATATACTAATATATAATATGCAGTGTCGTATGTATATAATATATATATAGTGTGTATATATTTCACTTCAATACATATACACAAAATACACCCAAACATCAATGATATATATATATGTATATAGTGAAATCTATGTACAAACTTTCACTATCTAAGTCTATAGTATAGTATATATACGGAGCTATTTAAGGGCCGGATTAAAGGGGGGGGGCAAAGGGACCACTTGTCCCAGAGTGGAAGTTTTGTTTTGAGCGAGTAAAATTTACGGTATTACTTTATTATTATTACCACTGTTTACTAGGCACTATATAGGTATTGGTATTATAAAAATCACTGCAGGGTCGAACAAAAAGTTTTGATTTTTAACTATAGAATAATATAATATTTTATATGCAGTATTCATATTATATTTCTATCGACAATCATAATATTAATATATATATTTTACGTTTAGTAACAGCATTATAATATTATAACAGTAAGAATTATTATTGTGTGTACAATATTTATTTTTATAGAATACCTATTACGCTGTTACAATTATTTTCAACCAAAATTTAGTTTATTCGTATGTACACATAATTCTGGTACATCTATATGTTGGTTGTACGGTTGTATAGGTACATCAATTATCATTTATATTTTAAAGCCAAGAAAAATATCGGCCCTGGGGTGAAACGTGAAAATAAATGTCTTATTCCAGTCTTTGGTGGATGAACTTACCGATAACTGTATATAATTTATATAATAAGTAATATATATATAACACGAACCTAGTACCTAAGCTTTACCCGTTTTTTTCACTCTATCAAAAATCCGTTATTTTGAACAAATGCAGACTTGAAAGTATTTTCTTACAACCCTATAAATTCGATCAGTTTTGGGCTGATCCCGAATATCCTGATAAACATAATATAGGTATTATATACATATATATACCTATAATTATAGTGTCTACTGGATATTCTATTCATAAACTATTATAAATAATATCTGTTTGTCCTTTTCCAGATTATAGCGTTTTTTATGTTAAAGTTGTTTCCCTGATGTTTGTCTTAAGCTAGCTGATTTAATAATATAATGAATTCATCTTATCGGTCGGTCGTTATTTTTTTTTATCCTACTCCTAATAAATATTTAAATGAGGCCTATATGAGGAAAGGATAATATTATATGTTTAATATAATGGATACACTGTAGGACATAGGTACACATTATATAGATTATAGGGGCTATAATATATGTATATATATATATATATAGGTAATAGGTATATATGATATTAGTATACTATAAATACATAAGTTTGAATACATAATTTTACAACATTCAACAATAATAATAATAATTAGTGAACACTTTTGTTTTATTATGCAGCCGATGTACATAGGTACACACGGCTTATATGCGAACAAAACTATACTGAAAACGAAAATATAATCTGTTTTATTTTTAGAGACTGTAGACTGTAGTTATTGTCATATATTTATTATGTACTATAACCATACACAATATTATTATGTATACTGACCGTACACCATGAAGTTTGGGCTTTGGCCATTTGATGAACCTAACCAATTGGCCATTGGCGTTTAGAAACATTAGATATCTCTATACCTATTATTCACCTAACGATTTCTATAAATGTGTAAACCGCTCATAAAATATGTATACAAGTTATTCTTTAATATAATTCATATTTTTTTGTAGGTATAACAGTTGATATTGAAGTATAATAAATGTGTTGACATTATAACAATGTTATATATTTTGTTCGCGTTTCGAGTTATGCCATTCGACTTCGGTATGTATGGAGTCCCGAGCACGCCATTTCGTGGGAAATATTATTAGCGTTTCAACATGAAACTGCAATATCGTAGCTATATATATGTATGCATAAATACTGAAAAATATATGTAAGAGTTCATACATAAATTTGCCATAATAATGCATAATGGGGATGTATAATATAATATGAAAATAAAATGGTTTTAATAAAATAATTTTGGATAATAACGCGGCGGAATTTTGTATGCGGTGTCCCTTTTATAGATTTGAGTTGATTCCCAGACTATATATTATTATTATATTATATTCATCCGAATTTTAAAATAATTTACCATACATTTATGATAGTGCTCTTTTTATGCACGAGTTTTTATGGTAGATAACATAGTAGTTTTCTACGTTATTTTTCCACAAAGTCCATACAATTTTCCAACGATATTATGAAATGGCAAATCAATATATTATTAAATTAACTTGTCGCACCTATACCAATTCTATTACATTTCAATTAATAAAATATGTTCAATCAATTATTATTATTTGTACGTATTGCAGGTACCTATATAATAAAGATATTTCTAACCACTTATTTTATTTGTATACTAATATTACGTGCTACAGGTGTCACGTCCAAGCAGCGTATATCGTAATAACGCTATTTAGGTACGTATATTATACATTAACACACATTGTGGCGACTCGGACGTTTTATGCCAACATATTATTATTTATTATAGTTCACCCACAAGAAAGAAATGTTATCGCAATGCTCGAAATTCCTAACCTACGACGTACAATTAAATATACATTTTTTATAAAGACGTGTGTACGTATAGTGTAGTGTACGCCGATTGTCACTTCCGACGTACACCTACTAATAAATCGAAACACACATAATTAAAAATAATATAATTTGCACTTTATTGACACCGCGTGTTGTTCTATAATACTACAATAGCAGTGACCGCATATCAATAATGGCGAGCTTCGCTGAAGAACCACTTTCCGTTTTTCTCTCTTCGTATTTCATATGTTGTGTATATATAGGTATCATATTATATTCGTATGGCTCAACCTAGTTTTTTTAACTCATAATTAGTGATGTGGCCTATTAATATTAATTACTTACAAAGGACTTAATTATAAATTTAGTTACATAATATCAGGTACGCCGTACGCATAATAAAATAGTTTTCTTAAGAGGACCCTACCCATGCGTTTGTTGTTTCCGTCTTATAAACGTACGACACATTTTCGTTCCCTATAATATTATTGTGTGCTGTTAGTTTTGATATTAGAATGAATTTGACCTGTCATCCAACTTTTAGAAAAAAACATCTTCCGTGTTTGAGCATCGGTGATTTTTTCGATATTTTAATTTTTAAGCAAGAAATGTCTAATATGTGAAATATCACAAATTAAAATTGCTCATATCTTGCTTGAAAATTAAAATATTGAATAAAAACCAACGCATAGATAATGTTCTCGCCTAAAAGTTTGATAACAGGTCAATTCACTCTAATATCAAAACTATAACAGCACACCTTTGAAACTAGTGAACGAAAATTTGCAATGTCGTACGTGCTTCAGACGGAGACAACAAATTAATAATGGGAAGCTATTAACTATAAACTTAGTTTTGAATTTTAGTATATAAAATGAGTGTCTATGTATTACAACATAATATACCCGAATACTCTATCTAAATTTGTATTATAGGTATCTAAAATCGAATGCAAGTATGCAACCGTAGGAAATAGGAATATCAATACAGGTACCTATATTATAATATGATCGTAGGCTGCACTCGTTCGCGAATATTAAAGCTACTGTAGGTATATAACATTACTACATGTGCCTACCTACAAGATATTGTATGTTATATTATTCTTATGGAAATCCTGTTGTTTTAATAATAATTGTGCATTTTTTACGATTTTATATTATTTTTTATAGCCTCAGACAATAATGTGCTTCTAATTTTCATACGCGCGAGGATGACGGGTCGATATAATAATATAATAATATACTTATTGTAATGCGACGGTTCGTTATACGTCTGGAGATTTCTAGACAGATATAACGTCTCAGTAGTGGCTCGACGATTAATCAACGGACAAAAAGGTAGCGGTCCACATTAAAATGTCAAACGTGTTTTTTTTAATTATTTAAAATTATACCTATATATTTTAATATTTACTCGGCTACCGGGCACACTGCAGTGGTATTTTATCGGTCGCGCTCGCTGTCGGTGTCTTACATATACGACCAGTAACCGGGGCCGCTGTTGACGCCGTCATAAATTTTTCCTATTTTTTCAAACGTTCTCGGATGCAGATATGATTTGTATGTTTTTATTATTTTTATATTGTCTCATACGACTATACGAGTATAATGACGCGATATGGTGTTTTGTGTTTCGGCATTATTCGTACGTGCATTAGATAATGATAATAATAATAATAGTGGCTACTGGCTACATAACACTCCATACCTGTAGAGGACTATTTCGAGAATTTTCGTCATCATCATACGCGTTTTGACAACCCCCTCCCCCTGTATAGGCACTAGGCACAAATATTAAATAGGACGGGTCCGGATTCCGGAAGCCTACCCCAACTTTTTCATATCAAACTCTCCAGAAAAAGTTACACATAGTAATATAGTATTGTATAATATATTTTCAATTTTGTGTATAGGCAGTTTAATATAATATTAAAATATGCCTTTTTTTTTATTTCTGAAATTTTACAATCCGTATAATATCATAACACAATAAGTAAAAAAATGTCTGACATAACACTATATACAGGGTGTCCCGTGAGGATTTACTCATTGTGATATCTCCTGAAATAATGGAGATATCGTAATTATGTTTTTTTATTAAGACTCGCAGAGGTAAGCACTACAAATATTTTATTTTTTAATTAAATTAAATTTTTTAGTAAAAAAGTTAAAAAAATTATTTTTTTATTTTTTTTTTATTTTTGAAAAAATTGAAGATAGCCATTCTATAGACTATAGAGTATATTTTTGTGAACATTTTGAGCTTTTAACATTTTATTTTCATTAATCTCATGATTTTTAATAATTTTAGTTTATTAGTAAAACGTCAATAAACTGGTTTTTGTCCGGCGGCGAGCCCCCCTCTACGGCTAATGATAGTAAATCCTCACGGGACATCCTGTATATACATAATAAAAACAACACATGAAGGCAAGAAGCACAAGATGAGGAGAACCATCCAAATAATTTTTATGTGATTTTTATAAGATTGCAGGACGGTATTGAATCACTATAATAGTATAATGTTATAATCCAAATCTAACTTTTTTTATTAATCCAAAATAAATAAATAAATAAATATAAATTCTAAATGCCAAACACAAAACGTCATTATTCTATACTTGTGCATGTAGTACGAGTACCTATATTATAAGTTATAACAACGGTCTATTATAGCTAAAATTAGAATACCTGGCATAAATCATAATAATATATATCATAATATAGTATAAATAATTAAAACATATATGATATAAAACATTCCAGCAACATATTATAAAAGTTATTGATTTCCGAAATCAGCCAGTAATATTATTATAACGTATTATAACGTATTATTATTTATTACGTATTATTAATTACTATTAAGTGCCTCTATATCCAACAATAATATTTTGCATTCTTCAGGTTTTGCTAGGATCTTAAATACGTCAATAACAATTAATATTAAACAAACGTCTGCGGTAACAGTAGTTATTAAAGCCTATAATAGGTATTATATAAATAATATAATCACTTTGTCCGCAGCTATATTAGATATTATACCATATTATTATTACCATCATATCGCATAACGTTATTATTATACCTACGCATTACGTACAACTATGTATTGCACAGTACCTGATTTCAACGAGGCCCTACCTATATAGATATCCAGTCTCTGTGTTTTTAAAGGCCCCACCTAATGGCATATCATAATTTCTAATTTTAGGTATTATATAGTTATCATCAAACATAATCTTAATACCCATCTTATGAATATAGATATTACTGGCTCTGTGGCGGACCACTGATTAGCCTCTATATTTTGAAAGGTACCACCGAATCAAATAATAATATGTTAGTCAACATAGTTAGTATCATAATAATTCCCAATTTTAATTTTTGTAATTTGTCATCAAATATAATCATACATCACTGCCCACTGGCCATACATATCTAGACACGCGGTAATGTGTCAAGCCAAGTTCTAGCTAACAGAACTGGCGAGCAGCACCATGTGTAATATTACTCGACCCATTTGGAGCCACTTTTGACCCCCTCATAACTCAAAATATTCCACATAAACATGTCAAATTTGGCTCATATATTCAGACGTACGAGATACATATGTGCTCCAAATTTCATAAACACACCTCAAACCGTTATTTAGATATTAACGTCCCAAAATCGTAATTTTTATCACTGACTGACCTATAGATCAAAATTCTGACCCAGTTCCAGATGCGACCTAGAAAGTTCAAATTTGGCATACAGATAGGCAGTTAGGTTAATACAAAGGAAAAAAACAGAAACTTGAAATTTTTTTAATTTTTTAATTTTTTAATCAATTGGTTTTATTATAATTTTTCAATTATTTGACCTATTATATTTAATTTTTCAATTAATTAATTAAGTGCCTCTAATTTAATGTAATGTTGACTTAAATAGCTCCGCTAACCTTTCCTGTATCGCTGCTCCAAAAATACGTCCAGTCGAATATGCGTCGATATTGGCGACCCGCGCGCAGCAACATACTTTTTTTTCTATGTATGTATTTAATATTAATTTAAAAAAAAATTACAATTAAAATAATTAAATAATTTATCTTACGATTATGAATTCCCCACCCACCAGTAGAAATCATAGTAAATAAAATTATGATAATTAAAAATATACTCAAAAACTAAAAAGAGATAAAATAATTTTATATTAATTTTATATTTTATACTCTGTATACAACGGCAAATATTTTATAATAAATATTATTAATATGTATTAACTGAATTATAGTAGGTATATAGTAATAAACTTTATTTATAGAATACGTCATGGCTAGGTTAAGTTAGGTTAGGTTATAATAATTTACATACAAAAAGTAATGATATCCCACCAAAAACATATATGTAAAATGAGAGACAAGTTCAATACTATAATATATGCCTTGGTTGTTGACTCCAACGACAAAAGAAGTGAGATCTAAATGGGTGCCAAGTTAGGATAATACATTGAAGCCTAAGGTCTGACTTGGCTACGAATTATATATTATAGCATTTGCAAGTTCTAAAGCTTTGAGTTCTTATTTTATTCTTCGGAAAATCATCTTCACTCTTCCATTACTGTTTTATTAGTAGGTACTTAATAATAATTCGTATATGAAAACTAGCCAAGTCAGACCTTAGGCTTCAATACATTATCCATTTAGATCTCACTTCTTTTGTCGTTGAAGTCAACAACCAAGGCACATATTATAGTATTGAACTTGAACATTTTACATACATGTTTTTGGTGGGATATATTATACGCGTTCTGTGACGGTTAGTGAACACAGTATTATAATATCGTCGACCGGACCGGTGATGTTCTGCTCCATACCAACACTTACCAGCCGTACAAAACGTTTTGTGGAAAATTCAAGTACCTCTTTATAGGAAAATCCAGTAGGCAAATATAATACAAAATATGCCTCGAAAAAAACCAATCGGCAATATTCGCGAAACGTATTCAGTGCGCTCGTGTTTTTTGCAATGACTCCGTGATATTACGGTCGGAACTCGCAACGTTCATATAAACTCCTGAGAATCGAGATCGAATATCGTATCAACTATCAATATAATATAGTATCATCATCATACAGATCGAGGTATTTTTATTACTCAGTTAGTTAGTGTGAAGTTTTTATTAAGAGCCCTCTTTTATTTATGGACCTACCTACCCGACTCAAAATGTCGGTAACTCGGAAATCGTACCCGCTACAGTGTGTTAACTAATTGGAAAATCATCATGGTATTACCGCATAGTTTAAACGACTGTTCCGTTATGGGAATGTATTAGTGCAGTTTTTTTTTAATGTCAATTTTTTTATATGTGACTATAATACCCTCCCTTTTATACTGATATACATATATGTATATGTTATATAAATTACATTAAAAAAATTGCAATTAAATATTCGTAGACCTTTATGAACCTAGCAGGGTAACTGAATTGATTAACACGCAGGTAGGTACTCCAGTGCATACATTAAAAAGTTTTTAATAAACACTAGCTCCATCACTATACATAACTCGCACTACTGAAAGTGACACGACTCAAAATGTTCGATTTTCTGGTTTTGATTGATTCTAATACAAATTGCTCACCTATATCGTTTAGTTCACTTAAAAAAACCTGATAACTTCACTAGAACTGACATAGAACCTTTGATATGTCAATCTCGCTGAAGGGCTTAATGTTTTTATCATTTGCGCATGTAAATAATGTCACAACTCAAATTATTTTTATATTTTTGTTGTGATACTATTCTTTCTCAACTTGGTACAATTTATCCTTAGCAAAACGGCATGAGCTAAGTTTTTGTAGAGTATACCTACCTAGTCGCTATCGCTTATGGTTGTGAATAATATAAAATTATTAAAATGATATAAATAGCACCAACCAGCAGTCAAATATTCCATTATTATTATAATAATAATTTTATTGAATTGCTGCTGCTTTATAATCGTCATTTTATCAAAGGCTGAGAAAGGCTTAATATGATAATACTGTGGTCCATGTTTTAAACATAATAAATAATATTATAAGCATTATAAGAAGTAAGAACTTTGGTATAAAATATTAATACAAGTTACAATGGGTTTGTTATAACTTATAAATAATATTATTAATGCAATTTATTATTTTAATTTACATAGGTATAACTACTGTATTAAATACTCAGTTTTGAGTTGTGTAACTATACTTTGAGCTGGCAATCTACACAAAAATGATTATTTCAGTCACGAACAGTATATATGGATAACTATTCATATATTATTTTTATTTTCACGTTATATCTAATATTGCATGACATCAATATACAACTTTTGTTCTCACCATCTAAACCATGCATCGGTATCACTCTTTAACAATTTATAGGTAGGTACGTCATAATTACGACTGGTATAATAACCTATACATGCATCGATGTAAAACGGACCATGATAGATAATATTATCTTCTGATATATTATGTTTCAGCTTAAAATGTTACTTACTAGTATAATTACTACTTACTAGAAAAAAAGTCACCACCTCGCCTATACGCCTATACGTTGATCCAGGACTGCCAAAGGTTTACAATTTAAATTCGAGTAAGTAATTAATTAAATTGCTCCTACTACCTATATATATAGAATATAGAATAATGACTGCGATATATAAAGCATTATATTATTATTATGATGCATCGATCCGGGGCGCGTGTCGGACGCAGTCTAGCAAGACGCTATTACGCGGAGCAATGTCAAAAATGCAACTCACCGTCCCCGTAGACGGTCGTTCTTTGTAAATATAATTCTCTCGTCCTCATTTATACATTTATATACATATATTGGTTTTTGTGAGTTTCTCGCGCTTGTAAATTTCGTTAATTCCGTACAGTCCACGTGATAAATGGACCGTCGCCGAGCAGGGCCAACGACGATGCCGATATATATTTTATATAAGTATATAATAGCATATACACACACAAACAAACTCGCCAGAGAGGGCTACTGTTTTATCGCGCACACTACGCACACGCACTGTTAATGGGCCGATTAATTGAAGAGGGCGGCGACAATGAAAAACGACTTATATTATATTGAACACGGCGCCAAATGGCCGTGTAATTGGTGGTGTGTTATCCGAAATAAACGCTCGGAAAAACGTTATACCCATAATACCTAAAATAATATTATTGTAATGAGAACTAGCGCTCATCGCCATAATTTGATATTCGTCCGACCAAAGTTTAGACACACGCACAACCGTATAGGTATATACTCACCGGAAGCGCGTTCCGAGACAAGATTATATTTAATACATGTATGGTGTGTAAGAGAGTAAATCATCCGTCTTCTGCGTATACGCTATGTATAATATATATACGCGCACAATATTTATGACCTGTGTTTGTGTATACACACGATCACCAGGAAACGCACGTGCATCAGCTATACGGTTATAAGCAACGCGTGTCTAGTGTATTATAATAATGACATATAAGTAATGTATAATATAAGTATACTCGTACAATATAAGGCAAAGATTTCGCACACATTTGTTTTGGACGACAGTATATTATGATATTATGCACGTATACGCGCAGAGCGATCGATCAAAGCACGCGGGGCTCATCTAGTATTTTGTCTTCTTTAAGATTATTTTCATTTATTCAATTTATCATTTTTGGAATTTTTGAGCCCTAGCGATATATGCTAAGCCTGTCATCACAGACTATAGGTACCTATTATAGATCCTATTATACTATAGTACAAACTCGCGGGAGCGGATATAAAAAATAGAGCCTATATAGACGCCATTTTAAAGTTTTCCTTATTCGTTTGTAAAGTTCATTTATAAAACATGCAATATCTTATCATCTCTAAAAGTATATATAGGTACCTTTAATACTTTATATTATGTTTATGGGTTATATGGCTTATAAAAGTGCATTTTTTGTGTATAGCCTACTCCTAGTTCCTATAGTTCCTAGTTCCACCCCTGATACACAAAATGCAATAACCACAGAAACTATATTCGTTCGATTACCAAAAATCATCTGTCAAACAATATATTCAATAAAAAATTTAAATGGGTATGCATAAAAAAAATTAATTTGTTTAGCCACAGGACACTCCATATAGGCTCTAAAAAAAAATGTAAGTACCTATTTCAAAACAGGATCTTTAATTTAATGTTCTAAAAAATGCCAAAAATCTGAATTAGAACACATTCTTAAATATAATAGCGTGGTTCAAGTATTCAATTAAGGGGCGGACTTGTATTAAAAGCCGTGGCGATGGCGTTTAAAACCTCGTGAGTAATTTTAGTAAGGGATAACCTTCAGTGATTTTTTGCTTATCACTTTTCGCATAACATAATATTATATAGAATGTGTATGACTCACGGGCCACGGCGTATTGAGATTATTTATAACGCAGTTCACCCCAGCGGCCCTGCATCCCCTGGCATTTGAAAATGTTGTTGAGCAAGCCACTGAACTATTTTGGTTAGGTATTATATAATGAACAGAAACATTTTTGCATAATATTTTCAAATAAAATAAAAACATAAAAAATGTTATCGTGCAATTTGGTAACAATTGGGTACCTCCTACATACGCACAAGTTTGTTTGTGTAATTTGAGACCTGATCAATTCACAACTGTTGAACTGTTAAAGTTATACAGCAAAAACAGTGTCAACAAGTATTTTTTAAATAAAAACTTTCGTTTCTCATTCTTAGTAAATCGGAAAAAATCTTCCCCCGTTTTTTTGGTATTTTTACAGCCAATTACAAAACTCAACAGTCATCGACACGGATAATATTATCACATTATCACATTAATACAACGATGAATCTATATATATACGTGCTCGCGACGAGTGCAGTATACGTATACTCAATATCTGTCTTGTAAAATATAATTTAAAAATTGTATTTAAATACAGATACAAGTACATCCGGAAAGTATTTAAAATATTTCTTAGAAAAAGTACCTACCTACCTAGTGTGTCTATACCTAGTATCTATAGAACAAATAGAAATACTAGGCAAGTATTTAATTAATACTTTTTTAATTCTACTTATTTAACTGTCTATAAGAACGTAAGAATATAATTTTGTAAAAAGCTATTACCACCAATTTAAATTTGTAATGTTACATTTATGTATCATTAGAATTTAGAAAATTATACATTATATTGGTACTTAATTATTTATACTGAATAATAAAAATAAGTTTTATTTTAATTCTGAAATACGTTAATATTAATTGAACAATAAACGGTTGTTAATTAAATACATGATAAATAAAATACGTTTAATAATTTGATTTTAACTATAAATAAAATAAAATAAAATAATGATTATTATAAAAAAAAAAACAATCAGCTGAAATGTGACGAATAATTCTTTTGACTTTTGAAAAGTATTTTATTTTCAGATAAATCTCCAAACACTTCCAAGACTGCAGTGTTTAAAATAATTTCCAAATACTCTGCAATTCAAAAAATATTCTAAATACTAAAATACTATAAAAGTATTTAATATATTCGCCAAAGTGCTTTTTCTCAAATGTAGGTTGGTACCTATACTTTACAAGACTCCACACTAGATATTATATACTTCACATATAAATATATTATAATGTGCAAGAACCACATCGTATTATATACATATACGTGTGCAATACTAGCATAATAAAATCATAATCTATATTATAAGCGGTATGCGTTTATTGTTTAAATATATGTATACGTTTTTTGCGAGTTTACATACACAACACGATCGCTGTCGAATATTTATTGCTCGGCAAAATTAATAATCGTTCGCTGTTGTCGTCCTATCTAGGGACCGGTATATGATGTAAGGCCCAGCAATTTAATATAATGTCTGCAGTCTGCACGCGCACATAAAGTTAATAATAATGGTAATAATAATAATAATAATAATAATTTGACGATCGAAATAACCGGACGACCCTTTACGCAGCCGCTATTATAATAGCCCGAGAATCTTCCTTCCTCATCCGCAAGGATATAATATAATATAATATATTATTATTATTATCTGACGACGATACGACGTGTACGTGAAAGCCGCAAATTCCCCTCGACGTGCGCACCCTCTATTATATATATTAATATGATTTACGTAATATGCCGAGGAGTCGATTGACAGAGAGAGTGAGTGTGAGAGGACTGACGATCGCGATGTCAACCATGAACCATATATTTAACAAACTGCACACTAATTTTCCAAGTCAATTCTCGTGTTCTTGAAAAAAAAAAAAATGTTTTTATGTAGTTGAAATATTTATATTAATATATTCATATGCCCATACACAATTGTTTATATTATTTTTCATAATGGTTTTTTTTAGGTTTTCCAAGAATTTTTAATTGTACAACAGACACAGCCGAGTACTTTTCTAAAAATATTTATGTTAAATATCGAATATTGAATAAATAGTATTTTTAATTAATACGCATTATTTAAGATTTATAGATGCGAGCGGAGTACCTATATAGTGGACCACAAATGTTGAACCGTACCCTCTGCAATTATACTCCGATCATCTGTAATTTTGAATTATCGGTTGGTACTTCAGTACTTGGTAGTAAGTACTTTTTACTTAGTAAAAAAATAATGTTTTATTTATTATGTCTATTATTATCATGTTTTGACATAATATTAAAAATATTGTTATTAAAATGTTGGTATAAATGTATAATACCTACATATAAACATATTATATGTTAACAATATTAATAAATTGAGAGGATGTGTGTTCAATTAGTTAATGAGTTAACTGACGCCTAACTGAGCAGGCGTATAGGAGATTAACGGCTGGATTATTGAGATATATATAGCAGGATAGCGGGGATTTTATTTGTAGTGTTGATTTGAAAGTCTGGGCACGTTAATGATAATTTTTAATTGAGTGAAGTTAAGTTGATAGAAAACATTTTAAACAAAAAGTTTAAAGTTAGTAGTTTTCCTAAATTTTTTTCAACTCAGTTAAGTTAAAAGTTATATGGAAACTTACAATTCAATTAACTTAGCAACTTAAGCTATGGTTTAAAATAATAAAAATAAAATGTTTATGCATAGGTATGCATCATTAACAATATAGTTTCGTTATATTTATAATTGGATTATTTATAAATAATTAATGTAGCTTGGATTTGATTAAAAGTAACTCGTTTTTTATTAAGTTTATAATTTATATCAATAAAAATCAGTCAAGTTAAAAATTAAGTTAAAAAGTTAAAATTAACTTGACTTTAATTTTTGAACTCGTTTATGCCCCGGTTTCTTTATTTGTAGTTAACTAACGGGTAGAGAATTTTAATTCTGATAATATAATATAATATAGCCTTGCGTATGGGCTGATAATATAGATTTTCCGGGTAAGTTTTTATTTTAGAAAAACACCTGCAATAGGTATAGTGTATACTTTACTGCTTAAAGATTTAAGCATAATTAAAATTATATTTGTTCGTGAAAATTTGGAGTTGTACACAAATCCTCCAAACTAAACGAAAACATATTATGCGAAAACACGAAAATTGACTTGGGAAATGAGTGACGCGTAGCCGTGTACATTGACTGATCGTCCAGCAGTATATCTATAAAGAATATTTTATATTAAACGTGTACCTATATATAATGCGTCTGTATATTTTTATATTAATCAGTTCTTCCGATTCATCCTCGGCGGTGTGATGTGTGATCGCGTTTACGACACGCCCTGTGTAATATATTACAATATATACTATTATTATGCACGAGTGAGTATACACGCGTGTAATATAATAATATGTCCGAATAATAATAATAATAATAATACGTCGGGCGCGTGTGTGTATATCGCAGTCCACCCCTCGTCGTAATCGTAAAGTTCGCGCGCTCGCCCATTGATCCGAAACTAATTTATTATTTGTTTTATTAATATACAACGCATACGCCAAACAGGTGCTTTGGGTCGTCGTCGTATATTATTATTATGTATACGTTTAATAATTCGCCCGTTTGATTTATCGAACCCCTCTCCGGACGAGTGGTGCGATATTACAATATATTATATTGTCTACACGTGTATTATACACCCGAGTACCCGTGGATATAATATATTATGGCGGACGAGTATTATTATATACTATTATACCTATATATATATATATATAGTTGCAGTGGCGGAAGCAGAGGACGCCGCGTGCTATTCAATTTGTATAATGTATAATACAAGTGACATAATTTATTAATTATTAAAAGTATATAATATTATAATATTATGCGCATACAAGGTGGAAAACCGCCAGCAGGGATCGTGTATATTTAATAATAATATATACCTAGTAATATGTGTACATATTTTCACAGGAGAAAAATATATTCTGCATAATATTATGATCAACGTCATAATATTATATTATATGACATGCATACCTGTAGTATTTTTTTTTTTTTAATAATTATTATTATTAAATAAAGTCTCGGCGACTATGGCCATTGGCTGAATTCAATACTAACATACGTTTACACTTTATCTTAAATTACATTGAGTAGGTACATACAGGTACAAATTAAAACCGATTAATTAAATGAGACTTAATAATAAAGGTTATCATGCATTTTAAGTTGTCCGGATGAAGGGCTTGGATATTCTAGCTTCTATAGTATTATGCAGTATCAATGTCCAATATGTATAATAAGTTTTCTACCCTTGAGAGTGCGTTCGATTATGACGAGCTTTATAATATTATACTGTTAAATACGCAGAAAGTTGTCCACTATTTCGGTGTCTAATATTTCTGTTCGACTGCCGTATACAGGGTGATACAGGCTCACCACCATATTTTTTCCCTTAAATAATGAATTTATTTATTTTTTAGATATACCTACAGTTACTTAAATACCATATTTTAAAATTCCCAAGATTTTTTGCACTATATCAAATTGACTCGGTATGGCCTTTCGAGATACAAACTAATTCAAACTTCTGCAATTTGTTCAAACAAGACCTCCCCCTCTCTTCAGTGTAAATTATTTAGCGGATTATTATTTTGTACATTTTGATGTACCTTATGGTTCAAAATTCAAACCAGTCGTATTAAGTTCGTCTCTTCGTTATTATCACGTTCATATTATATACATTTATATTAGTATATTACATATTATATGGTATATATATATATATGAACTCTATTATTTAAGTCCCCTATTTTACGTATAATTGTTATACAAACAGATTTGTAATAACAATATAATATATTATATGCACGTGCCGTAGCTAATATAACAATAGATACCACCTATTATGCCTAATAGTAAAATAAGTATTATAGATTATTGATATGCGATTAAACTTTATTAATTTGTTAGTAGCGTGTTTTCCGAGATAAATATTAATAATAACATTTTTTTAACTAAGTGACTTGACGAAATTACAGTATTACACAACTGTATAATATCTGTTGTACCAGTTCTTAATAGAGTAAAAAAAAAGTCGAATATCATGAAATTAATAATATATGCATTTGAAATATATTGAATAATATTACTTACACCAATATAGCGTCCAAAACAAGTCATTAATTTTATTTCAGCAAAGGTTTCGTTTACAATGACAAAACTTACTGATGAATTATTTATGAGTTTATATATTTTATATTATTATTATTATTTATTATTGTTTATTATACAGTGTGATTCGCTAGGCATGTCTATCTCCATTTTTCATTTAATAACGAATTAATTCAAATTCTGTTTTTTGGAATTTTTAATAGTACTTACCTATAATAATATTATAAAGACTTAATTTCCAATTCCAACTACTCGAGTATAGTATTTAAAGAGTAACGTTGAATGATGTGGCGATACAAACTTCAATTATTTGATTTGAAAATCAAATTATTTAACTAACAAATTCTCAATGGTAATGAGTTTAAATAAAAATATTCAAGACTAGGATGATTTTAAAATATATTAGTACCTAATTAATATTTTAATACAATATATTTGAATTTTATAATGTATAAAAATTGTAGGAGCATTATAAGTATACCTACTGGCTACTAGGGTATAAATATTACTTAATATTAACTATATTTAATATTTTAAGTATGAACGTATTATAAAGGATTATTTAATTATTATGCTAATTGCATCATTCAAACAATTTTGATTCAGAAGTTTCTTGTTTAAATTTTGATTTCGATGCACATAAACATTTTCAAATAATCATCTGTTAACCAGTTTACCGTAAAAAAGTTCTCATTTAGAAAAATAAATTGTATTGTCACAATACACACTTTATAAATGGTATAAAAATCTAAGTATCAGAAAAAATGGTCTTTAGAATAGAGCTGGTATTAAAAAATTCCAAACATATGAATGTAAAAAACTGCTTAATTTAATGATAAAATGAATCACCCTGTATAATGTACGCATTCTTTCTACTTTTATCTTTTGATTAATGATTTTATTTTATTTGTTTGTAGTACTTTCTATAGCTGCAAACAATAGGAGCTATTACGTCATTAATTCATTATAATGCAATTAAAACTTTGTAGGTACGCTTATAAGTATTCGATGACATCGAATTAAAAGTTTTGCAATCAAATCGTTTTCTCGTAAAATCAATGAGTATTGTTATTTTCTTATAGTAAGTATTGCCTTTATTTTAACTATTAAATGATGGTAAACGTTCAAAAGAAAATCAATGTATCATCATATTATTTTTAAGTGCACGGAATACTATCAATCAAAATAATACAACCTAAAGGGTTAGCAACAAACCTATTAGCCTAGTGGCATTGATTTGAATAAGAGGGTTAAATGATAAGAAATACGGTAAATCAAAATAAGAAAACATAATAATATGGTTAAATTATATCCTATACTTAATTTTATAGTGATTATGAAATATACATATTTGGTCGTACCATCTTTTGTTAGGTACCCAAATGTGATATATAAAACTTAGTGCTTGCGAACGATATTAAAAAATGTATTTTTATTTTTATATGTTTAAGTAGGTACCTTGTGAATTGTAATTTTTCAATTTATTAATCGACATAAAATTCATATTAAAAAACATTATTGGCGGTGAGAGAATAATTTTTATTTGAATATGAAATATGGTTTATACCTGCTGAATATACGACGTACGCCCTTGAGCCCATATGCAGAAAAAATACAGCTTGATTTAATTTTGAAAAACGGTAGTGTGGGTTATTATATAATGTCACATTTTTAGTACAAACCTTATTAATCACTTATAATAATTAAAAACTATGTACCTTGAAATGACAATTCTTATCTTATTTTTTTGCAGTAAAGGTATTATATAATATTATGCTTATCTTACTTTATTAGTCACTGATCATTGCAAGTTGAACCAGGTTAGCATATACTGTATTGAATCAGTTTGATTTTGTGATTTTTTTAACCGCAAAAGCTGCTTGTTAGTTGTTTGTTACCGATCTATTTGGCAAATTTTTACCCCTCGCAACCAGACTAAATAAAGTTATTGAAGTTTTGGTTTTCGATATTTTTTTTTTACATTCAGACATGGATTAACTCAAACTTGTTTGCATTGGACATTATTATTAGAAGGCATTGACGATGAAATGTAGGGCGGTGTTTCTGTAGTGATGAAGAAAATAACGATCTAGTTTGGAGAATTCCGATCATTAAACTGACACTGAACAATCGGGATGCTCATCAGTTGAAGACAATAATGAGTAATGACATTATAATATTATGACTGATTTAAGGAATAAACACTCATATATAGCCATATAGGTATATCGTATATATTATAATATATGTGAATGCATATTTCAGTGTTATTATATGAACATTTTTATGTTTTTACATAACTCACTGATAAAAATATAAGACATAAGTTAATATTATTATTATTTTTATGAATATTTACTATTTGGACATGCTTTTTTCAAATATAGTCCTATAGCAGTATTATGTATTTTTAATACATAGGTGTGTGGATACAATCATTAAATCGAATTCTACAAGATATTCAAATCAAATTATAATTGAAGGAAATCGTTAATAAATAAAACAATAAATTCTTTATATCATACATTGTTATAAAATAAATATTTACACTCAATAGAAAATGAAAATATATTATTTTGTGGTTTTGTGCGAATTTATATACATATACCTATGTCCTATAGTATGGCTATATAATTATATAATACCTACTCATTATTACAACAAATATTATATATTTTTGGTACGTTATTGCCCACTGGCCGTAGAGTTGAACATTATAAATTTATAAAAAATAAATTTTTAGTTTTACAGTAGACGCCGCTTATAAGACTCACTTTGGGACCAGCACAAAGTGAGTCTTATAACCGAATGAATCTTATAGGCGAAGTGGAAAAAAAAAATTAATTACGTACCTATTTATAAATTTTATTTTACTACATATTTTGCTTTGATTTTAATACTTTAACACATACTACATATTACATACTTTATTATTGAATAAATTGAATAATCTTGATAAAAAAAACTAAAATTATAATAGGTAAATATTACATATAAAAATATTATAAAAATTATACATTAATAAAAAATTATAAAGGATGTATGTACATTATGTCATAATGTATTTATTATTTATTTTTATTATTTTATTATTTATTTTTATTATACGTTATAAAGTACCACCAGAAACTAGAAATAATCAACACGAATACTATTTAATTTTTCAATACCAATTTATTTCTAAATTATAACCAAAAAAGTTTATTTTCTACTATTTATTTTACGAAATTTGAGTCTTATAACCGAAGTGTTGAGTCTTATAACCGATTTTTTTTTTTAATGTATTTGGATACGTCTGGACCGTTTCAGACGATTTTGAGTCTAATAAGCGACTGAACCTTATATCCGTGAGTCTTATAAGCGGCGTCTACTGTATATTATAACCAATGTGTGTACCTACTATAATTGAATTGTTTCGAAAGTCCCTATAGGCTTTATAATGGTGTAATACTGTAATGTATCTAATATTTGAATTAAATTAAACTTATTTTTATTAATTCATTGGATTCGATTTGACTTTAGATATTGCGATTTGCGGTATTCAAACACCGGTTAATTATTTAACATTTGTATTAGCACATAAAGGTGATGAACAAAAACTCTTAACATTTTAAAGAAAATATATGGGCCTACACTAAACCCGGAATCAAGAAATTACAAAAGCAGAAAAAATGAAGAGATTGAAAGAATTTTTAACAGACCAAATATAAAAATATTCCTAAAGCTAAAACGCTAGAGTGGGTAGGCCAAAACCTAGGAATAACAAGAATTGAAGATTGGAAAAGATCGGGAAGTTTGGAGAGAACTTGTGGAAGCGGAAAAAAGCCTTAATGGCTTGTAATCGCCAAAAAGAAATTAGCTTATACAGGAACAGTAAGTTGCACACAGCGCTCACATTAGTAGAGGTATAGGTACTCTATGGATTTGCGACGGAGGAGAATAGGAGATTGTTAGCGGGCATGCGACGACACGATGTTATAGGTACTTTTTAACGAGTATTATAAATCGAATAATACATGAATTAATGTTTCGGGGTGGTTTTAATACGGTTTTAATAAGTCTGCAAATGCGAGAGGTGGCTCTCTCAGTCATCACTCCTATATTAATTTGTTCTGAGACAAATCTAAATTACAGCAGCGAACGGGCACGTGCGTGTGTAAGTTTTGCACCTGAGTTTTTTCCGACTTAAAATCCGCCACTGAATCTGTATATAGGAACAACATGCGGAACTGTTATATTATGTGCTTATCCCCGGATTTATAGCCACATAAAAATATATTGTACTAATGTGAGCAGTGCGCACGCGCAAACGCTCGACAAACGGCATTGGAAATATCACACAATTCAATATTACATACGACATAATATTATAATAATACATACACGAGACGTACAAGACGTCGACGACGGAGAGCGACGACCATACAGTAGCAAAAGCAGCGGCGGCATCAGCATCGCCGATATTGTATACCGCAACAGCGATTTCACACGGCATGGACTATATATATATGACTCGTACACTCCACTAATGATGTATTACGGCCGGAAACTGGTGACGTGTGGTCGTAAATTAAACAATACAAACCTCTAAAAACGCGCTCGCGCATAATATATTATATATATATAATATTATTACACGCATACGATTGCGGGCCAAACATAATATAATATGTATACATATATATAATACAATACTATTATGTTATATATACGCGGGGTGATTCGTCGAACGCGTAAGACACTCGTTATTTGAGAATTCATCAACATTTTTGAAAATCATCAAATTTTAAGTCGTTACAAAAAAACACAAAACATTTTTGGTAAAAAATTATATTTTTACTATTTTTATCGTCATCACGTTTGCACGAGTTTTTAATCTTTCTTCGAATGACAATGTATACTTCATACTACAACGTATATTTCATATTTCAAGCAGAATATTACGGAGTACCTACAATATTTCGATCTATAAAAATCAAATTTCTGACAAGTGGATTATCAGTTATGAATAAGTGTTTAGTTTATAGACGATGAGTCTATGAGAGTAGTGGAACAAAATTTTGCGGGAAACTTCGCTGTACCACTCCGCTTCACTCATCTAATCCTTAAATGCTTATAAGTTATAACTCACAAACTATCTTCTATTAAAATTCCTATTCTGAAAAATATTCTGCTTTGAAATGAGGATCTCAAAATGCGAGTTGCGCCAAATTGATCACCCGGTATATAATATGATAGATAATAATAGGTATTATTGTCGCCTCTATCCACTCGTAGTCTATATAATCTGACGTCATATACTATTATTTAATATATTATACAACATCATAAGCGTGTATGTAATATGTATACTGTATAGTTATGCTATATTATGTTTCTCTGTATATACTAATAACTAATATATTATGTACGCGACGCAGCGTTTCTCTCTCGTTTCATGTAGAATACGATCCTCGGCGACGAGCAGCATTCGATCCAATTTTAGCTTAGTATATTATATTATATCACCAAGTCCGCCGACGTAGCTGCTCCGTCTTTTACACAATATATTCACTTAAAACTGTTGGATTTATCGTCCAGATCATAAATCGCCATCCGTCCGTCCGAAAATCTCAAATAGAAACCAGCTTTTTGCGCCACGTGATTTCATTGTATTATAAATTATAATATATAGATAGGTATATTCTAAGTATAGAAGTGTATATGCGGTATAGTCAAGCCCGGGTTAAAGGGAGCCCAAGGGAGGCACGGTCCCGGGACACATTGATTTTGGGGGCCCATCTTTATCCCAAAATATATAATTTTAACGCGTCTAATAGTTAAAAAAAAAAAATGATTTAAGTAAGTATGTAGGTATAGTATAGGTAAATTATTATTAATAATTATAAAATAAAATTGTTCTCAATTTTATATCACGAAAAACCACTATAGTTAATAATGAACATGTTTGCCGACAATTTTGTTTGTTTTTTTTGAACATTTTAGATTACTGATTTAACTATTTAACTTTTAAATTTTAAGTATATAAAAACGTAGTTATAAGAAAAAAATATTTAACTCTTGTAAATTAGGTATTTCAGTGAAAAGTTATTTTAATGCATATTATAGATACTAAACTTTAGAGGACCATAGTTAATAACCTAGAGAACCAAAATTGATCATTAAACTATCAAAATGTTCAGAAAAATAATTTCACCGGAATCCATCAAGAAATATAGTGGTTACCGTTTGAAAAAATAAAGTCGATTTTAATATTTGTACAACTGCGTGTTTAAAAATTTTGAAAATGTTATAAAAAAATTGCCTGTTAAAAATAAAGAAACACGTATCTTGTTTTTGTTTTAACGAAATTCGATATCATCGATCCATAATTGTTAAAAAAAACCCGCGTAAAATGACATAAGATACACCTGTAGGTTTTTTTGTATAGTAAAAAATTATACAATAATATAAAGTCGTAAATGTAATAATACAATTATTTTGAAGTTTAAGTTGAAAGGGGGGGCCCACTAAGTGGATGGTGTCCCGGGGCCCAATGGATCCTTAATCCGGACTTGGGTATAGTGACTATTATAGCCATATTAGTTATAGCTACATATTATTATTATAAGTTATGAACAAAAAGAAAAATATTATATATGTATAACTAATAATAATCTATATATTTTTCTAATTAATCTAAAACATGGTTCTTGCCTTTATCTTGGCTTTTATAATACGAAAATAAAAACGGTTGAATAACTCCAAGTGGATATAAAAAATGGTGAGTTGTGGGACGACTGCAGCTGTCAGACAGATGAATGACAGACTTGTTTGAAACACCTTTTGGCCCACGACCACTGCAGGAAACCAGACGATTCGAACACGTCTATGAGCATAAACGCTGGTGCGAAATCTGGAAACGTCCATCCCGGCTTTACAGACATATTGCACGAAAGACAAAAAGTGGATTTACGATGGACTGTCGCCTGTCGGGTTGCCGGTGCAGATTCTCCTCGTTGACGAAGCGCGTAGCAGTGGACAGCGGACTGGCTTATGATTGGGCCCCCGGCACAGAAATTTTCAATAGGCCCTTTACAAAAATAAAAAAAAGGTTTTTTAAATTTATTATTTGTTTTTTTTTTTTTTATTAAACTTAAGCTCAGAGACTAAGGCCATTAGCTGTTGTAGGGGTTATGAACTGTGGTAGGGGTAAGGTTGGTACTGTAGGTTGTTTTACGGTTGTTACTGTAGGTAGCCAACACTTGTATGTGTGGCAAGGTTTTTAACTAGGTACTATGAACCCGGGTGGTCACCCATCTGGGGGCTAGTACCTGTGGCCGTCACTTACTCCCAGTCGAATTCCGCGACTGGTAGCAGCCAAAGTGCCACTCCAAGCCACATTCATAATTTTTATAAAGGTACTCGTAATTGCATATTCCGTGTACGTAAGTAAATTTAATAGTAAATTAATACTTTTTATGATTAAATAATCAAATAAAATATATAATATAATTTAAAATGATACTTTTTAATAGTAAATAATATAATATTATATATTATTATATTATATTATTTAAGACAATAATCTCTTAAATTCTTGACTAGATAAGATGCTAATTGATCAATTATTTCATCTTTTCGAATAAATTTGATTTAATGTTCTACAGATATAGACATTAGTGGTTCAAAATGTTCTTGACTGATAGATCAATTTTGAAAACATGAAACTTGTGTACAAGGAAGGGCATAATTCTGGTTTAGCAACCTATCGATTTTTCAAATTTTTTTTTCCAAAATGGTTAATTTAGGGTGCTTTATAAGAATGTAAAAAAAAGGCCGGACATACTTCGTTTTGAAGTTATAGCCATCTAAAGTTTGCGATTTTACGTTTATACGCATGTGCGCAACACTACTTTAATGATGAGAGAAGGAACTCGTGTTTGGTGTTTTTTGCGCAGCGAGTGAGTAGCAACGCTAGCCGATTATGTTCTTTTTAACAACTCTGTTTAATTCCGAGGCCAACCCAAGGTAGTTTTACACAGCAAATCGGGGGATATTTTTGATTTTTTTGTTAGACCGTTATTCAATTCTAAGAATTTTTTTTTTAAATGCTCGTAACGAAAAAAATGTAGTTTTTGAAGTTTTTTATCAATAACTCCAAAACGAAGTTTGCCAGGGCTTTTTTTTGTTTACATTTCTATAAAGCACCCTTAAATACACATTTTGAAAATAAAAAAATTTAAAAATCGATAGGTTATTAAACAAACATCGTTCAAAGGGAGAAATAAAATATATATCATTGTTAAATATAAGTTATTTAACAAATCAGATTAACTTATGGTCTTTGTGTCGAAGTTATTTTGATCGATAATAAAAAAAAAAATCAGATTTTGATGTTACTTCATAAAGTATTTGATACCGATTTATGTACAGCGATTAGCGAGCATAAGTTTGAGTGTCTGTGTGCGACGTGCGTGTCTGTATGTCCGTGTGTATCACTCGTGTCTCGTATCAGTGTATGAGTGACGGGTGTACCTTATTGCTGGAAAATTATCGTAAATCTAGTTTTGTCTCGTCAATGGTGACTGCCGACCACGGCTAATAGATATAATATAATTATATATGTATATGGCATAAATCTAAAGATATTATAATATAGACTAAATCAGCGTACGAAATAAGGATACAATATATTATATGAGTCTGTCAAGTGTCAATATAATTATATATAGTTTTTGGTAGTCGAGTATAGTTTTTTATAGTTGATTTGACGTTTTGTTGCTGGGTTTAATTTGTGCGGCTGTGGTGAAGTGTCACCGGATGCTCATAAATTTGCGTTACATATTAAATCGATGTTAATAATTAATTATGGTCCTAACGAGTGTCTGTCTTTTTCCCGAGAACTGTGATACGTCATGATTTATCCTATTGAAAATTATTCATTACATTTGGTGGGAGGAATCGTGTTCTAAAATGGATAGCGAAAATCAATTTGTTTTAATATTATTTTATTTGCAAATTAAATATTATAAATTAAACTCAGACAGCAATATGATGCTATAATAATATAATAATATTATCATTATTATATCATTAAAAGTTGCTGTATGGGAAATAACCCACGTAGGTACCTACCTATATTTTAAGCCCGTCAATAAATCTTTTATAAAACTGTTTAAACATATCAAAATAACAAATGATGTTTACTGTTTAGAGTGTTAGTACGTTTTGCCATCGATGTTTATGTTATTATAAATTACTAAAGTAAATATAACTATATTTATATGTAATTGATTAAACGCGTTACTAAATAAGTTCACCAAACATACCTATTTCATATTGTTTAATATAAGACAAGTAACAACATACATACATAGCCCCCCGCGAGTGCCGACTTTATATTTTGAAAAAATTACTTACAGCCATGTAGTGAAATAAAAAATCTCTTTTCAAAAATCAATACTCGTCGATTGTTGCTACGAGAGTCGAGAGTGGGGAAAGAGAAATATATCTAAACAAGCATATATTTTTATACACATAATTATACCATAATTTATTTAAAAGCAACTATGCATAGCTATGATCTTGATTAATAATTTTTCTTTAAATTTAAATTTCTTTATAATTTTTTAACATTGTTATTATTTTTATTATTATTTCACTACATAATACCTATTGTTAATTTATAAAAAAATTATCTACCTATATATGGTATTCAAGGGCACTGCTCGTTAATTGTTAATAAATAAATAATATAAAATATGTATAAACAATTATGACTATGGTAATATATTGTATTAAAACACGATTCTATGTTATAAACTGCGCCCTACTATAGGTCCCTTACTATTGTAGCTGACAAAGGTAACCCTTCCTTATGGAACAAAATCGGAGATAATAACCTAAGGATAATCATAATAAGAGTAAATTATACTTGCTATTGCCATATGTTATACAGCATCTCTATATGCGTTTTATTATTATTATTTATGACGTGTATCGTACAATATAATATTATAATATAATATACATATCCTCGGTGAGAGCTTATAGTTTGCGGTCACGGTGAAAATGTATATACATTTTCAAGTTGTGTAATTAAGAGGAATCTTGAAAGGCGCCTTTGCGGTCGTTGATTGTGCACATCAACCGTTCTTTGTGCAGCTTTCTCCCGCAGCCGACAGAGCAAGATTCCACGTAAGTCTTGGGGCACCCGTCTTAATTAAAATTCTTCTTTGTTTTATGTACATATATATTATATAGACTGCGCAATAAGCACCGAACGAGCGAGGCGGAACGAATAACATCGAGGTGAAGGGGGGGAATAAATAATGCGATATATATAAAACGTGTCTTCAAATTAAATGCAGAATATGATTTTTCATATTTCACAATATTATAATCGTGCAAATTCGTTCTGATCGCGTATAAGTGCGATAATTAATGTATTCGCGCAGATTAAATCGAAAAATTCAAAAATTTAGTCGATTAAACTATATTATATATATAATGGCATAAAAAATGTCTCGTTTTTACTTTTAGCCATTTGCCAATTGTTGGGTACTTATACATAATATACGTTCAGTATACCTACTCATATAATTATATTCAAATAATAAAAGAAACTGTTGAGTGTTGAGGGTAGCCGCGGGCAGAGACGTAACGCGTACGACGGAATACGGTAGTTCGGCAAGGTTCAATTACAAAACGTATCTATATATTATATTGGTGGTCCGGGGGGCAATCTGTGGGGGGCTTAAAAAAAAAATAATCAAAACCGCAAAACTCGACGTTTTTAGTCGTCACTGCTGCAGACGTCGTCTTCACGGACGTTTACTCGGGTGAGTGGTGCGAGATGAAAATGGGGTGCGGAAAAACAGCTGCTCGTGGACAACTATATATATATGTGTGCATACAAATACGATGTGTTTCCACTTGACCCGGGCCACGGCCATTTGTCGCACGCGCATCGTTTGTCAAACGCGCCGCAACAATAATTCGTCCGTCCCCTTTTTATAATTTGAATTATTATTAAAAAAAGAAATAAGCGCGACACTGTACTCGGTGCATTGTTGTAACGCTCCATTCACTATTAGAGTATTATTTCAATAGACGAGATTTCGATGGGTTATTTGTTTTTTAATATAACGAATCGTATACTCGATGTCGCTATCTGCAGCGCTGACAGGATATTGAAGGGGAAGCAAAATTATAATAGGCGATTTCCTATAATATAATAGGTACCTATGGCCGGAGAAAAATTCCGTCCGATTATTACGTTTATTATTAAAACAAAAATGTATTGAGACGTACAAGTCACATAACTGAATCGTTTTTCAAACATCCTCATCTGTCGAAACCTAGAAGACCATAGAATAAAAATTTAAATCAGTTGTATAAATTAGAATCCATCAATCAGGAGCTTCATACTTTCACTTTTTATTTTTAACACATTTTTCCGGGCAGTCATCTAAGTTATTGTTTACAGTATATTTAAAGTTTATGCTATTTAACAATTGATCATATATACAATTATTTACAAAAATGTACATAGATAAATATATCTCAACAAAAACCCTTCGTAAACTACGTGTAAAAATGGCTAAGTAAAAAAATATAAGATCTTTAAGCACTATAAAGATGTGATATCATGAATAAATGCTTAGTATATTGAATTAAAGTAAACTTATTGTATTTCAATAATTTATTTACTTGGCGAGGAATTATTGCTTAAAAAAAACAAAGTGTGATGAATAAAATAATTAAATGGTGAAGGATTATTAAAATATCACTTATTATTATTTAAAAAATATTATTATTTATATTTATATACTATTCTAAATAATTCCTCACCAAGTAAATACATTATTGAAATACAATAAGTTTACTTAAATTAAATACACTTAGCATTAATTCATGATATCACTTCTTTATAGTGCTTAAAGATCTTATATTTTTTTTTACTTAGACATTTTTACACTTAGTTTACGAAGGGTTTTTGTTAGGATATCACTAATTTTTATCATCAATGCAAATAATGATAATGTATCTATATTATTATATATATATATAGTACATTGTATAAAGTATGGACAACAATATTGTTTGTGTAAATACTGAGTAAATATTAAGTATTTAAACAATGATCTAGGTATAAGAACAGCAATATTGTTTAAAGTACTGTAATTTTGCCATATTTTCCCCAATGACTAGATAACAAACATTGGCAACGCTGTAATGCTACGACGGCGACGTCTACCATGATTCTGAATTTAATATAAATTTCCATTAAAAAGTTCACACTTTTTTGTTTATAACTTAATTTCTAAACGTATGATTTTTATGATTTTTACAAAAGCACACTCTACACAATATTTCTGATGTTTTGGAGTTTACTAGGAGTTAAATGATGCATTAGAAAATTATTTATGTCGCTGAACAAATTAACCCGTATTTTACACAGTTTAAATGGGTAACTCCTGCTTCGATATAATATACACACACGGTCGTATAGTTATTTTGTTTTTTTACTTAGCTGTTAGCTCGAACCACGACCGTGGAGCTGGAAATATAGAATAAATGATACATTAAATAGGATATAATATGAATAATGATATTGATAAACCTAATAACATTTAATATTTTTTTTTTTTTAATTTCTGTTGTTAGGTGACAACAGATTTTATTACTAGAATATTAAGCACTTTTTGCGTGATTTAGCTAGTTGTTTAACAAATTTGATAGATAGATTTTGTGTGTAGGACTTAACTGTAGGAAGTTTAAGTCTGTGTGAAGGTGTTCGTTTCTGACGAATCAAGGCACATTTAATATTGTTCGTAGTATTTTGGACTGAAATACTTGAATTTTAATTATAATATGAGTTTTTTAGAGATGTAAGCTCTGTAAATTTTTACCTCGTAAATTTACTGGTAAGGTAAATTACCTATAAATTTACCAATTATTTTTTTACCATAAAATATTAGCATGTGGCACCTAAAATTAAATGGCTTCATGGGGCCAATATTCATCAGTAATAACATGTTAATAAAATGGAAAAGCTTATATTATAAAATGTAAAACGTCCACAACCACTGATAGTGTAGTACCTATACTACATAACATTAAACATACGAATACACCATAAGAAAATCTAATACGATCAATTACTATCGCAATCAATAAACATTTGATTTTATCACAGATATAGATAATAAACCAAGTTTAAAATATTAGTAGTGTTAAACTTTTCATGGCTTTGGGGCACCGGTTAAACTTCTCTGATTATTTTTTAATTTTCTATACTTAATTTTTATTATTTTTAACACATATATTAGAACCAGAACCCCAGTCACTAAATTTAAAAAATTTAAAAACAACGATCATCCTGTTCAATTGAACATCCTACTATCCAATAAATAAAAAAAATAAATGTTACCATAATTATAAGTTCATGGAAATGCGACGAATGCGGAGTTTCTGGAGGTGTTCCTATGGTTACATACCAAAATTATCAACATTTATAAAATTTACGTAAATTTTTCTCTGTCAATTACCAAAAAAAAAATTTATCTAAATTTTACATTTCTAAAGTTTTGGATTTGGGCAGCATCATAGAGTACCAAGAGCCGTAGAATTTGTTTGTAAAGAAGCAGTGAGCATTTCCGACTTAAAGCGGCTTAACAAATGATTAAGGGGTAAAGTATTTTAAGTCGTTGGTATTTTGTAGTTTCGAAGAAATGTGCTGGTTCCAAGTTAATTTTATATCTGTAGATAAATCCTATATATATATATATAATATCCTGTAGGATGACTCTTAAATATTTTATAGTTGAAGTCCAGGAAATGTTATCACCATTGAGTTTTAGAGGGGTAGAATTTTGGTTCGATGAAATTTGAATAATATTGCTGTACTTTTTGAGGGGTTAGGGGTAAATAGTTTCACTCAAAAACAAAATCTTAACCATAATAGCGGAGGGGGCTAACATTTTTAACATCAATGTGAACGGGAGGGCTTCAATCCCAAACAACTATATAACTGTATATTTTTGGGGAGGCTAATGGGATATTTCGGATGGGGGGGAAGCCACCCCAGATTTACGCCAATGATAACGTATAATATAACTCGTATAACTTGATTTTTATTGGAGTTAATTCGAGTAATACGAAATACGAATCGTATGATTTTCACGATTACCCTCGTCATTTTATTAGTAACAAGTTATTTATCCTTAGATAACGAAAAGAATAAGATTCAACCATAAATGTAATACCTATATTCTTTGTTCACGGTGACTGTCGTCACGGTAATTACACTAAACGCAGATTAAACGTTAAGTACAGAGTTTGAGGAAATAATTTGATCTACAAGTAGACATTTGTAAATAATATACGAAAAATACTTTTAAATAAAAAATTCCCTAAAAATTAATTTTTTTAACTCTTTGATCCACAAAACGAATTTTGCACTTGGAAGAATTGTGTTAGATAGTTTCAAGAAAAAAATAAAATTTGCATTAAAATCCGAACCTTAGAATAAACCTCGGCTGCAGCATGATGGACATTTGACAATATAAAGATATGTACTTATATATTTTTTTTACATAAAATAATAATTCTTATTCAAAAAGTAACAAAGATTTGTCTACAGGTTAAATATTATTTTGTTACAATCAATTTTAATTTTTTATTCACTTTATGAAATTACGTGCTTGTTTGATGGTTGTTTTTTTCGGACCTAGGCGGAATGGTAGAGAGGAACTCTGCAGGAATGTTGTGTTTGATTCCGGCAGCTTCTGTTCGTCTGCATTCGACGAGGATATATTTCATTGTTAATTGAACTTCACGCATGTTGTGCACTTGGTCTGATTTTCTTTTATCTCATCAGGTAGCCAGGTATAAAGTGATGTATCCGAGACGGAACCCTCTAAGTGTAAGGTTACTAAAGATATTCGTAGCAGTATAGCGCAATGATAATTTTCTTAAAAACCCTCTCGTCAATACATTGCATGTTTGATGTGTCAAACTTTGCTAAATATTGTTTATTTGCTTCATACTTGTGTTATCATTTTTATTATCGCAATTCGAAGTATTCAACAATTTAACAGTTTTAAATTGCGAACTATCACAAAATTATTACTATATTTGATGCTTTATCCGTCGTATTTTATAGATTAAATAGTAAACTTAATAAATTATTTTTTACGGTCCACGAAGAGCCCATATAGAGGAAATTGGTTGTGCTATTATCGTAAAACCACTTGGTCTTATAATTCTACCTTTTTTTAATTATCTAGTATTCTAATTTATATAGTGGTGTTTAAAAAGTTGGCTTTATTATCTGGGGTTGAAATAGTCAACTTGAAATCTATACAATTTAAATGTAACGCTGAACAGTTCAGAGTACAATATAATTATACCAATAACGGAATCGAGATTTCAGTAGTAGTACGATTCCTACCATAAACCTTATATTAGGTACAGGTGCTTGTTACCCCAGCACTTTTAGGTACCCTTAATCCGGGTTTGTTTGGTATTAATATAAATTATAATAATATTATACGTGTCAATAACCATTATCAATGCAAGTACGAGTAAAATATTATGTGCCGTCGACCTAATGTCATAGTCTGTCACACTCCCTCACATAGCGATCGCTTCGACAAAAATCCCGGACCCTTATAAACAATAATATAATACAACTCGCCGCCGTCGGTTCGTCTACATACGATAAAAGATGAAAAAAAATCGTTGATATAATAATTATAATAATATGCGCGTACCTAACATGTGATCCGCGCGTAACGGACACGCATAATATGACAATTATTAATGCCAATTTAACGCGTTGTTAGCGACATTGTTTAATTTTTTTTTAAAGCTCGTGTAAAATAATAACGATTTGTCAATTCAATAAGCAAACAAGAGTGGAGAGAAACACGTGTCAAGATCACATGTGTGGTGGTTCATCGTTTGACTTGTTCCTATACCGTATAATAATAATAATAATAATAATAATAACATATTGCATAAGAAACAATTTGCATTTATACGAAGTCATTACACGCATATTTTTTATGCATCGGTGGTTAAATTCTGTGAAACCGTGCAGTCCATACACAAATTTAATAAGTCCATTTTTGTACAAAAAAAAATAAAAAACATAACTGTTATTGAACAAAATTAGTTTTCACTGTCAATATAGTCTGTCATTATAATATAGGTGCTTGTGCAGTGTAGTGATGTGTGTTTGTTTTATTCATAAAATATTAAACTTCCCATTTCAACGCAACTTGCCGAAATTTGATTAATTTATAACTGATCACTGCAGATGTCGTGTGAATGTGTGACTATATTATAATATTATGTTAAATTAGTGATTAGTAATTACTTATATTAGTGTAATAAAAATAAAATAATTGCTTCTAATTATTTTGTCGTTATAAATGTATACATTTTGTAAATATCTTGAAAGTTGAAACATGTTGGTACCTGTGATTATTGCAAACGTGATAAAAATATATAAGACTTTTTTATCTAAATATTACATTTAATACTATTTATGCGAGTATGTTATAATATGGTATATTGTAACTTGTAAGCAAACTTTCTAAAATTCTAAAGATATTTAACCATAAAAAAAGTTCTTAACATAGTTAAGAACATTTGATTCTTTATTAAATTGGTTGTATATATAGAATTTAACTGTATTCTGAAATCCAACTTGAAAAACAATAAACAGAACTAGGTGTACCTAATTAATGTTTTATACATTTTTAAAATTAGTTTATTAATGAGAATCCTGGTATGATATAATACAATTAGGGCCGTTCTTACCATCTCACGGTTAAAATAAACCCTTAGGTTAATGTACAATAAACCTATAGGTTTAGAATATATGTTTCTTACCAAACAATTTTTAAAAGTAACCTATGGGTTTTTTGTCTAATCCTCCAGGTTATTTTAACAGCTAGTTGTTCCTGCCGTTTAATTGCAAACTACATGGTTAATTATTATTATCTCTATTGTAATAAGTTTTTTATAGGTAATCACTTTTTTTTCACATTTTGTGTTGTGTTGTGTATATTCGTTTACCTACAAACTTTCTTTTAATTAATATGGAAATTCAAAATATTGTTGACCTTATTACTTCAACTGATAGTTCTGACAATGAGTTTGAACCCCAAGTTAGACGCCCACGTGTATTTAAAGAAAGACGCAATTATTTACTTACTATGAACAACGAGGAGTTTAAAAAACGATTTCGATTATCCAAAAATGCAGTGGTTCACATTATAGACCAAATCCGAGACAAAATTGCACATCGAACAGATCGGTAAATATTCATTATGATTTTAATAGAAAAAATTGTGTCGATGCTTTCAACTTGTACATTGCAATTGGTATTTCAGGAATAATGCGGTATCGCCTGAAAATCAAGTATTCTTGACACTAAGATTTTATGCATTGGGGACAATTTATCAAGCAGTAGGAGATTTTGTGGGTGTTAGCACGGCAACTGCTGGAAGAATTATACCCAGAGTTACTCATGAGATAGCTAAGATGAGGAAAGATATTATACGCATGCCTTCTACCCAAGAAGAAATTAATCAAGCTAAACTTAATTTTTTTTCAATCGCTAAATTTCCCAGAGTTATTGGTGTAATTGACTGCACACATGTAAAAATTTTATCTCCAGGGGGAGATAATGCAGAAATTTTTCGAAACCGAAAAGGATACTTTTCTATCAACGTACAAATTGTAGCTGGAGCTGATCTAAAAATTAAAAATATAGTTGCTCGATGGCCGGGCTCAGCACACGACAGTAACATATTTTCGAACTCCCGAATCAGAGCCCAATTTGAAGACAATATGTTTGGAGACGCATTATTGCTTGGAGATAGTGGGTTCCACTGGAGTAAGCAATTATATGATGACAATTTTAAATGAACCTAGAACTGAAGGATATTTATATAATTTCAATAAAAATCAATATAATATTTTATTTTTATTTAATTAAATTACAATAAATTTGAAGAATATTGTCAAAATTAAAGTTAAAAAAATATTTTACAGTTTTTAAACCTCGGTTATCAAAGAAAAACACGAAATGAATAAATAAATAAATGATAACAACGAAAAAAAGTGATAACAAACATAGTTACTAACATCAATACTATAATTTCGGTGTTAACCTAGAGGTTGCCCAAACCTGAAGGTTTAAAAAGTTTGTGAGAAAGATATTAGTTTAAGTTATAGGTTTATACTCCAGTTGACCCAACCTATAGGTTAGGGTAACCGTTAAGATAAAAAAATTAACTCTCACTTGGTAAGAACGGCCCTAAATATGATAAAATATAGATAATTAAGTATACATCTGAACAATAATGTGTGCATGCACTGTTCTTTAAAATATTATATTATTAGTAGTAACTTTTTTTTTTATAATTTTTTATAATTTATTTAATTTATTTGGATACGTCTTATTAAATAATGGGTACCTACGTAGGTATAATATTATTTTTATTTTTGTTGCATACCAAAATATAAACTAAAAATATTTTATTTTGAGATATTATTGTTTCTATAACATAATTACATAAGGATTTTTTTTTAATACATAACATAGGGCCGGTATACATATAATTACACTGGCCACTAATACTTATTAATCATGTTCGTTAGATTTAGCAATTTGTTTATAAGTTCTAAACCCTATAGACCATCACGATATGGTGTTGATTAATGTGTATTTTAATTTCGAAGAATTTTTTTACAACTTTTAAAAGCAATAATTCAATTGGTGGAGGATAATTGGGCGGAAACTAATTAAAGTTTTTACCATTAAAAGAAAATTAAAGGTTTTTATGGTAACAAAATTAGCACCCAAAAGTAAAGTGAAAATGAAACTTATAAATTATAATAAGTTATCTTGTTATTTATCATGCACTTCACCTTTATTGTGTAGTATATACGTATAGTAATATAAAATATATAATATACTGACACGGCAATGTTTTGTTTTTGCTAGGTTTTGTGATTGTTCAGATCTTTTTGGGTGTAGCACGCTGTGGAAGCAATGTCTTTTCAAGTGTAAATGATATTATATTTTAATTTATAACCATCCCGGCCGGCATTGTCCATGAGATTCGCTTGTGATTATGCGAGCAGTATATAAGTATATTATCTGGTAGGCAATCTACCTGCGGTAAGTGTATAATTCAACTCTTAAGTCTTAAGTATATCAAAAAATTCAAGAAATTAGTCCACCGAAACCGTGGTCCGAATTACGTAGTCTCGAAACATTCTGTACTAAAATACACAGGTTTATCGCATTAATAATAATATTTATTATTATTAAAACCAATAGCAACCATTTATAAACAATAATAATAATAATCCTATATGCCTGTTTGAGAACCTCCCCGGGTTGGACCTCTTATTTATTTTTTTTTTGATACAAAATATGTACCTACCTGCTTCTCCAAAGTCTAATCTATCTCTGTAGTCTGTACCAAATGTCATCGCAATCGGATCAAGGGTAGGAATGCATAAAGGACATAGATAGATAGGTAGAAGCATTTTTTGTATCTGTATAATATATAAACGAGACTGACCTGAGTGACTGATTCATAACAACTCAGAGCTGCACCTATTATTAGAGCTATTAATTTGACATTTTGAGGGTAGATTAAAATTATAATTTCACAGTGCACTACGAAAAATGTTGGCAAAATTTTGATTTTAAGGGGTTAAAATAAGAAAAAACCAAAATTGTACTTGTATAATGTAAATTGTATACCTATTATATCAACGAACTTATTATCATTGTTAGTATTATTATTTCCATGATTACCAATATTATTATTTATTTTCATTATTGATCATAGTTGGTATATTATTATTACAATTTTCTTTCATTACTGAATTGTAAAGTTTTTTATTCGTTTTTTGGAGATTTATTTAAAAATTTATATATTCAATATAATTTTTAATATATTTTGTAAAAAGGTCATCGATTAAAGAGATTTTTTCGATGGAATGTTGACACTTCAAATAGTTGTACCAATTATCGGTGATGGTGCCTGCCTTTCCCTTTCAATTTAATTTCATTTGTTTAACAGTCAAGAAAGATGCCAGGATATCCAAAATACAATAATCTAAAATTGGAATAACTTTATTACTATGTCTTATAATTCAAATGGTAACCACTTCTCCACTGCTTAGTACCTATTATGTAGGTACGTGAAATGGTCAATCCTACTGTCTACAATGGTTATTAGTTTATTACGAATTGATTTCAGATATCAGATGGCAATATTTTCCCTTTTTTATTTGAAATTTATTATAATAATAATATTTAAGCTAAATTTGGAGTTGATACATTCCCAGTAACTGGAAATAATAGTGACAATTTTGATGTTAATTCATCTATTTCTAATAATCTTAATATTACAGACAATTTAATTACTACTTCAGAGGGCGATTTGCCTATTTCTAATAATGTTAGAGTCATAGATAATGTAATCTGTTTATTTGTATATATATATATATACGAGACTGTCCTGAGTGACTCATAATCAATGCAGAACCGAAACCAATTGAAATTTTGAGGGTAGATTAAGGGTAGAAATTAGTATTTATTTATAATTGGATGCCATTGGTTATTTGGGTAGATCAGGTACAACCTTGCAACAAATCGAATTTTCGAACATTTCCTACCATGTGGATGAGTTGCACTTACTACAACGAGTTGCACCCAAAAGGAGTTTAAAAATCATAATTTTTTTGAGATTTGCCATTTTTTACGGGCAACAAAGTGTATGGGATCAGCTAGTTTTATATATAGAAATAAATAGAATAGATATACTACGCAACTATAATATAATATTTATAAACCACGAATAATCCATATTATATTGTTTTTAAATATGTTTACCTAAACACGTACAGCTGATATAATGACACTAGTAAAATAATACTATTTAATATTTATAAATGAATATAATATTAATAATAATAAGAATCTTTATTGTCAAATAACAACAGTAGGTACCTATATACATTATTTTTTACTGAGAAAAATAAATATATTGACACTTCCCCAATAAGCATAGTTTGGGGGAACGGAGTAGCCAAGTAGACTAAGGCGTCAGCTGCGACACAGCCGACCCGGGTTCGATTCCGGTCATGGGCGGCATTTTTCTTCGGGAAAGTCACTGAGTCCGGAGAACAAGTGCCACCATCCCGCACCCGGGGCATGGCAAAAATCTACGGGTGCTCCATTAGAAATTCTGCCACAAAACAACGTGTACCAACCTACCCAATATAAAACTCACAGTTCCATCCACACACCCAATAGCTTAATAGTTGCCGCGGGTTATCCAACAAAAAAAAAAAAGCATTGCTTATTAGCTTGTGCATAGGCGGTACTAGACCCTCTTGGCAGGGGGGGGGGCAGAAAATATTTAAACTATCTAACTATATGTTGGGAAGGGGGGGGGGTCGTTAATGGGTGACTTCCCCTTCACCCCAATAAAACCCCTTCCAATTTACTCATTGAATAATTTTGTAAATATAAAGGTGGGTAAGTGGATGTCGCTCTGCTGTACTGTAGGTTACAAGTGGGTCACTGTATAGTGGATGGTATTAAATTTGAATGCAATGATATAATATCATTGTATTAGAAAAACGATTCTGAGCGGAGACGGTATGTCAGTCTAGGTATAAGACATATTATATACTTTTCTATGGTATTAAAATATTAAATTATATGGAATTTATGAATAAGTTCCTTAAAATATGCACAGTCTTATCATGAGCATAATTGTTATTCCTTATACTATGGTAGATTGTATGGATAGGCCATAATATTTTGATTTTTCAGTTTCATATATCCCCGAATAATATTTTTAAATTACAACAAAAACAAATATCGTTAATATTGATTTTAATATGTAATTTCATCCAAATTTGAATTTCAAATGTCTGTAAAAAATAACTGTGTTCATATATTTTTTAGATTTTTTGGTTACAGTATGAACTATTTATGAGAACCTTTGTTTTAAATTTGCAATCTTTAGCTATAAAAACTGAACATTTTATAATTTATTAATTACAATGATTGATAATTTTCGAGATTTTGTCAAAATTCGATGTTTAAATGCTTATAAAAAAAAATAGTGCCTATGTATTTTTAATATTTTTCAATTGCTACTGTAACAATATATCAGGAACCTTGTATTAAATTTTTACAGTTTTTGGCGCAACAGATAAAACTTTATTGATATTTATAGAAAAAAAAAACTAAAAAAATTTAACAAATTTAACAATTCGAATCTTTTCTTATCCATCGCAATGTTGTAACGTTTTGACGCACATCACCTCATCAGGATTCGTTGATAATAAAATCACAGAATAGATTAAATAATAGAATATTTTTTAAGTGTGTGTTATCATTCACAGATATTTTGGAACAAATTTCGTATTGAAAAAAAAAAATTTATATATTTTTAGAGTTAGGAAACCGAGATTTAAGGAATTATGTATTAATACAGGTACGGTTCGCAGGAGGGGCAGTTGCCTACTCTGCCACCCCCGTAGTACCGCCTATGAGCTTGCGATAGGGGATAGTGAGTTTAAATCTATAATAGTATAATATACATTAATTAAAAACTACAGCAAAATGTATGTAAAAATATATAGATACTGTTAATTTATATTATAAGTTAAAATATTATTTGCCCCCTCTATGTAGTGTGAATTATACACACAATCCGCTTAATGTCAGTAAGTTTAATTATATCTGATAATATAAATAGGTATTAAAGACTATAATTTAAAATGGGTCAGGGAGTACAGCTAAGCCCTCCTAATCGCATCCCTCTATTTATGTCTACGAGGATATCATAACGGGTACCTACATGATTACATGAAATTTATTGGAATACCGGAGGAGACGAGTCTTTCAGTTATATATTGGAATATATTATAATATGCATAAATATCAAATACCTTATTTTATATTATTATTATTATGAGTTAAGGTTTAGCTATATACATATAACATGACAAAACGATAAATATTTCAAATAAATAAGGCTGTATATATACGCGGTGGCTGCCCTCAAAGTGTACCCCTAGTGTATAAACGACGAGTATAATACATAACATTATATAGTCGTGGATGACGAGAATATAAGAGGGTCACACGACGACGATATTAAATATAGGGTGGTCGGCTCGGCACGAACGGCGGCCGCCCTACTCGAAGAATTTTTATTACGACTTTTAAACACCGTCGCCGGGTCGGTGGCGTGTAATCTATTAACTTCAATATATAACGGAGAGAGAGAGCCTCGGCCTTTTATACTGTGCAGCATCACATCACATCAAAGGGCACCCTCTCCATTTTTGTAATAAAAAAAGTTAGTCCTCCCCGCACTCGAAGAGGACGAGTTTTACACGTATATATATTGCACACACGCTAGCGTCCGATATTGGCGTGCACTCGTGTGCCCAGTACCGCGGAAAACCCTTTTTCTCCCTCTCTTACTAAAAAAGGCACCCTTCACCTGTTTTTTTCAACCAAGTACAGGCGCGTACACTAGCTGGCCGCCTCTTCGCCGCTGTACATGGAAAAATAATAATAACAATAATTACAATCATTAATAAATACTTATTAATAATAGTACAATTATTATATTATGATATGATGTTATTATGTACACACGACATTACAGCTGCACCCACTTAAAATATATAATTATATGCGTTATACGAACGGACACATAAATGAAAACGTCCTATCGCCAACCCCTTTCTACATTTTTGCGCTAGAACGGGGGTGCCCGGTTCTATTTTCAACATATTTTTAATATTTATAATTTATGTTGCGCAAAACTGACATAATTTAATTGTTATTTAAAAACATATAAATTAACGTGAATAAGTATAACTCTTATTCAAAAATATTAATTTTAATAGCGCATAAATAGGTAGTCACTATAGTCGTTACTTGAGTTCCTATACCTACTATTGTATAGTACAGTAATTATTTGTTTGAGGATTAATGGTTGGGGGGGAAGGACAGTGAATTTATGTGTGCCTTGACTTAAAAGGGTATTGACGAAAATCGGAAAGCTCATTTTTCGCAGAATCCGGTAACGTCCATGGGAAGTAAGTTGAATTCAATTAATTTAAACGAAGCTGATTTTTATGAAATCCCTGAGTCCCTTTTTTTTTTATTAATTTTCCAATTCAAGCACTGATAGAATATACTACCCTGCATACAATAACCACAGAACTGTAGGAAAATGATAATAATACTTCAACTTATTGAATATTTTTTGTTCGTTTATAGTTTAAAGTTTAAACACCAATTTGAATTTTTTTTGAATTTAATTCCAAATCTAAAGTATTAAAATTATTTTAACACATGTAATTATTAATTATAAACACAATTGTTTTGCATTTAACCGGGTTATAAATGAATATTTGTATTTCATTTACTAATCAATATAGAAACAATTAGAAACAATGAAATATTTCAACGAGAATATTAATTGCTAATAAAATAAAATAAAACTAATAAACTGCATCATAATATTAATTTATACTCACATACATTAAAAACAATGTAAGTACCTACTTATTCAAAATACTAAAACAGGCCCTTGGTGAATAGTGGCACCAGTTATACCGGGTGATTAATTTAACATAGGACACACAATAATAGGTACTCATTATTCAAAAATATAAATGTTTTTTTTACATTGTTTCAAATTTTTAAGTCGTTACAAGACAACTTTAAAAAATTATATTTTTAATTTTTATAATTTTTTATGTTTTTACTTTTTTAAATTACAAACTTACAGTTTTAATTTCTTCCTCGAAAGCAGAATATTTTTCTGAGTATTTCGATTCATACAAATCGAGTTTAAGTATTTAAAGTTTAGATGAGTGGCGTGTTGTATGGGACCAACATTTAGCGGGGTATGTGGTAAGGGTAACTGCCTACCACTCCACTCATCAAAACTTTAAATACTTATAACTCATAAACTTATCCTAAATTCAATTTTTATGGATCGAAATACTTATCAAAATATTCTGCTTTAGAATATAAAATTAAAACACATAATGTGTTATAATTAAAAAATTAAAAAGTATAAATAATAATTACATTTTTAAATTTTTTTAATGTTATTTTAACGACATTAAAGCATGATGTAAATTTTTTTCTTCAAAAACATCTATACTTTTGAAATAATAATGAGTATTGAGTGTTCAATGATAAAAGAATCACCCGATACTTAGCAATTTTTAAATAGAGTTGCCGTAAAATGTGCATTCGTAATATTTACAAATTACAAGTGTCATCTTCCAAAGATAAGTCTGTAGGTGCTATATATAATAATATTATCGTGATTCTAAGGCCAGTAAAAAATATGTATTTTAAAGGGCTCCTGCTGGGGAGGGCTAAGGAGACTATTTCCCCCCTGTGAATTTTACATTATAACATTAATAATTTTTATTAAGAGGTTGAACTGAAAATGACCAATGTCGGCTTATCCATGATTTCGATTAATAATGATGTCTTATTAATGACTGAGTCATTGTGAATGTGGTTTATGATTAAAACGTAAAATAAACTAAGTAACCTATATTATATGTATTAATTTAATTATATTATATAGACTTACAAATTATGAAGTGATAGACCAATTACTAATTAGGTAGTAAGTTCCTTTTTTATTTTTTTCCTGTTTATACCTTGGACCGAATTGGAACTGTTAATTGCATAATATTTACACTCAATTAATATATCTATAAAGGGATATAAATGTATAATTTACTTTTAACTTTCACATATTAATATATGTTTTTGGTTTGTTTGTATAAGTTGGACAGTATTAAATATATATAAGGTAGGTAGTTTTCAATGATTAAGTGGTTTTAACTCCAAAAAGATTTATCAATCTTGTTAAGTACTTAGGTATCGGTTTAACCAAAAAACATTCTACATTATATTAATATTATAGTGCTGGTAGGCAGTGTCGTGTATCATAAAAAAATAGTGTTGCTCAAATCATTTTACGTGACCTAGTTATATACCTATTTTACGTATCTAGTTGGTACTTTGGGCGATCAAAAGTAGTTTTCAAAAGCGACGTGAAAAACAAAAGAAAAATTAATGAAAAACGGGAATTTTTAAGCAAAATCTGTGTTCGAGAAAATCGATTTTGGTTTTTGGTGTAACTCTTAAACAAATGACCTTAGAAAAAAATGTACCTATCCTAACCTAACCTTAGAAAAAAATCAAAAAAAAATGTCTACAAGAAAATCAAATTAAATTTTTATGAGTGTTAGAAATCCATATTTTTACAAAATTTGATATTCACTCGACTTCTCATGTAACGATTTTCTTATTTTGTTGTAATTAAAAAACAAATGAATGTAGATACTTGAAAATTTCACTGAATGTTTATATTAGCATTTCCTATGTAGGTACCATACAATTTTGAATATATTTTGACTCTTTTTAAGCTGTTTAATGACATTTTTTAGTTTTTTTCTATAAATATCAATACAATTTTGTTGGGTAAAAAAGCGTGGAAATTTAATGCAAAGCTATAATAGTAAAAATACATAGACACAATTTTATTTTATAAGCATTCGAAGTTCAAATTTTTACAAAATTTATCACATTTAAAATTTAATAATAATTTTGTAGTTAAACATTTATAAAATGTTCAACTTTTATAGCTAAGGATTGAAAATTTAAAATAAGATTCCACGTAAATAGGTTGGTTATATATAAATTACTTTATTCACCTTAATATGATCAAATATACTTCGTAATATATCAGGGGCTGACTAACCGTTTTCACTAAGAATCATTTTTCTTATACAACGATATTATATCATTGAATTCAAATTTAACACCATCCATTACTGTGACTCACTTGTAACCTACTGTAGGTACAGCAGAGCAACTTTTTTTTTTTGGGGGGGGGGGGCAAAAACTATAGAATATTTGTATAATTAATTTAATATGTTACTTATATTAGTATGAAAATATCACAATATTGTTACTATTTTTGACAAACTATGTGCACTATGTAGGTACTTTTAAATTTAAATGTATTTATTTTATATTGTGGATTCCAGTGAACAGTGTTTTTACATGGTAAATAAATGTATGGGTATAAAACACCTTTATAATAAAATACCTACCTAACAGAATCTAACCTACACATTTTTTCTCCCTGCATACTCAATAAATATAATATAGTTAGCTTAATAAAACCATAAATGTATTTTATGAATAGTGAATACCCTTCTTCACAATACTTGTGTAGTTGTGTTATAATTTTATCAATTATAATATTGTGAGACCTAAAAACCACATCAAACATTCTTGGAAATTAAAAATTAGTAAAAAAATTTACAATTTTGTTATCACAATACATTTTTTTTTTTTTAATATTGAAAAATATAAAATATATATAATATAAAACACTTATATCGGCGCTTTTATGGCGTTTTAAAAAAAAAGTTGGTGCATATATGTACATCCTGCACCCCTCCCCCCAAATGACGCCTCTGCACCTTACATCTAAACATGTGAATTTCACTGAATTCGTTTAGTTTTCAACAAAAACCGGGTTCGGATACAAATTTAATTAAGTGTTAAATTATAAAAATGTTTCCAAAAATTACTTTTACTGTTATTTAATTACCGATAGGCGATAAAAATATTATATTAAAATGTTTTTTTCTGTTTTTCCAAAAACACTTCGTTATAACTTCGTGTAAAAAAAAAAGCTAAGTTGAAAAAAAATAGTTTAGTAATGATTAAATCATTAAAAGACGTGATATAATATGGAAATTAAGTATATTATAATACCATTAATACCTATTATAATATTACAAACACCTATGATGACAAATAAGATCCAATTGTAATGTTAAATACTTAGTCAACATATTATTAATTACTGTAAATACTGTAGTGGTTATTTAATTGTATTTATTGAAATATACTTCTACGTCCTGCCAAATAGTTAAACATAATATGTTGACTAAGTATTATATCTATGGTATATATATGCCATATGGTATATATAGTTGTATATATCTATGGTTATAACGAAGTGTTTTTGGTGTGATATCAGCTAATTTTTTTATGAAATAAGTCGCGATTTTATTTGACTGTATGTAATAATAATAATAATCCATAATAGCATAATATGCACCGTTGGCCTCCTGTTGTTATATCTATTTTTCTATTCTATAGTTTTCTTTTTCTAAAACTATAGGTAATATAAAAGTTATATCGTTACATTTAACCCATATTTTATTATTATGTTTAATAACTGATGTGTAATGGGCTTGAGACTTGAGTCATGGATAGACCATGATGGCAAATCACAGAATTAAGAGAATATGATTTGCCATATTTTTTTTTACTTAGCTTCGCGCCACTACCGTCGCGCTGGATATTATTGACCTGCATATAACCACAATCGACAGTCGCTCGTTTTTATCGCTAGATGACGCTACCGTTACGGTTTTTTTATTTTCATATTTCTGGGGATATCTTTTTAACACTATTTAGATTTTACGACTTTGGGGTACGATTATAATTTATAAATTTACCAGTAACTGACTAATCGCTAATCAAATTCATATTAAATGTAAAGTAAACTGTACTAACTCTGGAGGAGGCTAAAGGTGAAATAACACTTTCTAAAAATTAATCCGCAGTGCGCCAGTCGGCCAGTGCTAATAGCCCGGATTGTATTTTGGACATTAATTAGAAAAATAATAGCGAGATGAAATTTCGGATTTGTAGGAATTATTTAATTTAATCTAGATCGGTTAATCCGCTCGGCCACTCCGTCCCACAATGTTATAATTTATAAAAAATTATTTTTACACTGCGTACTCTGTAGATAAGGCGAATAGTGGACGTTTATTAAAATAGGATGTTTGGTCACCCGGATTTTTTAGTAGGTAATTTAAAATTTATATTATTTTTCCAAAACTTGAATTGTCAGTATAAATGATGAAATATAAACATTTTGAAATATTATAACTACATAGTATAATTTTCATCAGTCATATTTAGTTTTTAAATAATATAAGTAAACTCCATGGCTAAATAACGTCTTATGACTCCCAGTGGGCCTATGTTCTATTTTAATAATTGACGGGGACGAGACGGGGACAAGTCTAAAGCATACCTGCGTCCTTTATACGACTGGCGGACATTTCCCCCCGGCTGTTTTATGTGTAGTGAGACATTTTCCCCCCTTACATTTTTGATGCAAACATTTCTCCCATTTTTTTTGTGTTCTTTATTTTTAATTATTTACCTTCGAATATTATAATTATTATTTTTAACACATTTTTTTTACCTTTTGTTCGTACTTTTTTTTTTTTTTTTTTTGTAAAAACTGTACGTTAACTAAAAAATCTTTAATCTTAATTTCAATAAAAAAATAATAAATAATATTTACAACAAGTTAAGTAAAAATATAGTTTTAACTTTTAAATAAAAGTAAAATAGTATAGTATACTAATATTGAATTAGATGGGTAGGTAACATTGAAATCTAAAATTGTGTCCAAAACCCAGTCAATTACTATGACTATTAACATAACATTCTTATACAGTTATACAATCTTACATCGTCATGAGCATTGAGTCAATATTTTAAAGACTTCTATATTTTAAAGACTATATGTATACAAAACAAAAAAATCTTGCCAATAACAAAATTAGATGGGTGTATGTGGAAAAAAAAAAAGAAAAATTGTAATGGTAGTGTAACAACTCCCTCCAGTCTTTTCGAAATAGAAACGTCAAATTTATCAAACGAATTCATTATATTTTGTTTATACAATCTTTTTTATTTTTATGTCGGATTTTTTGGCCAGCTGTATTGTACTATATTATATTATTTAGACAATCTTTTATTTAAAATTATATTTTTACCTAACTTGTTGTAAATAGGTATTATTTATTATTTTTATATTGAAATTAAGATTAAAGATTTTGTATATAACGTATAGTTCTTACAAAAATAAAAAAAAATTAATATGAACAAAAGCTAAAAAATACGTGTTAAAAATAATAATTTTATATTCGAAGGTAAATAATAAGGCAGCTTTATTTTGTAGGTACCTATGGTGCTTCTGCAATTTAAGTCGATGATTTGTATTTTTTCTGAAAATAATTAATTAATTAGTATATTCTAAACTAAAAAAAATGATATAGGTTATGATACTAAGTAGGTACATAATAATAATAATTTAATTTTTTTTTTAATAAATTATTTTAAATATTGTTATGTACCTATGTAATATAATATACCGGTCTTTTATACTCCGGAATTTTTAGGTTTAGGATTTATCTACGGCGGACTGTTTTACTTCAGACTTTTTTACAGCGATTCAATAGTACTACACTGCTACCACACCATACAATAGCAATATTACTTAGGTACCTACCTTATTGGTATACATTTAACATAGATAACTGTCAATTACCTAACTATACCCGCCTTTTTTTTTATTATTATTTTACAATCTATACCAGCAAGCCTAATAGGAGTATGAGCTTTATAAACTAAAAGAAAACTTGAACATTTGATTGAAGAAGCCACCCATTGATGTTACTTTTGAACTATTCCCTTTTAAATGAATTAAAGAACAAATTATCATATAAATGCATAGTGGTATGTATAGGTACTTAATATTATATACTGCCCAAATCAGAACATGTATATAAAAAAAAAATTGTGTTCAAATAGGTAATTGTAGGATACCTACCCCTTATAATATTGTGCACTTAAAAATAACAATAAAATGTACTATATTCCTTCTATCAATACCCACCCGCCCATATTGAAGGTTTTGCCTGAGCCCAGTGGCACCGAACTAAATATTTTAGGTATGGCAATGGCCAATGAACAATAACTTATACCTACCTACACCCATAGGGTATTATAACTATAAGCCTTATAAGTCTTGGGGGCAAATTATTAAACTAAAAAATATTTTCACAAGTTATACTATTTACTGCGTTATGTTTACATTATAGCATTATTTAATATTATAACACATTACAATTAGGTTTATCTCCAGAACAAGCCTCGTCAAAACCAAGTTATTATCATCTTAAAAGGATATTCAGTCACTGATTTAGTTATTTAAGCTTTTAGCTAGGTACATCACCATTTAGTAATAATTAGAACTATTATATTTTTTTCTGATACCCATGTTTATGAATTATTAATATTATTTGGTTAGTGGTATAATATCTTTTTTAAAACTGTACTATTTTTAAATTATTGCAATTTTAATGAATTTTATTAATTTTAACTTTACTCATATTAAAAAAAATGTATTGTGGATCTCGATTGTTCAACACTTCAATTTGACAGAGAGAAAAAATTATTTATCGACGATATTTTAAAAATAAATATTTTTAGCTCAAAAAGAGTCAATATATTTTGATGATCTTGTATGAAATATCTTGTAAGGAAAATGCTTAATATATATTATATAAAAATATAAAGTTTTTAAGGTTATTAATTTTTGAGTTACAACAGACAGTTTTGTGTAAAAATTACTTTTATTTATTAGTAAACTGTTTTTTATTTTTTTTCACGACGCTTTTGAAAAGAACTGCGAATTATTTTACATCATTTTACAACTGATACATGGGTTCGGCGCCACTGCTTGAGCCATACTTGGAACTCATGTTATACGCCACTGCCAAGCTGTGTTTTTATCGTTTCTAAACAGAAAGTTTTTTTTACTTATTTATAAACAAGTACTGCCCCCCCCCTGTTTACATAGTCTGCCTGTCCTATTTGGTCATTTAGGGAAAATGTGCACAAACACACTTAATATTTCAAAATAAAACCTCAAAAATAATAACAAATGCTTCATAAAAAAAACCTAAATATATACCAAGAACCGGAAATTAAAAAACTCCTAGACCACATTCAAATATTTACTGAAAGTTTCTTTAAGTCTATTCAAAGTCAACAGGTTCAATGTACTCTACTACAGTCTACAACTACAACACCGCCTAAGATGATGTCCTCATGACGAGCATAAGCAAGTAAGGCAAAATAAAAAAAATTTTTAAATAAAACACTTTCATAAATTTATTGTATTATTTTTAATCAGATTTTTAATGCATTATGTATGTATACTAATACTAATATATATAGGTACATAATATATTTTAATTATTATTATTATTTTTCAACTAACAATACTCAATGAATGCATAAGTAATGAGGGTATCACTTGCACATAATGACCAAATGTACGCATTTTTGTAACAAAATAATTAATTAAGAGTACTCGGTACTCAGCAAAACACATATGTCATAACAGTACGTTTCTTAGGATGTTGAAGTTGAACAGTTTAATTTATTGTGTATGGCGTAAAAACACAATTGCTCAATAGTATTATTCTAAGAATCACATATTAAATATATATAAATGTTGTAGTTTACTTATAACATTTAAGTCTATATTAAATATTTACAAATATAATTTGGATGTAACACATTAACTTAATTGCTTAACCAGAATAAAAATAATAGCTATTAACAGTCTTACAGTATTAACAAATACATTATTTAAATGTTACAATTTTTATGCAGTTTTTAGCCTTTTTGTATGATGTAATACTGGAGGAGTACCATTGTTCATATTTTGTTCAATTCTTTTTTGCTTATCAATCATTTTATTATAAAGAAAAATCATCAAATTAGTATTTTCCAAGCACACAAATGATTTAACTAAATTACTTAACGTTTCAAATGTATGTGACATCTCTGCATCCTCAATCTTTAAAATGATTTCATTACTAGCATCAATAGTATACTTATGAACAGAGTTACCTGTTAAAATCCACAATTGATTACCACATGCAGCCAAATCCAAAACATTGTTTTCAAATTGAATAGTTTTTAAATTTTTAATACTCCATTTGTTTTCTTTTTTCTCTGTTTTAATGAAATGTACTTCTTTAGAGTTATATAATTGAATAGCGGCTAAATCTTCAATTTCAATAACACTTTGAATTGCTGTTTGCAGAGTTAGTTTATCGAGTAGATCACCATTATCAAAGTCCCACAAACGCAGTGTACTGTCCCCAGAGCCAGATATGATAAAATTGTTCAATAAACAAATTCCACTAACATACGCCTCATGCCCCATCATGTAATGCACAATGTTCTTGCCATTTGGATAATGTGAGACACGTATTTTTTCATCGTTGTCGCACGTAACAATATACTTTTCATTATCACTAATACTTATATCAAGGATCATAGACGAATGACCCAGGATACGGACAGGGAGTTCTTCAAATGCATAAACATCACCTTTTTTATCACCGACAATAATTACATTGGTTTTGGGTGTGAAAACTATGTTTGTTGCATGTTTTGCAAGTGTTTTGTTTTCAACCAAAGTCCAGTCTATGGAATTCCAGATGCTCAGAAGTTTACCTTTGTTCGGGTTGTACGCAAACAGTTTGCCGTCAGCTGAAAACGCTGCACATGCTTTTTGCAAGTCACGATTGTTGATTGGAATGTTTTTATAAGCTTCGCCTAAACTTTCAGTGAGATTTTTCACATTGCCACTGTCTAATGAATATACAAAACATTTATCAACATCTATTGACGACACGACTACCGATTTTTCACTAACAGCCATACAAAACGTCATGTTATTAATATTATAAAATGTTTAAAATTTAATAAGTACAAATAAATATTATTATTCAATCACTAAGACACAGGTCACAATTTTTACTTTAAAGAATATTTACATTTTACAATATTTGATAGAAAATAGAAATTATATATTCAAAATGTAAATATTGTAAATAAGTAACTACTATTACAAAATGGGTAATGGGTACCTATAGTGTATACATAACCAAAAAAAAAGTATTTTTGAAATCGTTTTGTTGTAATTAAATATCGATATTCAGTGTTGCCTTTTATGATCGATAAAAAGTTTACTTTAAAATTTAAATTAACTTTAGAGTTCGGTTAATAAATTATAATTATTATTATTGAAATTGATTAATTAAACTTTGGTTTTCCTAAATTCCCAACACCATTATGGCATCGTTCAACAAACATTAAATTATTTATTAAAAAAGAAAATTATCGATAACGTCATTTTAAATAATTATATCGGATTCATCACAAAATCGGAATTGATAAGGACCATGCACATTGCACACGTGTTCGGTGCTATCTATTCTGTACCGGCAATATTGTGATATTGAGTGATAGTATTTTTATTCTGTGATTGCACCAATATATTATAGGAATCTGGAATATAGGATATTATTATTTAATATTTATTATTATAGGTACATTTTGAACGGCCATTTGGATATTTATTTTATTGTCTATTATTATAATATAAGATTGTTCGAGTGTCTGACGTCTTGTTTAAAACTGTAATTATTAAACTTGTAAATTGCCGTGCAAAAGTAGGTAGCGCTAAAAAGTGAACAACCACTAACTGCCAACAAGAAATAATCAGGCTACTACAGACCAAGCGGTGTTAATGTCATTGTACCAAAGTTCGATTCGTGTGTAAATCCATCTCAGAATGTCAGATTCGCCTAGGCCCAGAGGATTGAATACTTCGAGTGTTGGGAAGTCCTCACCGGCTCGTGGTAATTGCGGCGTACACTACCCTGCTGTGTAGTGTTCCATTTTATTATGTCTGAGAATGTGTTACAGAAGTGGATGTTCATGCCGGTCGGCCCGCACAAGGGCACAGCGGTAATCTGACTGGGAACCGTCGTATATTGAAAGACACCACAGCAGATATATTCAATCGTATGCAGCAATGGAAAATCTACCAAGACAGGGGATGTGTTGTGATATCAAATATATTCAATTTGCGAATGGAAACGTGAGAATAATTTATGTATTAAATATTCTGTAATTTAGTATATTTTTGAAATAAAAAAAAAATGTATTACATACCTACAATTGCCATAGGTCAAACATTAGATTTCCAGATCAGCTTGAAGGTTTAGTGAAGGAACTAAAAAAACTTTGTGAGGAAATGGTAAGTAAAAAATAGGAAATCAATATAAATAAAATAAAATTAACATTTTAGTATTTGGTGTTTTTTCTAGAATGATATTGTTGAAGGGCTCAAAATTAAACTAAAGAATCTTACAGCTGTATCAGTTTTAGAAAAAGGCAATTCAACACCACTTTTCATATCATGGACAACAGAACATTTTTGTATGATTAAAAATAACAAAATGTTTATTTTAAACACATAATTAACATTAATATTTTTTCTACAGGTAAAGTAACTGAGAAAATATTAAGAGCTTATCAAAGAGAACAGAAACTACATCAAAGTCTTCTATTGAGAATAGCAGATAACACGGATCCTGATATTCTGTTATTTTATCTTTCATGTTGGACATATCAACCATATTTAGATCATAGCATAGAAAAAGAATTACATTGTATGATTAAAGAGACTAGACATGTATGAGTTAGTTTAACAATAAATTAAGCTAAAAATAAGTTAAGAGTTATAAAAAAGATATGAATTTATATTAATAAAACTATATTCTAATTTAATAACAAAAGGTTTTACAAGTCAAAAATACTTGGAGTACTCTCCTGAGCACATTTTCCTACAGATTGAATAAACTTAACAAAACCAGTATCTTTTGGTTTCTCCAAACCTCTTAATAAGCGGTTTTTCATAACAGCAACAAATTCTCTATTGCTTAATTGGCCATCAACTATAAATTCAAAATAAAAGTTAATAACACAAATAGTTTTAAATTTTTATAGATACTAGCAATGTAAAATATTAACTTACGGTTTTCATCAAATATTGTGAAAATTACATTGATCAAGTGGTCATTTAAGTCAACATGAGCTACAGTTTTTGCCACATGTTTTAAAGTGGCTATAAAAAAAACAATAATAAATCACTTATTAGTATTTACATAATAATTATTAATTGTTAATTATAAAAAGTGAAATAAACCTTGATCAATTGATGCTCCTGCAATATGATAAAACGTAAGAGCCGTATCTACATCATTAATATTATTCAAAAAGTGAAAAAAATTTAAGTAGTCTTCTTCGCTAATGCCACGAGTATTTTCTTTAAATCTGAAATCATTACAATTATTAATCATTCAATATACTACATCGTTTGTTTTTGTAAAATAATAAATCTATTATCCAATCAGTTTGATAGAATTTGGGATTAATTAATAAAAATAATTTTAAATTTGAATACAATTTACAATATATCTCCATGAACCTTCTGTGTTTGGCCCAATACATTGACACAACCATATTTTATTTATTTTAGATGAATTAATAATAATTATTTTAGGTGGCATATGAAATAATTTACTTTATAAGCACTTACACTTTTTTCACTCTCTTAATTATGCGTGCTTTCTTTTTCGGAGCATATCCAGCATATGCTAAAAGTAGATCAGTAAATTCTACTTCTGTTATGGTTCCATCATCACTGGGGCCTTTTCGTTGAAACTAAATTTAATTGTTTAGTGTTAAATACATAATTTAGGGCTGTATTCATAGTCCATGCTTAAGAATAAGTATTGCTCTCAAATGAGATTCACAAACGAGATTTTGGATTAAGAAAAGAAAAAGTATTACTCAAATTAAGGTTGATTGAGACCTATCTTAAGCATTGCTTTTAGTTAATACCACAATTTTTTTTTTTTTAATTATCTAAATTAGCTTAAGCAATACTTATTCTTTAGTTCGACTATGAATACAACTCTTAATGTTTTAAATTATAAATTACCTCTAAACCTAAAATTTCTGTCTGCAATTGTTGTTGAAAATCAAGGAATTTCTCTATAGTTAGTTTTTCATCAAGATTTTCACCAAAAAAATATGTTGTTAATGCTGAATTGACTCCCTATGATTTTTACACAAGTAAAATATGAGAAATGTAATTACAATTTTATAAGATTTATTTACCTTAAAAGTATTGCCTGTATTTGCATGATCTCTATGACGACTTCCGATACTTGTCTGATGTCGGATTAGGGTAGCAACCTTTTCAAATTCTTCACAGTCTACATCACCATCACCGTTTAAATCAAACATTCTGAATGCAATTTCAAAATGTCTTTTTGATGCTAAAATTAGATTTTAAATAATACTATTAATCAATTATAGTAACAATAAATTAATGAAATGTATTTTATTGATACACATACTTGACAGTACAGTTAATAAAAATATATAGTCTGAAAAAGTTATCAGACCAGAACTTCCAAGTTTGTAGAATATACTGTCTTCATTTAGTGCCAATTCTAATCTCATGTGTGTATTCTAGAAAATCAGATAAATACTGTTGATAACAATTAAAGATCATTGAAACATTTTAATTATCTATAATACAAATTGAAATGTTTAATTAATATTGTACTTTTGGGTCATATTTTTTATATTGATCAAGACCAAGTCCATCCGGCTGTTTGATTCCAGGTGTCATAGAACGTAGGAAATCATCTGGTGTCATAAATACTTCATGAGTTTCTAGTCCATTAGAGTGCATATGTGTTACTTGTAAGGTAGCAAAATATCTAAAAACCTTGTCTGGCGTTGAAAAGTGACGTATCCTGTTCTCGTATTCTATAATCTGAAATAAAATCAATTTATTATTATTATTATTATTAATTGATTTGTCATTAAAACACCTAAGACCTTTCGATCTCGAAATCCAACTATTTGTTTAGGTTTTTTTTTTTTTTTGTCTATAACTGCTTCTATGATTTCTTCTTCTGGGTTTTCATCAGTAGTATCAACATGGCTGTCAGCATCTACAGGAGGAAATACTACCTCAATAACTCTGAAAAATATGTAAAATCATTAGTAAATATATTGTTCCTAACAGATCAATTAAATATATTATAAAATTAATATTATCAATGTATATACATGTAGGTACAAGTAAAAGTAATATATTATAGAATGGGGACAGCTTATATTTGTAATGAATACGGCATATTTTTATAGTAAGGGGTATGGATACCGACAGTATCTAAGGATTTCAATATAGGCAATTTTCTTTAGTGTGAGTGACTGTGTATATAATAAATAGCAGAGCGCTTCCGTATTTGTCAGTAAAGCAGCATTTTACACACTAATTAAAAATGCAAATTTTAGTGAAACACTGAAACTTAGTTTCGTATTTCCAATAATATAGCTTACTCAGTGACATTACAGTATGAACACCTATTTTACAAATTGAAGATGGAAAGTTAATCTGGGCTTGTATAGGAGTCGATTTTCTATATTTTATATTCAATGTCCAATATTTAACTCTAAAACTTGTGATATTTCATTTTTACACTTAAATTATTAAATTTAGTGATTCAAATATTGAAAATTGACTTTTATACAGGCATAGGTTAACTTCTTTTCTACGGTATTGATAATAGGTGTATTTGCTCTCAAACCACTCAATGAACCATATTGTTGGAAGTACAAAAATACATTTTCTTATAATTTTTCAACCTTATTCATACCCCTTAAAATAACTCAAACACTAAATGAGCAACATAAATTTACTTACTTGTCCCAATTAATAAATTGATAAATTATAAGGCTTATAAAAGCCAAAATGTAACATTTTTTTAAAGGATGTTCTGGAGGATCTCTCCTATGACCAAAGTTCTTATAAGTACGTCGATGATCAAATTTAGCAACAGGTAAAACCGCTAACATGTTAAATGTTCCATGGTTTTTAAACAAGGTTTGTCTTGAATGTAACCCGTAACCCAAAATTGGGCGTAGTTTTGTAAGCCACATATCTGAAAAAAAAAATTATTAAGTTAATTTTTAAACTTGTTTTAAGTAGGGTCTTGTCATTAATAAAACCTATACTTCGTTTCAGATTTAATATCAGATGAAGATTAAATTAAGCAATTTTAAATATGATTGTGTCTCCTAAATCCTAATGACAATGTTTTTACAAATTATACCTCAATATAAATTTAGATGATTTAAAAAATAAATTTGAGTCTATAAACTGTATCCTACAAGGAAGTATTTTTAATATTTTCTATGGGTGATATTATGCATTTATAAAATAGTTTTTAGGGTAGGTATCTCGTATCTATAATTTAATTTTGTTTCTTATGTATTACTGTATAGTATTTATACTGTTTAGTAATAGTGATATAATTTAAATATACAATAGCAAATTAGTTTTAAATTTTAATAACTTTTCTTCTAATTCATAATTTCTTTAAAATTGAACTATGGAAGATAATATGAACAAAATATTGGAATAGCATATTGTTTTCTAAAAAAAATTGTTTAAATAAATGTGTGATAATTGATAAGATAATGGAATTTTCTGAATACTTTTGAGATCATGTACGTGTTGATAGTCCAACTAAAATATCTAGGTTCAGGTGTTGATATAGCACATAGGCCTAATAATATAATATAATTTTTTGTAAATACCTAATATATACCTAATAATTTAATAAATTAGTTACATAACATTGCTCGCTTAAAATATATTATCAATTATTGAATATTCTGTAACATAGTTAAGGACTAAAATAATATGTAAACAATTCATTTGGAATGGGCTTTATATATTTCCCAAATCATCTTTTTTATTAAAGATGAAAATAATAATACATAAAACATTATTTAATTAGTTTTCTAATGTTGATCTGATCTCTGATAAATAAATAATAGGCTTGACGATAACAAATAATTTTGAACAGAATTAAAGAACTAAAGGTTATCATTCATTATTGTTTTCCAATGTATTCATTTGAGCCATCTACGTAAAATATTACATCTTGCAAACTAAATTTAATAGCCGATGCTGAGTCAAATGTCAATCAAACCTATAATAATATACAGTTGTACGGGGGGGGGGAAATGTCATCATATTTTGTATAGACAATCAGGGCATACAATTCCGCGAAGATTGTACTATCGATATCAATATATTTTAGTTCATACACAAAGATTCTTAAATAATTGATCGGACTTCGGATTTTCGCCCACATATGTAAATACTCATCGACAATTATTTAGATGGTCAGTAGACTGTCACTGTGTATCAGACCACATTATTACCTGATTATTCTCTAATTCGTGGACTCAACCGATTGGACGGATCATGGCATTGCACGGTTCATTGGATGTTGCGTTCCTCGATTCAATCCGGTCGAATGACAATATTAATTACCAAGTAATAATCACTGGCCCCAATTGGGTAATCGGCGGACGATTTATTTATTATTAAATATTAATTAATTATGATTCACGAGCCGCGCAGAATGCAGATATAGAATTACACTGATAAAAAACGGCTGACGTAAGGAAATACGACTGATAGCGTTTGTGACCTTTTTTTTGTTTTCTCCTTTTCTCGCGTACGAGTATCGATTTTTAAAATTTTCGGTTCGCCACCTAAGAAGCCAGCAGCTGCGCGTGGACCCGCCTGAGCCACACTTCTTTGCGCATGTCCGTTACAATCAGCACCCGTACACTCTTATCAGCTCGTTCGGCGTTTTGGCATTAGAGTATCGGGCGCAACGAGTTGATGGTCGTAGCTGCTTATTCGTGTCGTGCGCGCGGAAAAAAAAAAAAACACACTAACGGAAGAAGAAAATTGATTTTTTCATCGCCGGCCTTGTACTTAACGAATACATCGCGGCTCACGACCACTTTAACAATACCCTACATGATACATGTTTACCGGAATGCGTAATTCAACATGGGGCTTCCGGCCGAAAATAGCTCACTGTCAAGAGGTGAGTACCTATACCCACCCAGTTCTTTAATTTATAACTAAAGTCTGCGTTCGACAGACTGCAGAGGTGAAAGCTCGCATTTTATCGGCCTCTACGCATTGTAAAAGATTTTTTCCTCATTTTTATCCTGATTATTGACCGCTTGATTGCAATGTGTCTCTCTGAAATATTCGTCATCTTTCTAATATGTATTGTATTCAGCCCAAAATTTGGTTCACACTAGCAAGTACCTATCCGCCATAAGCAACAGTAATCAATTTGAGTAGCATTCGAAAACCCAACACATTTGGTCACCTTAATCACTACAAAGTGAAAGTAAAATACCTATGTCTGTCTTCCACATTTATGCTTACAGAGCAATGTTACTGATTTCAACATTTTCAAAGTGTGTATAGGTACCTATACATTTTTAAAACTAAATTGACAAGTTACTTGGTCAACAAATTGTTCAAAGGTAATAATAAGGCTATGAAAAGAATAATAGGGGTGTGTCCAAATATTCTGATAATTGCTGTGGTGTTGGTAAATTATTATAATTTTATTGTAATCTGATAATTTTTTTTTTACAGGCTCACAATGGTTATCTAAAGCGAGCAACCACAGAACAACTATTGGAAGTCTTCAACAAAGTAATTTTTCCTAGAGTAGATTAACTTATAGGATAAAACATAATATTAGACTTAAGAATTTATTTTATTTTTCAGTATGCTACTGTCGAGAAGCAAGGCGAGAAATACATCAACTCTGTAGATTTCTTAAAAAATTACATCGGCATATTAAATGAACCGTCTAGTGACTTGGATTCTTTGCGACTGTTGAGTGGGATCGTTGATACAAACAAAGATGGGTTAGTATGTAAAAATAATTCTTAAAAAAAAAAAAAATTAGGTTACCCTAATTTATTTACTAATGTATTTTAGACATGCAAATTAATTGATATTATGCCTAGAATATTGCACATTTACAAATGAGTCTTTATTATATTATATTTTTTTACTGTAGCATTAACCTAAACAGTTGTTTGTTGTTACATATAACTATGTAAGTTATCAGTGTTTGATTTTTATTTGTCATTAATAAAGTTAGTTTAGTATTATGCTTTGTCATTACACTTACTGATGTGTATTAAAATGTTTGTTTTAAAAATTATATCCATAACATATTCAATTATTGACTAATACAATATTAAATTACATGTGAACATTAAACATATTCTATGATTATTTGGTCTTATTTCAAACAATTAAAAATATTATCCAAGCATGATGTTTTAAGGTTACTTGTTATACACCATTTATAATAGCATCATCAAATAAATTAGTTAAAGTAGTGGTTCTATCCAATATGTAAACGCAGTTCATATTTTATTATAGCAACTAAACACAATACAGTCAAATTTTAATAACTCAAACCTCAAGGAGGATAAAAATGAATTAGCTTTATGTATTTTTCAATTTGCATAACCTTCAAAAACAACTGGAATCACTGTTTTAAGGGACAAGAAAAACATTTGAGTTATTGATATTTGACTGTATATACTCTGTTCAGTGAGAGAACTTGCCGATTTTGGGCAACCCTCACCTACACTTTGTCATAGTGGAACTGGTTTCTACAGCTAGGTGTTAAGCAGGGATGTGCAAAATAACTGAAAAACATTGGATCATGGCACGTTCTCTTGCTGGACCGAGGATGGGTATTTCTTGGTTAAAATTAAAATTATTGGGTAGGTAATGTAAGTAATTTAGTTTTATTATATAAATTTAAATTATTTATTCACAGTTTAATGAAATTAAAATTTTAAAATAATAAAAAAAAAATGTTTTGTGTTGTATAAAATTACAATTTATTCCTTAGACTCATTTCATTCGCGGAATTTCAAGCATTTGAAAGTTTACTGTCTGAACCAGATGCTTTATATAAAGTTGCATTTCACTTGTTTGATATAAATGGCAACGGAGAGATTTCCTATGGTATTAAAATATTTGTATACAAACTATCTATGAATACAATAATAATTTTTTTTATTTCCAGATGAATTTGTATTAGTTATTAAAAAAACTGAACTGTACTTAAAAATACCTTTCAATTTGGATAGTCAATTTATGAAATTGTATTTTGGAGAGAAGAAAAATCGGCTTATTAACTACTCAGAATTCGCTCAATTTTTACATGTATAAACATTTTTAAATTATTTTTACATTGGTAAGTAATAAAAATTAAATAAAAATTTTTGCCTTAGGATTTTCATGAAGAATGTGGAACTGAAATTTTTCGTATTTTTGATAAATCCGGTTCTGGTTTTATATCTGCCAATGATTTTCAAGAAATAATGCTTATGTCCAAAAGCCATTTATTAACTAGTGGTGTCCGAGATAACTTATTACCAGTAATTTAATTTAAAATCTTTAAATTGTTTAATATAGTTTAACATATTAATTAATATTATTTTTTTAATTTATAGGCTGCAGGAGGAGGTCAAGGAGTACATCGTGTTAGTTTTCCATATTTTATGGCTTTTATATCACTTTTAAACAACATGGAACTTGTCAAGCGTATTTATTTAAATGCCAGTAATGAAAATCGGAATCGAGAAGTTACTAAAGGTTTTTAACTTGGATTTTGCGTGATTCAAAATTTTTATCAAAACAATTATTGTTCCTTATAATGTATCGTATTTTTGTTTTTCAGATGAATTTTTGTATTCTACTCAAGTTATGTCTCAAATTACTCCATTAGAAGTTGATATATTATTTACCCTATGCCATCTATTACATCAAAGAGCTGGGTAATCAAATTATACTACATAATATTATGTAAGCATATTTTATAATCCTATATTTTTTTAGCAAGATTATTTATAATGACTTACAATCAATAACACCAGAACAGTACTATAAAGAAATACATAATCGTAGAATAGCTGAAATCCATGCAGTATCTGTAAGTATGGTTAAAAGGTTAATATTTCTAACCATTGTCTAAATTACTGTATCATTATTTCAGAGTCCATCTGATAGAGGAGTTTTCATTCAAGTATTGGAGAGCTTGTACCGATTCACCCTGGGCTCAATATCTGGAGGTATTATTATTTTGTTATATTTCACTATTCCAGTAACATGTTGATGGCATGTTTGGCACTGTATAAATGTAATGATGTATCCAATTTAAGTATGGGCACACAAACATATAGGTATGAGTGATACCAGCCGCTCCACAACGTTCTAAATCCTTCCGTTCATTATCATTTTTTATTTCTTTGTATACTTGATGAGCTATTCCGTATAATTCGCCTAAAATTAACTAGTTAACTAGGTACTATAAAGTATTCAAACTATGTATAAGCCATTCTAATATTAACATTATACCTTGACATATCAGTGGACCACCAGAGTCGCCGTCACATAATCCTTTTCCTTTATCTTGTTGTAAGCAAATGATTTTTCTCCTCTCCCAATCTTGAAGACCTGGACATGCTTTAGCAGACATTGAAGAAAATACCTTTAGTTTGTGTAAGAGTGTATTTTGTCGGCCTGGTGGTGTATCAACTTCTCCCCAACCTATAGCTGTACATGGTATGTAATCATCTATTGGAAGCCCTTTATCTGATACATGAATGGTATTAACAGCTATAGTCATACGAAATGGTTTGACTCGAATGATAGCTAAGTCATCATTTGCAACTCGTTTTACCTTAATAATATACCAAACCTATTTTATTATTGTTTTATATTTACATGAATAATTTTACTGACTCTATAATTTGGGTGTATGTGAACTTCTGTTCCGTGTCTGACTTGTGAATTATTTGTTCGTTCAATATAATTTACTATGCCAGCTACTACTTTGACATCGCTAGGTCTTATACCTAATATATAATTAATGGAAAAACAGTGAGCTGCCGTCAAAACCCATTCTTCTGATACAATTGCTCCGGAACATGACATAGTCTTATGGTATATGACTGTCATAAAAGGAAATTCAAAATTCTGTGCTACTTCTCCACCTGCCAAACAAGCTTGTTGTCTACTAAGTGGTTGATTACGATAACAAACTACAGAAACTATTAATAATATTTTACTAACAATCAAATGTTCAAAATTCATCTTGTTAAGTCAAAATTAAATAATATAATATACATTTCAAAATATAAAGTTTGATTCACATTATCTAATATTTAATAATAGACAATAAAACCATAACAACAATGTTTAATTAAAAACCAAAGAAGTGTACATGTTTTTATTTTAGCTATTGGTGCCACAGCAGTATATCCAATTGATTTGGTTAAAACTAGGATGCAAAATCAAAGAGCTGGTTCATTTATTGGTGAACTCATGTACAGAAATAGTTTTGACTGTTTTAAAAAAGTGAGTTATAGTTTTTATAACCTTTTTTTTTTTTTAAAACATAAATTTAATGTTGTGTAAAAATATATATTACTTATATTTTGTTAAAAATACTATATATTTTTAGGTTATAAGACATGAAGGAATTTTTGGACTTTATCGAGGTCTATTACCTCAGCTGATAGGTGTTGCTCCTGAAAAAGCAGCAAAGCTCACAGTTAATGATTTAGTGCGAGATAAATTACGTCAAGAAAATGGAGATTTGGCTGTCTCTTCAGAAATTATTGCTGGTGCTTGTGTTAGTATATTTTTAACTATATTAATTATTAATTTAAATTATATAGCATATTTTTATATTAATATTACTTTCAGGCAGGATTTTCACAAGTTATATTTACCAACCCATTAGAAATAGTAAAAATTCGTTTACAAGTTGCTGGTGAAATAGCATCTACTAAAAAATTAAGTGCTATTACTGTAATTAAAGAATTAGGTTTCTTTGGTTTGTATAAGGTAATACATTGTATTATAACTAGTGTGGAATTGGTAAAAATGTATTGTAATAAATTTTACTTTATTATTTAGGGAGCTAAAGCTTGTTTCCTACGAGACATACCTTTCAGTGCTATTTACTTTCCAGCATACAATCATGTAAAACAGGCTTTTGCTGATGAAAAAGGTTATAATCATCCATTATCACTGTTAGCTGCTGGTTGTATTGCTGGTGTTCCAGCTGCATCATTAGTGACACCTGCAGATGTTATAAAAACTCGGCTGCAAGTTGTGGCACGAAAGGGCCAAACTACTTATAATGGTTTGGTGGATTGTGCTATGAAAATTTACAATGAAGAAGGACCTAGGGCATTTTGGAAAGGAACAGGCGGTAATTATAATATTAAAGTTAAAATAACACATTTAAGTTATATTTAAATCAAAAAATTTATTTGGTTTAGCTCGTGTATTCCGCTCTTCGCCACAATTTGGAGTGACACTTTTGTCTTATGAAATTCTACAAAGATTGTTTTATGTAGATTTTGGAGGATCGTAAGTAGTAAAAGATAAACAAATTAAACTATAAACACTTACAATGTATGTACCTACTAAATGTTTTAAAATATTTTTTTTTTAATTTTTTATTTTTTAGCCGCCCATCTGGTTCAGAAAAATTAGTTTCAGTACAAGGTGCTGGTGATGGAATAACCCCTTCAAATCCAGATCATATTGGAGGTTATCATGCAGTGCTTCCAATATTAGAAGGAATAGAGTCTAAATTTGGTCTTGTATTTCCTAAAATTAAATCAGAAAAATAATCATATCATACAGGCTGTTACACATACATTCTGAACATTTAATAATAATTGTTTTTTGTGATATTAATATTTTTATCTCCATACAATTTATTGTATTTCAATTCATCAACTCAAATACTCGATTATATATTTATATATGAAAACACACTTACACGCAAACACAAACTATGTAAATTATTCCTGTTTCCTTTTTACATTATCCTATTTTATTTTTTGTATGTCGAATACGGATTAATACAATAATGCTCTTATTTATTGTACACCAATAAAATTATTTTTTTAAACCAATTCAAATTTCAATGTATTAATTCTAGAATTTATAAAAAAGAAAAGAGAGTACCTTATTGAATATTTTAATATAACATTATATTATATTTTAGTTATTAGTTTTTTGGAAATTTGATTTTGAGGTATAAATTATAATCATCGATTTATTTTATTTAATGTTTAAACGGCTTAACAGTCCTGAACACATATATAGTTGACATCTAATATCTCTATAATACCTCTAAATATCTTTATGTATGAGCAACTAATATTAAATATTGGATTTTCATTTTCATTTTTATTCATATATTATTTTATAATTTATTACATTTATTTTAAAACTGAAAGATATACTGTCGCTTATGGATATTACGGAATGAGGAAATAATGAGGTATGTACGATTTTCATGAAATATTTCGACTTCTGATGAAAATATCCTTTTATTGCGATTGCCAGTACCGGATCTACAAATTATTTAACCCGGGGCACAACATAATATTACAGCCCATACCTATGCTATTCGTTTTATGACTTTATGAGTTTAAAATTTGAAATTTGAGCCCCTCTATGATTAGCTCCAGGGGAATGGGCCCCGGATCGTCTCTCCCCTCCCCCTAGATCCGCTACTGGCCATTGCATTATCGCTGTGCTGTACTAGTGTATTAGTTTCAGTTTTCATACCAGACCCGCACTGTTTACGTATTTATTTGATTTATTTATTTTTTCACAAATTCAAACATGACTTGATACTTTCGTTAAAACGTTATACTTTTAATAAGTTGATCATTTCTGTACCTACGAGTTTTGTTCAATAAAAATTCGTGCTGTCGTTTTCGTCTTGCAGTGTTTTTTTTTTCAATCCAAATTACAACTTTACTAAACAATGAACCAAAACTATTTAGGTATACTCCGTCATTGTCAAATGTATTATATTATGCTAATATGTTTGACGGTGTAATATTATTACGTGTTTATGCCGTTTCTCAATCTTAGGTTAAAAGGAAGCACCTTCTGTAATCTGCATAGACCTTATACTATTACTCTATGGTAATCTGTACGTAGGTACTACGTTGATATCTACGTCCTACATAATATATACCTACCTAGTACTTCCTTATATATTAAATAGTAGAGAGAAAACCCATTTTACTGAGTACTGACAACTGCGTCTGATTACAAGTGTCATTACCATAATTGTCGATCGTAGAAAGGGGGGGGGTGAACAAATACCCTTAAAATAATTCCTATGCCTCACAAACACATTTTTTGTAGACTTTTGTCTGTTATAGAGTCTGCAGAGGATTTTTGTCTCGGGCCTGACCAGTCTCATCCTGGAAATGTAAACATTCAACATTTTATTTTATCAAAAGTGTTTAATTTCTACCAAACAATACTGATCGAAACTAAAATTAAAATAAATCTTCGCCTACACTATTTTAGGTAGGTGACAATGAACAGAATAGGTTAAAAAAATATAAGAATAATGAATAATTGGAACAGAAGAATCATGAATATTATATTAGTATAATATTATAATATACAAGTACCTACCTACTTAAAACGGTAATGAGGGGCGACGGTCGACGAACCATCAGAATATTCAGAATGGTATAAAGTAGACTATTTTGAGTTATTTTTTCTACCATGGTTACGAAATTAATCAGTAATATTTTGGATTCTGAGCAGAGCAATGAATGTATTGATTTTACAATGTAGGTATGTATGTCAAAACCAACTTACATTAAAAAGAAGATTTTGTATTAGTAAATTGGTTTTAGTCAAAAATAATTAACTGCAGACTTAGATTTTTCACAAAATATTTATGTTAACATTTTATAGACTATAATTTATCTATAATTTTCAAAATATTTTAGAACTATTTTTAAACAATCGAAATTGTTGAATTTTTAGTTTTTTTTTATTTATCCATGATTAAATATTTGCTTATGAGTAAAAGAGATTTACAATTTAATACAAGGTAGGTTCCTCTCAAATTGTTCTTTCCGCAAAAAAAAATCAAAATATATTTTTTTTTTAGTTTATGTTACTCATATAAATATTGATAAATATTTGTATCCCCGCGGTCGAACAACATAAACATTTAAAGCAGGATTCCTCATAAGTTCTGTATAATATAGTCTATAGGTATATATACAGCACAATTTTTCTTGACAAATTTAATTATTTAAACATAAATTAGCGATATTAGTTAGTTTATGTATCGTCCCTATTCCAAAAAATAATATTCGTAGGAATTAGACATTTTTTGGCACTACGTACACTATTTAGTACCTATAAACAATGCAGTTTTCTAAAATCCAAATTAATTTTAAACTATTTATGCGATGAACCTATTCATACCGTCTTACCAATCAGCGGTACATCGTTATTGACATATTTTGACTTGTAAGTTGAGATTGGCTAATAATATAATAGGTACCTAATTATTATAGGTATCATTATTATTTAGGTATTATAATAACATCAATATAATATCGTCGCCTAAGAACCATCATGGCCAATCTCAAAAAATTCAAATATATGTTTTATACATCTATAGATTCGTATTTTCGAGACGCATAAGACCAAGTGATTAGTTTCGATGTTTGTCTAATAGGTTTGCTATAAATATTCTAAAAGTCATCATGACCTATCTAAAATTGTTTTTATCAGTGGTATATCATGGCCTATCTAAAATTTTTATTAGCAGTATCATAGGTGGGATCATGGCCTATCTAAAATTGTTATCAAAAAAAAAAATTGTTATCATGGCCAATCTAAAAATATCGGAACTGCCACTATTAATAGAGAGCCGTCAGCAGCCAAAAACTCGATGAAATCAGTATTACTAATATTATTATTATTATTGACAATAAGATGAAACTTTTTAGAGTTATTTAATGTCAAAAGGTCTACCAACATTCAAAATTCCTAACAAAAAAACAGTTTTTTGTTCACCCTGAAAAGTTGGGAAAACTGAGATTGGCCATGATGGTTCTTAGGCGACGATATATGATTTTAGATTCTGAGTGAAACGATGAATGTATTGATTTTACAATGATGTGTGTTTTTTTTTTTATTTTTTTTTTTATTTTATTTTTTATTTTTATATTTATTTTTTTTGTGTCTGTGTACACGATAAGTAGTCGAAATAATGCTTCGATTTTCGACTTCAGTATCTTGTTCGATTGGAAAGTGAATATCGTTGGTGCATTGGGGAGGTCAAAATTTAAATTTCCCAGTAGTTTTCAAGAGCGCCGGGAAAAACAAAAGAAAAATTAAGGAAAAACGGGAATTTTTACGCAAAATCGATTTTTCAGAAAATTGAATTTGGTTTTTGGTGTAACTTTAAAACAAATGACCGTAGGTACATGCAATTTTCACTGGTTGTTTATATTTGCATCTTCTATACACGATAACATTTTCAAAATATTTTGATTTATTTTGAACAGTTTAGGGACATTTTCATTTTTAGTTTTTTTTTAGTTTTTTTTCTAGAAATATCAATAAAATTTTATTTGTTGGTTGCGAAAGCTTGAAAATTTAATAGAAGGCTCCTAATATATTGTTTCAAGGGCAGATGAAAAATATTAAAATTCCTTAGTCACAATTTTTTTTTATAAGCATTTAAAGTTCAAAAATTGACAAAATATGGAAAAATCACGAAAATTAGCAAATTATTTTGAGTTAAGAATTCGTAAAAATTTTTCTTTTTAAATCTAAGATTTGAAAATCTAATACAAGATTACTCATAAAATTGTCTACCTTTATCAATAAAAAAATCTCTACCGGAAAGTCAAATTAAATTTTTATGAGCGTTTGAAATTCAAATTTTTACAACATTGGATATTCACTCGATTTCTCATGTGGCAATTTCCTTTTTTTGTTGTAATTAAAAAACGAATTACTGTAGATACATGAAAATTTCACTGAATGTTTATATTAGCATTTCCTATACACCATACAATTTTGAAAATATTTTGACTCTTTTTGAGCCGTTTACGGACATTTTCAGTTTTCAATTTTTTTAGTTTTTTTTTTCTATAAATATTAATTAAGTTTTATCTGTTGGGCCAAAAAGTGTAAAAATTTAATACAAGGCTCCTGATATATTGTTACAATATCAGTTGAAAAATATTAAAAATACATAGGCACAATTTTTTTTTATAAGCATTTTAACATCGAATTTTGACAGAATTTTTCAAAATCTCGAAAATTATTAATCATCGTAATTAATAAATTATAAAATGTTCAGTTTTTATAGCTAAGGATTGAAAATTTAAAACAAGATTCCACGTAAGTAGTTAATTCTCTTACCGAAAAATCTAAAAAATATACAATCACAGTTTATTTTTATAGTCATTTTATGTTCAAATTTTGACGAAATTACATATTAAAAAACCTAGTTATTTTGTTGTGATTATATAATATTATTCGTGGGTACCTACTTGAAACTTCTAAAGTGTACTATTATATATATATGATAGTATCAGGGTTTGTTGTTGGTGTATAACGTGTTATTAGTACCTAATGGATATTGTGATAATGTGATATGATTAATTTGGAATTTATTATAGGTCAATTTTTTTTTAATACCATAGATATGTATATAATTTGTCTTAACCTAGACTGACATACCGTCTTCGCTCAGAATCGTTTTTTCTTATACAATGATATTGTATCATTGAATTCAAATTTAATAGCATCAATTATACAGTGACCCACTTGTAACCTACTGTACAGCAGAGCGACATCCACTTACCCACCTTTTTTTTTTTGACAACAATTTGTTCAGAGAAAACCTACAGTATTACTAAAAAATGACTTATAAAAATATAAATATATAACAAAATATCCTTACTAAATATCCTCCCTACTTAGAAGTATAATAATAGGCTGACCGTCTCTGCCCAGAATTAATTTTCGTATGCAATGATTAATCATTGAATTAAAATTTTAATTACAATGACCAACTAAATGATGAGGCACAATGAAATAGGTGACCGACAAGATATTACTATACACCAAAGGTGGGCATTAACTATTTGAAAAGTTAAAGTTCAGTTAAAAAGTTAATTTTTTTAAACTTTTTAACTTAACTAGTAAGTTTATTTTCTAATCAACTTATGAACTTGAATAGTTTAATTTACAATTGAAATAACTTAGCTTTTCTCAGTTGATTTAAAAAAATCCATTAAGTTAAAACATTTTGAAATTGTTCGTTTATACTTAAATATTACGAATTTCGAACGCTCATAAAAATTTAATTTGACTTTCTTATAGACATTTTTTTTTGATAAAGGTAGATAATCTTAGAAGGAATCTTGTATTACATTTTCAAATCTTAGATTTAAAAAGAAAAATTTTTACGAATTTTTAACTCAAAATAATTTGCTAATTTTCGTGATTTTTCCATATTTTGTCAATTTTTGAATTTTAAATGCTTATAAAAAAAAATTGTGACTAAGGATTTTTAATATTTTTCATTTGCCTTTGAAACAATATACTAATAGCCCACTATTTAATTTTCAAGCTTTTTTAACCAACAAATACAATTTTATTGATATTTTTAGAAAAAAAACTAAAATAATATGGAAAATGAAAATGTTCCTTAACAGTTCAAATCAAATCATAATATTTTGATCATTTTATCGTGTACAGAAAATGCTAATATAAACATTCAGTCAAAATTTTATGTATCTACGGTCATTTATTTAAGGGTTGCACCAAAACCAAAATTATTTTTTTCGAAAAAGATTGTGTGTAAAAATTCCCGTTCTTTTTTAATTTTTCTTTTGTTTTTCACGGCACTTTTGAAAACTACTAAAAAAATTATACTTTTGACTCCCCAAAGTACCAAAATTCCATTAGATGGATAATTACGAACGTTTGGATGTATTTTATAAGGATTTCACAGAATTTCTGGCAGGGTAGTCACTAGTCATACATAAGTACATAACACATTAACACACACACATATTACGTATACCTATATATTCATATTCACATCTAAGTTATTAAATTAATTTGGATGGGGTAACCTCGTTTAACTACATTTACGATAATAAAAAAGTATTTTCTTCAACAGTATCTTTTCTGACAGGAAATTGAATCAATCTGGTTGGTACTTTGTGGGGTCAAAAGTAAAAATTTCCCAGCAGTTTTCAAAAGCAACGTGAAAAACAAAAGAAATATCTATTATTAATATTATTTGAATTATTATGAGTATTTGATCTATAAAAATCCAATTTTGGACAAGTAATTTATTACCTAGTATCTGGTTCTATTGGTAAATATTTAAATTTTTAAGAAATTGTTGTTTTTAGTGACTTAAAATGGTGTAAAAAAAAGTTCAAAGCTTATGAAATAATTAGTGTCTTACATTAAAATTAATATTTAATATCCAATAAATTGTCATATTATATATAACTAGTATAGGTGCTCGTATTGAACACGTTACAAATACTTTATTTCTATTGATAATATATCATGCCCTATAGTGGGCTCTGTGCAATAACATATATGCATAATATACAGCATAATATATATTTTGTTAGCTAGTTAGCTAATATTATTATAGAATAAACATAATACTGATAACAATACAATCTGAATGAGCGCCACTCACAGCAAGATTGACAAGAATTCTAAATGGCAAAACTATACTCTAGTCTCTAATATAGAACATTCTAAAGAAAAATATAAAATTACTAAGCAAATTGGAGAAATTCAAATCCACGGAGAGCTTTATTACACATCGTTTTTCTCGTAAAATCGCAGGGTTTTTGATTTTTTCGATGTAACTTGTTGTTACATTTTTTTGGTCATTGATCAAAAGCTTAAAAATTCAATAATATCAAATAAAACCAAATAAATTACATAACAATAATAACGTTTATTAGTATAAATACTAAATGTAGGTACACAATATTACGGAAATATAGCCATATATTTTATAATTTATTGGTAGGTATCATCTTTTTACATAAACACTTCTTTTGATCCAGGGCTAGAATTCTGACCGCAGGGCAGAAGTAACCTCTGTCAGCTACTGCAGATCATTGGCTATTAATTCCACAGTGGCTTTTAAACGTCGCTGCAGTCTTGGCTCCCTCCCCTCTCGCCTTTATTACGCCTGTGTAATACGCCAAGGTGAGCTTTTGTCCTGAGTTCACAGCTCTTTTGTGTCCAGCTAGACGCCGTTTTGTTCGCCGGACACTTTGAACAAATCCTCCGTTTAGGCTCGCCTTTTTTTGGCGTTCGCCCGGCAGACATTTTTTTGTCCTCTCGTTTGTTGAACCGTTTCGTGCATCGGCACCGGCTTCGGCTCTTGCGTTGTCTTGCGCCACGTCGTGACTCGTGGTCGTTCCCGTTTCCTCTAGTAATACTCGTTTTTAGTTTTTACCTACAGCTTTTTCCACAGTGGTTATACAGCGGTGATATAACCGCTGTGGAAAAAGCTGTTGGTAAAAACGAGTATTACTAGAGGAAACGGGAACGACCACTACGTGGCGCAAGAAAAGGAAAAGACACGGAAAATTTAAATGCTTATAAAAAAAAACTGTGACTAAGGATTTTTAATATTTTTCATTTGCCTTTGAAACAATATACTAGGAGTCTTCTATTAAATTTTCAACTTTTCGTAACCAACAAATAAAATTTTATTGATATTTTTAGAAAAAAACTAAAAAAAGATGGAAAATGAAAATGTCCCTAAACAGTTCAAAATAAATCAAAATATTTTGAAAATGTTATCGTGTATACAAAATGCAAATATAAACAACCAGTGAAAATTTCATGTATATACGTTCGTTTCTTTTAGAGTTACACCAAAAATGAAAATCGATTTTTTGGAAAACCGATTTTGCGTAAAAATTCCTGTTTTTCCTTAATTTTTATGTTGTTTTTTCCCGGTGCTTGTGAAAACTACTGGGAAATTTTTACTTTTGACCCCTCAAAGTACCAACTAGATTCACTTTTCTATCAGAAAAGATACTGTTGAAGAAAATCCAAGCACTTTTACTGTCCTAAAAGGCTAAAACGTGATGACAGACACAAAAAAAAAAAAAAAACACACATCATTGTAAAATCAATACATTCATCGTTTCACTCAGAATTTAAAATAGATTAACTTTTTTTAAACTGAGTTAAGTTAATATTTTTTCTATATGAACTTTTAACTTATCGATTTAAATTTATAATTGGTTAACTGCTAACTTTTAACTAATCGATCTTGTGTCCTCTTAACTTAATTTAACTTGAGTTAATTATTTTCATTAACTTGCCCACCTTTGCTATTCATCAGAGTGCCTTCCCCGAGTTCTTATATTTATGTTCTTAAATGTATAATATATTACAATCATATTATATTCCCCATTAAAAAAAAAAAAAACAGATCTATGTTGATCGATGAACTTAAATTGTATACCTAGTGGAAACTGGAAGTAGTAGAAGGCTACTGATTGATATTGAATTGTTACACTTCATGTAGGTTCACTCCAGCAGCGTCCATATACCAATTTTAGTGGAGGGCGGTGAAGGGGTGAACTCAATATAATACATAATATATTATTTATATTGTAGTACAAACAATAGTACAATACTGCAAAGCTGGTTTATCGTATAGGATTCGGTATTAATTTTGGTTAGTATATAATTTATTATTAGTTATTACTATGGTAGGTAAATTTATTAATTAAAAAAAATAGTATATTAAGTTATCAATCAAATTGTTTTGGTAATATAATATTTTATAATATAATTTCAATAAATATTTGAATTTTGAATGTGTAATAATTTAAAATTAAACCTTGGTATATCGCGTGTACCTATATAGAATAATACTACCTATAATGATATAGTAATAGAAATTTAATATAATATTGCCTATATTACAATAATTTAACATTCTATTTTTGAGTCTTTAAGTTACTCTTAAAGTCTTGAGATATTAATACTTTAAAATTTTATTAAAATATAGTTTGAGTAAATAATAAATATTAAAACGAAGTATATAAATAATTAATTTTTAGCAATATTAACAATTATGTATTTTTTATGTTGTACTTACCCATACCTATACTTAGTAGGTACTTAGTTTGTATAAATATAAAACAAATAAACTCATCATTATTATATTATCTCTATGACGATTTACAAATTAGGATATTTTATTTACTAAATAACTAGGTAGGTATAGGTATTAATGTCTAGAATTCACGTTACCTACAAATGTAGATAGTAACTATGTAGGTAGGTACCTAGCTACTACCTACTATAATATACGTGATTGTTCATGGGGAATAATAAGCGTTTTTTGGCGTGAATAATCGACATAACATTTTAAATGGCATTTAAACCATTAAGTAAACTTAAACGACTGAGTATTTTTTGTTACTAGGTGAAATAAAAATGTTTATTTAGACTCGTAGCCTCGTAGGAAATCATGTAAAACTTTTAGCAAATGGTTTTAGGTGATACTGTGATAGGAAAAGCCGGATTAAGACATTTTGCGTCCCGGGACAGGTATTTTTCGATTATTGATTACCATATATAAGTATATAACATACGCAATACTGCCCCCTTTTAATCCGACTCCGGTGATAGGAAAATATAATTTATAGAAGTAGGTAGTATTATATTTTAGAATGTTAATACATTGCTTGGTTGTTTTGTAATATCGGTATTATGTTTGGTGATTATAATAATAATAATAATAATATTAAGAAAATTATAATAAGTATTGTTAAATAATTAAAATAAAGAAAGAAAGACAATAATATTAAATACCTATAGTTTATTAATTATTATACAGGCATAAAGCTGCCTGTCATCTAGAGTTGATGCATTTTGAAAAATTCATGATTATTAAAAATTCATGTTAAAGTATACTTTAATTGTTAATGTTTTAATTTTCTGCGATTAATACTTTTTGAATTACAATAAAGAAACTACCTATTAACTAAAATCATTTGATGAGAAGCTATACGTATTTATCTCATTTTGTAGAAATTTTAACTTCTACAGCGTATAAAAGTATTAGTAGAACTTCACTTGATTTTAGATTCTAAGCAAAACGATGAACATGTATTGATTTTACAATGTTGTTTTTTTTTTAAATTTTTAATTGGTTTTTGTGTCTATGTCATCACCGTTTTGGGGCAGTAAAATTACTTCGATTTTCTTCAACGGTATCTTGTTCGATAGGAAAGTAAATCCAGTCAGTGCATTCGAGAGGTCTAAATTTAAAATTATTAAAAGATTTCAATTTTTCAAAAGCGCAGGAAAAACCAAATACAAAATAAATTAAGAAAAAATGGTAATTTTTACGCAAAATAGGTTTCGACTTTCGGCAAAATGTATTTTGGTTTTTTGGTAAAAACTCTAAAACAAACAACCGTAGACAAATACATTGTGTTATGACAAATACCCACATGACATTTTCAATGAATGTTTATATTAGAATTTTGAATAATAGAACTCAAAACAATGTTGAGTTGTTTTGAGCTGATTTCGGACCTTTTCAGTTTCCACTTTTTTTTTGTTTATTTTTTCTATAAACGTTAATTAAATTTTATTCGTTGGATCATGAAGCTTGAAAATGTAATACAAGGCTCTTTATATATGTTTCAATAGCAGTTAAAAAACATTAAAAGTACATATTCACACATTTTTTTTTATAAGGATTTAAACTTTAAAATTAGAATTTTGACAAAATGAGTAAAAATTATAAAAATGTGCAAATTATAATAAGTTAGAAATTTATAAAAATTTTTCTTTTTAAATCTAAGATTTGAAATTTTATACAAGATTCCTCATAAGATTACCTACCTTTATCAAAAAAAAAAAAAAAAATGTCCACCGGAAAGTCAAATTAAATTTTTATAAACGGTTGGCAGTTCAAATTTAAAAAAAAAACCTTGGATATTCACCAGATTTCCCATTTACCAATTTTCTTATTTTGCAGTAAATTGTAATTCAGTAACAAATTACTGAAGATACTTAAAATTTACACCATATGTTTATCTTATCAATTACGTATCCACATAAGTAAGTTATTCTATAAACAAAACATCTAGGAAATATAAAAACAGTTTTTTTTATAACTAATTTATGTTGAAATTTGGACGAAATTTCATATTAAATAACCAAGAATAACAATTTAGTGATTTTGTAGTAATTTAAAAATATTATTTGAGGGTAGGTACTTAAAATTTCTTATGTATAGGTATTATACTATTATAGTATATGCAAATAATATTAATTCAACTTACAGGCTATCGTATTAAATATACCTATATATATATATTATATATTATATAAAATATACTAGGCTGACAAACAGTCTCCGTTCAGAATCGTTTTTCGTATACAATATTATGATATTATATCATTGAATTAAAATTTAACACCATCCATTATAGTGACTCACTTGTTACTTACACTGTACAGTAGAGCGACACCCACTTAGACTCTTTTTTTTTTATTATTATTATATTCAAAGTGTACAATATGATACCTTTTAAGTTTTTATACATTTTCAAGCTTTTTGATTGAGCATATTACAATGCTTTTAATATTATTTAAAAAAAAAAAAAATCGATACTTAATTTTAAATGTTTGGACAGCATCTCAGAAAGAGTTAAAATATTTTGAAAATTTTATTATGTACCTATATAATAAAATGCTAATTTTTAAGGTTTGGTAAAAATTTCAAGAATTTTTTAGAATTACAACAATACAATAAAATCAATTATGTTAAAAATTGAATTTTGTAAAAATCACTGTTTTCATTTATTTTTGTTCCTAATTATTGAGGAAAGTAGTGCCTACTTGCAATTTTTTACTTTTTACTATCCACAGTACTTACTAGATCAACTTAGCTACTTGGATGAAAAAACACACATCATTATAAAATCAATACATTAATAATAATAATCGCTAAAATCAGAATTTACCTGTAGTATAAGGCGAGAAAAACAAGCCAATCAAGATGTGATCAATATAACACACAAACTGGATGGATTTTTTTTTGCAATTTGCAAAGTACGTTATTTATTGATTTGTTCTAGTCACAGATCATTGAAAATCATTATGTGAATTTTTTTTTTGTAATATCTTATTAATTAAATGGGTCTTTCAAAAATGGATGGACAACTCATAATTTAGCTCTGTTGTCTGGTTCATAAGATAAAGGAAGTAATTGAACTTATTATTATAACCCCGATTTCAATACCTTGGACTTTAATTACATTCCGATGCAGCTGGGTCGATGATTCATCATCCCTTTCTGCAGGTATTATTATCACAACACAAAATAGATGTAACAGTGTAACACCTTACACCACCGTACGCTGCATATATGTATCAATACAGTTTTCAGTAAACTTTTTCTTTACCAATATAGGTTTTCAAATTCTATGTACACCTGCAGTAATAGTGGTTGTTGAAATCTCCTCCCTACCATTGATTACACACACTCACACACATACCATTATACACGTATATATCATATTATTATGCCTAGGTACGTGTTCAAACGTTTTGGCGGAGGAATCCTTTGGGATAACACATGTAAATTTGTTTATCTGGAAAAAAAAGAACCCTCGTTGTACTCATTTTGTTGGAACAGTAATGGACGGTATATACACACTTCACACACGCACACACAAAAATATATATCGGCGAAAGAGACAATATATATATCACCTATACTGCGTCCCATATATATATATATATATATATATATATTGTACGAAAAGGGTCGTCGTAGGGAAAAGTGGAGGGTTTTTTTTTTACCATTATTCGTTATTTTTATTATTTTTATGTGAAACGTATTGAAACTCATAGCGGGCGCGTTTGTCACCGAAAATCGACGATAGGGATCTTTGGCTAAAAGCTTGTTGCCGGGGTTTTCTCTCCAAGGCCAAACCCTTCGTCCCCCCACAACCACTGCAGTTACACTCCCTTTCCGAGCGCGCGCGCTTTCCTACGGTTTTCCGAACGACGGAACCGCGTCGAGTCGCCGGCGGCGGATCGACCTTTGCGCTGCGCATGTTGTGTGTACACACCCCCTCCGTCAGTTTCCCGGAATACTACTACTATATAGTATATAGTATAGTAGTAGTATTGGTAGTAGTATTGGTGTGGTGGTAGTAGTAGTAGTAGTAGTAGTAGTAGTAATATTACTACAGCCGTCAGCCACTATTACTACGCACTACGACGCGGTATTTCGTTTGTTTCTCTCTTTTTATGCACTAATTTTCTTCTTTTAACCCTTCGCCCGACCCAGCTCTGGCCACCCTCATTCACCTCCAACCCTTCTCAATCCATAATGTAATATTTAACGTATATATAAACACAAACACACGCACGCGCGCTCCCTCGTATATACTTGTCGTGTGTATATACATAGGTACTATACGCGTCCTGCTCCTGACGCACCACACCGCGCCGCGCTCTCCGTTGTAGTAAAATCCTCCCGGGAATCGCTCTCGCGCGCGTTTTCCGCGCCCGCACACGTCGCGCGTATATACATGTACGCCCGGCCCGCGTATATATACGCCGACAGCGGTGGCGCGCGAATAGTTGTGCGACGGATCAACCGTATACGACGTACATATTGTATATGCGCGTTCGCTAGTAATCTTCCATGCGATTATATACCCAGGTCTCCTGCACCGGAACGCACACAAACGCTGCCTCTCGCTCTGTATAAGCTCTCATATTATATATATGTAATACAATATATACCCCCAACACACGACTTTATAGTATACTACACGGCGGCGAACCGTATATAATATATATGTATACAAATGATACATATATAATAATATTATGCACATAAACATATATTATTATTATTATATAATTGGTATCGCGCGATAATGCATTATTCAAGGAACATTATATTCACCCTCCCCCCACCCACACCTACTCAATGCTGTATCACCTCCAATTGCGTCGCCGCCGCGCCACCGGCGTTAAATCGATATCTGCGATACGTATCTCCCGGCACGAGCGCATTTATTGTTTTTTCCGCGGGTTTTTGTTTTTTTATTATTGTTTTTTTTTTGTTCCGTCGTACCTAAACAAATAATATAACACGACGATTTATTACGTTTATCACGCGTTTTATTCCCCGCATGGCCGCATCGTCGTCTTCTATAACGATAATATGTGTATTACTCACGCGTACATCGACGTCTACATATATAAAATATGTATTATGGTTAGAAGTGGCGCCATTAAGGGGGGGAGGGGGGTTGATTCATATCCCCACTCTTGAATTTTTTTTTAAACTAGTTTTAAATTCTTTGAACTGGCACAGACACACCGCATTTATGTCCCTAGGTACCTATACTATATTAATCAACACTATTATATAGTATTTTATAGAAATAGTATAAAAAAAAACCCCGAATCCCTCAGGTAAGCTAGCTGTGACATCATAACTAAGATAACAATATCACTTCGTAATAAATACAGAATAACATTGCACAAATATTATATAATAATATATACCACAGAGCGGTCGAATATTGTTTTATCACGGAGCGACGACGCATATCTGCAGTAACGTCGTACCTAAGATGTATGTACCTATACTATATTATACCGTATAATAGGACATGGGGTCCATAGTTTGTATTAAATAAATAAATAAATAATGAACCATATCAATTATTGTATGTGAAAATGATTTAAATATTATGCGCAATTATATTTGTTTCCGCGTGTGTAGGAGGTGCACACATATAATAATATAACACATACAATAACATTTGTTGGGCTGTACGGTATGGGTAAAAGTTGAAAATGTCGCACCCCCCCACCCTCCCATCAGCGATAGATCACAATATGACCATATTAGTCGTATAGACAGTGACGGGATCCAGTATCAATTTTTAATCCATATCAATTTTTTATTCGGTGGATAGGTGCAAAAGTACGACACTATTTACAACACCAAAAATACGGTCTACAATGAATTCAATTAATAAAATATATTAATATTAATATTATAATACTATGGTGCTTTGAGGTGGGGGAATGTTGCCTCCTCCAGGATTCACCGCTGGTATAGACGCGACGAGCCACAGGCTCAACTACAGGGTTAAAATTCCGAGGTGCTACCAACTGTTAATTGATAAATTAGCCCATATAGAGGGGCTAGTTATGGAGCCCCCTCCTCCTAGTTGAGCCACTGCGTCGAACATTCTCTGTTGCATATAGTCGTACCTGGGCTCATCTCACGAGCATATACACTCTACAACACGCTCGTTATCGTATCGTATTATATCGAGCCCTATTAAGTAAAAGGGCGTAAGCGACATTTTCATTTTTTTACAGGAACTAAAAAAAAAAAAACATTTAAAATCGAATATCGGATGGATTTTCATGAAAATCAGATGTGTAGTTATAAAAAAATTATTTCGAAAATACAATTACAGAATAAAAATTATATTTATAATATTGTGTAACTTATGTCGCTTACAACCAAATAAATGTTCGAATATAGCTCAATGGTGCTTATACTTTTCACTTTTGGCGCTTACAACAAATATTTCGTCGTGTTGATTAGTGCATGGCGCTTACATTAGTCTTATACTACTCCATGCAACAAAGTCGCTTACGTATTTTTTTCGAAATTAATGTGACTTACGATCAATTTTGAAGTTATTTAAACGACATGTCGCTTTCGCCCAATCTTTAAATGGCAAAATGACATGCTTAGGTTTATATTGTAGCTTAGCCATTTTACAGATCGATGAGTCAGAATTTTAGAAAAATTTTGATACCAATATCTCATTTTCGCCAAAATTTTCGTTTACTAATAGGGTTCGATATTATATTATTATACTGTTATAATAATATCGAGTCGCAACTACGTCGATCGGAACTATATTATTATTATGCAGCACGTTTCGTGTGTAATAATATACGGCCCATATGCTTGTGAGTATGTAAAAGCTCCTTTAAAAAAATAAATCCACTACTCTATAATACATGTCATATAACGCGTATATGATATACATTATATTGTATTACCATAGAGTTTCTACTCGGCGACGTATCTGATCTAATATGTATCTGTTTTCGCGTATAGACAGTACAAGCATATATATAAATATATATATACAGTATACATTTTCTCCGCCATCAATATATATGCGTTCCTGTGTATCCTGCGTTCCTGTGTTCTGTACATGGATAGTTAACTGCTGTTCTAGTGTTTTCCTTAATATACTGAATGTTCGATGTACGCGTGTGCATTCCGTTCTCACATAAATAGTTTAGACGTTTTTTGTGCGTATGGTTCCGTAGATTATGGATCGTATTATTATATTTTATTACAATGCGTGAAGCTAACCCCGTCCCCCCTCCCCCTCGTGATCAAATATTCATCACTCCAGACGATTCCCTCACCCTGCCTGCAGTTTTTACTTATCGTTCATATTTTTTTCGACCAACGATATTGCAGTGCAAAGCTCCATAAAATAATATTGTATACCTACATAGAGGTAAATAATCCCGGTTCCTCCGGTACAGTGACCAGAATTACTATGATGAAGATGTTGTGTAATTATTATACCGAAGTTCTATTATCTAATTAACCGGGAAACTTTATTCTGAACATTTTTATTTTCAAATTTCAACAATAAACGCGAGTATAGAAACTGAATACTGAAACTCTGTGGAAATAAGATAATCTGCGACACCTAAATACATCTACTTCGGCACTGAATAGGGGAAAACACAAGCTAGAATAACGACGCCCCATAGATCCACCACTGTCGTATAGCTATATATAGTATTTATAATATTTATAAATTTACACGGATACGACTATTATATTTTAAAGTTAATTATTCACTACGTACATTATAATAATGTGTAATATAATATTTATTGTATTATTTGTATTTTATTAAATACCTAGTCTATTTATAGCCTATAGGCATTTAAATTATAATGACATTAATACAAAACAAGTTAAACTATGACAAAATTTTTTATAAGTACCTAGTGTAATATTATTGAACAGTCATATTATACATTTCCCGCCATAGGTACATATTAATAAGTTATACACGAAATCATGAAAATAAAATTTTTATCAAATACGTTTGCAAAACTTCTTGCTACTTATAAGTGAAATTATGTAATTTTTAATGTAAGCGTGAAAGTGGAAGTTTATAATTTTCGAGAGAACTCTACAGAAATATTTATTAATTATGGCAGTAATTAATTTATTTTTCCTTTTCGATAACGATGATATTTATAATTATATTATTATTACATATTTCACCAAATTATAACCTTAGGCGCCATAGCCTATAAGTAAATAACTTTTAATTGATCAACTAATTTACTAGTCTTAATTTAACTCTCAGAAAGAACGAATTTTAAAATTTTTTCCATCAGTTCTTGATTTTTTTTCAGGTTTTAACTTTTGCATATAATATTTTAATAATATTAAGGAAAAATATAGATACACCTAAAATACAGTGATAGGAAAATCCATCACTGATTCTGAGTACAAAATGTGCCACTATTTGTTATAAAGTTTAAAATTTATAAAAAAAAAGTGGGCAAATTAGTGTCCTTCTGATGTTCAGTAGGTTACAAGTGGGTTACTGTAATGGATGTTGATAAATTTGAATTCAATGGTATAATATCATTGCATATTTGCATTAGAAAAACGATTCTGAGCGAAGACGGTCAGTCAGCTTATGATATTACTAACTATATTTGGTGATATTATTATGAATAAAGTAATTTATATATAACCTATTTACGTGGAACCTTGTTTTAAATTTTCAATCCTTAGCTATAAAAGTTGAACATTTTATAAATGTTTAACTACAAAATAAATGTTAATTATTAAATTTCAAAATATTATAATAATTATGATATAATATTATATATTGAGTCAAAATTCAAACTTTAAATGCTTATGACAAAAAAAATTGTGCCTATGTATCTTTATTATTTTAAACTACTATAATAACTATATGCTAAGCGCCTTGTATGAAGTATTCATGCATTTTTATCTAACAAATTAAATTGTATTGTCATTTATAGGAAAAAAAAAACAAAAAATATTATAAAATAGAATTTTCTAATATAAATGTTCAGAGAAAATTGCTTATACCTACGCTCATTTGTTTTAAGGTTACACCAAAAACCAAAATCAATTTTCTCGAAAACCGATTTCATGTAAAAATTCTCGTTTTTCCTTAATTTTGTTTTTGTTTTTCCCGGCGCTTCTCCTGGGTATTTCTTATTTTTGACCCCCTAAAGTATCAACTAGATTCACTTCCCTATCAGAAATGATGTTGTTGAAGAAAATCTAAGCATTTTTACTTTCCTAAAAGGTGATTATATGCACAAATAAAAAAAAAATTAAAAAATTAAAAATAAACACACATTTATTGTAAAACTAATACATTCATCGTTTCTCTCAGAATCTAAAATAGATATTATTCTCAAAATACACTAAAATACCTGCGGTTTTTTATAATAATTAATTCATAAATATAATATTAGTTTTTATACCTATTTAAATATATTATATTATCATATCTGTTGGTCGGCGCTGGCTATAGGCAATTTCGGTACATTGGCGTGTAGGTGGATTTCGAACTGTATCATTTTCTATTAACAGTTTGATGGCAAACAATGACAAATTTGCGGATTTAAAATAGAACGACAACAGAACGATGACTGACTGACTTTTTTACAATAACTGTCAACATTATAAAATTTATTGTTCCACCTATAGCAGCGTTCTTGGCACATATGACAACAAGATTTATACTCTAATATATAATTAATCTTCCACTTAGCCGTAAACCAATCAATTTTCAATCTAAAAGATATTTCAAAATAATAGATTATTATCTGAAATAAATTTTCCTGGAAAATATGGATAAAACAGAATTTTTTCCAATTAATTGATTTAATTTATTTTCTGTGTACCAAATCTTATACTCAAAGTTATAAAATTATATAGGGAATTCGCCAATTCACCAATTCAGGTTTGTAAGTTGTCTAACTTAGTGTACCAAATATAGTAGGTCCTATGATAATAGTTTGAAAAAAATTGTGGGAGCCATGAAGGTTGGCAAAATTATAGTAATTGATATTAATCTATTAACATTTTACAATTTGTGAAAGTTTTCTTAGTAGGTACCTATCTTTTATATAATAAATTGTTACAGTAAAAAATTTTTACCCTCGTAATTTTAAAACTATTTTGATGACTATGTATATGCATTTTCATAACTCAGTTACTAGGTCGGTACTCATTAACATTTTGATTTAAATAAATCAAAATTTTCAATAATATTATCATCCACTTTATAATTTACAGTATACCATAGGACACTCAATAAACAGTACAAAAATGAAATTATAAACAATCCTTAAAAATCCTTAAAATTCCAAAAATTATAATTTAAATAAATTCATTATTATTAAAGAAAATAATTGTTGTGAGCATACTTGGTGAATAACTCTGTATATAATAAACATAATGTTTTTATATAATACTGCTGAGAATTTTCATTTGGTTTTGACTCGGAATAACAACATATTTAAAAAAAACTATTAACGATAGCCGGCACGAATCTAATAGTTTTGATTAAAATGAATTATTCGACCATTTGACATTTAAATCCAATGCATGTATGTAAATTAGCAGGAAAAGGGCATGACAGGGATTTAACCCTTGTAATTCTCTTTGTTCTCGACAATTCCTGCGTAATATACCTATCGTTCATATTTCAAAAACTATGAGAAATAAAATCGTCAACATTTTAACACTAGTTAGTAGGTACGTGCCTATAAAATATATTTTAATATTCTAAAATTTTATAGTATAGCTCTAATAATGGTTTTATCACTATTCACGATGTAGTATTCGACAGGATTTTAGAAAATATATTATAGTTGATTAAATTAAAATTTAATAAAAAAAAAAATACCCGTTAAATGATAAACTATATATTTTGTATACGCCTATAGTTTGGATTCTATAAGTGTTTGACCAATTGACTTATCTTATATTTATATTTTATATTTTAACTTTATTTTGTATACCTAACAATGTAATTTATTTGTTGTAGGCATTTCAACGAATATGAATTCAACATTAAGTATAATAGAGTACAATAGAGTATAAAAGAGTATAATATATATTATTATTTATCATCATGACATTATGTATTTGTTAAATATTTTTGAAAATTTTTTTACACCTATATTATAATAATATTTCTTGATAAAATTTTGTTTGTTTATCGTTATTATAAAACAAACAAGTTGCAGACAGTTTTCTCAGAAATCATAGTTTAGCAATGAAACAACATTTTCCCTAAACTTATAATATCAAGTGATTTCAGCATATTTTGTTTGCATTTTTTTTTATCGACTAGGTTTTCTTCGTAATCAACGCGTTTTGATAGGTGTTAATCGAATCGACTTTTGACAAAATAGCACATTTTTGAATCGTTTCGAAACATTTTTTTAGCATGCCAATCATAAAAAAAATTGAAAATGCACACATAGTAACATTTCGTTTAAATTATAGTTACGTGATTGCTATTGTGACGTGTTAATTATAATGTATTGTGTTTCAAATTGTTTTCCCCAGCCCTCAGTGAAAATTCACAAAACCCTTTCATCTTTTTGCCATATTCGCAAATCGTAATATACACGCATAGACGAGCGTGTGCGTAGGTACCTATACCATGCATGTTTCGTAGATATATAACACAAATCTCTAGAGATTTAACGGTATTCGGTTTTCCGAATTGGAATTTGCACTCGGAGACTTCAAATCCTAGTCATAATAGTTATAATAATATCATACTAGGCTGTATTTATGACTCGGGATTTCAAACCTGTTTATTATGTGTACCTAAATGTATATTATATAGTATTATGCACACACATTTCGGTGGCGTAATTTCGTATGTGTATGTGTCGGGAAAGGCTGAAGAGAAATGATAGAAAATATATATATATACACGGTATATGCATGGTATGCGCAATATACACACTTACATATTGTATAAATCTTTAAAAACACTGCGTACAGGGGATGATATATTATATCCCAATAAAAGACCTTTTCACGATATCGGTTTTGTCCGCCGAAATATATTATATACCTTAACGAATCGTTTATGCACATGCCACACATATATTATATATCATACGTCGTAATATACATTATATGGTTATAGTGATGCATGTTTCGTACGTTATTATTATATTATACTTTGAATATCGTCACGTTTCGAGCTATAGTGTTTGACCGATAACTTTTCCCATACCACGCAATAGGTTGTACCTTTATTATAGGCGGTATCCGGTAAGCGGTACTCTAATATTATATCGCGTCTTGTACACAGATATATTTACAATTTATATGTCTCTATGTCAGTCGTAGTAAAAATAGTTAAGTTTATAGTTTGAATACAAGTAATCGTATTTACTATTTACAAAGAGAATTAGTTAAGCTATATTAGTATAAACTGCGTGTTATATCGCTTAGGCAAATTAATACTGAAAACTACTAGGATCAAAGCCGATTAATATCATACTTATGAGATTAAATTAATATAGATACAAGAATCGCGTATCTATATTAAAACATTTTGAATATTACTATATTGGTAGGTGCTGTTGTTTAAAATAAACTATAAAGGCGCCTTCACAGCTCACCGTGAAACGTGAAACGTGATAATATATAACTTGTTCCCGTAAAAATATTCTTAACCACGACTGTCAACCATACGGTAAACACACGCTCTGAGTAGGATTGAACTCAACTATACGGTATAAGCGGTATAGATAAGGTATTAAGAAAAAAATGATGGTTAACCATTAGATAACCACATGGTTCAACCAATCACAGTTCTAGAATATATCACGTTTCACGGGGAGCTGTGAAGGCGCCTTTAATCGTTTTTGTTCTTAGAATTGGTAACCTTTGTTCGGAGAATATATAGGTACTAAGTGCTCAAGTCCAGAGCATATAATATTTAGATTATCGATCAGATGTTATTTCAGACTGGCTCAATAGGACTAAAAATGACCTCCACCCGAGAACTGATGTTCTGTACGACTGCGACTGTACCCTACTGAATCGTTGTTGGGCGAGTCCCACAATATGGTTGAAGACATCACAAGGAAGTAGGAAGACCAGAAGAGGAAGCGACAGATGGCGTAACGCCATACAGAGAAGCGAACGGGGTACCATTGTTGTTTGTTTATTATATCATATTATATGTATATATTATATTTAGTGGCGTAGCCAGGGGGGTGTGTTTTGGGTGTTGAAACATCGGCCCATCGGCCGTATTTCAGATTTATACAAAACAATATGTTGTTATGTGTGGTTCTATTTCATATTTTATATTATTATTAATATGAAGATCGATGACTAGAATAGAGGGTGTGTAAAGCCCCTCATTTGTTATATATAGATATAAGACTAAAACATCCCCTAAACAAATCCTGATTGCACACCTGTATACATTTAAATTAGGTATACATATACTCCGTAGTCCGTTGTATAGGGGAGTCAACTCAAATTAAATTTGTATACACTATTATAAAATATAACTGAGTAAATACAATATTATTGAATTACACGTTTTTAATGATAAACTGAATTTTATTTTATAGTTATTTTATGTAATATTATTGTTACATAATAATGAATACTCTAGATTATTCTCACGGGACTTGGCCAAAAAAAAGTATCTTTACTCAAAATTGAACCGAAACTAGTCTCGAGGGATACCTATAGAGGTCAATCGAATGTTGTCCGTTTTTTTTTTTGTAAGTGGAGATGATCATAATGGTCATAAAACGATACGAAAGAGCCAATTTTCTATTTTATCAATATACCAATTTAATAGTATAACTATAAAGTTGCATTCACACCGTACAGTGAACTAGGTGTTAGTTTTTAGATCGTTATACATACTTATTATTATATCAACAAAAATCAGTTTTGATTTTATCATCATTATTATTAAATTATTACGATAACATAAATTTGACAGTTCCACATTTAGGAATGGTTCACTAATCATTATACAATGTTGAATGGATATTATTTTACCATTTCATCACTCAAATTGTTGTGAATTTTCCAATGTGTATGTAACTGAAAAATGAAATACAACCCGTCTCTCAATTTTCGATCAATCTAATAACCTCAAAACTCTGTTTTCCGGAACAAAAGAAAAATTATGTTTGCTAATCAAATATTTCTCTTTCCATATAAAAATGTATCTTACATATTGATTTACACATGAATTAATTTCATAAATTATTTAAATTATAATACTTATTATTATAAAATAAATATTTAATTTTTTTTGAAGAGTTTTGCCATACATTTCTATAAATATTAATTCTTACCATATTATTTATATAAAGTTTGTCTGTATAAAAACGCACTACAAAACTTTAAAATTTAAAATCGATATTCTTCACGCAACAATTTCAGAGTTTATCTTTAGTTTGACATTTGTATAAATGATGCCCTTTTAAATATATGATATTTAGCTCATATGGCTTGTATAAATTATAAGATAAATAAAATTACTATCAAATATGCCGAGTAAAATAAATATAAAATTCATACATTTAATTAAATATTCTTTTGTGCCTGGTTTGGCTAAAATTGAATTGCAATTAATATTATTATCGAATACATTTTTAGATTTTCATGGGATATCACTACTGTTATATAAGTTAACACATTGGTTCAGATTTGTATTCCTTAAATATATTCCCTTTCAATATATCAACACCTATGACCAAAAATCAATAAAATATTTGAAATATTGACGTAAATAATAATAATAAAAAAAATTATTATAAAAACAATATTCTTCACCCAAATGACTAATTCATTAAAATGTTTATTCTAAAGAAATAATAATTGGCAATCGTTAAAAATAATAAGTTTGTTTCATCAACTGATAATTTTTAATGAAGTATTAACAAATAAATAATAATTCTATGTTTTAACTACCTACATAATCATTTATTAATACAATCTTAGGTAAAATTGATTTAATAATATAAATATTTTATTCTCACCATCTTTCTGTTTTAAATTGTATAGGTATTTATATAACTCGAGGTTTTTAAATTTATAAAAGCATAATATATTATGATGTTTTTCACAGAAATAATTTTTTATAATTTATTGTTGTTCTTACGAATTCAAAAATATACAAACACGAAAAATGTGTGTATTAAATTTGTATTAATCTGTATAAATATTAATTTAATATGTAATACATCTCTATGATACATAAAGTTCTAAATTTTATAATTAATTACGCATGTTAATTATTCTATTGATATGCTAATATAATGTCCCTACATATAATTATTTCTTAAGGTGTTAAAATAACTTAATTAATTAATCGTGTATGCATTATTCACTATATATATGAGTCCTTTATTATACACTAGATATTTTTATAACCCATTGTGTGCATTGTGTTATAGAATTAGTGTGGCGTATAAATAATTAAACATTTAATACAGGTACAATTTAAATTTATCAGTTTTAGAGTAAGAATAAAATATTGCTTTTTATTTTGTGTAAGGTACTCGTCCACGCTTAAAATATAATATTACATTACGATAGATATAATATAATACACTTGTCACATGTGAAAACACAATACAAATATTAAATCGGTCATCGAAAAGAGCATTCTGCAGTTTAGTGTCAGAAAAATTAAATAAAAATATAAATCTTCGCGGTTTAACTTTTCAGCTGTTAATTTATATAAGTGAAGAGGTTATATCGATGGGATATATTATATGAGTTGTAGACAAAGAGGAGAAGGAGTACAGTATACATATATTTGGCCACCACGGTAGAGGTGGTCGGACTACGGGGTGCAGTGGTGAGAAGGATCTGGGAGAGGGATGGAGATGGATCCTGGAGAGCGAAAGAGAGATATTGTAGGATCCGGGAAAGGAAGGATCGGTTTGATTTGTACTCACGCAGACATAATAGGACTGTGTGGGGCAGCAATCGCGGTGGCGGGAGTTAGTGGGGCCAAGGACGCGCTGGTGCCCAGGTAGTCGATTTAGTGAAAATTGTCAGCTGAACACCGTGACCCACAGGATAAATTCTCGACGGGTTGTTCCCGATGGATGTATATTATAATAATCATTTACCAAATAAACACTTTTTACTATTTGTGTACCTACTGCAGTTGTAACATAAAAATTAAATTGTTGAACAAGACATGTTTAAAAATAACTCTTATTGGGTAGGTCTACATTTGTGTCTACATGTACGACGTATACACTTACGGTATATATTATCCAGGGCTCGTAACTTCATGTACTAAAAAATGCACAAATAAGCATGCATTCACTCACTAAAAATTGTCAAAATATGCATTAAAATATGCACTAAAAGTTCGAAAATATGCATATAAACCCTAACATTTTTAAACTATGCACTCAAAAATCAAAATATGCAATATGTAATAAAAACATAACCACATTTTAAAATAATAAGAATAAATCCATACATTTTAAAAGTATTTTATTGCTTTTAATTTTAGATTCTGAGTGGAACAATGAATGTATTGATTTTACAATGATGTGTGTTTTTAGATTCTGAGTGAAACGATGAATGTATTGATTTTACAATGATGTGTGTTTTTTTTTTTATTTTTTTTTTTATTTTTTTTTTTATTTTTTTTTTATTTTATTTTTTATTTTATTTTTTATTTTTTTTGTGTCTGTGTACACGATAAGTAGTCGAAATAATGCTTCGATTTTCGACTTCAGTATCTTGTTCGATTGGAAAGTGAATATCGTTGGTGCATTGGGGAGGTCAAAATTTAAATTTCCCAGTAGTTTTCAAGAGCGCCGGGAAAAACAAAAGAAAAATTAAGGAAAAACGGGAATTTTTACGCAAAATCGATTTTTCAGAAAATTGAATTTGGTTTTTGGTGTAACTTTAAAACAAATGACCGTAGGTACATGCAATTTTCACTGGTTGTTTATATTTGCATCTTCTATACACGATAACATTTTCAAAATATTTTGATTTATTTTGAACAGTTTAGGGACATTTTCATTTTTAGTTTTTTTTTAGTTTTTTTTCTAGAAATATCAATAAAATTTTATTTGTTGGTTGCGAAAGCTTGAAAATTTAATAGAAGGCTCCTAATATATTGTTTCAAGGGCAGATGAAAAATATTAAAATTCCTTAGTCACAATTTTTTTTTATAAGCATTTAAAGTTCAAAAATTGACAAAATATGGAAAAATCACGAAAATTAGCAAATTATTTTGAGTTAAGAATTCGTAAAAATTTTTCTTTTTAAATCTAAGATTTGAAAATCTAATACAAGATTACTCATAAAATTGTCTACCTTTATCAATAAAAAAATCTCTACCGGAAAGTCAAATTAAATTTTTATGAGCGTTTGAAATTCAAATTTTTACAACATTGGATATTCACTCGATTTCTCATGTGGCAATTTCCTTTTTTTGTTGTAATTAAAAAACGAATTACTGTAGATACATGAAAATTTCACTGAATGTTTATATTAGCATTTCCTATACACCATACAATTTTGAAAATATTTTGACTCTTTTTGAGCCGTTTACGGACATTTTCAGTTTTCAATTTTTTTAGTTTTTTTTTTCTATAAATATTAATTAAGTTTTATCTGTTGGGCCAAAAAGTGTAAAAATTTAATACAAGGCTCCTGATATATTGTTACAATATCAGTTGAAAAATATTAAAAATACATAGGCACAATTTTTTTTTATAAGCATTTTAACATCGAATTTTGACAGAATTTTTCAAAATCTCGAAAATTATTAATCATCGTAATTAATAAATTATAAAATGTTCAGTTTTTATAGCTAAGGATTGAAAATTTAAAACAAGATTCCACGTAAGTAGTTAATTCTCTTACCGAAAAATCTAAAAAATATACAATCACAGTTTATTTTTATAGTCATTTTATGTTCAAATTTTGACGAAATTACATATTAAAAAACCTAGTTATTTTGTTGTGATTATATAATATTATTCGTGGGTACCTACTTGAAACTTCTAAAGTGTACTATTATATATATATGATAGTATCAGGGTTTGTTGTTGGTGTATAACGTGTTATTAGTACCTAATGGATATTGTGATAATGTGATATGATTAATTTGGAATTTATTATAGGTCAATTTTTTTTTAATACCATAGATATGTATATAATTTGTCTTAACCTAGACTGACATACCGTCTTCGCTCAGAATCGTTTTTCTTATACAATGATATTGTATCATTGAATTCAAATTTAATAGCATCAATTATACAGTGACCCACTTGTAACCTACTGTACAGCAGAGCGACATCCACTTACCCACCTTTTTTTTTAATTTTAATTTTAATTTTTGTGTCTGTCATCACGTTTTTGGACAGTAAAAGTGCTTGGATTTTCTTCAACAGTATCTTTTCTGATAGGAAAGTGAATCTAGTTGGTACTTGGGGTGTCAAAAGTAAAAATTTCCAAGTAGTTTTCACAAGCGCCGAGAAAAACAACATAAAAATTAAGGAAAAACGGGAATTTTTACGCAAAATCGGTTTTCCAAAAAATCGATTTTGGTTTTTGGTGTAACTCTAAAACAAATGAACGTATATACATAAAATTTTCACAGGTTGTTTATATTTGCATTTTCTATACACTATAACATTTTCAAAATATTTTGATTTATTTTGAACTGTTTAGGGACATTTTCATTTTCCATTTTTTTTTAGTTTTTTTCTAAAAATATCAATAAAATTCTATTTGTTGGTTAAAAAAGCTTGAAATTTAATACAAGGCTCTTACTATATTGTTACAATGGCATTTGAAAAACATTAAAAATCCTTAGTCTCAGTTTTTTTTTATAAGCATTTAAGTTCAAAAATTGACAAAATATGGAAGAATCACGAAAATTAACAAATTATTTTGAGTAAAGAATTCGTGAAAATTTTTCTTTTTAAATCTAGGATTTGAAAATGTAATACAAGATTCCTTATAAGATTATCTACCTTCATCAGAAAAAAAATGTCTATAATAAAGTCAAATTAAATTTTTATGAGCGTTTGAAATTCAAATTTTTACAACATTGGATATTCACTCGATTTCTCATGTACCTAGCTATTTCCTTATTTTGTTGTAATTCATAAACGAATAACTGTATATACCTACATGAAAATTTCACTGAATGTTTATATTAGCATATTCTATACACCATACAGTTTTGAAAATATTTTGACTGTTTTTGAGCTGTTTACGGACATTTTAAGCTTTCAATTTTTTTTAGTTTTCTTTTCTATAAATATCAATAAGGTTTAGTACCATAGATATGTATATAATATTTCTTATACCTAGACTGACATACCTTCTCCGCTCAGAATCGTTTTTCTTATACAATGATATTATATGTTTGAATTCAAATTTAATATCATCCATTATACAGTGACCCACTTGTAACTTACTGTACAGCAGAGCGACACCCACTTTCCCACCTTTTTTTTCTATAAATATAAATTAAGTTTTATCTGTTGGGCCAAAAAGTGTAAAAATTTAATACAAGACTCCTTATATATTGTTACAATAGCTATTGAAAAATATTAAAAATACATTGGCACAATTTTTTTTTATAAGCATTTAAAGATCTAATTTTGACAAAATTTATCGAAAATTATCAATCATTGTAATTAATAAATTATAAAATGTTCAGTTTTTATAGCTAAGGATTGAAAATTTAAAACAAAGGTTCTCATAAATAGTTCATACTGTAACCAAAAAATCTAAAAAATATATGAACACAGTTATTTTTCACAGACATTTTAAATTGAAATTTGGACGAAATTACATAATAAGAAACCTAGAATAACTTTACTATTTTAGTTATTTTGTTGTGATTGTATAATATTATTCGTGGGTACTTGAAACTTCTAAAGTATACTACTATATATCTATGATAGTATCAGGGTTTGTTGTTGGTGTATAACGCGTTATAAGTACCTAATGGATATTGTGATACGATTAATTTGGAATTCATTATAGGTCAATTTTTTTAATACCATAGATAAGTATATAATATGTCTTATACCTAGAAGGACATACCGTCTCCGCTCAGAATCGTTTTCTTATACAATTATATAATATCATTGAATTCAAATGTAATACCATTCATTATACAGTGACCCACTTGTAACCTACTGTACAGCAGAGCGACACCCACTTGCCCACCTTTTTATATATTGAACAGTCAAAATTATAATAAAATAAAATAATATAATTAATATTTGTGACGTTCAAATAGCTTTGTCATCTTTGTAAAACGTAATTAGGTAGTCATTTTTTGTCAAATTTGTGTACTCTTATTCAGCACCTACAATGAAAACATTTGGAATGAAATATTAGGTATTTCATTTTGAGATAATTTATCTAACTTAAAAGGAATATTTAGTAGACAAAATATGGCATAAAAACATGATTTGGTAATTCAAGTAATACGGCTTATTTAAGTGGTTTACAGTAAAAAAACCTATCTTAAAAATTGTAGAGGAGAATTTTTTTAACAATCGTAAGAAGCCCGATTTTCGATATTTTTTTATTATTTTTATTAAATAATTAATTAATAAAAAGTTTAAAAAAAGTGTTAATTTACCATGCGATATTGGACGATTGGAACAAGATATCAAAAATTGGAAGAAACTTTTCAAATATTTGTCTAAAAAATATTTTTATGAAATAATATGCACTAACGACTGTAAAAAATCGACTTTATGCCAAATATCAAATATGCCTTTACACCCAAAACATACAAAAATATGCACTATTAAACTTCATATTATTATTACTATTGTTATGAAACGGATTTGTATATCAGTTAGCATGTTTTCCTTTGTAGCAAAAAACACATGTAGATGCATGAATTTACGAGCCCTGATAATATCATATATGGGGTAATATGGTATACGGTATACCTATATAATATATATGGATTTAGGATTATGTATTATAATTTCAACGTGTATCTTCTACACCTATAAGATATAATAACCAAATACTGCGTGTGATTACATAAATATATGATCAGTTAAATACTGCGAGAATACCTATATTAATATTTCAAAACTATGTTTTATTCAGTGGGGCGATATTATATGACCGAACTACAAGATATGTTGTTTATACATTTTATATTTATATTTGTTTTATACGACTTATACTTGTATTGTTGGTCATAAAGTTTTTCAATTACCTACAATGTATAAACGATGGTTTTTTTTATATATTATACAACCTTCTTTTGTATTTCATTATTTTTTAATAGGTAACAAAAGCAATTCTATGAGTATTTCAACAGAATAGTACTTCACATGAATATTATGCGTACACAATATACTATCATATATTATAATTCACAAGCATTAATCACCATCAATACTTTTGGCAAGTAATGAGTATTAAAAACAATTACTTTCAAATTGCAATTAATATAACTGGAATTGTTTCAAATTAATTGAAATCAAATAAATTTAATATGGACGGATTGTGCATCAATAAGCAATGGTTGATAATTTTGTATCTACCTTGACATATAGTAAAATTGGTTAATAACTAAAATATTCAAATTTAATAAATCTAAAAAAAAAAATGAGTTCAAACGTTGAATCATAAAACTATTTATTTAAAATTGTACTTAATATAATAAAAACTAAAAAGTAACCAACTCAAACCTTTGACTATCTTGTATTACCGGATTATTATTTAATGTATCTAATTAATACTTCAATATAGCAATATTAAAATATTTAATAATTTATTGTTTTCTGGAAATTTTAAATGGATACCAAAATGATAAGTATTATATTCACTTATTTAAAGCAATTGAAAATTGATTTTATTTATCAAGTGTTTAATTATATCTATCAATATTTTATAAAAGTACTATTATATTAATTTATAACGCAAAAAAGAATTATTTCCAATTGATTTCTGTTATAATAAAAAAAAATTTATAAGGAATTAAATAAATAGTTTATCAATATTTAATAACCAGCAGAATATTAAAACCATTGAATGTCAAAAAGTCAACGTAATGTTATAAATTTATAAACATTAAATGGAATATACCTTCATTAGTTTTACGTTTCTTTGCCGTTGCACAGTTGTAAGTGATAGAAGCATTAGAGATTATTTTTTATTCTGAGATCTTATCCTTGAAACTTTATATATTATCATGATAATTATTTGGGTGTCACTAGAGTCTAGAATCCTCATTATTGTTACTTTTAAGTTATATGTTATGAGTATATACCTATATTATAGAGTCAAGTTAAAATATAGCAATAACAGTCTTATTAATATAAATGATTTAATTTCGATATATTATTGTTTATTGTTTACAAATATTGTAATAAACTACATACGTTTAAAAAAAAACATTAAAAATAAACTACATTTAAAAAAAATAAATATTTTGTAACAAAAACATTAATTGTTATTATTTAAAGATATAAAAACAATGTAAGTCTGCCGCCTGGATATTCCACTGAAAATACAGTGTTTACCAGTGTTTTTGTTGTAGGTGTTGAGTGATTTCAGGTTTTCAAACGTTAAATGAAATTGCTCATCAAACTATTCAAACTCCTAGTTCGTATATCCTTAAATGAAATGTCCCTGGACGCTTCCTTCTATCACTTTCCCATGTCGTGTTATTTTTTTGTTTACAACACATTTGTGTTAAACGTATATAAAATATAAAATTAAAATATTTTCTATTTTCTATTATAAAAAAATATAATAAATAGTTAAATCTAAATTTCTTGGGCCGAATATAATTTATAAATGATAACCGTATAGTAGGTACTATAAAATGCTTACAAACTATATTATTATTTATTAGCAATATGAATTTCATATATGAATATTTTATAATATTTGAAAATGTTAAGGTAATTACTAGGTCTCCGTTGTTATAGAAGTTAAAATCAATACAATTTTCAAACGACTTTATACAAAAAATCTAAAACATGCAAATAAAAGTATTAAATATCAAGTGAAAAAATTATTAAAAATTTAAATTTAAAATCGCAACTATAATTAATTATTAGTTGAATAATTGGGTATACAATTAAGACAATAAAAGATACGTTTAAAAAAATAACAATATTAAATGTGCATAAAAATAAAGAAAAATTCACTTTTTCCCAAAACTGACGAAATATGCAAAAATATGCATTTTTAATGTTTTGTTTATACTAATATGTCGCTATTTAGAATAATAATTATGTTTCTTTGCTTGGTATGCTAGAAATCCAGAGTATACATACAATTACGCAACTCTTACAACTTCCGTGCCTTGATAATGATGAATACCGTATTTATCATCATATTTCATAAATCATAAACGTAATTAGAAACGTTGTTTATAGTTAATTATACTCATGTTATTGTCATGTACATATAATTTGTTAACATCGGTGCCTTTAATAAATAGTTTAACACCGCGGGTGAAACCGTGCAATATGATTTTGCGTGTTTGACGTGGCAATAAACATTATGTAAATGAGTAAAGATATAATGTTAGGTATTTGTTATCTTACACTTTTATCGCTACTTGTTTAAAAATTACTAAGGACAATTAGATAAAAATTTTAAAACAAAACTGGGCAGGACGTAGTGACCGGGTGGGCAGGAGGGGTAGGAATATATTGGGGATTTGTCTCACTCGCTTTAACCTCATCTCGGTGCACGAGAGGGGTGTAAGTTGAAGGTTTCTTGTAATAACCGATTGTTATATTATGTTTAAATGTAATAATAAATAATATATAAATAATAATAAAACAGCTGTATATACTGATAATAGAACGGTGGACATTTTTAACATTTTAAAATTACGCATGAAAAAATATTCAATCAAAGATTTTGATCATTTATTGGATGTAATATTATAAATTATAATGAAATATAATGAAATATAATGAATTCGTATAATGAATAACGGAACCTCGTATTTAAATGTCAAGTCGTAATACTCGTGCTACAAATTCTATCAAAAAATGACATTGTTACAAAAAAACCAAATTAAAAATATTTTTAGTTCAAACTTTTAACTTTTTTTTTCAATAAAAACATACTCATTATTTAAACTATATGAATATAAAAATGTGTATATTACATCGAGAATAAAATAATTTATGTGTACAAACTAAAAATAAATATAGCCAATCGCCGAACCAGGAAAACTTGGTTTTATATAACGGTTTCCTCTTTATTGTAATAACAAACATCAACAACAATATAGCACCGTTGTGGAATTGTTTTTTAGAACAATGGCGATCAATCAGAACGTGTTATTTCCGCTCTTTTCGTACCTAATTTATTATTCTATTGGTTTTCGCAAACGGCAAACGATCTCCTCTACTCCGTTGCGAGCTGTGCTAGAAATGATTAATGCGGTGGAATGATGCGATTAGCCTATATATTGCCGTTAATCAGACATTCAGAACCAATTCTCGAACCGGAAAATTGTTGCATCTATATAATAACAATGTATCGTGTTGTATTCAAGATTAGAGACCTCGAGTGGTTTTCATACTTCACAGATCCAACTGAAACCCTGAGGCCAGTGGTGTAATTTTAGGGGTTGCAAAAGTTCTTAAAATATCTCAGATCTGTGGGAGGACGCCACCCCCTTCTAATACGACCAACAATGTTTACCGATTTGCATACTATTTACCCAAATTAATTAAATATAATATATTTTAAAAAGTTATATTTTATTTATGAATTACAATAAATTCAAATAAATGTCTAAGACGTTTCTGGGGTCGCAATATAATACTTTAGTGACCACCACTTTACGCCACTGCACTAAAGCATTTTTGTATCTAAAAGTATGGGATGAGTATAAAACGGCACCCCTTACCTTATAGTCAGGCTATAAAAAATATTATTATTTCCATATTATTTGGTTGAATCGAATGAGGTGACCTTATTAAACTTGGATCATCCATATTATATAAGTATTTGTAATACAAGCTTATACCAATAGCAACACTCAGTTAGTCTTTTTTTTATTGTTAGAAAAAGGTATTTAACGTTATTGAACACAGTTTATAATATATATATATTTTACAATTAAATAAAGTATCCATCTATCTAGTATCTATATTTAATTTTTAATAATATTATATTTTGGGTTAAATAACGGATATTTATTTATTTTATAAAATATATCATCAGATGACAAGTCGTAATAATAATTTAGATCCATGAGTGCTATTATGACTCCATAACGTATGAAAAAAACCAAACTAACTCAAATAAACTATCGAAGTAGTACTGTACGTAAAACTTTAGTTTATTCAGACTTAAAAAAAATATACACTCGTATTTATGGTAGTTACAATTATTATTGCTTCGTATAAATTGTCCTCAGACTAAACCCTCTTATGGTCTCGAGTTGCCGCAACTCCAATAATACCATATTACCTAATAATTCCATTAACGATATATATTATATATCGTTATCTTAATTCCTTCCAGACAGCATTAATTAATACCCTTCTCTCGCTCCCTACTACGGTACTTCAAAAACAATATATCCCGGGGTTATTTCTATTTCTACTAAGAGTTCCCTTTAGATATTATCATAACGTCATAGATCATTATTATAGAGTACGCTAATAATTTAAATTTATCCAATATTTATCTATTATACTTATATCACTTATTTTAATTTTAATTTTTACTATGGAATATTATCTATGAGTTCTATAGCTGTTGGGTTATACGTAATATTAACTATTCGTTCAAGCATAAAAAAAAATTCATAAATGAACTGTTCTTATTTTGACTCTTAAAATAATAAAGTATTTTAATTGTCTTGATACATAATACATATATATAGAGAATTTTTCGTCAGAACTCAACAAAAGATAGAGTAAGTATACTCAAGATATTATACAAATAAAAGGCATACCTGCTGTTGATCGTCAAATGTTATCAATGACAATAATATATAGGACTTACTATTTACAGGCGCGTTGTTTAATCTTGAGCACCGTGCAGAAAAAAGGTGAGTCTTTAATTCGAACATGAATAATAAACATTATTGATGCATATAAGGATGAGAATAAAAATAAACTGTCATGCAAACGAACGGGAGCGGCGTTAAATGTTGTACAAACGTTTTTTTAGAACATAAAAAATAATTTATTATTTAATAATAGTATGCTTTATAACCCGTATAGTAATCAGATGTATGCTGAAACATTTCGCGCATATAAAACTGTTAAAAATTAAACACGTCATTATACCTATGATATTATGTTAATGAGTAATGACCCTATCGTGATCTGGAAATCAGTTGTAGCCGTTTTAAACCAATTAAAATAACATGACCACGGTCACTCAAATGTTTATAATTATATAATAATACACAATTTAAACACCGCTTACAACATTACTATAAAATGTTATTACTTATAAAAATCGTTTTTATAATTATATCGATACACTGTAAAGGGAATTGAAAACTGTGTTTATTTTGGGGGGAGTTAAAATTAATTGTCACTGAACAAATTGGACTGTCAGTTGCCATATGCATAATGATACGGCGATGTATGATCATAGGGCTTTGAAAAAAAATCTGTCTGTTCACACATTATTTAAACGCCATTTTCAATACACATTATTCTTCAATCTACGCAGTTTGATTTTAATAATGTGTACACTACTAAACTACTATGAAAACTACTCGTTTTAGATCTATTATACAATCAAAAACAACAATGATTAAAATGAGAACCAAAAGTAACTTGTATTTGCTTTATAACTGGTGAATTTCCTTCTAGGTAGCTTTAAAAAGTCTATTGTTATTCCTCTTTATATGACTGATGATATAATAAGTTTTTATAATCACTATAGAGCAATTATTCTAACATTAAGTATCGTTAAGCTACTCCAAAATCTATAAAAACAAGACTTGTTTACTTTTTAAATGAACATATTATTATTATATTTTTTAATGGAAACCAATTTTTGGTTTTAGAAATAAATTATCCACTAGTGATGCTGTGGATTGTGATACTAAATTTAATTATGATTTGAAAAAACACGTTGTTGGTATATTTTTAGACTTAAAATAGCCACTATTGATCATAATAATTTATTGTTAAAAAATAACTTGAATAAGAGTGATTCCATTAACACTATTAGAATCATATGTTAAAAATAGAAGGTAAATAGCAAAATATAATGATTATGTTTATAGTGATGGCCAACAAATTAATTATTTCACACGACTGTATTTGGACCACTACTTTTTATAATATAATATATATAATATTAATGGTTTACAAAACCAAAACATTGTTGATAAATTATTGTGTTTTGTTGATTATTTTTCTTGTTAGTAACTCTTGCCTAAATAACCTCAAACATAAAACTAATAAAGATACTAATTTAATTAAAAAATTACTTGAAAATGTATTCACTACAACTCAATCTTACTTAATCTAACATCATACATTTTTAAAATAGTAATAATAATAATAATTTAATTTAAATTTTATAAATTAATATTACACACAGAGTCTCGTGTAAAAGTAAAGTAAATAATTGCATCTGCCCTTTAGTTGATAAAATATCTACTGTAAAATATTCAGGTATACATCTTGACAAGTTCTTTAAATGAAATGTCCACATTAATCACATTGGATTCAAAATTTTTTTTATTTACTATCTAGATGTTTTACAAATATGTTAACTGTTAAGTGTTAACGTTCAAACAATGGTATTTGATTGTACTAGCAACGAAAGTCCAGACAAAACATTACAACCTCTATCACAACCTCTGGCTTTGTAGGCGATACAATAAACAGTATGCAATTGTAAATTTTAATACAACTTACTAATATTGCTTGTTGGAGAATTAATAAATTATTATTATTACTATTACATTTTTTTTTATGATTTTAAATTTGAACTCAATATAATTCAAAGTATAAATTACTCACATTATTTATGTTTAGTAACATTATTCAAATTAAATTCAAATTGAATTTTTGCTATAATATTTTCTTATGCATATATCGACGTTGTTTTTATATTCAGATGAGATCTGAGTATCTGACAATATAAAAAACTCTATTTTTTGGGGTTTATATTATATATAACTTACAATCCACTTAATACAATTATGCAATGATATTTTTGTTTTTTTTTTTTTATCTAGGTACAGTAATGTTAAATGTCTCTTTGACTTTGTAAGGAATTCGAAAGGTATATCATCCATAAAATAAACACACAAAATACAACATCACGTATATATGAATAACATTTTTAGTTTTGTGAGTTTGTTTATTTAAATGCGAAAAAATAGTTGAATAGAAAATTAATACGATGATAAATTTACAGATATATTCATGCATATATAATATTATTATAACGTATACATCCGAAAATTGAAATCCACTCATAGTATATAATATTATCATTTTATAAAACCGTAACTGTGAATATGTAAGCTTCTTGCTGCAAATATATTTATAAAATTCTAACAATTTAATTGACAAAAACAATAAATGTGTTCAAAATGTATTAACTCGTGGATGGCAATAATATTATTATTATTATTCTATATTTCAAAGGTAGGTTTTTCAATGCATGTATGACCCTAAATTGCCTATACATGGCGCCGTCATATAAATATGTAGTGCGTGCACAACTGTCAGCAACCGTACACATAATATTATGAAAGTAAGTAGTAACTCGGTTAATATATTAGTATTATATACTTTTAACCATATTGACAGATTCGTCAGATGACTAGGATAAATCGATGATTAAATTAGTTAGGGAAAAGTTTCCCCATGTTCGTGTGTATAATATATTATTACGTGCAATGTAGGCTATCGGAGAATGTGACACATTGGCTTTTCTATGCATACTTTTTCCCTTTGGTTTTGGACAACTGTTTTAATTATTATGTTTCCAGCATAGAGCAATACTTATATAATGTATATTGTATATTTAGTTAAACATTTATATATAAAAGAATGATGAAAACAAATATTGTCATTCGTTTATGTTACCTACTTTAAATATGTATAACGTTTTCTATCAATTTAGAACATATTTACTGATATTACCCACTTGTTTTTATGAAGTAATATTATGGATCTGTAATAAACAGAGCCGCATTAAACCATCGTTTACTTTTTCTGTTTATATTTACCTAAAAAACCCTCATCCATATCAAAGAATCGATAATATCCTCTCGTCAATTGTTACCAGCTCAAGATTATTTTTTCTGAAAAAAATGAACATTACGGCTTATCAAAATATTATTGGTTAATTTAATAGTGATCACAAACTTAACGGTCTTTAAATTGGTCTTAACTTTTAAAATCCAGTAAATTCCAGTGAATTCATGCCAAATATCACCCCCACGTCGATTAAAAAGACACTGGTGTCAAAATTCTCTGCCCCAAGTTGGAGAGTATCCACACTTCCGAACCTCCCTCCTTACGTAATTTCATGTTATGTACCTTATATTAGCTACTAAATTTACTTATTGTATTGTACATAAATATTACAGATTGTAAATACTCTATTTTGTCTAATAAAAAAAACTTTTAAAATTATGTAATTATAATTGTAAATAATGAATTCAAGATATTTTACAATTAATAATTATTACATTATTATAATTTATAATCATACATGACATGTTATAATTTTCAGTTATATGTGTGCAGTCGTGTATAACAAACAATTCCGTAAAAGTGTGTGCATCGTATGAATTGAAATTCATGGAAAAGTAATATTCAAATATTAAAACTGTATCAATTAAAAACGTAATATGTAATCACAGTAGGTTTTTGACTAAGACTATAAGACACGGTTTATAATTTAAATAAGTATATATTGAATTAAGAAAAAAAAAAAAAAAAAAACTAGTGTGCTTAAAATGTCTGAAGCTTGGCTGAGCAATTCTATATAGGTATATAGTCTGGGAAATGTACCATTTTTCCTACACTGACTATCAAAGTATACCATAATGCGTAGAAAAGGAAAACACATTACCCGATAATCCACTTTTTCTGTAACATTTGCGTTAATAGCTCAGCGGGAAAACACACGATGGTCACCTACGTATAAAACATGTGTGATAAGCCATCGTTACGGGACTTGGGGCCAAAACGTTACAGTAATACTCCTCAGCGCGCTGTGTTTTCAAGTGCGTGGCGAGAAAATTGCAGTCCTAAGATCATTTACTTGTTATTATTATAATTGTTATAATAAACGGACCGAGTTCCTGTTAAATATATTATAATAGGTATAATCAGCATACAGTGGCTGTAGTGCCTAGTGAATGTATACAACAAGTTGAGGGTAATAGATGATAATTTGAAAGAATAAATGCAAATTATTACAAAGCTGTAGGTAGGTATATATATAGCCTCACGTTGTATGATAATTATGTAAATTATCGTTATTTCTGGAAGAAAACATGTGGATTTCCCATCCGAGACGCTAGGGTGACAGGACCGAAGTCATGGGCGGGGAGGAAATCGTCTGTAAACGACGTAGATACTTATATATTATAGCTTATACAGGGTGATTAACCCAGCATTCTCACCCCAATTTTTCTTTTATAAAAATAAATTCATTCAAATTCTAATTTTGACATTTTTAACTATACTTAAAGACCATTATTTCGAATTCTTGTGACTTTTTGTAATACTGTATAAGTTTCCTCTAATGATACACACTTCTGTTTTTCAAATGATTACTCTCCTTTTTTACCTTAAATTATTCAGTGCATAATTTTGACAAGTGTCAAGTAGTTCCTCAGTTATCACAATGTATATACTTAATAGGATAATAGTCTTTAAAAATTGTTTTAAAAAAAAATTAATATATGTAATATTGCACATAATACAATAATGCATAATAATACATGGGCCGTCTTTAAAAACTATTAAATTAAAAATTAAGACATTTTAAAATCAACAAAGCCTCCATAATATTTTCCAAAACCATTATCATGAACCTATATATTATTATCTTTTGCACACAAAGTTAAAAAACTACCTGTTTGAATTTTGATTTAGAACTACAAATTTTTCAGAAATAATATTTGGTAGAAAAATAGAGGGGGGAGGATTCTCATTTGAAAAACAGAACATTTCACATCTATACAGGATACTTCTTCAATAGTACAAAAAAATCTCAAGAATTTTAAAACATATAATCTTTATAAGGGGATAATTGAAAATTTAAAAAATCGTGTTTCGAATAACGCCTTTACAAGGAAAAAAGGGATGAGCGTGCTCGGCGAATCATCCTGTATACATATGCCGTAATAATAATATAATAATATTATATTTTACGCCAGAGACTAAACTATGATGGCGGCGGCGGCGGTGGTGGTGGCAGCGTCCTGCCCGCACAAGACCGCACGCCGCCGCCGACGATAAATTACCGTCGTTATACGCATAGATCACGGCGCGACCGCGTCCGCGTCCCGCCACGTAACTCCGGCCGGGCGTGGGTCATTATGGACTGGAATACGCACGCCGTAGTAGTATTGTGCGACGGCGGCGACTACACAACACGGGCCTTGTTGTTCCACGGCCGCCGCCGCCGCCTCGAAAAGTGGGACATCGATTTTCTTCGCGTCGGATAGGGTCGCACGCACACGACCCATACACACACATACACACACACACACACACACACACACACACACACACACACACACACACACACACACACACACACACACACACACACACACACACACACACACACATGTACACGCACACCCACTCGCAAACACACACTCACTCACACACGCACACATATATTATATACGCGCCGCTCGACGCCGGCTGTGTATAAAACGCGATTGGTCGCGGTTGCCGCCGCCTCCGCGGGATGAAGTGTGCAGTCGGATAGAGACGCTCGCGGAAATGGGTCGAAAAGAGAGTATATGTATGTATGTGTGTGTGTGTATGTGTGTATGTGTGTATGTGTGTCTGTGTGTGTATAGTATCGCTGAGGAACGCCGGTGAGATGACGACGTCCGGGAAGGGTTGCAGGGGATGGTCGTCGGCGAGGCGATGTGTACAAATAGTAGTTTTCCTTTTTTTTTCCTCGCTTACCTCACCATCTCCGTCGTGTGTCGTTTGTTTTTGTACACATGCACACAATATATAGTGTACGTATATATGGACACCCGTGTGTGACGGGCCGACTGAGCGTATACTTTTATCAGGGGAGAGAGAGAAAGATAGATAGAGAGAGAGAGAGAGAGGAAAACACACACAAAATACCAAGAAAGGTTGTGTACAGGAGAATACACCCGAAAAATGTGCATAATATAATAGGTACATGTGTATAACATCATGACGGTAGAAATTAATAATGTGTGTTTGATATACATCGATCGTCAATCGACGTTTTCACGCGACCTTGAACTGAAAAAACTACGTTTTTCTTTACGTTTCTCGTCCATAGTTAACGCATGCATAATAATAATATGTAACTATATATTATTATATTATGACACCGAGACTCATCATCACGAGGCACAATAATTAACAACATTGAATATATAATTTCATGTGTTTGATGATCATGTAATTACGTACATAACCCATGAACAGTGGGTGTGTACTGTGTATGTGTGTGCGCTCCTGAGTTTATTTTTGTGTGTTTGTGTAAATTATGTAAATATGCATATAGATTAAACGGTTGTTTTTAATTCAATACGGTCGTAACTACGTGTATGTTTGAATAGCTAATAAATTGATTTGGCGGAGGCGACATCGTCATCGACGGAGTTGTCGTCGGAATCGGAGTCGTTGGAGTCGCCGTTGTAGTTGCCGTCGTAGTCGCCTTCTAGGACTGCGCTTGCGCGTGTTCGACAACCCAGATTTTTCGGCGCGGTCGGGAGGGCTCGAGACTCTCGACGTCCCTTCCACCCTTGGCATCACCCTTCCGCCATTCCATTGCGATTGTTCCACTGCCACCGCCGCTGCAGGACGTGCAGCAAGAGCAGCAGCAGCAGCAAAAGCGGGCAGCGCAGCGTCAACGACAACGGCGGCGGTACTGGTACGGCGATAGCGAGAAGAAGACGGCGACGGGGTCGAGGTGGATGAGGGTGTGTGTACGGTAGCGGGTCGCGGAACAGGTGTTGTGGCGGCGGCGGTGTACCGTTGTCGATGGTGGGCGGGCGAACGCGGTGGAAGAGGCGCGACGATAGTGGCGTCGGCGTCGGCGTCGTCGGTGACGGCGGCAGCGGCGGCGGCGGCGGTGGCGCTGGCAGTGATAACCGCGGCGGCCGACAGACTACGATGCGCCCGGCTCCCGGCCGCAGGCAACAAGTGCCCCGTCAAGTCCGACCCTGAATCCAGGTATGACAATAATATTGTAATATAATAATAATAGTAATAATAATAATAATAATAATAATAATAATGATAATGATAGGCAACAATATAGCTGATACTTATTGATATGATGATGGCCCATGGTTCGAATTTTTTATTGACAAAAAGCTTACCTAAGTTCTATGAAGCGTGTTAATATTTTCAACGCACGTGCGTTCACAGTAAATATATGTAATAAATAAATATCTATTGCATATGTCAGTTAAGCAAAGCGTATAATTATTATGGTATGGATAATGATAATATTATGTAATTTAATACCCCTGGGCCCTGGTGTACTGTGTAATGGTATTATATATTGACTATTGTACTATGGCTTAGTGCCCGATCGGTTTAAATAGGTAGCGATTACATGAAACGTATAAAACCATTCTTGATAAGAACTTTGTAATAATTATTGACTTAGTTGATAAACAGTTGTATTATAATATTCAAAATAAAATTACGGGACGAGGCCTACAATTGCATTACTGTAATCTTATTATTTTACTAGGTACGATTGATATTTATTTTTATAATCATTGATATACCATATACGATATATGTCATATTATAATAATTAATAGGAAGTAATTATTTACTAGAATTTGCCAATTATTATTATACTACCTACACAAGTCGCGAATACGTTTCAGTATTCTCAAAACGAAACGTTATAGATTCCAATATTTAAAAAAATTTAACGTTGGGTGTCGGAAAAATTCCTTTTTTGGCAGTATTTTTAAATTTGTATGTGCATTACGTTTTATATTTTGTCGAGCTGAGTTCCGTAAAATGGCGTCAGCTGCAGTTAAGTACGTGTTGTAACTTGTAATATTAAAGTGAATTTGAATAATTATATACGAGACATTTTTGTTCAAAACTTAAAAAGTCGTAATGTTTAAATTGGATGCTCAATTTAACACAATTAATGGAATTGACGTAAGTCTTTTAACAACTTTAAAATTTTTATACACGTAATGTTCAGTTTAAGTAAAAAGTCATACTACTAATTGTGATAAAATAGTTTTGAAAAAACTAATATGATAGTTCTGATAACAGAATATACTGTGACACTGGCGGTGTCCTCTGCATAATTAGATAATCGAGTTAACCAATAAGTACCTTCATCAATAGTAAAATCTATTTTTTAATTTTACTATTTATTTATATGAAAAAATAATTAAATCTTTTTTTTAAATGATACACGTCTTATACTGGGATCTAATAGATAAACATCATCTTTATGACAATAATACGACGCATTTAAAATATAACTTAATTATTTCGTATTTATATTTTATGTACCTATCTATACAGTGGCGTACCCAGGATTTTAGTGCTGTGGGTCAGCCCAATTCACTATATTGCACTAAAGGCACTATATAGGGCACTCTTCTGGCATCAACCCACTATAGGAATGTAGGTACTGGAAAACCACTCTTGAATTACTTAACTTATATCATATTTCAAGAGCAAAATATTAATTTCCTATAAAAACTTTTAGATACATATTTATAAAAACACAGTTACACGACTCAATTGTTTTTTAAACCGATATTAATAATTTTTAAGTCAAATATATTTTCCACTTATAATAATAAGGCCATTTGGGATTCGAATATATCATTAATATAAACTAATGTACGGAAACATTAACCTCTTAAGAAAACGTCGCTGCTGTGTAGTCTCCATCTTACTAATACATAACATACCAAATTGTACGTTCAGAATAATCTATTTTACTCAGTTGTTATAGTGAACTAGTCTATTATCAAATACAAAGGCAATAGTTATTATATGGGGCCCTGCGTAGGCTTGTTTTGATATTTTCATTTTGAATCAATAGTTGTGAGTCTTTTAAATTTGTAAATGGGAATGTTTCATTGTTTTGTAATATTTAAAATTGTATTTATAATATAATAAGACACAATATTGTAAATTTGTAAAGACTCGCAAGTATTGTATACAATTTTAAATGATTATTATTGTACGTCATATTTGTTCAAATAAAAACAGTATTATGTAATTATATCTGAAATCTTAATAGGTGGTGCATAGTATTGAGAGAAAAAACTTTGGGTCAGCTGACCTCAAAACCCACACCTGGGACCACCCCCCGATGTACCTGTGTATAATTGTGTGATTTATGTACATTATTTTTACACTTTTAAAAATTTAAAAATAAATAAGTTAAGCGAGTTAAATAATACTTAGTTACACATTATTATTACTAACATACACAGTATTATTCTACACCTTTGCTCGACCTCACAAAATATTATGATTTATTTTGTAGGCAGCCTTTACGTATTTATTACGCATACATTAGCCTAGCTTCTTTTTATAATTCATTAATACTTTGAAAATGTCGTTTTCATTATTTTTTTTTGGATCTGTTATTATAAAATATTAAAGTTCAACAGTTATTTACTTGGTATTTTAATATTATTTTCTTAACACATTATGCCTCGCATGTTTTTAAAAATTTAAAGCCAGATGGTAGGCTTGGGCTACATGTAATTAAGCATATTACAATAATTGATAAACAACCGTAAATGGGGACATTACAAAATAGCACATTAAAGTAGTGTACTAGTGCGTCAGTATTATGAAGACACATAAATCAGCATAATTGTCAAATTCATGCACTACTTAGTACTTATAGGCATGCTAGAAACACAAGATACCTATCTCCAGGCGCGGACTGGCTGGGATGCTGGGATGCAACAGCACCCCTTGCCCCAAAATATATTTCATAATTAATATTATTTATTATATATTTATAGACTCTAGATACCTAATGAACAGCAGATCGTTATTACCAACTTAAGATTATTAGTGATCTATGATATTGTAAAATTGTTATTGAAAGTTTGTTATAACTTGGTACTCATTTATGTTTTTAACGTATATTCAATATTTAATATTTTTTCAAAACAATATAAAATATATTAATACTTTATAAATTATCTAGGTTGGTACATGTCTTAAATTTGCCCTAACAATTTTCGTTATTTGCCCTTTAAATTGTGTAGCATCCCTTGCCCCTTTTTACCAGTCCGCGCCTGCCTATCTCTTGGACTCGAGTGTAAACGAATTCCAGGAGAAGGCTGTCCTCTGTGAAGCTCAGTTCCTTTTACGGCAGTATATCTGTAAGCATTATTATGTCTCTAATTATTTATCATCGTTAGCTATTAAAACCATAGAGATTAATTGTTATTTTAAATTATAATAAATTAGGGTGTTTGATATTTTTCATTTTAGGACACTTTTACACTAAATAATCTTACAACAGAACCGGGTTTTATTGAAATAAATAAAGTAACATAAATTTATTTATTAAAAAAAAGATAAATTAGTAGAATTTTGCAAAAAAAAAAAAACAAAATGAAAACTTTAGGAAATGTGAGTTAAGAACTAAAGTAGTTGGATTGCTTCAAAGTAAATTAAAAAAAAAACCCCATATAAATGTGGATTTAAATCAACAAGAAGTTGACGAAGCTTTAAAAATCAACCACCTTGTGGGTAATGTTTGTTTTTAACAGTAATTATTGTAATTGTATTATTAGAGCCCGCTAAGTAGAGACACGATTTTTGGCTTCACGTTTCACGGGGTACTTCTTTGTAGTAAATGACTCTTAACTATTACGTGTCCCTAACTGAAATATGAAATCAATGGTTAGCACGTTTCTAAATTTTATTTTTTGATGAACGTGATCATATTCTTGAGATTATCAAATTTCAGATCGGAAGTAGGTACCAACCTAAGCATTACTCAGACCAATGTGAGGGGGATTGGTGTGGTCCAACCACATCTCGGCTATATTTGTTTGATGTTTCTGTGGTGCTCAACCAAAACTGGTCACTACAACTTCTACGTTATAATTTATCACTATACAAAAAATGTTTTGACAGAAATTATGTTTGGTTTACGTCAACGGGAGTTTTGAAATAAACATATTCAGTTAAATGATATCATTAATAAACCTGTGACAGGACTTATCTTAATAAGTCTTTATATTTAGTAGGTACTTTGCTCGTGTAGCCCACCTCGGCACACGACAGTGGTTATAGGACTCAGGAGAGATAATCGCACTTAAACACCTACTTTACCATGCTTGCTGAAATCTCTTCGACAGTTATTGGTAGTTTTGACTTACTTATTACGCTCTTATTTCTGGTAGGTAAGATAGTCTACTGAAAGAAATTACTTCTTAAAAGTATCATCTACTATTTAGACTCGATTACCGATCAATATACAGAAGCTATTGAAAATTTTAGAGCAGTCTCTCTAACCTAAATTATGAGCAAGGGAAAAATAAGTTCATAAACATTAACTCAATCCCTGTATTTCCAAAAGTCCAAGACCTGGAATACCCGTTAATAGGAAATTTTTCACTACTGGACAAATAAGAACAACGAGTGTGCGTGGTGTTTATTTTCAACACGTAATTCTTTTAATCTCATAATTTTCTTTAAGTATTGCAGATTTATTACTGCGTCGATATTATTCGTATACCTACCTACGAGTTAATCTGTTATGAATTATATTTTTGAAAAAAAAATGCACGGATAAAATGGGATTACTTATAATAAAAGGTATTAGTGTATTACACATTATTATTGCATTAATTCAAAGCACTTTTTACCTGCTTAAAATTTGGTAATTTCAAATGTTTGTTAACGAACTCGTTTTCTTATTAAAGTGTATTTATTTGAATATTCGTTAAAATATATATAAATGCATATAGATATTACATAGGTAGTTAAAACATTAAAAAGGTGCGTGAAATTACATTAACTAACATGTCATGACCAGACGTTGATAGCAATTTCCAAGTGTATGTTCCATTAATTTTTGTCATGAGTATGATAATTTTTATTTTTTTTAATAAAGAAAAAATACATTTATACAGAATTGTACCCATTCAATTTAAACGTTTTCAATTTAGACATTTAGCTACATCATTTTACCAAAATATTGTATATATTCACTAAAGAAACCTTAAGTTAAGCTTAGGAATTAATTAAGCTACCTATAAGTTATACCACAGGTGAATTATGTAAAATACAAAATATAACAAACATGATTAGAAATTTATAGAAGTTTAGAGAAATTTTGATGAGATAAGCTTTACTAATGAAAACTACAATTTAATAATATCTCGTTTAAATATTTTCCTTTTGACTGTGTTGTAAAGTATTTTCATAGATTTTTAGAGTATTGAATACTTATATAGTATTTTGAAATGTTGAATATTTCTTTTTGTATTGAACACTTAACATTTATTTTAGATCGAGCATAGGGTCTGGTCATAGTGTCTTACTGACGACTGTTTGTTAAATGTTTGTTTTCAATCATCTCATGATATTTATAGTACCAACAGACTACCATGTTAAATGAGTTAAACAAATGTTGAAATGTATCATTTTATTTAGTATACTATTTAGTATTAGTGGAGCTACTATAACGAAAAAGTGAAAATAATATAACAACATTTGACCATTTTGAATATATTATATTTTTTAAGTGAAATGAACAATACAATATTGTTCATACCTAGGTAATTACATTTTTTTCATAATACATTTTGTACGTATATTTATTAACTCGTTATTAATTATACTGAATGAGATAAATATATGTATTATTTTATCTATATTATTTTAATGGCGTTTTTTTTTTTTTAATAAGACAAAAATAAATACCTAAAAACACTTTAAAATTATTGTATAATTTGAGAGGGAATTTCAAATACATACAAGAATTTTTAATTCTTTACAATACTGTCATTGACAATTTCAAAGAAAATATTGTGTCTTTTAGTGTAATTAACTGGATTGGTACAAAAATTTAAGTTATAGATACACGCCTTTATGTTGCTTACATACCTATTGCCTATTATTTAAATATTATATTATTATAATATATAAGGTTTTAGTTTAAAATAATTCAAAACTTTCTTTAAGAGTTTTTGTTATTCGCTATACCATATCAGAATATAATATATAAATAATAAATAGTATTAAATGGTTGGTGTTTTCATAGTAAAATAATTTTAATTTCAATATTTTTTTGTTATATTCACAAAATTCAGACGGTCCACTATAATGTATTTTGAATGAGATAATGTTTTTGGATTTAAACAACGGCATAGTAATTACGTTCATTTAAAAACATGTGTACTCTTTACTCTGTTTAGATTTTTTTCCAACTGACGGGTACTATCCATTATCTATAGAATGTAATAATGTTGAGGAAACACTATATTCTCCATGCGCACGTGTATCCTTGTGGGTTTAATTGTCATCCTCCTTGTGGTCGACGGGACTTACGAAAGTCAGCCAAAACGATTTACGGCTTTTGTGAATTTACGTGACTCCGCACAATTCGTGGTATGAATAATGGCATTTATATAGTCTTTTTTTTTATCCTCTAACATTTTGTTTTCTGTACACAAACATTATTTGTAGGTACATTTTTGGTAAAGTAACCAATTATTTATGAATATTAAAACATGGTTATACTTAAATTATAATTATTATTTTCTATACGCACGCTTAAGACTAGACTTGATAATATAATATTATAAGACGCATTATGTGTGTTGAGTGAACATTTATTAAAGTTTAACAAATTCTTTTGTTAAAATTACCGTAGATAATATGATTATTAATTCTAATAATAATTAAATCGTTTCTATAATTTCTCGAGTTAAAATTTTAATAATACTTTTTGGACTTATTAAATTATAGCCATTATAAAAAAAATCGCATAACCATTTTAGTTAAATAAAATACTTGTAACAAACATAATAACTTGTTCAGTTTTATACTAAATTAAAGTACTTAATATTTAACTTTTAAGTGAAATAAAATTGAAATCAACCAGAGGTTTATTGATGGAAAAAATAAAATATTTTATTTCCCTTTTTTATCATAACAAGTAATAATTTTGTACTTATATTAATAAAATCAACGGCCCATAATATTTGGCATAAGACTTCACTCCATCAGTCTCAAAACTTGTTAAATATTATTTACATAATAATCATAATATACTTAAAATATTTCCTGCATATTTATGAGTTTATTACCCAAAATTAGTGTTTCAAAACTATTATTTTTAGAGAATTTAAATGAGTTACTTTACTTACAAGAATAAAGTAGTACACTATACTACACTATATTTACCAAGTGTATTATTATTTAATAGTTATAATTTATTATGTACGACCAATTGACTATTATTTGTACATAGATAAATGTCAAAATTCTTGACATAAACATTTTTATATCAGTGCGTTAACAATTTGAATAACGTTCAATAAACATTTAACAACTCATTTAAGTGAAGTTAACCGGACACTTCAGGTCACAATATCGTGTTGTGTGTACCTACCTACTCTACCTACCTATCATTGATCTAAATGTGCTATATTAATTTTGCAACACTGGCTTAGCAAAATGAAAAGAGTTCAACACACACTTATTAAAAATACATTATACAATGTTTAAACTTTAAAGTCATATTCATTTTTATACAAACAAATACAATAATTTCAATACCTAACGACTTTATTAAACTGTGTACAATATTAATTATTGTAGGACGTTGAATAAATTATGTGCTCGTCAAAAATATGGTTGTTGAATGTGTTTGATACCATGCAAATGCACTAAAATGTTTTTATAAGACTGCTTCCAAACAAAATATATTTTTTTTATAAGCGTCAATATTAAGTTGTGCATAGTATGTGTGTATAAAAAAAATGGATGCAAAGGTCAAATGGGCGAAAGCCAAAACCAATATAAGAGGCAGACAAATCAATAATTCTATGATGCGAGCACAATTATTATTATTATATGGTGGCATTAATGGTCGAAATGTTTTTCTTATCTATTGACAACTAACACTCACTCACATATTTTGTAATTTATATATTTATTTATAAGATAGGTTACTCTTTAAAACAGTCTTCACTCGTATATATATGATTTTCGTACACATACTTCTGTAGTTCAGTGTGTTTGTGTTCAAAAATGAGATTTTAAGACAAACAGAAATACTGAAATAAGTTTAAGTGCACAACAATCACAGCCATTGCTGTAGATATTGATGACATTATAAGTATCTATTATATTTTCTTTTCTATGGGAACATCGTAGAAGAAATTAAGTTAAGGGTATGTAATTTTAATTTCCAAGTACATCATATATATAATATAATATTTACATTCTTGTGATGTAGTTAAACTAAAACTAATTTAGAATACCTAGTTATTCAATTTTGGACTTTTAGTCTTTATCTCATTTTTTAATATAATATATTATATTACTGGAAGTTAGATTTGCATATAAATAAATTAACATTTTCGATTTTTTCTTTAAACCAAGTTCTTTTAAAAAAGTTTTTATAACATCTTACTAAATTTAAAAATTGTTAAGATGCGTATTACATAGTAATATCTTTAAGAAAACTTGTTTCACACTCTAATTTCTTTAATAAAAACGAAAGATACTTAAAAAAGTCATTTTTTTTGTAACAAAAAAATAAATTGAAAACATCTTTTAAAAAGTTTTTTTTGTTTTTTTGAAACTATTGAAACTTTATACGTTTTTCTCATATCTTACGTATAAAATATAATCAGAGGTACTTATGGATAAATCACTACTACCTATAAACAATAAATATAGTTAATTTCATAAATGATATAAAAATAAGAACTCTTATTTTGAGTGATATTTAATTTACTCAATACCGCATTAGATTAACTAGGAATATGAATTATTTTATGGTATCAGCTACCTATCACAATACTTTTTATATAATTATAAAAAGGAAAATAAGTACCTATAGTATCTACCTATAAACAATATACATATTCAGCGACATTGGAATACATTTTTACGTGATTATTCATCGGCGTTGTATTATAATATTAAATTATCTTATAATATCAATACAATATAATCTTGCACATCTCCTTGCGTGGTAAAACATGATGTGATTAACACAATATTGGGCACATCTTGTGCTTCCACCAGAGCGGATTGCTATTACACATTTGCACTTGAAATACATACAATATTTTCTCAAACAAACGTTGGTTAACACCACATTTGATTTCAAGATTGAATGTCCGCAAAAAAAGGGCAACAATTTAAGTCCTAAAAAAGAATGTCCGCAATAAAATGGTCCAATAAAAATGTTTGCAATAAAAAATCCCAATAAAAAATGTGTAAAAACAAAACGCACAAATAATGCAGTAGAAGGATACCATTGTAAATTTCAAAAACTTTTTGTTGTTTTGTCCATCACAGTAATATATGAAAGTTTTTAGATTGGCTAAAAAAAAAGTAGAACATTAAATCCATAAAATACTATTATTCAAAAAGGGTCTGGTCGTACAAGAATTAAATAATCGATTAATAAATTATTATTAATAAATGATACGAGATATTGTATTAAATAGGAGAATAAACATTCATTAGCAACTATAAACAATATAGATATTATCCGAAATATAGACTGAACAATTATTATTATACGTTTCAATATGCAATAACTAAATTGTATATCGAAAACCGACGAACACATCAGCAATATATGTAGATAGTTATTAATTGTAACTTATATTGTCTTTATTAATTTAATTAGCTATATGCCTATGTATAACGTGTGTATATTGGTCATTGGTGATCCAATAAAACAGTCTAGTTTCTTGTTGACCAAACAGAATTCAAAAATATGTATAGGGTATACTGACTAGTGAGTAATATTGGTGATTTAATTATTCAGTGTACCCTGTTTTCGCGGATACGTCATGTTATATGCGTAGGTATATGCTACTGTTTATGTATTAAATTGCATATAATCTATGCGGGAAGTTAAAAAAAAAATGGGACATTTATAAAATGTATTATAATGTTATGCTACATGCAATTTTGTTCTGGACATAAATTGGGGATATATTTTCGTGGACATTCTGTAGCAGAATACCCCGCAATGATTGTCGCTCATCAATTAGCACTTATTGCAACATATAGTGTGATTATAATTTAGAATTTATGAGATCCAGTGGGGGAGGGTGAATACAGAATATGTATAATATGAGAATGGTAAGTGGATCGGTATTATCAGTACATCATAATATAATATACTTACGCATTATGCAAATAAAGTGCCCGAGTGCCTCATTAAATTAAATAGTACAGTATATTATATACATTTTGATATTGTATATTTGTATCTGATGATCTGATAATATTAAATCAATTTCAAAACGACTATATTATTAACCTTTTGTGTGATATAATAAATAGACTATAATATACAATACCCATTCATGTTTGGCATATTTGTATAACAGCTGCACACAATCAACTCATTGTTTCTAATGATATTATCATGCTCGATATATGACGATACACGATATTATATTATGTACACGTAAATTAAATGTTTATGTTTTATTGTAATGCACGAAATATTAAGGCCGACGAACGAATCAGTAGTCGAAAGTCAATAGATTTACGGTGGTTGGCTTACCTCGGCTGTGTTCGTACACACACACATATACCTAAATATATATCACTTCACCAGTATCGTTTTAAATATTTATTAACGACTTGGGTAATTTAGGGTTAAGCGAAATACAAGTGGATGAAACTGCCCTAATGGCTCAAGGGAGAATTATACGGTTACACCGAAGCCATTAACAAAACCTAGTTTAAAAACCAGTCACCTCATCGTAAGTCATTGCCAATTGGTATAACTACCTAGGTGCAGATAAAAGTGTGTTGTTGAGAGAAAAACTTTTTCGAACATTTAAAGTATATTTTTTCATTTTACATTTCAAGTAACTACCTAAAGTAACAGCCTACAAAAAACCAATCATATTCCAGAAAAAAATGCATTTGAATAATCAAAATAAAAAATAATACAGTTAAAGTTTTTTTTTTTTTTTTTTTTATTAGATAAAAATAGAGTATTTACAATCTGTAGTATTTATATACAACAATAAGTAAATTTGATATCAAAAAAAAAAAACTTGATGGTACAAAACATGAATGGCTGTAGGGAAAAGTTATTAAATGAAGCACAAAATAGGTTACACAAAAGTTGATTTTTAAATTTAAACATGGGAAATTGGTTTGTACACATAATAAAATGTGAAAAATTAAATTAAAATGAAACGAAATTTTCTATATCAAAATAAGAAAATAATAATGAGAACAATTGTGCGGGTTTTCCTTAAATCATATGAAGTGTGAATACAAGTACCTTCGTAATGAAACGTGCTACATTATTGAATATTATATTTAAAAAAAAAGTTCATATTTAATTTTATTATAAACCATACACTATATTTTATACTATACTCAAGTCATTACGAAAGCACACTCCTTTAACGAACTCTGTTTGTTCCGAGTTTTATACACTTGACACTTTGGTAGTAAATTGCATTTGCACTTCAAGGTTTATATGCGAATAAATAATTGTATTATATTATAATATGATCATATTGGAATTTGACATTCAATTATAAAATAACAAAATAATGTGATTTTCTTAAGTATCTATATTAGTTTAAAAGTTATAATATTAGGTAATAGTCTACCTATTTATTAATATAGTAATATTATTATTAAATACCGCTGTGGCAGGAATATGGTCTATCTACAGTAACGAGATTATTATATTTAGATGTGACTCAATGTACTACTTTATTGGCAATTTAGGTATTAATAAAAATCGTACACTGATTATAGATAATAGGTATATATTAGCTTAAAATATTAATATTATTATGGTTTATAATCAAATTAAAAATGAAAGGTTTTTAAAAAAAAAATATAATATTCAATAATGTAGAACGTTTCATTAACGTAATATTATTAATAGATTATATAATTTGTTATTATTACGTACATCGCCAATATGGAGTAAGTACATGCAGTCAAGTTTATAATATATTATAATAATCTCGTGACTGTCGACATACGTAATAATATAGCGTCTCGTCGTACACCGACGTCAGCTGGCAATTTTTTTTTTAAGTGTATTTTCCCGTCAACAATACATAATTTTTTTGTTTGATTTTCTTTATAGATCCCACGCGTATTGCTGTTGCTGCTTCTAGGACACCCCAACGTTAGCACAATATTACTTAGAAAAATGAGCGTCGACTGCGTTTACACCAGTGCAGTGACGTTGCTGCTGTGTTGTTCGGCCGTCCTGGGCCGGCCGTCGTCCAATGGTGGAGCGGACGGTGGTGGCGGCGGGGGCGGCGGTGGAGGCGCCGGAGCCGGTGGTGGCGGTGGAGGTGGTGGCGGTGGTGGCGGTGGGTCATCTGTGGACGACACCGACGAGAGCCCGGTGGTGGTGACCAGCTCCGGCATGGTGCAGGGCTACACGAAGATCATTGCGAACCGCGAGGTGCGGGTGTACACGGGCATACCGTTCGCCAAGCCACCGGTGGGCCCCCTAAGGTTCCGGCGCCCGGTGCCCGTTGACCCGTGGACGGGAGTGCTGAACGCCACTAGGCTGCCGAACACGTGCTACCAGGAGCGGTACGAGTATTTCCCCGGGTTCGTTGGCGAGGAGATGTGGAACCCGAACACCAAGCTTTCCGAGGACTGTCTGTACCTGAACATCTGGATACCGAAGAAACAACGCACCAGGCACCATTCGAACAACGCGCATCACGCCAAGGTGAGTCTGATTCACCTGCACTCGTTATATTTACTATGTTTGAATCGAGTACTCGTAATTCGTAATACAGTGTACTGCAACACATGATTACGGTATAGTAGGGGCCGGGGTAGGGGGAGGGCTTCGGCTGAGAGCCAACCTCAGCGATACTATATTCCAAAGATTATTACCCTGCATTGGCGTGTATTGATTAATTCACATAAATTATTAATCTTTGACAGCGTATACCTTTATATTATATACCTACTAAACCTATACAATATATATTTTCTGTATGTATAGTTGATCAACAGAGTTAGGATGTCTTAGCTCTAAATAAAACTCTTAGACAAAGAATATAAATTAAAGCAAAAAATCACCAATTTAAAAAAAAAAAAACACTTCAAATTATTTTCAAAAACCTTTGAAAACCTATTATTAAATGTCTTTTTTCGGATGCATGTCAATTTATTGAAAACAATTTATCACAAGACAATTGCTTGAAAAGTTTTGATCGAAAAACAATTCCTCGCAAACGACAATAAATTGTTAGCTAAAAGTTATTATACATAATATATTACAGCTATAAATTGCAATTAGTTTGATTTGTATCTACATGAGTGCTTACCGTTATCATAAATAACTGGCCTTTTTTAAATTTCAATAATGGGCAATTACAAATGTCGCCAGACTTAGCATTTGGACCGATATTCGTATAATCTTATGATATAAAGTTATTATTATCCAGAAAATTAAGGAATATTAGAACCCTTTTCAGATTATTTTGAAAATAAACAGTAAAGTAAATTAGACAGACGAAGTATTAGAGAACAACAAAAAATTTAAATTTAAATTTAGAATTTTTTTAAGAACACATGAAGGTTACAACAATAATTTCGTTGAAGGTTGAAGCAACTGTTTTACGACGATTTTAAGTGGGAAACATCCATCTTTATGGCGTTTTATTGAAGCTTTAAAAATAGAAAAAAGCATCAATTGACTTTGGCAATATCTTTTTGGCAACGAACCTCCAAAAAAATAAATAATTTGCTAAGATAGAGTTAAGAAAATAGAAAAATTTGCTCTGAATAAAATGATTGGAACAGTGATAATTATCACTGTTGTATAGACTTTAATTTTAATAAATTATGATAATATTGGTTTACATTGGTTTTGTATTGTTTTTAAACTTTTACTTATTTTGTTTTTTTGACGTACGCGCGTTGTCTTGGCCATTTTAGTTTTTCGATCAATGTTATTCTGATCAATATAGTCGTTTTCGAACAATAATTTGTGGTGCGATCAATAATGTTTTTGATCAATTGACGTGATAAAGTTTTTTCAATTTAATTTATTATTTACGTACCTATTAGTAGTTGCAGATTAGCTGTCACTACAACAGCAATATAAGTATAATATAACAATATCATTTTTTTTTATAAGTAAGTGATCTTTATTGATAGGTATGTCATTGTATCCAACGTCTTAGTCGCACTATTATTGAAATATAATATACCGTCTATCTACCTCACGATGTATAGAAGATACATATTATATCTTCTCTACATCGTCATCTACCGTAATGTTTGCGTCTCGTATGAAGTCAAAAAATACTGGCGTGTCTCTCCCCAACTCCTCGCGATTCAATTATATGATTGGCTGAAGGTATATTATGTAATGCAGTCGAGTCTCGATCACTCTAGAATCTAGAGAGAAATAAGAATTTATTTTCGAGTTTTACCTTCATATAAGTATACCTTAACAACGATTTAAAAATACTTCAAGGAGCAAGAAAAAAATTTGAGTTATCGGTGTTTCTAAGTAATCGTGGAGATTCGAGTTATTTCGACTCGACATTATATAATAATATTAAACAACCAATATTATATTTTAATCACGAGTAGATGGGAAGAGACACTCGAGTATTTGTTGCTCATATTTTCTTCAGTTTTTTTTTTTTTGAATCATTTCATATCTCACACTCCGATTTTTCCAGCTACTCTCTACAATAGTACATCATATTTTGTGTGTGTGTGTGTGTGTGTGTGTGTGTGTGTGTGTGCAATTACGTCGTCGTGTCACGTGCAGAGAACGCGTACGACAACAGTATAATATATCGGTAGACTGTTTTCTTAAAATACCTTATTGGGTACTTCAAGAGGCAAGAAAAAAATTTGACTTATCTATGTTTTCAACTTTCAAATAATCGTAGAGATTCGAGTTATTTCGACTCGACATTACATAATATTAAACAGCCAATATTATTTAATCACGAGGAGATGGGAAGAGACACGCGAGTATTTGTCGTTTATATATTCTTCAGTTTTGTTTAAGAATCGTTTATTCGTTTCGTATCTCACACTCTGAGTTTTTCCACCTACTCTCTACAATAGTACATAATATTTAGTATGAATGTGTATGCAATTACGTCGTCATGCCACGTGCAGAGAACGCGACAACAGTATAATATATTGGTAGACTGCTTTAATAAAATACCATATTGAGTACTTCAAGAGGCGAGAAAAAAATTCGAGTTACCAAGGCTTTTGAGACTCGACTGTATATTACATAATAAACAGCCAACAATATTATTTAATCACGACGAGCCGGGGAGAGACACGCGAGTGTTTTTTGTCTATATTTTCCTCAGTTTTATTTCGGAATCGTTTATTTATATCTCACACTCCGCGTTGGCGCCTCTGTTTTTTCGTCTACCGTCTACAATATTACATATTATTATTTTGCGTGTGTGTAATTATATCGTGCCTCGAGCAGACTACGTGTGCGACGACAGTTGTATAAAATATTATAATGCAAACAGTTAAAATATCACATTGGATACGACGACCATTGCTCGTTTATATTATAGGTACTATTATATTATACGCCTTGTTATGATATCTACGAGTATACAGTATACACTAATAGATTCGTCAGTTAATCTACAACTTGTTACGCTTCTCCCCTGTGCACGATCAACTTGATTAAAAATCTAAACTAACGAAACTTCCCCTTTCCGTTGCATATTTACACGTATATTAAGTGCTATTATATAAAGCGTGATGTAATAAACATCGTGTAATTATAATAATATAATGTAAATAACAATACGCGTAGTCACTTAAAATGCAATTTTATATCACAACTATTGCAGACGATCGAGGTTTAAGTACCTAATTCGATAGTAACATATATAGGTAAATATACTATTGACTATTCTGATGACATTTTAAGTCAGGACATTGTTGACTATTATTTGAAAATATTAATTATTTGCAGTATACTTTGATAACATCGTATAGGACATAGGCACTAAAAGATTCCATACCTGCCCGTAAAAAATATTCTGTTCAGAAAATTATCTGCAGGTAAGGAAATTAGAAAATCACAGCAAATTATTTTAATAAACAATCGGGTTTAGGTATATGACATTGAAATCGATTTTTTTAAAAAAAAAAAAGCATCGGAAGCTACTTCCCTCTACTACTGCAGTTACCTATAATGGGTGTCGAGTGTACCTCGGCACTGTAATGGTTGTGTTAAATTTGAATTCAATGATTAATCGTTGTATAATATTATGAAAAACGATCCTGAGTGGAAACGGTCTGTCAGCCTTTATAGACTTCTAAGGATATTTTATTATATAATATTTATATTGCTATATCATTGTGATTTATTTTTTCTACCAGTAATAATAGGTTGAACTAATATTTTCCTACATAAAATCGCATATACTATAATATATAGGAGTAAATTAATAAGTATTACAATATATTATTTCATAGGTACAATGTAAAGAATGTTATTAACTTAAAAGTCAAAAGTCAAAACTAGCGCACCGCGAAGAATTGTTTAAAAATAAATTCATAGTATAAATATATAGTATATATATTAGTTATATAACTAAAATTAGGCAATCAAAATATTTTGAAAATTGTATTGTGCGTATGAAATAATAATGTGATGATATACCTACGTAATTTCAGAAAAGTTGCATGTCTTCAGAAATAATATTTTTTGAATTATAAGAAAATAACTAAAATCGTTAGTTTTCGTTTAAAATTTTAAACATCCTGCAATTTCGTTCCAATTTCAAATTCAAATAATGTCTAAAAAAATAATTATATGAGTATGTTATTTGAGATTTGAGATTTTTGTAAGAATAACTTATGAGAAATCTCGTATTACATTCTCAAACCTTAGCTACTTATTAATATTATTATAATTTAAATTGTACATATTTATTAATATTTTCATATTAACAACACAATAGTTTTCAAATGTTCATGATCTTCACGAATTTAGTCAACATCTGAAGTTTGAACTTTATAAGCTTATAAAAAAAGGTTATGTATTCTCAAAATTTTAAATTTCTTAATTAACAACTTATCAGGGTTTTTGTATTTATGTTTCAAGCTTATTTCCTGAATATGAAATATTTTATCAATACTAAAAATAAAAACTAACATCTTTCGAAATATTCAAACTTTAAATTATTAGTTTTAATATTTTGAAAATTTTATTCTGAATGGGAACTAATAATTTATGTAATATTTCAAGTTCAACGTTTTTTTTTAATTATCATAAAATAACCAACATTTTTATTGTACGTGTCAATCCCATCATAATTAGAAACTTCATACGCTCATAAAAAATAAATGTGGTTTTACGGTTAATTTTGTTTTTTAATTCGTGTAAAAGACTTATGAGAAATCTTGTCATAAGTCTTCAACTCTTAGGAATTAAAATTGAAAATGTTATACATTTTTAACTACAAAATAGTTTTTGATTTTGACGACTTTTGTCAAAATTCCAACTTCAAATTCTTATAAGGAATTAGTACAGATTTACGATTAGCTTGTAAGACAAACTCATGAAGAAAATTGTATTAAATGTTCAGGCTTTTTGACTGAGTATAAAAATGTTGATCAACAATAATAAAAAAAAAAATCTAAAAAATCTAAAATGTCAATAGTCTATACATAGCTAAAAAAAAGAGCTAAAATATACTAGAAAATGGTAGTATAAATATTTGGTTAAAATTGCAAGTATCGACGGTTCTTTGTTTTTGAATTACAATAAAATAACAAAATCGATTTCGTCAAAAATTGGTGTTGAGTAAATATTTCTGTTTTTCCGTAATTATTTTTTAGGTTCTCCCAATTATGAAGAAAAATACGAGGAATTTTTACTTTTACCTTTTTACTAAAGTATCAGCTAAATCCAATTTCATAACAGAAACTACCCACGAAGTTGATTCGATCGAAGCTTTTTTTCTGCTATTAAAATATTGTGTTCATACCAATATACAATAAAAAACACTAAATCGTTGTAAAACCAATACACTCATCGCTCAGAATTTAAAAACCGTAATATTTAAATGTTTAAATTTGTCGTGTGCTAAGTTAACCTTTTATATTGACATTTAGATATTACCTTAAAAATTCTTTAATTGTAGGTTTTCGCACGGAGTGTAAATAAAATTAGATAAAAAAAATTGATTCGTGATCTTTGTCCCTTATCGTGCAATTCATTGAAAATAAAATTGACAAACCATTATAAGAACTGATGTAGTCCTAATTATTTTAATATGTATTGATAAATATATTGTACACGGGTCTCCTGTTCGGAAGACTTTTAGTATTTTAACAGTCTTCTGTAGTTACATTACAATAATGACGCCTAGAATATACTAAATGTTATTATTTTTTTTAAACGACCTAATAAAATAGAACATACTTACTCAAAGCACTGGGGCTACATTGTCTGTTGACTATAAATCAGACAAATAGTTTGCAGGAAATATAATTATGCCGGTTCGCATAAACAGCCATTAAACATTTAATGAATCAATAGTGAGCTAATGGTCCCTTAAACATGTCTACCTCTAAGCTTTATATTCGTGTTTTTTTCACTATACAATAAGTGATATGAATTTTGAAATAATATAATATATTATATTATTATATTCTGTTCCATTGTTTATGAACTTTACAGCTTTGGAAATTCAAACAATACATCAACGTCAGATGATTTTAACTCATCGTAAAATAATAACTCCCATTATCGTGTTACATGAGCTTTTAATGTACAGATTTTTATAAAGATTAAGTAGAATGAAAAACTAAAATTATTCCGTGACATCGTAACCCCAAATTTAGATTCGAAACAAAAACATAATTTTTTTTTTTTTTTTTTAACGCATTATATTATAATAGTTGCCTTTTATATTATGCTGATATTAGATTTTGGTATTTTAAAGAATTAAATTTGGATGTTCTTATGAGTTTTTTTTTATTTTTAATTTGAATAAAAAATATATGTACAAATTTATAATAATATAAAATTCCATGTTTAAAATTAAAATAGTGAACTATCTGTATACAAAAATTAAATAATACAATTTTAAATACATTTTGAGCCATGTTACTAAAATATTTTCCTACGTTATATATTTATTTGTGCGTGAATACCTATAAGTATATATTATTAACTTAGTTTGATTTTAAATCAATTTAAAGATTTTTTTTAATCGCCTAGGTATAAAAATGTAGGTTGGTAGAGTACCATAATATTTAAATAAATTCCAATATTTTTATGATATTGAAAATTTAATTATAGTTTAAAAGCCATAATTTATTTACGTCATGCCGTATTTTGTCACGTATTTTATCCACAAAATCATTCGCATTCATGGTATAATGTAATTACCAGTTACCGGCGTTAAAATCCAAAAGGTAAAAACGTTCGAGAGCCACGTGCGTACACCTACCGCGTACGATATATTAATTTGCATAACCATATCGTATCATTTTGATCTTGTAGCGCTTGGAAAGTGCGATTGGAATAAAAATTTTGATGACATCACGGCGGCATCGCTCTCCGCGATTCGTGTCGTTTCAAAAATATACAGCCCAATTAGCCCAACTAGCACCAACATTTTCATAGCTACTATAAGTATTCATTTTATATTAAAAATAAATATGTAGTTCATTCAAAATTGACTAATCATTGAATAATAATATAATATTGATATTATGAAGATATCAATAAAATCTATGAACTATGAATATTCATTTCATGTCTGAACTGATATATATAATATACACCTAATACATTTTTTTATTATATTAAATATTATTTTTATATGATTTATGCCCAGCTCTCATTAGTTTTTTAGAAGCTCTAGCCATTGTCTTTTATACACTGCATGTAGTGTTTTCTTTTATTCGATAAAAAATGTTTACGTCTCATACTGATACACTGCTCTTGTTACCTCGCAGATACCGGTACTGGTATGGATATACGGCGGAGGTTACATGTCCGGTACTTCGACATTAGACATCTACGACGGCGATCTGCTGGCGGCCACTTTCGACGTGATGATCGCCTCCATGCAGTACAGGCTCGGGGCATTCGGTTCGTTGTATTTAACGCCAGAGCTGCCAGAGGATAGCGACGACGCCCCTGGCAATATGGGATTATGGGATCAGGCGCTGGCTATCAAGTGGATCAAAGAAAACGCAGCGGCTTTCGGCGCTGATCCAGAGACAATTACGTTGTTTGGCGAATCGGCTGGTGGTGGATCAGTAAGTCAATTTGTTATTCACGTGTATTCATATAATACGAAGCGTATAATATGATATTTGTAAAGTTTTTAAACGAAGTCCATTTTCCGAGCGTATAATAATATTATGTAGGTACATAAAAATCATGTCTTAAAAATGTCCCTGCAGATACGTTATAATGGTGTAAAAAAAAGTGTGATGATCTGCTAACGAGTAATATAAATATATATTTGTTCCTTCACATCCCATTTTCATTTTTCATCGCGGTACACACTACATGTTCAAGCGGAAATGTCCCACTCAATAATCTTAATTTTACCGTGTAAACGTTACAAGGAGTGTTGTCGTACAGTCTTAGGCAGTACATTTGTCACTTATACAAAAATATTTACTGCGTTCACATATTTTGTTGGCTGCAAGAAATCATGTGTAAGCTTTTAGTTTTTCAAACCATTTCATAAAAACTAAAATAATTTTTCAAGTTATAAAAGAATACAATTTTATTAAGACCGTTCACGCATGAATTTGAGAAATTAAACACAACTTGGTCAAACAACTGTTCTCTCAAAAAATCGCTCAACTACCTATTAACTTTGGAGCATAAATTAATTATGTCTTATTTAGTTATTTTATAATTTAAAATTTCTTATTAAATTGTTTTGAAAAAAAAACACAAAACGTCTGTGTGATAATGTGTATATGATAATTAATATGCTTGTGTGAACCACCGCAAATTGACGGCCAACCGCCGTGGAATCTTTCTATAATTTGCGTATACTATAAAATAAAGATTTTAGAACATCCGCACTTGAACATAATATTATTATGTTCATAATATGGTGTGATATGGTGTGATATAGTGTGATCACAGACCACAGTGGTGAAAAATGAAAATGAAAGAAAAAATATATTATGTAGTAACTGCAAGCAATAAAGTAGTTTTTATAAGAAAAAAAAAATACCCGTAATTCGATATAAATTATACATCATCAGATTCCTTGATATTATGACTAGATCGTAATGCCAACTTTATTGATAATTTATCGTACAGGTGAGCGTGCACCTAATTTCGCCGGAGACAAGGGGCATGGTGAGACGTGGGATCATACAGTCTGGAACCGTGAACGCACCTTGGAGCTATATGACTGGCGAACGGGCAGTGGACATAGCAAAGAAGTTGTTGGACGATTGCAATTGCAATTCGACGTCGTTGGATAGCAACCCGATCGGCACCATGTCGTGCATGCGATCTGTCGACGCAAGTACCATATCCAAAAAGCAGTGGAACAGCTATTCCGGTATTTTGGGTTTCCCGTCTGCGCCCACCGTGGACGGGGTTCTCCTGCCAGAACACCCGCTGGACATGTTGGCTAAGGCGAACTTTTCGGACATCGACATACTCATTGGAAGCAATCTGAACGAAGGTAATTTTTTTTTTTCTAAATTTTGCTTAAAACTAAATCATATTTCAAGACTTAACACAGAACGGTTATGTTAATTTTTATGTATAACGATATTATTTAAAATCATTCATTAAGATTTACGAAACTACAGTTTGAAGCTTAGAACTGTCAACTGCTGAACGATTTGATATTTTGAGATAGCATATTTTAGTTCTGAGCTCACGTAATATAATATGTAGGTTATAGGTAGGTATAGGTATAGGTACCTACACGCTCGTTTAATATTTATATAACTATACCTATACAGCGAGGTATTAATTCTACGTATAATTTAATATAATTATATACTATACCGTCTTAGAAACGAGTTGGTTATTTGATTATTTTTTATATATGAAAAATGTAGTTCGTTTTAACCCATCACGCTGTTTTTGGTGTAGTGACTTCAACCGCGATCACGTTGAAGGTTATCAAATTTAAAACATTCCATGCACAGAATAAAATTAATATTCACATTCAGCATTACAATGCCAAGCAATTTAGAACATTCAGACCAATAAACGTGTAGAAACAAATAATACTGGATAAAAATTATTGTTGAAGGAATTTTGTAAAAAAAAATATTTGAACACAATAAAATGTTTATTCATATGCTAAACTTTTTTTAAGTTTTGTGGATTCAAAATTAGAATATTAAAATATACATTTATTTTCCTCAAATATTTTTCAAAGTTACATTCAAACATGGCTCGGCGGAAACTTAGAATTGAAAATTCAGATTTGTTCTTCTTTAAAAGTTATTTTTATTATTTCATATATATACCTACCTATACCGTATAAACTCCGGGCTGCATCAAAGTTTTGTTTTACAAAAATATGAAAACGTTCCTTCAATAACTGCTGAAAGCTTTTTACATCGTACATTTTCTTAAGTCAAATTGATTCACCGGTCAAGATAAATCACATATTTATGTAGGTGCAACCAATAAAATAAAATATTTTTTGTGTTAACAGAAGTATTGTTTATTTAAGCAATTTACTTCGATTATATTATAATGTCCAAAACCATATAAACTAATAAAATAAAGCAAATCACATTACGATTGAAAAGATTGAACTAGGATAATATAAATTATCATTTCATTATAGACAAGTAAAAAATAAAATATGTAAAATATTTCATTTTGGAGCCCCTTGAAGTAATTGTATGTTATTCAATGTTATTATTTAATGTAAATAATTTTTTTTTTTATAAGCAATTTTTTTTATTTAGATCAGTATTATACTGCTTATAAATAGTCCTAACTTAACCTCACTAAATTGATTTAATAATTTAGGTAGGTACATAAATTAAAATCTTCTACATTTATGTATGGTTCTATAGGTTTACTTTCGGTTCCAATTTTAATTTATTATCAGTGAATAAAATAACACTTGAAAACTTTTAGTTTTTATTCAAAGATGACATGTGTTTTCTTTATTATTAATTAATTAATAATCGTAAGCAATATTCTTATACTTAGGTTGAAAGATAATAATTCAAAAAATGTTTGTAAAATGTTTAATAGGTAGTTTTTTCATACATCAATTAATTTACAATATAATATATAGATACGTTCTTTTAGATTCTGTAGTAAAGTAAAGAATATTATTACATATGTAATATTAATTTAAAAAAATATATAACATAAATTGATTTTAGTTGGTGGGTATTAACAAAAAATAGTATATATTAGATCAAATAATTTATACTTAGATAAATGTGTTATTCAAAAATTTAATTCAAATTATATTTTAGAAAAATGATTATTTTTGAAATATTATTTTAGTTCGAGTTTGGTCTGTTCATAATACAACGAACTGATTTTTTCATTAATTTCAAATATGTAGAATACCTATTTAATTTTGTGATAATTAATCTCTTACATTTTAATTAAAAATATCTTGAATAACTATTTTCTGCAAAATCATATTTTGAATGACGAATATCATGTACACATATTTCATTGAGGTATCAATTAATATTATATAATTATTATTTATAATAGTTACAATAATAATTCAATAAGCCAAGCAGATCAATACTCCAAAGACAAGTGCCAAACACTTGTATTATTTATATAACTTAATGTTCATTAATACTAATGTTTTGATGGAACTTAAAGCAAGGTGCTTATAGTTTATACCAACAGTATTGTACATCGCATTTTTTATAGCGAACAATTTATAATTCATTATGTATTTTACGTATTCAAATAATAAATTGACACCAACGATACTTTCAATTGTTATTTGTATCAACGGTTAAGTCTAAACAAATTACTACCTATTGACGTTGGAATTAACAGAAAAATTAAATAAGTAATTCAGTATTCTACGCTCTGCGTTTCCATTACACATCATCATAAACAATTAATCCAACATAATTTTACACCTAGAATATATTTATTTATTTTTTATATAAGTAGTTAGTAGACAAATAGACGATATAGTGTTAGGGGACGTTACAGTGACATTTGTTGACTCCGTCTCACAAGTGCGTAACATAGCAAATTTTAAGCTCAGAAAAACACATTTATCTCCCGTTAGTTTAAAAATTAGAGCGTATTGACCTCTTATAAAATGTACAGGTAAGATTATTATCTAGTCAATGACATATTCTTTTAGTTATATTTTAATTTTAAAGCGAGTTATGAGTATTTTAAGATGTACAAACAGTTAACAATTTTAAAATACACATAACTCGCTTTAAAATTAAATTTGCTATGTTACGCACTTGTAATATAGAGAAACAAATGTAACTGTAACAGGCCTTACTTCATATTAATACAAAAATTAGTCTTATATTTTTATAAGTTTTGTAAATCCGTCCAAAAAATCATACATGTGTTTAATAATTTGGCAAAATAAAATTTCTGTCATTATATAATTGATTAAATGTACAATTATATAATAACAGAAATGCCCTGTCGTATGACAGATAGCTGCAATCATAAATATTTGTTTAATCTTAATATTAATAATTGTAGTTAGGTATCTGTCACAAAAATTCGACACCTGCTTAAATAACAATAACACATTTATTTTATTATTGTAAGCTAGGTACGTGATTGGCTGACAGCCTAGACAGTCGCACATACTATTATTATAGGTATAGAAAATCGAGCGCGATCAGCCATCTTAATTATTGTTCGGAAGTCAAAATAAAATACAATACGAATTTAAAACGTAAGAAAAATTATATGTTATTACGTGGAATGAAATCGGAAAATGATAAAATCTTATGCGGAAGAAAACGATTAAAACCATGGTTTTCTGGAAATGGAAACCATACGCTAGTTGTTCCAGCCAGTCGATATCATACGTTGCGTGTCGGTATAAGGTGGTCGGACGAAAAACCGGGTCAAAAGTGTAATAAAATAAAGAAAAAAATATAATATTATGTGATATACGTATATGCTTTACGTTTTATACAAATGTTGCCGAGACAAATAATCCCGTGCGTATACGAATTGGCAATCGAAAAGTTTACAGTTACGGCCATAAAAAAATAATAACAATAATAACCAAAAGAACATTCGGTCGGACCGCAGACGAACGGACGTACCGGACATTAATGTGTGACTGTCACTTGCAATATTTTTTCGCTTAAACCCAAATGGCACAGACACACCGACACTTTGACGTTAATAATATTTCGAACAAAATATATTATAATTTCATCATATTATTTTTTCCATGCCTGCGGAAATGTGCTTAATGTAGATATTACATATTTACACGCATACCGAGACACATCATTATTAATGAATTAATGCTCTTCCGTATTTAACCGATATTATGAAGCACATAAACTATGGATACGCGTACCTAAGCTTTAACTCTGAATATTGCATAATATTATCATGAACAAATTATATCTCCATAATATTTGGAATTACCTACGTTTACAAATCAACTAAAATAGTTGAAGAAATAATAACACTTATCTGGGCTGTTTTTTTTTAAAAAAAACTACTTTTTAAGAATTAAAAAAAAACTATTATCCACAAAACATTATTATTACAGACTATTACAAATTACATTTATTTTAAGATAAAAAGTAGTTACAATTTTGAAATATTTTTTTACATACAATTTTAGGTAGACTTTATTTTTCACTCTATACCTACTTCAGAATCTAAAAAAATGTATAGGTACACCTATGAAACATTTTACAATAATGTTATAAAATTTAGTTGAATTGTATTTCTGATTGTTAAAATATGTCTTGCAGTCATTACTTTTTCAACAATTAGGAAAACAAATGCTATCTTTGATTAAAAAACTAAAAGTGTCATCTATATTTCTTAACAAAATAAATCAAAATGGGAACCGAAAGAAAATCTAAAACCAAAAAGATTTAGGAGATTTTAGATTATAATATACGTTGATTAATTGTTATAAAATTGTACGGATTTTGTTAGGTTAGGTAACTATTTATAATAGCTAGTAGGTATAAAACATTAATAAGTACCATAAATTATGATCTAAATGTATTGGTTTTACAAAGATTTGTATGTTTTTTTTGTGTCCGTCGTCATATTTCGGAGCAGTAAACATAAATCAATCTTCAACTTTCAGAGTGGTTTCTAGAAGCAAATCGGATCTAGTTGGTACTTTAGGAGGTCAAAAGTAAAAGATTCACAATAAACTTTTCATACTGATCGATATGAAAAAAAAGAAAAGGTTAAACTAGAATTTTTACACAAAACAAGTTCTTGACAAAATTGATTTTGTTTTTTGTTGTTGTAATTCAATTCTGAACGAACATAGACACAAGATTATGTATGTATAGTAATTATTCCTTTACTGTTAAAAAATAAATTAATACGGGATCATTAAATATTCTAAAATTTAAATCTTAATCGTTACCTACGATATTATTTATCACGATATCGACTTACAATTTAAGAAATATCCTATAACCTTGATAGTTATTACTTTTTTGATTTATAGTCACACTATAGGTATAAAGTATATAAACACTATATCATATTTTTTCTTTTCGATTTAATAAACCATGTGATTGCTATAACGTCTACATTTCTTCACCGTTACACAGTAGTTTTTTTTTTTTTTGATGATTTGTGAAACTACGGAGAAAATTTAAAAATTACCATTTCTAAAATTCTAACATCAATGGATTTCCAATCAAACGATGGTGGGTTAAATAAAACTTTTTGAGCTCTCCTTTTACATGAGAAAAAATTCATAGCAAAAGTTTATTATAAAAATAAAATCATATCATTGAGTAAAACCAATCCCCATTTCACTCCTATAATCTAAAACTTTGGAAGTACTTCATTGAATGTAGTCGATAAAATATTAAAATCTTGCCCAAAAAACCTCAAATCAAGTTTAGTACAATAATTCATAATAGTGTTTTAATATTTCTTTCAGAAAGAGAAGTGAATAATGATTTTTTCCTTGACACTAACTAATAATTAATTTTTAATTACAATATTTTAAAAACTTGGAATTGTAGTTATTTTTGTATTGAAATGATAATTTATTATACTTAATGACTATTATTAATCTGCAAGTATATAATATAATATCGGCAGTACCCTCGCATGAGAGTAAAGAATTTTTTAATGTATACCTAAGTACTTTGGAAATATGTTTGTATGAAATTGATGAGTATAACTACCTACATAGGTACCTGCTACCTACACACTTCGTACTTGAGTTATTAATGTGGGTAAAACATACATTTTAATATGCCGTGTGCACTTAAAGAACGCGAATGTATATTATTTAGTTTATTAATTATTTCAATTCGAATTTACTGTTAAAATGTTTCTCATTTTTATCCGTTTAGGGTAGAACTGAGGTTTATTATGCTCGTTGTATAAAGTACGGTATGCAAAATGGTTGCTTGCGTTGCATTAATTTCAGTTACCTATGTAATTTTTAAGGACTAGGTTTGTAAACCTTAACCTTCTCGTGACAGAATTAGATATTTGTACGAAATAATTTCCGATGTTTTTTACTTTTAACATTAAACCAATAACAAACCGGCACCATAATCAATGGTCATAATCGCAAACGTAGGTATGTGTTATTTTTGCAATACTTGCAGAAATAATCTCGTGCGGTTCGTACGACTTCGGACTTGGCATAATATATTATTTACAAACGTCGGTGATCACACTAATTGCCAAAATATAATACTAATTTCGTATTCTATGTTATACCTATTAATATAATAATATTTTAGGTTTCTCATTAAGTATAATTTTTCCTCCAAGTATTATAATATATTCGAATTTTTTTTTTACGTAAAATAATTGGGTTTTTTTAAATTTTTAATTAAAACCGTCTCGCAGAAACTATAATATAAATAATTATGTATTCCCCCCTAGCCGCTGCTCAACACCTGCACACTCCAATCGATACCCAATAGACGTTATATTACTATTGATTGTTAATAATGGGATTATCTGATTTTGTCAAAAACCGTCACACTGACGTTTACGTCCGAATACCTTTCAAAGTTAATTTAATCACGACCCCGAAATTTCAAACGTTAATTCCATCGTTGTCGGATTATCACGACGTGTCGGGAAAAGAAAGCATATTGTATTCAAACGTCACACGCAGCGTTTTATACCGCATATACCGCACGGTATTACCAGCTCTATATACCAAGCAGCGACCGCGAGTATACCTTGAGCTAAAAATTTTTGGAAATCATATTAGTTTTTGTCGAGACAGACGGACGCGGAGTGATTGTGTTCGGGCGGTCGGTAAAAGTATATAATATATAAATGCGTCATGACAACATCCATTTGCACGACCTATTTAATTTTTTTTCTCCCATATATATTTTATCACATACACACGTATATAATACACTTACGTTTGTGTATGCGTTCGCGTTTTTTGTGTACGCATTTTTCACATTACTCTTTTAGGTCTGGAAAAAAAAGTAATCCTCATTCGTCATCAGGCCTCGGCATGTCACAAGTGCCCCCCCTCCACCACAATAACACTCTGCCGCCACCTAGTACTAATTCGTTTGTCTCCTACCTGCGCACTAGGTTAGGTTAGGTGACATTTTTTACAAATCTCTGTGGAAAATAAATGTTATAGGGACTCGTGGCCAATATATATATACATAGACTAATATTCTTTACATTGAATATCTTAGTTACATACTTTTCCAGGGCCCCCTCGGCTTCTACCGGTTTTCTTTATCCGATCATAAATATTCGAGCAAACTCTAATGAATTGATAGAAATTAAGTATCCCGTGTATACTCCCTAAGTGGTTGCATATTACAATGACCTAAACCAAACGAGTTATATAAACTTTCACACCGACAACAACTGACAACCCCCCACCGCTCAACCTATATCACGTGTTTTCATGCATGCACTGTCAGTTTTACCTTCGCCAACTATTTGAATAAAAGACTAAACGTGAAAAAAAACAAATCTATTACACTCCAACGAAGATCAAAAACATCCATTAATATAACTTACTCACTAGAAATCTCGAACCAATCTAAACCCATAGAATTAATTCAGTAGAACGCAGCCAAAATATCTAATATTAAAAAAATAAAAATCTGCCAATAAAAAATACTCTGTCTCATCACCAACGCTTATACGATGTGTTCGTCCAGGTGGTACCTGCACTTATAGTACTACAACTTCATACAATCATACATCAATATTTTGCTAGGAATTTTCTACCCTACTATATCTTCACCGATTTCCTACACACTGATCTGCACATAAACACGATAAAATAAGTTGTAAAAATACACTACCAAAACTTCCATAACCACAATGGAATTCCTGCAAGATGACTCAAGCGCCAGTGGCCAAGAGATTTTCTCAGCTACCATAGTAAAATGTCCTAAACACTGCAGTTATATATATTATTTATATGATTATACATGAATAATATTTCCTTCAACAAATGAACATGCCATTTCTATAATTGCATTAGCACTCTTGCTTATTGCATACATACCACTACAATGTACATAGATTGTAATAAATGATCAAAAATAAAATAAAATATAGAAGAGATGATATAAATTCCTACGAATTGTAAAATACATTATTTGTATACCACTGTTATACCTGATAAATTATGATATATCTACCTCTACAGTCTGCGGTTTTAACGTCAACTTAGTTTGATGAACTTTTTTCAATATGATATTAAATTTAGCAGACGGTTTGACATAAAAAAAAACTCAGTTTTGTCTTATAATCTTAATGTTATTATTATTTTCGGTGTAGGTACCTACCTGTACTTACATTGAATAGGTATATGTATAAATCAACTCTTTTAAAACACGCGATTACGAAGGATTACGTGTGGGTTGTAATATTTACTAACTTTTTGGTATCTATAGTTGTAGGTAGGTATTACCTATATGACTATTGGGGGCATGCGCATTGGTCGTATATTATATAGGTATTTAGAAATCCGGTCAATACGATAGTATATGAAGGTAAAAAAAAAAAATCTTAGTCAACATTCGGTTTTAGAGTTCTGGTGAGTTAAATAAAAAGAAAAACTTTTGAATGTTCTTTCGGTCAATAACTCAAGAACACTCAGCGCCGAGAGTAGCGAACCGTAGAAAATCTAGCATGACAAACAACTGAAAAAAAATCCCCTCTCTTCCTTTTGATAGTTTTTCATCATAGATCATTCCGTTATAAAACGTGTATAAAGGTATGTCGGTACATTTTTTTTTCTTTCGAAAACCCGATTTAGAACTCCGATGTACTACGATATTTGGTAATAATATTATGTTCATCACTGTATAATATAATAAAATAATACATTTATTTTGAACATGAAATTGTATTTACAATCATTTTGTTATAATATAATAATATAACATTGATATGATATCGTGATTACGTCGACTTACAGCAGCAGTTTATTATTATACCTACGTAAAGTGTTTTTAACATTTTGTTCACGATATAAATAATATAACATAAACCTATATTACAGGCTATTACTAATATTATGCATTATTTATGCTTATTCTTTCATTTCTGAATTATTGACAATTTAAAACTCCATATATTATAACGTTTTTCTTTTACTTAACATTCAATATATGCATTAATAATATAAAATTGTCGATTTTTAGCGTTATTAATACTTAATGGTTTCTCGTGTTTTTGTTTTAAGAATGTTATAGTACACTGTACATTTTTTTTTCATATTTATAATTTCGCAGACTTGTCATATTTTAAAAACTATAGTTAAGAGTCTAAACTTTAGACAATCTGAGGAAATCAGGCGATAAGTGATAACCAATGCGAATCCACTGTGTTTTATCGAACACAAATTAAAAATGTTAAGTCCATATTAATGACACACTCACAATAATAACGAATGTAATAATTCATATAAAAACTTGTTAAAATATTTTTTTTATTAATACCATCCTTGATTTTTGTTTAATATTAAAAAAAAACTAAGATTTGATGTGTTTGGACCGTTTTAGAATTTTAAAGCTTTTTTACATTTTGTAGGTGCAGATTATTCATATTTTATCAATTTTTGACGCACTGCAAGTGCACTGAAATTCAACATTTATTTTAGTGCATTCAATTCACAGCCCTGATAATATTATATCATCAAAGTTTTTTTAACAAAATACCTACGTATATAATATAGGTATATGATGTATATCTAGGTACCAGGTACATTGTACATATATAATATATATATACTCATATACCTCTACCTACTCAAAATATATAAACGTTATATCTTACACATTTTATAGCATACAAATCTGACTTCTAATTATATTACAATATTACACGAATGTCGAACTCGAACACCAGTAATGTTGTTTTATTCATTCTTTCATTCTGTTTTTATTATTATTATTATTATTATTATTATTATTGACGCATGAGAATGTTTTATACGAGCTCCAAAGTTATCGTTTCCACAATATAATGTTTTTATTGTGCACTAATGATCAAGGAAAGGGAACTTGTTATAACAATTTATTTAATGAGGGAGCTATAGGCTCGACGAGGCGCAGGTCTCTCATCAACCTTGCACACAGTCATAATAATATATTGATCACTCCCTTCTCCTCCTAGGAAACTCAACCGCCACTCCCTCTTCACATTTTACCCTTTTACCCTTAACGCCGGTGAATTTTGATAAGGTGTCAACTCACAATTAATATATTTCATTGACCTAAATCGCGATTTTTATAATTTTTTAATATTAATATACACATTATATAATGTTATAATATATAATTTTTTGTCGGTTCCAGGAACATATTTTTTGCTGTATGATTTTGTCGATTTCTTCGACCGGACGTCGGCCACCGCATTGCCCAAGGAAAAATTTGTGCAAATAGTCAACGTTATATTCAAAGACAGAACACAGCTGGAAAGAGACGCCATTATATATCAGGTAAAATGACGATTTTCCGTGCGTTTAGGTGTAAATGAAAATATTCTTTTAAAAAAATAAATAAATAGGAGAACCTTTATGCAGATACGGTCATATAAATATTCTATTATGTAAAAAGAAAAAGTTACCTATTATTCATGTAAAAGCGTCATTACGTGAACTATGAAAAACTTCAATTGTACGAGTAGCATAGTAACTGAAATGTAAATATTTTAAAGCCAACATTATACAAGTGTTTCTTATTATAACGGACATTGAATATGCGAAAATAAATGAAAAAATGTATATAAATTTTCTGCTAGAAAGCACACGGTGATCATGTATAATTTATCATATATAATATTATACTAATACATATAAAGCTTCCAAATAGAAACAATACGCGTGTATAGAATAAAGTGATCACCCGGAGATAATAATTATTTGTGACTTTGTGTAACCCAGCACTGCATAATAAGGTGTATAAATAACAAGCTGTATAAATTTGTATTAAACAAAATATAATGAAGTATTGAAGTGTACTCGCATTTTATATTTCTATATCAAACGAATATTCACAAACTTGAAATAATATTAATAATATTATCATCGTGATTTAAATAGGTAATTACTAATTATTTATTTAAAACGCCTTTCCGACTCAGAGAATAATATTTCATCAAGACTCAATTGTATACGTCTTAATAAAATATCATGGTTTAACTGCGTACAATTTCTCTCAATTATTAATTCTTATCGTCTTGTTTTTCTGCGCATCGGACATTTATTTTTTTTTGTAAGTTTTCGTTATCTTTCATACTAATATCTTACTATGGTATAATATACCTACCTGCGATATATTTTAAACTTAACTATTTACATTTTCAATAAAATGTTTACTATTATAATGGTTAAACGCCGTTTGGCTTTTGAAAACTACTGTAAAAGCTAATTGCATACAAATCAAAGTATGTATCGCAAATTAGGTAAAATATAATATTTAATGGTAGTTCACAGTACCCATTGTTAACTCCGTGGAATAGCAATTAGCAAATATTAGTGTTTGACAAATATTTTAGGAGAAAAAAGTCTATTAGGTATTTCTTACGTAATACATTCTAAAGTCTTATATACCTATAGGTTATTTTTTATATTCTGTTAATTGTATGTATCAAATGTTATATATTATTAATACACGGCATACATACCCCGTTATTATTGGAAATGTTCTGGACAACATTTTTACTGGGGCCATTATTTTCTTGAGAGTGTTTCTTGAATTTCGGACATCAATAACGAACCACTTTTTTAAAAAATGTAAGGAAATAAAAAATCGACTTGATGTTATACTACCAGAAGGTATAGCTAAATACGATTCGAAACATCTTAAAAATGACCTATTCAAAGTGGGAGTACCAGAATACTACCGCCATCCCTTTTCCAATCAATAAACTGATGTAAAAAACGTTTGTAACATTATGTTATAAAACTGCTAAAAAATTTATTTTAATGCATAAAATAAAATATTATATTATACAGTCACCACACAACAATATTATATATTTTAGTATTCGGGATGGGAAAAAAAAGAAGTGGACGACAAATATTCCAACCAAAAACAACTGAGCGACGTGGTTGCAGATTATTTCTTCGTTTGTCCAACCAACCTCTTTGCCAACATCGTGTCAAGTCGTGGAGCTCGGGTTTACTACTATTTCTTCACTCACGTGAGTAGTTTTTAATTTTTATAAATCCCAGTGAAATGTTCGTAGGTATTATTTTAGGAACCGAGAAGTATATAATATATTTGTAATCAGAGGTAAAAAAAAGTATCTTAGATAACTACATATTATAATATGTATCTGGTATTTTTGTGTTTTTTGACATTTGTAAATTTTATCTATATAGTAGGTATGGGTATCTTGTTAGATAAGTATCCTATTATACTATATTATTATATTATTATCTATTGTATCTGATACTTTTTTTGAAGCATCTTGCCTATCTTTGATTGTAGTTAGTTAATACCTCTCCCATGTGGCGGCGGGATATGGGATTATTTGAAGCAATTGCCCCATGTCTGAAATGGGTGTGTGGGTGTATAAATATATATACAACACAAATATCATGGCAATTAATATTATAATTAATAATTATTAATAGCCCCTACTGCTAATTTTGGTTTAATCATTTAATGAAGGGTGCGGTGGTAAAAATATTTAAAATATCAAATATCCTTCAAAGCCTCCACATGTTTGAGCCGCCACAAGGACTGGATTGGTCCGGCGAGTTACCAAGTAAAACTCCATGAGGGGCAGCGCTGACTGAAAATATGTTAAGAGTTAAAAGTTGAAGAAATGGAGACTATAAAATAATAAAACTATGCACGGGATATGAACGTATCCAAAAGGCCACCAGTTTGTAAGTGGACTCGTGAAGTACGGAAAACTTGGTGGGCCGAATTTGTCCAATCCGGCCCTGGCCGCCACTGACCTTTCCTGTATAACGGTTAACGGATAATGAATTTTTTTGTCATTTCATTTTAAACTAGTTATTTTTATAAACGTACCTATAATATACGGTTAGAAGATCATCTAATTTTCCTTTATTCCCTTCCCCCCTCAAAAAATAAAAAGATATACATTTCTGTTTTATATATTATACAATAATTGCAGCGATTGATCAGTTGCAGACTGCAGTCTGTATAGATAAGCTGATGCTGATTCGCATACTTTTGTTAGAGACTTAGTGTATTTAATAAATTATATAAATTACCATTGGCCGTGCTCATATAAATAACTCTCATCATAATAATATTATACAACGAGTTGAAATATTGCAGAGGACAGACTCACACTTGTGGGGTGATTGGATGGGCGTATTGCACGGCGACGAGATGCAATACGTGTTTGGCCATCCTTTGAACATGTCGATGCCGTACAACGCCAGGGAAAGAGACTTGAGCATACGAATCATGGAAGCATTCACCAGATTTTCGTTGACCGGGTAACGTACTTACAATACTCCACGAGTAACAGTATTATATTATTATAACAGTGTTTATAACTAAAAATCTACGCACACTTGTTGTATTTTAGCCAGAAAAGTAATGTATGGGAGCTGAAGTCTTACAGAATGTATAATATAATATATACAAGTAACCTATGTAATTTTTGGTGGGACTGAAGTCCCCCCACCTCCCCCCAATAGACCCCATGATTTTTACATCAATGATTTTGTGTACGTCGTCGTTGTTTCTATCGCTGAATTTTGTGTGTAATTATATCGTAGTTATCAACTGCTGTTCACACAATAAAAACAAAAAAAAATATATATATCCTTGAAGGGACTAGACTTGCCGCCGACATGCAACAATAATACACATTACGCACAGCAAATAGCCATACATAATATAATTGGCTGTGGTCACGCGGTCGGCAGTTTTAAAAAGGGTAAATATTATGCTACCCGCGGGACGATTGGCCGATAAGTGAAACTATTCAACTGAATACTGATAAACCAATCCAGACTATCTGCGTAATTACTTCCGCACGAACCTTGCAGACGTTCCTTCGATTGTGGGTACTTGTACAGTTGTACATGCTTATAAATAGTATATATATATATATAGCTGGTTTTTGGTATATATTATAATATGTAAGTATATTCGGTCATGCGGATTCTAACCGGAAAATGGGTTTCGAGATATTTATTTACTACATATTTAAATTTGTGGAATACGCGGAAATCTAATTTTTTTTTACTTATTGGCTTAACTTTTTTCAAAAACGTTTTACCGTTACTCTACATAAATACAGAGAACACAAACTACAAATCATGTTATAGGTTATATGAAGAATTCGTGTTTTGTAAAACTTTAATTATAATACCTAGGTAATATTATACTACCATCTTCCGAATTGATGAAATCGAAATTCAAAATACTTTAGACTAGCTTATTGTTTATACGATGTACATTGTATGTATATATAAATTATATATAAATTATATATAAATTTCTAAGGTGGCATTACTTGTTAAAAGTTAAGTAAGTTAAAGTTAATTTTTTTTTAACTTTTTAACTTAACTAGTTAATTATTTTTGTTTTTAACTTATTAACTTATTCAGTTAAAATGTTTATTGTTGTAACTTAACTTTTTACAGTTAATTATCATTGTCATGCAGTTAAGTTAATTTAATTTTTGAGTTATGCGTAATCAACTAGGCAATACCGATTGGTCGACTTTTTTACGATTTTAGTAATTTATTTTCGAATTATGTATTATAATAATTTAATTTTTTACACAGTGTTAAATATCTTGGTAAATGTTTTTGTATAACAAAATACTATGGTAGTATATTATGACTTAAAAATATTGTACCTTCAAAAAAATTAACTTTTTTTTAACTGAGATAAGTTAATTTTATTTTCTCTCTTAACTTTTAACTTATCTAGTTAAATTTTTTTTCCTTGTTAACTTTTAACTTAACTGAAGGCAATTTAAATGAATTAACTTAACTTTCCAAAGTTAATTATTTTCATTAACTTGCCCACCATTGTAAATTTTATATTATTAGAGATCAGCACGGACCATAAGAAGAATATTCCGGATTGGTTATGATTAGATCGTCGTACTTGGTTTTGGACCGGGGCGGAAACAAAACTTTTTTTGTAAATTTTACAATTATTACATTTTAACTGAAAATTGTTTATACTATATTATAGTACAAGAGTAAAATGTCCAATTTTGAACTGTGTATAATATAAAATTACGAACTGGTCGGGTTAGACTTAAAATAAAAAATTATGGACCAGGTCTGGGCAAGTAACTATAATTTTTTAATAAACTTTCGGGCAGTTTAGGGATGAAAGTTACCCTTTATGATCTTAAATATATATACATATTATATTAAATCTGTTTTATCGGAGACATTATCTGAATACGACGATGTACTTACCTATATTTAAAAAGCGTGAAAAAGTTGTATAAAACATATGATAAATATATTAGGCTGATATATCATATATGTCTGGCCTAACTAGGTATATATAATATAGGTATTATAATGTTTGATTTTTGTGAGCTTTGCTGCTAGATGATTAATTTTGATGGTACTTGGAAGTATAGCAAAAAACCAATCATAATATTATATACTGGTAGCCATACGCGTTATAAGCAATAACTTCCAATTTAATTTAAAATATCATTTTATCGGTTTATATCAAAATAGTACAAATACAAATTTTCATGATATTTACCTAACATAAAATATATATATAAATATACTACCAGTAGTACCACAGTACCTACAGCTATATAATATCGTTCAGTCGTAAACTGTTAATCCAAATTTCATCTTATTATAGGAGATAGTTAATAGTCGTTAATAGTCGTTTAGTCAACAATCTAAGACTCCTTTTTTTAAAGACGTTTAAATGTCACTATTTTAAATTTAAAAAAAAACAACAAATATTGAATAGTTCAATACCTAACTATATATAGTTCACAGTCCACAGACGCAGAAATTATATTTTCTAGTTGAGATCTTTATGTGGCTTTTACATTACATTCTATGGATATAGAATTATTATAACCATTATTAGTTATCTACTAACTACTAACGATACAATAAAGGTATTCATGAAATATGTTTTGATTAATAATATAAAGATTAAAGGTAAAACTAAATATTTCAAATGGATGACCTATAATTTAATTCAGGTTTTTTTTTAATTCATAGAGGACAAAATATAAATTTTATTTTTCAAATTATCATCTTTTCTTTACATGGGCAAAAATCAAACATAATAACAAAAATCCATTGTATTTTTATCAATAGACATAGATTTTTTTATTTTTCACATACTATTTTTGCTACATATGAAGTTCCATAAAATGTCATGTGATTTTTAACTCACTTTTAATGTTACTCAATTTTTAAGGTACAAAAACTGTAGAAGTCAAAGATATTTTTAAAAACAGTGTAATTAAAATTTGTAAGTAAAGTACCAAACATTTTTTTTTTAATAAGTTTGATATTCAATACTTAAGGAATTAACTAAAAACAAAACAAATGTATGGTCTTACATCCGAAATATTTAGTGTAATCTTAAATCATGATCACATTGTATAAGAATGGAAACTTCTGTATCTATGTATTATTTTAGCTAATATTGAATGTTTTTTTTTTAGAACACCTGTATCAGATGACATAGATTGGCCACTATACAATGAATCAAACCCAATATATCATGTTTGGAATGCTGCTGAATTACACGTAGGATACGGACCTAGAGCAGCTGAATGCCAGTTTTGGAACGGATTTTTCCCGAAAATCGGTAAGCCACTCTTAAAGATTGATTTATTCGTTTCAAATAGAAAATGAATTATAAACAATTATTAAATATATTTAATGTAAATTAATTATTGATCAGTACAAAGAATTTTACTGATAACTAATAGTCATAAATTAAATAAATTAATAAATTAAAGACAAATTTTGTGTTTTATAGTTAATGACTCGGTAATTTTTTTAGTAGATATTATTAATTTAATTAATACGAATAGTATGTACCTGTTTGGATTATGAACATTTCGTACTATACTAATTTATTATTTAAATTCGCAAGTGTTTGAAAGTATGAGTTACCAGGAACTTCTTAAGAATTCTTTGAAAGTGTAATGTGCTAATTTGATTTAATCCAATCCACAAAATGATTGTTTTTTTTCATTAGTTTCAAATTATATATAAAAAAACCTGTGTAGTCACATTTTAAACTTAAGTTATTATTCTTATATAATATTATATACAATATACAAAAATAATTCAACTATACATGGATAGTGGGTAGTGGGTACTGACTACAACTGTTATTATAATACATTTAAGATACTGAGAGGAGCAATGAATGTAGATATTTCACAAAGATGTGTGTTTTTTGTGATATCTGTAAACAATATATTTTATAGTAGACAAATGGTTCGATCTATAATTTTTGTTTTTAGGTCAAAAAAATGTCAAAATTTAATGCAAGATCTGACATAAGTTGCTCTTATGGAAATTAAAAAATATGCACGTTATTTTTATAAATGCTTTTGAAGTTCATTATTACACAAAATTAGTCAAAATCATGAAAATGTACTAGTTATGTTTTAATTTATTGAATGTAGTAAATGTATAAACAATTGTATTTATACACTTTTTTGTTTTTTTTTTTTTTTTTATTAAAATATAATTACAATCTATACAAAATTTAGTACAATAAGTAATATTGATATAGTATTTACATAATAACGTGAATGACAGATGGGGGAGGGCACTCAGTAGTGCCACCCGACGGATTAAATTAGAAGGTCTCTAGGCCAGGAGCGTTTTAAACGTCTCTGGGGACTTATACACTTAAGACTTAATAATTTGATACGAGATTCCTCACAAGTACAGCAATATAAACAAATTATACAATATATACTTAGTACTTAGTAATATAGGCTGGCAGACTGTCTCATCCGCTCAGAATCCTTTTTCATATATGCAATGATTTATCATTGAATTCAAATTGAACACGTCCATTACATAATGAGTTACTAAATGATAAGGTTCTATACTGGAGAGTGGTTACCTGCTTGCCTACATGCCTACATATTATTGCGTAATTTCAAATTGCAAAAGATAGCTCATAATCATTAATAAAGTTGTGAAATCATTCCAATTGTCAATTTAATATAATTAATGAAATCATAAAAAACTTTATTGGTGTGTATTAAAAATAATTTAATATATTATGTGTTTACTATTTGTTTAGCCCAAGCCTTGAAAGAAACTACCAAAATTACTTGTGAAGATTATCCAGACTCGATGCCCACTACCAACGAAAATTGTACGTTCACGTCATCGTTTGCTACTATCAATCCGCGAATCTCCTTCACCATAATATTCATCTTCGTTCTACCGGCACATGGATTGTTCTAAATGAAAAAAATTAAAACCATGACAACTTAAACATAACAAAACAAACAAAAAAAAAAAAACCATAACAAACAAAAAAACGAGAAGTTGAAAAACATTTAACGGCCAATAAGGGTGCTCGTGGCTCGGGACGTCGACACCGGCACCGGTTATGTTGCAAAATCAAAATTTACATATCAGAAACGCGCATATCATTAAATACGTAGACACAACCTAAATGGAATCTGAAACGTGATACAAGTGTTAGGATCAACGAGATTTGTCGAGTGTTAATTAGAGTAAATAATAATAATAATAATAATAATAATAATAATATTAATTATATAATAATATTAATGTCAAAAATAATATAATAATCATTATATAATCATCAAAAAAAAAATACTAACAAGTAACGATATAAAACGCTTGTTATCAGTTTCAAATAAACGCGGAAAGGACATTGTTTTCTTACGTGTGAACCCCAAATATATTACTATATATTATATCAATATATATGATATACAATTATAATATAGGTATATAGTGTCTTCTAGTCAAATTGTCCGTATAAATGTATAATAATATATCATATAGGTAGTATAATAGCAGTATATTAATGTATCACAGCACGTTCTTTAAACTCAAGTCCATTTCGTCCAATTACACTGGGATCACAATATCAACATGCAGACAATCTTAGCTCTTTAATATTGATAATAAAAATATCAACTATAAGTAAACTTTTTAATATAGCTCAATTACATTTATATGTACGTGTGTAAAACAGCTTGAGAAAATGAATCTTTTTGTACAATCTAGATAGTATATGTATCGTATCTTTTTAACGGATCTAAAGATAGATTATTTATGATGATCGTTTTTTTCATATTTTTATACCCAAAAAAAAAAAAAGATAATGAGAGAAAATCATGAACTTTTTAGAAATGCTGTAATAACAATCGAAATTTAACATTATCGTTTTAATATTATCAAAATCTATCATAATATAAAAATAATTAATCAAAAAACTGTTGCCAAACGAGTACAAAGCCAATGCATTCGTGGGTCGACATTGAACGGCTTTGCGATTATATGTTGTAAATCCGTTTTTAATTGATCAGACGATGTTAGGGATGTAGCTATAGGGATTTCATTTTTGAGCGATACATAAAAAATATTATGTAAACTATTTTATTACTTTTTGAAAGAACGGCTCACTCGTCTGTTGCATATTATATAAGTTTATAATTTTTTTTTTTTTTTGTAGACAGTTAAGATGTTATCGTCGTTGGTCATTCTTCTAACAAAAAGCTTTGTTCTATATATTACCAAATATAATATATGATATATCACATATTATAATTAATATATAATAATTAGCAGCATATACAACATAGAATATTACTTTATAATATACAAGCAGTTCGTTCTCGTGCAAACAATATTTACTTAGATACAATAAGAGGAGCAATATCGTTTCATGCATTACTATTTAATAATATCGACAAAATTATTTTTTTATTTCATACCTACTATAGGTACCTATCAATATTCAATAATCGTGCACTCGTATCCATAACTTTATCGTATCATCCAACCAATATTTTGTTTTCAAAAAGATATAACTATTTTAAAGATAATTTTATTATCTCATTAGGTTATATAGAATCAAACATTTCAATGCATCATAATTTATTTATTATTTCGCACCAAAAGCCTTAATAAGAATTGACACGTGGATTTAGATTTTTTTATGCTGAAAAGTATTGTAGTTACCGCCTTTGGTTTAAGACGGTGTGAATCCTTGTATTATAAATTATAAACAATTAATAGTTATGTACCTACCTAGTAATTCTAAAAATATCATGATTTTGGTTATAGTCATCATCTGATAATTAAAAAAATTGTATTATTTAAAAAGATGTAATGCTCCTCTTTTCACGCTAATAGGAACTAACTTAATCATATCATAATCACTGAGGTAAAACGATGTCACAGAACTATTTTAGTATATTCATTTTTGCTCATGCAACATATTATACTGTCGTTGGCTAAACAAAACACGTATTAAACATAAAATATATTTTTAAAGAACGCGCATTATATTTAAAAAAAATTAAAAATACTATATTGTTAAGTATAAAAAAAAATTAAAAACTTATGGTTACCTATCTAGAAAATAAGTTGAATGTTTAGCTTTAAGAGATAGCTTTAAGTAAAGTTATAAAATGATGCCTAAAATATTTATTTATAAACAATATTGCTAAACTATTGCTGCGCTCTAAAAAATGGCCTACTGTAATTTTACAAAAGAAAATATTTATATCTGCCTGTCAATTCCGTTACATATTAGCGTTTACATAAATATATATTTATATTTATATACTTTTTTTATATATAGTGGACGGGCTAATTTTATAAATATTGATTTTCTTACGCAGACTGCACACCCACCTATAGGCACTGTCTTGTAGCCGATAGTTAAGGCAAAACAAATCGTATGTGTATTTTATGTCAATTAACCAGACTGCGATTTTAGAAGAATAATAATATATTTGAAAAAAAATCCAAAAAAAAACTATAATAATAATATAAATAAAAAAGTAACGACATATCAATATTATATTAATGAACATAATAATAATATTAAATATAATTTTAACGCTTAGAAAATAGAATGTTTATTTTCGTTTCGCCGCCTTCCGTTACCTAAATATATTGTAATGTCGCTCTAACGAATACTTAACTTAAAGAACATAATATAAACCATAAAAACATCACTGAGTGTTTGAAATCCTATATTATTAAGGTTATTATATACCTTAATAAATATAATTACATAAATAGGATAATTATATTAATTATTGTTGTAAACCTTGTAACGTCACGTCGTGTTAAACTTAGACCTATTTTTGTACACAATTTAACTATTGAATATATTTATGTAGTAGGTAGATACCTATGTAATACTTAGTTATTAAAAAAATGGCCGGCTTCATTATACGTGAAATAGATAATAATAATATAACACTGTACATCAGGTTAGGTACCATAATGATAACTCTATTTGGTTATTGACTTTACGTTGTATGAATAATTACATATTTCCATGTTCTTCTTCATATTATTATTTAAACAGTGTTTAAATTTATTAGAAAAGCAAACAGAACAATTAATACCTATATATATATATATATAATATTTCGAAATATTATGTCGGTACCTACCTTATCGTATTACATATCATATATACGTATAATACATATATTATATAATATATAATAATAATATTATAATAATCGTAACATATCAAAAACTATTACGCATGCATATCGTTAATTTATAGAATTTTCATATTAATTTATTATAACATTGTTATATGATTTGTCTAAAACAGTTTTCGTCCGACAAACGCGTACCTCTATTCATCCGTGTAGATGCAGATACATCGTATTGAAATAAATTGTGTTAAACGCTAGGTTGTGTTTATAACCACAGCTGAACCATATAATACACATACGGTCGACTCTCGGTAACTCGAGCTGGTCGAGCATAACGGATTTCAAAAAAAATTGGACGAGGATCAAGGATTTCGAAATGGGCGCAGGAACTGGGCACCCGTCGATTTCGCCAATGTATCAGACTTCGATTTCGCCAGTACAGGTATAATAATAGCTCTAAAAAAACCCATCGATTCCGCCATCTATATACATTTTTAGCTAAGATGGCATACGCTACTCCTTAACTTCGGTTATTGATTTTAAAATTAATTTTAATTTTACGAGATTTTTTTTAGATATTATAATATGCCAAAGAAATAATATTATAAAATAATATGTTAATTTCTATATTTCTACACACTGCGGGCAACTAATGATTTCATGATGGAATATCAGACGTAGGTTAAAATTTTAAATTGTTGGAAATAATTTCTCACGACATAAACGAAGCATAAAAATAAACATATCGTAATAATATAGGTAACCAAAATGTACACGTGTGACTCAGTGAGTACCTACAAGTTTTAAAAACATTAATCTACAAAATAATAAATCAGGTACCTACTGATCGTCTAAATATTAAAATCATAATGTTTTAATGTGATATTCGATATAATATATTATTATAAAATATTAATAAAAATGGTAGATATTTTAAATTTTATATAAATTATTTTTTAAAAATGTTGATTAATTTTCAATTTTAAGTGATACACTTATAATAGGTACCAATAAAACTGTGTCTACATAAAAAATATTATATAAAACGATTGATGAAAGTGCAATTTGTAATTTTTTTGGGGAAGTTTATATTTTCTCTATACTTTTCTGCAGGTATCAAATATATAATATTGACATAAAATTGGCGGAATCGATAGGTATCGTTTTAGAACTATCCCTACTGGTGGAGTTCATGGACATTATTTTCCCCTAATAAAAAAAAAGCCAAAAGATCGATGAAATCTCGCTAGCTCGACATCGAGGCACGTGATACCTATACGTATATTGGTATTATTATATATTAATGTTATGAAGGTTATTGGAGGTGAATTTTATATCTATATCATAGTATCATGACGTGTGTGCGTGAAGAATTTCATACCATCAAAGTTTGAGATGCCCAGAGTCGACTGCAGCGTATTATTATATATATATACCTACCTATACCATGTATGTGTGCGTGTATTAATTAAATGTGTCAATCTATAATAAATGTGTATGTACAATTATGTGTATCAATAAAACTATATAAGAAAAATCAACTATTTATGAATATAATTTATGTTGAACGTCTTAGAATTTTATTATTATCTATCTTTGTTATTTTACTTTAAGTACTTATATAGGTATAGCATCAAAATCGAGTCCGGATTTAAGACCACTATAGTGGCCAGGAGGGGAGTCAGGTAGCAGGAAGGTCGATGATAAAAAAAGAACTCAGTCTTTTAGCTGTTCTTATCAAAGATTTGAACATTGTGTAACATTAGAGTGCTTTTACGCAGAACTTTATACTTACCGATACGGCTATACTTAGGTATTACCTATTGGAAATTACAACATTATGCACAATTCAATGAGTTTTTAGTAGGTATAAATAAGAATAATGCGCTTAAACAGCGGTTTATTAACTTTTTCTTCTAGTGGTGCCCTTTTTGGACTCATAAGCTTTTTCAGGGCACCCTTCCCAGAGTCATAAAAAAAACCAACCTATGATCATAATAAAGAGATAAAAAAAACAATAAAAACCAGAAAAAGTTGTAATGGATTATGGATAATAGGAAATATATATATATGGAAATATTAATTTTACTATAATCATATATATTGTTAACTTCTCTTCCCTCAGATAGGAACGACTATTAAATAGAAAGAACAAACAACTGATTTAAACAACAATAGAAACGACTTTATTAATCACTTTTAACATTCAAGCGCCGATCAACCTCGCGAAACAGCGAGGGCACCAATCGCTTCACTCGCTATGCAAATACTAGGGCTGACGGTATTAAAAATAATTTTCGGTATTACGGTATTGATTTCAATACCGGTTTGAAACGGTATACAAAAAAACCGAAATATTTCGGTATACCACAAAACCGAACTGTTTCGATACACCGAAAAACCGAAATGTTTCGGTATACCAAAACCGAAATGATACGGTATACCTAAATACTAATATAGTAATATGGTACTGTATACCGAAATAATAAATAAAATCTAACTAGCATCGATATTTTTACTTTAATATTGTTTCACATTATATACTTTATTATATACTATAATATAATACTGTAATATGTATAATTTTATCCTATTAATATTATAAACGTGAAAGTTTGTGACTTTGTTACTGTTTCACGTAAAAACTACTGGACCGATCTTGATGAAATTTTTACACTGTGTGTATTTTGGTAAAACTTAAAACATAGGCTAATTTAAAAAGGGAGAGGACCAACCCCGGGAGGTGCTCAAACGGGAATTTTGAGATTTCAGATTGAAATTTTTGTTTATAAAATATAAATGGTTGCCATGGGTTTTTAAGCTATTATAATAATAATAATAATAATACAAAAATATTTGCTTTACTTTTAAATAAATTGATTATTTTAATCAACCGTAGATGGAATTAAGTGAAAACGACAAACTTGGTATAACTTTGATACTTTAGAGTTAAATCATACACTTACGTACAAACAGCATGGGGTCCATTCAATATGATAAATTTTGTCAATATTTGAACTTTAAATAATTGTAAAAAAAATTCTGACAAAGGATTTTTAATATTTTTCAACTGCTATTGTAACAATGTAGTAGGAAACTTGTATTAAATTTTCAAGCTTTTTTTACCCAAAAAATAAAGTTTTATTGACATTCATAGAAAAAAAAACTAATAAAATTGGAAACTGGAAATGTTCCTAAACAGTTCAAAACAAATCAAAATGTTTTGAAAATTTTATCGTGTATAGAAAATGCAAATATAAACGTTTTAGAGTTAAACCAAAAACCAAATGTGGAAAACCGATTTTGCGTAAAAGTTTTCAGTTTTCCTTAATTTTTATGTTGTTTTTCCCGTCGGTTTTGAAAACTATTGGGAATTTTAAAATTTGACCTCCCGAATGCACCAACAAGATTCATTTTCCCATCGAATAAGATACTGTTAAAGAAACTCGAAGCAGTTTTACTGCCCTAAACTTTGATGATAGATACAAAAATAAAAAAACACATTGTAAAATCAATACATTCATCGTTCCACTCAGAATCTAAAAGTGTAAGCTGAATCAAAATATAACAACGATAACGATTAACGCGGCCACAGACGCACGTACTTATCGAACAATTGATATTGTATATTCGTATTATTACCTATGTGTTACATAGTTTTATATCGTACTTCACTAACGATTAAGATAAATTAATTTTTCTTTGTGATGTACGCGTTATAACATTCTCAGACATCAGATAAACACTGAGATTTAGTTTAGATTTTAAATATCCTAAAGATAAGTTAAATCGTCGGTTTTCAATTTCAATTTAAAATAAATCATTAAAATATTGAAAATTTTTTTTCAATTCTTACCTTTTTTAGTATTTATTTTTTTATTACCTTCTCCTCTTCCCCGACAATTTAATTATTGAATTGCTGCAGGGTAAATTAATTATTCTAGGACAGGAAGAAAACCTATGGAGAGCCCTGCCGCAATAATAACGAAATATTTTCGATGAAAATAAGTTTTTAACCAAATACGATTATGACACAATATTGTTCAATAATAGGTAAATTACATACATTTACATTATAGTCCCAAGTGTTCCAACAACATTCAACATAGAGCGAAAATACAATTCTAACTATATGTATTTTCAATCGGATATTTATCAATAAGAATGAGTATTTTTGAATTAATAATTGTCCACCTTTGTGTTACCTAGTGCCAAATATTCTATAATTGTTAAGTAGTCTATTAAATATTAATAACTAATAACTAATGTCTAATAAGTTATATTGTTAGATGATATTTGATATTTAAACTGGCGGGACAGTATGACACAGAACCCTATAGCTTCAGCACAGTAGGCAGTAGCACACCATGTCAAATCCACTCATGAAAGGATAAAATCATACAAACACAAATATTGTATGTTGGTATATAAATAGGATAAAAATATAGTATAATATTATGTACGTATGAATTACATAGCTACTAGCTCCAGTCTAGCATTAAAACCTAACATAATATGAAATGAACATGATTTTTTTTCTTCAAATAGTTGTGTAATCATTATAAAGTAGTTTATTTTGAAATAGTAAGCCATGTTTATTCTACTTAGATATTCATAAAACATTTATATTTAATAAATTAATTTTTTTATACTTTTTAGACATGTTTTAAAAATAATTAAGTAATCTTTTAATATCTTTTTGATTTAATTTTTTTCATAACATTATGTTTATAAATTCACCCACCGCATAACAATTATTTAAAGAGTAAAAACGGGCATGTTTCGTCTTTAGATATGAAATACAATTTTGGTTGTTCATCATTATAATATTTGGACTCGTAAAATCCGTAACATTTTATTAATATAAAAAGTATTTTAGATTTTCATAGTAGAAGCTAGAAGTAACTGTTTAAAATATTATTATTACACCGTCTGGCGGACCCCAGATATGATATATGGCATATTATGTATATTATGATTTATTTAAATCCACATTGGATAAATATTATTATGTCCATCGTCAGAAAGGTTTTTTGAAAACGGCGGCATCCCGGAGATACAGTGTTACCGCCTTTACAATGGAACGTGTATATGCCACACTGTCTCAATTTAAGTGGTGAGGAGGGAGCTGGGCCGTCACACAATAACCGACCGAGTGACCGACCCATGACGACAACGATCACGACGACTGCCGAGATAACGTTTTTTTATAGAATAAAATCATATTACTATATTCGCTAATCGCGGTTCACCGTTCGCGTCGCACTTGAATGCTTGACGCAGTTAATTGTTGCCATTAGTACCAGTGACACGTTTCCACGTCGTCTTCGTCGTTCGGTCGCCCCGTCCGTTGAATACGCCGCGAGGCCGCTGAAAAAAACATTCGAAACGCGCCACAGACCGCCGAAGAAAAATTCTGATTATAAAAACAATCGCCCTCGACATCGTTGATCGGTTTGGACCGCCGTGCCGATACGCAATTTCCCACTCGCGCGCCTCTTCCGATCTACCTCTCCACCTACCTAAGGCAACCTCCCTCGTACTTAAAACTTTTCCCTGAGAAGACAGTACCCGGCAGTCCGTAATGGCCAAAAAGACGTACGATCTGCTGTTCAAGTTGTTGCTGATCGGCGATTCGGGCGTGGGCAAGACGTGCATTCTGTTCAGGTTCTCGGACGACGCGTTCACCACGACGTTCATCTCGACTATTGGTGAGTGGGCGATATCTACGTCGTCAGTGTTGAATTTAGTTTGTTTGTCTGGTCAGGCCCCCGTGGTCTTTCGGTCTCGACAATCTCCTCTGACAGTTGGATCCATTGTCCTGACACATGACACTCAGTAGTCGATGGGACGTTGTACGTGTGTAGTGTGTACTATATCATAGACACACTGGAGACAATAACGACCTTCAGATCTGATGCATAGAGTCTGTGTGAGTCTGATGATGAAAGTTATGGGCTCGTTTTAGGGAATGGTTATTAATAATCATAATTGGTGTGGCGGTGTTGAACAGGTGTTGTTTCCGATTGTTTGATTAATATTCTTTCAAATTTGTGGAGTTATCTTGTATTAATTTTTTTTCTATATGAGATGATTATTATTTATTAATTAATGTAAAACAGATAGTAGAGGTACCTTTGGAATAAAAACAAACAATATTATTGCCTACATGAGCTTTAACATGTTTGCATATCTTGCAGTTAATAGATAGATAATATTATGTCGATTGCAATATAAAGTAGGTATATCCGTGTATATCAGTGGTATTTTATAAATCATCTTTGTTTTATTGAGGTCATTTGCATTAATTTATGCGATAACAGTGATGTAATGAGTTAAAAGAATCAATTAAACTGTTAGTATTCCTACTATTTCATGCTATGATAGATTGGAATAATAAAACTAATAAATATTAGATTAGGTACAATTACATGCTATAATATTATATGTTATTGTTTACAGTTAAAAGTAAAAACAGTTGTAGTCTCTTAAAAATATTTATGACCCAATCATAAATTTTGATTATTATTCAAGAATTTTTATTTGAAAATGCCTATCATTTAACTATTATGCTGGTTGCCATATTTACTACTCAGTAGGCGGAGCATTACAATTTAGTTTTTAAATTAGCAATTTCCTAATCATTTTAAGTAGGAGAAATGGTAAAATAATTTACCTCTTAATGGGCTGTTGTTTATGGGTTTAAACCTAAATTAAATGATAGTAACTACTAACTACTTATTGTACTACTCTTACAGAACTGTATGCACTAACATAACAATAATAATGTTCACTTATCTTTCAGGATTTTAATCAAACAAATACAAGACATTTAAAATCCTTATTATGTAATGAAGAAATTACTAATATTACCTACCTAGGTACTCTCATTTCTAATTGAACAAACCATATCATGTTTTATTCTGAAATAGTAAATTGTAAAAGATACCAAGTTTGGTAAGTTGGTAACCTAATAATAAAAGCTAAAAGAAATTTAATACATTGTTGTTTAAGTATTTCTATAGTTCTGATGTATGATTGTGTATTAATTTTATACCTATATTCATCATTCATAGTAGGTATACTAATGTAATATTCATAAGCATGCACCGAGCATCCTAGTAGAATAAATAAAAATATTTATTACATTTTATAAAAGTTCAATGACCCATCATATCAAAACATTAATTAATTTAGTTAGTTTACTATAGTTTCTAGTCAACTATTTTATCTTTATTAGAAATCAATAATTACTAATTTCAAAGGTAAAAACTTACTAAGGATCTATCATCAAAGTTAGGATACGCAGACAACAATTTTCTAGTATCTATATAAGGAGAAAAATAAGGAAATATTACAATGGATATGTTTTTAAAAAAAACTTACTAAGGATCTATCATCAAAGTTAGGATACGCAGACAACAATTTTCTAGTATCTATATAAAGAGAAAAATAAGGAAATATTACAATAGATATGTTTTTATAACATACCTACCTATATTAATGAGTCATCTATTAAAATTTGGTATTACCAATCAAAATGTAATAAAACAATTACTTAAGTACAGGTAATTTGATATTAAGTTAAAGAAAATTCATCATTTTTATTACTTTACTCATCCAACTGTCTGCATTTAGTTTTAATTTGAAATTAAATAAATCTATTATATTTCAGAGTTTGCAATCTAAATGTATCAATTAATATGTATTTAAATTTCATGTAGATAAGCATTATTAATGATTAAATTCACTTACAACATGATACGGTACCTACATAATTTAAAATCTAAAAGAACATCATAAATTATACTATATAACTAATAATATGATGATATACATTTCCTTGGAACAAATATAATTTATTAATATAGGTGCCTATAAGTATGTACCAGCTATGATTAAACTATGATTAATTTTAATCAGAGATGGTACAACTGGCCCTAAATAATAGGTAGACAATGGATAGAATTAATAATTAGAATTATGGTGTTTTAAATCTAGGTACCTAGGCTTAAGAATAAATCACCCGGAGTACAAATTCTGTTTAGCATAATATTTTGACTATATTTTGTTTGTTAGGTTTCTACATAAAATGTTAAATTTATAAATTAGTTAAATTTTAAAATTACTATTTAGGTAGATCAATAATTTCCGGAAGAGTTTTTAAAATTATATAATCAAGATACGTGGTTGAATATAACAAACTAATCTCATATCTCCATCTAAATAGTTCTTCTAGTATTTCATTCAGTACAACTTATTTAGTTATTTAGTAATATCATTAAATTCCATATCCGTTGGAATACCATTATTCTTTTTTTTTAGGTTTTTAATAAAATTAAAAAATTATTTTGGGTCATGTGAAAAATGGAATTGTATATTATTCATGTAGGTGAGATGTAAAATATAATGTAGATAGCTAATTTACATATAGCACCTTATCTAAAAACTTCATAATAATACCTATTTAGAATTCATTTTTTTGTTCAAATATTTGTGGTTATTAGTGTTTTTACCTATTGATTTTTTTCACTTATTATATGTTTTGTTGATTACAAGGTAGGTAATACTATTTGGGAAAATTTTTTGAACAATTTTAATTTTGGGAATAAATGTATTTATAGCACCATTTAATAGTACAAATGGTATCAACAAAGGTTAGAAAATCCAAAAATGATAAAGTGACATCACAAATAATAATAATATACTACTTAGGAATTTAGTTGAGAAAAATATAATTTTGTTTTTTAAGACTTATTACGATTAAAACTTTGGAACCAGTTATTTGAAAAAATGGGTGAATTAAATCGGTTTTGACCTTGGGGAAAATTATTTTCATTTAAATTAAGGTCTATATTATTCTTGAAATTATAGGATAGAATTAAATCAATATTAATATGATGTTGATACGATTCTAGTAACATCTTATAACATGTCAGTTTTACTACCTAGTTTTTTAACTATCCATTTGAGTTTGCATATATGAAATCACCTGCTATTATTAAAACAAAATATCAGTGCAAACATTTTGAATATATTCTAGTGGGATGTAACATGAATGAATTGTTATTCTGATATTGTTTATAATATGGACTTTATATGGATTTTATTACTCTTAATTACTCACAGCTCAGATTTGTCAAATGAAGCATCAGTGCATCGCATAGGTATATCAGCAGTAAATCAAGCCTCTGTTAAAATAAAATTATCAAAATTACTTATGCAGTATACTAGTCATATTTAATTGAACATTTAATAATTGAGTTTTTATCAATTTTTTATAAGAAAATACTATCAATAAAACTCATGTAATAATTACTTCATTGTCAGAATCCGACACACAATAGGACCAACATTATTTTTTAACATGGACAGATATCACATGTTAATTATGAATAATTAAATGAATTACTTTATTTTTAATATCAGTAATACTGTGTACCTACTATCCAAAACATTAAAACCAAATAGGTTCATATCAAAATTTAATTTAATGTGTTTTTTTTTAATTTGGTATTTGACAACAAAAATGTAAAAATATTAATTATCTCAATAAATTTAAAAATAATATGTATGTTAACAGTAAAGTAACATAAAGCTTTAATTTTTCCATTGCATGGTACATTGTGCCCAAATTGTGCCTAATATTATAGAGTAAAAGCATATTAGTGCATAAATCATTTGAAAATTTGGACAAAGGAATTTTTGCGATTGTACTCCTTAACTTTTAATCCATAAACAAAAATGTTACGTACCTACATCTATTTAAAGCTACCAAAAAAACATATAAATCATTACATGCATTATGTTTAAACAATTTTTGCAGATGTAACAATAGTTAAAGAATTTATTTTCTTCCATAATATGGTAGGATATTATCCTATATTATGTACTCAGTCTAGTATTGAAGGATTGTAGCACGTTCATTGCCCTCTCATTCAGATACCGCACATACTTATCTCTAATCTTTGTTAAATTGTGTGTCCATAATATCCGGTGCATAAATAACTATACTGCATGAAAAAATGTTCTAAAAGAAATGTACCAATTTATTCATGATAACTAAAACAAAATACAAAAACTATATAATTTATATAATTGTTAAAACTCCCATCCTCTGTCAAAATCTTATCAACTATAAACCCTATACATGCCACAGTTAGGTAAGAGGTAAGAATACTTAATCTAAGTGTAGGTTCAGCCTATATTTTTCTAATTGTGAATTATAATTATATATTATATTAATGACTTAATAATTGTTTATCTCTAAAATCAGAAATCACTTATCAATGACTAATCTACTAGAATGTGGTTATGTTGCTTCAAGTGTAAGAGCCAAGAGGCAAATATAATAAACCAATGTGTGAATTGATCCAATCTTAAATAAATTTTTATTTTACATATTAAAACTGGTAGGTACATTTTGAAGTGATTATAAAATATCACTGTAATACTCTTTTACTTATTGGAAACATGTAGGTAATGTAAAGATATAATATAGCTCTTGATGCATTCCTCTTAAAAACTGAAACAATTGTAGTCTTTGTAGTGAAAATAGTACATAGATGTTTACTTATATTTACTCAACACTGTTTTGATTATTAATTGCTACAATTTATTTTAGGTATTGACTTCAAAATCAAAACAGTGGAACTTCAAGGGAAAAAAATAAAACTTCAAATTTGGTAAGGACGGAATTTAAATATTAAATGTTGTTTACAATTAATTACGTAGTAGTTTTACTTTTCTTTTGTCTGGTTTTATTATGTAACAAATAGTTTAATGTTATTTTACTCAGAAGGTCATAAATATAGCAAACAAGTTTTTGTGTTGTTGTTATTATTTTAATACTATTGGCATTCTTATTAAAAATATAATTATTATATCTTTATTATTATTGCATACCAGTTTTAAATATTTCTAAGTAATGCTTGATTTTAATTGTTGGATTTTTATTTAAGAAAAACTTAAATTTTTATATTAATATGCAATACATTTTGTATTTTAGGGATACAGCAGGACAGGAGCGTTTCCATACCATAACAACATCCTATTATAGAGGAGCTATGGGAATTATGTTAGTATATGATATCACAAATGAAAAAAGTTTTGAAAATATAGTGAAATGGCTACGAAACATTAATGAGGTATATATGCATTTATTATTATTTGTTTATACACAATTAAATTTTTTAAGTTTTTGATATAAATTCTAAATGATCATTAATTATTTCAAATAAAGGTATAAATCATTTTTGCTGCCCCAAAAAGGTGATGAAAGACACACAAAAAACACAAACACATTAGTAAAATTCAAATAGTCATATCCAGTAAAGTTTTTTTTTTTTTAAATATATTTTATTCTAAACACATTTTTAGTTTATATATTTAATTTAAATGGGTTTATAAATTATAGAATGACTATTATGTAAGAAACTTGGGTTTCAGCATTAAAAATTCATTTTATATTTTTGTTTTAATATATTTAAATTAATTCTAAACTGGATAATAGACTTGAGTTTAAACAAATATTTAAGATTATCTTATCCACTCTATGTTCAATACTATTTAATAATTTAAGTTATAAGTAATGTAATATTAATTATTTCATTTAAAGTAATTGTTTTTTTTTCTTTTCAGCATGCTAACGAAGATGTAGAAAAAATGATTTTAGGGAACAAATGTGATATGGATGATAAACGTGTTGTTGGTAAATCACGAGGTGAAGGTATTGCTCGCGAACATAACATATCATTTTTGGAAACATCTGCAAAAGCAAATATAAACATTGAAAAAGCATTTACTGAGCTCACATTATCAATATTGAACAAGACGCCTGGACGTGAACCAACCGATGTACCTGAAAAGATTAATATCGATAGGAAATCAGACAGATTGTCTAATCGCTGTTGTTGAATAGTCAAGTATTTAATACAGACAATTTTAAATGGATACTATTATTATTGACAGAATTTGTGAAACACCAAGAGATAAATATTTTGCTAAGCTCAGATACAAATATACGTACAATTGTATATTATCATGTGTACTTTAAAACATTTTTATTTTGCAAGACCTATTAACAAATTATATATTATTTTTTTATTAAAACGCTTAGCAAAATGGTTTTCTGTGAAGCTGTTCCTTATCATACAAATAAATGTAAATATTTATGTTACCATTATTAATAATAATTGTTTGGATAAAAACGAGATAATCATGACATCATCATACTTGTCTAATGTAATAAAGCAGTTGATGTTAGTGGCTTGAACCACAACAATTTTTATTGGTTGTCCTCGGTGGAAGTTATTTATTATTATTACTTTTATTTTGTACAAAATTTCATAAAATCCTATTTATCAATTTAACCATAATACTGAGTGAGCTAATTCTTGTAGGGTTGTAATAAAATGTAAGATTTTTGCTTATAAGCTCAAAGTGTTCATAAACGGCTGTAAAAAATTTGTCTAATATAATTTACTAATAAAATATAAATATTTTTATACAAATATTATTTTATAAAGTAATTTCAACTGGCCTAACACTGTTGTTTTGTATTCATTTTGGCTTTTAGTATTATTATTTTTTTATTTGTATTTTATCACCTTTTTTTTGTTGTTAATTTATAATTCATTAAAAAAAAAATAGTAAAGGAAATATTCAAATTTGCGTTAAAAACAATTTATTTACCTGTTTTTTTAACTTCTTGTTACTTTATAGTTTATACAAATTGACACATTTGTGCTAAATGATTTTATGTTGCTTAAGGCCTATTGTGGACTGTGGGTTTTTTTTAACAAGATACTTAAAAATATTAATAATAATATTATTATTATGTTGTGTTAGTTTCATAATAAATATTTTTAATACACTTTTAGATAAAACTGCTGACCGATTTTCATTATTTCAAACCAGGCATATAAACATGATTTATATATACATTTAAACTTAATAATAATCTAAAACTGATATTGTTTAAAATTTGAATCTGTTCTTAAAATAATAAGGTAGGTACATATGATATGATATGAAGAAACAAAATGTGGACAATTGCAGTATAAGTGTATAACACTCAATCAAGCCTAATTATTTTCACGGTTTTTAATTTACAAAATTATAATACTAATAAACATTTTGATAAACTCTAATTTCTTCAACCATGGTAATAATTGAGGTTAATTAACAGTAGCCATCGGGTTAACTGTATACATAACATAAAACATAGTAAATAATATCTAAATGGTTTTCTTTATTTAAAGCAAAAATGAAAAAAGATAAATTATTATATTTTCATCTAGGTACTCTATAAAATATCTTCCAATATCTAGATTTTATGAGCCTCTAACCTTTATTCTAAAGGCGGTACTTCTGAATTGTCTACGAAACCTTTAAGTTTTTCGTTTCCCACTTTCTTCACGCTTGTTGATGAATTGGTTATATTCCAAAATTCCACTGGCTTTTGGCTATCAAATACTTCATCTGTTAATTTAGATTTACTAAAAAGTTTAACACATTTTTATTAAAACTCGCTACCCATAAGAATATAATATTATAATTTATAACCAATGCAAGTTATCGGTGCTTGTCTAAATCAAATTATAACTATTTAAAAAAAATACCATTTGTACTAAACATAATATTAATGTACCATGTTGTACAATGTATTCATTATATAATGATAGGTACCTATAGTAAACTTTTGTTTAGTTAAAACCACAATCAAAGATATACTAGAGTACCTATATTCTAGAGTATATCATTAACCGAGGTAAAAACTATGGGAAAAGAAAACGGAGATAAATAATTATAGGTACCAAAAAATTCGAGATAGGTATAGATTTTATTGTGCCTAATGGTAATTATTTCAAAGGAATTTTAATTGAGTTGGAGATAACAGAAAATTTGACAGTAAAAATTTACTGAATACGAAAGAAAAAATGGGTCATCTCCCAATTTGTGATCTTCCGCCGTTTTGTGTACAACACTACTACCTAATACTATATAATTATATAAATGTGAGTATTGAGTATACATACTAATAGCTTGTGTGCGGTCTACTAATATTATGTATTTTTGTGATTTATTTTTAGCTATTTAAACCAATTTATTTTAGTACTTCCCGAGGGCCATATAAAACTAAAGAATTTATATAGGTTAGGTAGGTATAGACTATAGGTACCATCAGGTGCCAATTGGTATTAATATATTATTTATACCTGTAAATATAGGTCTTGTATACCGTATAACGTATATTGGTTAATTTGTCTTCCTATAGTAAAAATCTTTACTAGCTCGAGCTAGGCTTTAAATTAACAATATCGTCATAAACAAAAACCGTACAATTTATTCGCAAACAGTGACCAGTGTAGGTATTATAATAACCCAAGGTACCTACTACCTACCATAGACATATAATTCATGTGGGGAAATCTAGGGGCTAAGCCCCCCCCCAAAGTCTGTCAAGCCAATTCTTTTTTAGTTTTGTAGGATCTAAGCCCCTCCTCTCACATTGATGTTAATGGATTTCCGCCTATGGCACATATTAATATTCTTTAAATATGCCTACTAACCATTAGCGGAAATCGGGGGAGAGAAAGGTGTTTGAGGGAGCTTACCCCCGAACCCCTCCTTTTTTAGTTTTGTAGGATCGAAGCCCCCCGCTCATATTTATATTAATAATTTTAGCCCCCCTGAAATTTTAATGGATTTACGCCTATGCTACTACCTACTTACAATTACAGATACTTAATTATATTTACATACAGATTGATAGATAGGTACTATTGGTAAAAATGAAAATCGATTATTCTACTTTACTTTTCATTGCGAAAATCATTGTCCTTGGCGCTTTGTGTTTTAACCGGACAGATTATTTGTTTAACCTGTAGTAAAATAATATAATACATATAACACACAATAAAAAAAAAAAATACATTTTACCTAAGTAGGTACACGATATTTTTTTTTTATTCATTATACGATAATAATTTACTTTAGGCATAGTTATTTCCAATAGTTTTGAACCAATCAACCGTTTCGCATTGGATTCGTCCACTCTTACTTCTTCGTCCAACGCCAATTGCAATATCTTTTTTCGTACAGTGACCCTCACGTACGTTGGTTGAACGTCCAAGTCCAATTCGCTAGTGTCCATGAACCTAAATTGAAATGTTAAAAAGCGTTAAATGTTACTGTACAGCGCGACTGTCTTATTAGTAAAATAATAATTAATAACTATCTTTATCTCACAAAGTACCTATTTAAATGTTTTTGGAAGTATAAATTTACACAATTTAAAGTCATTGAAAAACCAAATTTTTTAATAAAAAAAATCATTATTTTTTACTATAGCTAATCATTATCGTTTTTAAAGTTTTAGATTCTGAGCGAAGCGATGAATGTATTGATTTTACAATGTTGTGTTTATTTTTATTTTATTTGTCGTGTACGGTGTACCTACACGATAAACAAATGTCCGTAGGTCTAAAAGCTTGAAAGTTTAATGCAAGGCTCTTAATATGTTGTTGCAATGACAGTTGAAAAGTATAAAAAAAATTTTTTTTACAAGCATTTATAAAGTTTGAATTTTTACAAAAGCCGTAAAAATCACGAAATGTGCAAGTTATTTTGAGTTAGAAAATCATAAAAAATTTACTGTTTAAATTTAAGATTGGAAAATTTAATACTAGATTCCTCATAAGTTTGTCTACCATTATCAAAAAAAAATCTCTACTGGAAAGTCAAATAATTAAATTTGTATGAATTAATTTTTACAACATTATGATATTCACTCGATTTCTCATGTAGGTAGCGACAATATACCTACTTATTTTGTTGAGATTCAAAAACGAATAAATACAGAAACTTGAAGTTTACAAAATATATTTATTTATTCCTATCCTTGATAAAAATTTTCAAAATATTTCGACTCGTTTCTTGTTAACGAACATTTTAAATTTTAAATTTTTTTAGTTTTTTTTTTATAAATGGCAATACAATTTTATTTGTTTCAAAAACTCAAAGAGCTTGAAAATTAAATACAAGGCTTCTGATACATAGTCTTTCCAACGCTTCAACTGTCATCAAAAACGACGAAATACAAATTTTCGGTGCGACAAAAAATATTAAAATTATTAAGGCACAGTTTTTTTTTATAAGCATTTAAAGTTTGATTTTTGACAACATTTATCAAATTGAACATTTAAAATGATTTTATAGTTAAAAATTAATAAAATGTTCAACTTTTATAGCTATTTAAAACAAGGTTCCACGTAATAGTATAGTTAATTCTGCAACCAAAAAATTTAAAAATATACATAAACACAGTTTTTTTAAAGTTGTTTTAAGTTCAATTTTAAACAAAATTACACAATAAAAACCCAATAATAACGATTTTAGTTATTTTTTTAAATATAAATTCAACTTACTGGCTACGGTATTAATAATAAGTAAGTAATAACTAATAAGTAATAACTATATAAATATAATATAAATTATACAATATCCTAGACTCAAGCCCGGATTAAAGGGGGGGGGGGCCAAGGGGGGCACGGTCCCGGGGCCCATTGATTTTGGGGCCCGTCTTTATCACCAAAATATATTTTTTTAACGCGTCCAATACAGTTTTCAAAAATAAATAAATTATTTAATTAGGTAGGTATAGTAGGTAAATTATTATTAATAATTATAAAATAAATATGTTCTCAATTTTATACCAGCAAAAATTACTATAAATAATGAACTATGTTTGCCAATAATTTTGTTTGTTTGTTAGTTTTTTATTTTTGAACATTTTAGACTACCAATTTAACTATTTAAGTATATAGAAGGTAGTTATAAGAAATATTATTTAGCTCTTTTAAATTAGGTATTTCAGTTAAAAGTATTAATGCATACTAGTGATGATCAAAACAAGACCAAGACTCTTGCAATACTCTTGCTATTTTCACAAAATATATAAAAAATAACTAAGTACCTATTATAGCTGTGTCACACATAATAATATACATTATATATTACGTACCATTATTAATTAAACCATTTATATTACTTATTAAATTATTTTATATATTTTATTGTACTAATAAACTGGGTTTAAATAATAATATTTGCCTATTAGCTTAGATAGTATGTACAATGTTTTTATCAGACTTAGGCAGAAATTGTATTTAAGATGCCCCCCCCCCTGTAAATATGTTCTAGATCCGCGCCTGGCTGTGTGTAGGTTTTTTGTTATGATCTCTAAGTTGAAACTTATCGATTTTGGGAAAATAAAATAATTTTTCAGTAATTGTTAATTAGTATGAACAACTATGTTAATTTGTAATATCAATTCCCATTATATTTCTATGGAATAATCTTTTTTCCAATAATTCGCCATTTCCTCGAACACTGATCAAATTTCATAACAATACAAATTAACTCTTTTTATTTTCGTTATAAATTATTAGTTAATAAAATCTAGATACAGTAATGTGTTTTTGGGGAAAAAAAAAAAATTCGCAAGTCTTGCGAGACCGCAAGACCAAGACCAATTTTGATCGTCACTAATGCATACTTTAGAAGACCATAGTTAATAACTTAGCTAACCAAAATTGATCATTTGACTGTCAAAATTTTTAGAAAAAAAGCTATAGTGGAATCCATAAAATAACATAGTGGTTACCATTTGAAAAAATAAAGTCAATTTTATTATTGGTACAACTGCGTGTTTAAAAATGTTGAATATGTTATAAAATAAATTGACTGTTAAAAATAAAGAAGCATACAATGACATAGGATACACGATTTATATTTTTGTATAGTAACAAATTATACAATAATAGATATAAAGTCATTAATATGTAACGATACAATTATTTTGAAGTTAAAGTTGAAAGGGGGCCCACTAAGTGTATGGTGTCCCGGGGCCCAATTGATCCTCAATCCGGGCTTGCCTAGACTGACTAACCGTCTCCGTTCAGAAACGTTTTTTGTATACAATGATAGGTACCTAGTGTACCATTGACTTCAAATTGAATACCATCCATTACCGTAACCCATCTGTAACTTACTGTACAGCTGAGTGCCATTAACTTACAGGCTTTTTTTTCTTAATACTATCATAGGTTTTATGTATTTTTAGTTTAATATTCTGAAATACAATACTTTTCTCTAAAATCATATTTCAAACGAGTGCCTAAATACCTACCTAATCAATTATAGTAGGTAGAATAGGTACTAAAAATAGACGTCTATATAAAAATCACAGCTTATTAGTGTACCTAAATAGTGTTGGCTATAATTGGCTAATAAAACTTCAATGTTTAAATATTTAATAACTAAGTCATTTTAAATGCATAAAAAAACAATAAAAACGTAAATTTAACATTGATTTACTTATAAACATGAACAGTGAGCACGTATCTGTTGTCTTCATTCTCCAATTTGTACGGCACTTTAGCTTGATTTAAATTATACGGACGACCGTCTTCGGCGAACAGTTTAGGAGTCCACGTTTCTTGTTTGGGTGTTTTTTTCTCTTCATCTTGCTTTCGCTGAGCTCGTCTGCTGTGAAACGCCATCTCAACGCGACACTCCGAAGTGTTTTCACTAGGTTGATTCCAAAAACTAAAAGTTTTGGACATTTTATATAATAGGTACACGTTATAAGTTTATACGTCATATGACATAAATTAAACGATAAAAATCATAATGCAATACCAATTATAAAAGCAATTTTTTTTCTGGGGGTGAACCGGAAGGGGCTGAACATTTTTATCTCGACGAGCCCCACATCACCCGTAACATGATTTGATACCTGCATGGCTGCATGTGTTGTCTCCGTCTTACGAGTTATGAGTATTTTACGATGTACAAAAAATTTACAATATTAAAATACTCATAACTCACTTTAAAAATAATATATAATAAAAAGTCCATGAGGTAGATAATAATCTTACCTTTAGATTTTATAAGTGGTCAATTCACTCTAATTTTTTTTACTAATGGAGCCATACGTGTTGTGCTGAGCATACAATTTGCTATGTTATACGCACTTGTAGGACGGAGACAACACATTCGGGTTTCACATCTTCTTGGCAGTTCTTGCTTATATTTAAAATTGTTTACATCTGAATATCCAGAGTACCCACCTATCTGACAACCCAAGCGCTAACAAGATTTTTACAATGCATTTATTTGATAGGTACATTACCAGTATTACTCAGACCTCTCTCGAAAAGTTGTGTAGGAGTTGTTACCCCAGTACCTCCATAATCATACAAGTATACAATGTGTAAACGCACACCCCACATCACACCCATGACCCATGCACACCCATCCAGAATATAAAATAAATTCCAATATCAAATAAGAAACGATGAGTCATTATAGACATGAGTACAACGAAAGAGGCATACAGCGCTAGATAAACTTAAAAAGAAAATAACTGCCAATGGATGACACTACGAACTAAGATAGTAGGTACTATTAATTATTATAATTTATAATAATCAATCTTAGGTACATTAATTTCGTATGATGAATTTTTTTAATACATATTTATGATTATGATTTATGAGTGAATGAGTGATAATGAATTATACTAGACATAAAAAAAATCAATTGAATCTGTATGTTAGTTGAGGCACTCCTACCAATACGGTATAGTACCTATGACACTTATACCTATTTATACCTAATATATTATTTAATCTACTTTATTCGTAAATTGTCTAATGACCTAATACACTTGTATTTAATTTATATTACCAACATTCTAAAGACTACAGTAGCCTGCAGTAGGTAAGTATAAGGCACTTATAATTATTTTTTTTTTTACATACTCTTCGTCTGTTTCTTCATAATTTTTTTCGTACGTTTCCAAAGTATCCTCCGTAATGTTTCTAGATTTTGATGTCTTTTTTTGTTCTGTTCTGAAATCTAAAGTGAACATAAAGTCAAATTATTCTAACACGGTACCTACACGGCTAGCTCATTAAATATATTAAATATTAGCATTATACGTAGGTATTTTTATATATTTTTTTCAAATATTTACTTTCATAGGTTTTTTGTTGGGCAATAATTTTACGTGCAACATTTGATAACTGCTGTTTGGCGACTAATTTATCAAATGAAGTCACATCAATTCCGTCAAGTACGTCAATTTGTGGTAAAGTTCCAATAACATACTCGCGGTATCCATCAAAATCTGTACAAGGATTTCCAGTGAGATATCTAAACAAATTAAAACATATAGGAGACAAAGCTGGCAGCCGCATGGGTATTTAAGGCTATAACGAGTTTTACGAGAGAAAATAATTGTACCTACCTTCTACCTACAGCAGAACGAGATTTCCTGAACACCACAGGATTTTAGTGAGTACCTAGGTACCTACCTAAATATTACGCCGAGTAAATCTAACTCTTCAACTCTCAAGTGGACACACTCGTATAGCATCAAATAACTATGAATTCGAAAGCCGCTCACAATTTACTTAGGTAATTTATTTCATAATTTATATACCTATCAAAATAATTAAGTTCCCATACAAATAACTACTTACCAACAAAATAATACAATTTATATGAATTTATATTGCAACAATAGGAAGGTAATTTAAATTTTATTTCCATTGATTGTTCAGTGCTTGAATTGGAAAAAATTAGAAGGAGACAAGGAGTTGGCATAATATATAATATATTTATAATATTTTTTAAAAATAAGTAGTCCGTCACCCTTCAATTCAAGCACGGCATAATATAAGGTATGCTGTTAATAATTTTCATATCAACTTATTAGTTATTATACTGATATTAATTGTAAGTAAATAATAATGAGATCATATTTATTTGGAACTTTGGAAGAATTATTCCAATAATAATTAGTTGGATGCATGAGTAATGAGTATATTATATTATTAATATACATAAATAGATAAGGTTAAATCCATGGCCTGTGAACAATAATTTATCCAAACACTTTATAATTTAAAAAATAAACATAAAGTGTTTGAATAGGTAGTTGAATTTAAATGACATGATATACTTAGGCAATATTATATTATAACAGTAGGTACCTATATATTATAGGTTGGTTACCTACTAATGAAAATTAATGTACGAAAATGTACCCACCTTAACTCTTAATAGCATCAAGCATGTCATATTGTCACAACCGCATGCGTTGTCTATCTTAAAAATAATGATCATCTTCTTAAACATAATCATAAGTGTTAAGTGAATAACCTCAAGACCTAACATTTTTTCGTGCCCACTCCGAGTATCGACTAAAGTTCTAACTTCTAATTAGTGATCGGAATAATCGAATAAAATAATACAAATAAAATCATTCGAACGAATTAAATTTATTATAAAACATTCGAAATTCAAATGATAAAAATTATAAGTAAAAGCATTAAACTAAAAAGCATGACAAAATAAACATGTCATGGTAAAAATAATCAAATGCTTTTATAATATTGATTTTATACATTATTAATTAGTTTTTAAAATTGTATCAGTTTGAAATATTTTATATTAGGATTATTTTATATTTTATAGTTAAATACTTTATAAGTATCTATTAATCAATTAATTAATTTATATTTTTTATTCTGTACCTAAGTCCTAGATACATGTTATAGATAATAGTTAATTCACTGATAATCTATTCAAAAGTTTATAAAAAGAGTAGTTCAACTTCAACTGAGTGTTTCCTAATTGCAGTATTATAATTTTCGTATACACTATCAACAGACTATACCAATGACAATACTTATAAAAGTTATACTTTAATGAAGTCACTAATTAGTCAGTAGTACCTATACGGGTAGTGAGATAAAAAAAGTAAAAACCATTAGATTATTTTATCGTTCGAGTGAAAAATTCATTCGAATGATTTATTCGATTATAAAATATATCGATTACTAATCATTCAATTATTCTAATCATTTGATTATTCCCATCAGTAGTTCCAAGGCTGGGCATTAACGAGTTAAAAAGTTAAAGTTAAGTTAAAAAGTTAATTTTGTTTAAACTTTTTAACTTGACTAGTTAATTTTGGCTTTTCATTAACTTAACTGTTAACCTTAACATACTAAATTTCTTTTTTAATTAACGTGAAATTAGCGAGTTAATTTTTCATTTTAAGAAGTTAGGTAAGTTAATTTATTTTGTTTTTAATTTTACTCTATTTCACTATTTCAGACTTTCAGTCTACTTTGTTTTCAATTTTCATGTCAAAAAATATTTACCATGAATTTTTTAAAGTTAAATATTTATATCATTCGAATCTAAATTATACGAAAATACTGTATAAGGTATAAACACTATAAGGTCTATAATTTAGTTTTGGATTGGAAAAAAATTAAGTAGGTACGCTAGAATTGTATAAAAAAATTAACAAAAAGTGTATAATAACTTTTAACTTAACTGAGTTAATTCATAGTTAAATTAATTTTTAACTTTTTGTTGTTGATGCATATCAACTTAACTTAACTAAGTTAAAAAAAATCATTGACTTGCCCAGCCTTGACTAGTTCTAATAATAATGTCTAATGTATATGTATAGTAATATAGACATCAGACACAACAAAATACATAATATAAAGATATTGAAATCAATAACTATAGATTACAAAATACTGAATAGATACATTTTTACGTAACCATTAACCAATGTTATAATAACCAGTATGAATGAAGATACCATTTTTGTGTTAGAAAATTTCTAGTTATCGGTTGTGCCTTGTGCGAAGTTACAACAAATAATAAGACTTATAATAAGACTTTACTTACAGTGTTCGTAAATGTGTGTTGTATTTTAACGATCCAATACTATCAAGTTTCCCTATAAAATTCATGGTCAAATCTAATTTGTTTAAAGATTCACATCGGTCCAAGTTTTCTATTTTTTCAATACAATTCAATGCCAAATTTAAATATTCTAATTTCTTTAATTTGTTCAAATTTTCTGAAATCAAACATATTATAAGTAGAAAGTACCTATCTATATCCTAAAATCAATATGACAATATGTGTATCAATGGTAGTATATACAAAGTCAATATATTATGGCTTACAGACACAGACAAGGGTAATTTTCTGGGAAGTTCCTTAAATTAAATCAGTTACCTACACTAAACTACTTAATTAAAACAAATCTACAAAAAAAAGGTGCTCTGCTGTACCGTAGGTTACAAGTGGGTCACTATATAATGGATGGTATTAAATTTGAATTCAATGATATAATATCATTGTATACGAAAAACGATTCTGAGCGGAGACGGTATGTCAGTCTAGGTATAAGACATATTATATACTTATTATCTATGGTATTGAAAAAATTGACCTATAATAGGTAAATATAATAAATTCCAAATTAATCATATCACAATATCCATTAGGTACTTATAACGCGTTATACATCAATAACAAACCTTGATACTATCATAGATATATATAGACTATAGAGTATAGACTATATAGTATAGTATACTTTAGAAGTTTCAAGTACCCACGAATAATATTATACAATCACAACAAAATAACTAAAAAAGTTATTCTAGGTTTTTTAATATGTATAATTTCGTCCAAATTTGAACTTAAAGTGGCTATAAGAATAAACTGTGCTTATATATTTTTTAGATTTTTTGGTAACAGAATTAACTACTTACGTGGAATCTTGTTTTAAATTTTCAATCCTTAGATATAAAAGTTGAACATTTTATAAATTCTTAACTCAAAATTAATTATTCAATTTTAAATTTTATAAATTTTGTCAAAATTCAATCTTTAAATGCTTATAAAAAAAATTGTGCAAATGTATTTTTAATATTTTTCAACTGATATTGTAACAATATATCAGGAGCCTTGTATTACATTTTTACACTTTTTAGTCCGACATATAAAACTTTATTGATATTTATAGAATAAAAAACTAAAATTATTGAAAAATTAAAATGTCGGTAAACAGCTCAAAAATAGTCAAAATATTTTCAAAATTGTATGGTGTATAGGAAATGCTAATATAAACATTCAGTGAAATTTTCATGTATCTACAGTTATTCGTTGTAAAAATTTGAATTTCAAACGCTCATAAGGAATCTTGTATTACATTTTCAAATCTTAGATTTAAAAAGAAAAATTTTTACGAATTCTTAACTCAGAATAATTTGCTAATTTTCGTGATCTTTCCATATTTTGTCAATTTTTGGACTTTAAATGCTTATAAAAAAAAACTGTGACTAAGGATTTACAATATTTTTCATCTGCCTTTGAAACAATATACTAGAAGCCCTCTATTAAATTTTCAAGCTTTTTTAACTAACTAATACATTTTTATTGATATTCATAAAGAAAAAAACTAATAAAATTGGAAATTGAAATTGTCCCTAAACATTTCAAAATATTTTTGAAAATGTTATCGTGTATAGAAAATGCAAATTTAACCAACCAGTGAAAATTTCACTTATCTACGGTCATTTGTTTTAAAGTTACACCAAAAACCAAAATCGATTTTGCGTAAATATTCCGATTTTTCCTCAATTTTTCTTTTGTTTTCACGGCGCTTTTGAAAACTACTGGGAAATTTTTACTTTTGACCCCACCCAGCTTAATATATTTAGGGCACAGGCACATTAACACGCCAATTTTTCCGGAATTACTTAACACAATTAATGGGTGTAAGCGTGTAATTCAAATTCAAATTTTTTTAAAATAAAAAAACTGATGTACTCATGTTTAAATTTATTTTATACAAGTAATATCTGTTAGAACATAGTATAATATTTAATTAACTAGCAATCAGGTTTTCAAAATTTATTATTATAAGCTGTATAAAATAAAAATCAATAAATTGTCAGATGTCAGAGGATTCATTAAACTCGTATTGTACTAAAATGATTAAAATATTTTTGAAATGTTTATAATTCTAAAATAATTAATTCTTCAGTCACTGGTTATTAGTTATTCACTGTAATATGTTTTAAGTATTCAAATAGATCTACCAAAAATAAAGGTTTTAGGCCCTCTACCTTCGGTTAATAATATATCACAGGCAGGGTACACATTTTTATAAGTCTATGACATATGATAGATTTTGTACAACATTCAATAAATTGCCTTTTATTAATAATTTATAAACTTATATTTAATGGTACATAAGTTTGCATTAATTCAAAAAATAAAACATGTATTTTGTATGCAGTTCCTAAACATATTATTTAGTTAATTTAACAATAACACTTAAATTGAAATAAAAATAATTTCTTAATAATATTTTACTGTTAAAGAACACAACTGCACTTTGATGAATATATTATATTACACACACCTACTATAAATATAAAAAAATATATTTTAGAAAATAAATTATAGTTACAAAAACCACAAGCAAGAATAGTTATTTATACAATATTCAATTAACTATAACACTATTAAATAATTAACAGAAAAATAAATGTGTGGTACAATAATTGTTTTTGGAAATTAACAGTTAATTTGATTGAGGAGAATTGAACGAACAAACACAAAACATAATATTTCGCCTTGAAAAAAACAGATGTATAACAGGTGAGTTCTTTGTACCAAATGCTCGAAGTAGGTACTTGGAACTATTATTCATTACAGTTGGATTATGCACATTCATATCATCTAACGAGAGATCTTCTATAAGTTTTGAATAATCCCAGAGCATTATTTTACAATCATGAGAGCCAGTTGCTAAAATAGTACTGTCTCTACTAAAGGTAATTGTATAAATAGGTCCTTTATGTCCAGTAAGCATAGCAACTAAATGTCCATGTGCAATGTCCCATAGAAGTACATTGCAATCATTGCCAGCTGATGCTAAAACTCGTCCCTCATTTGAAAAACACAACGTCAAAATTTCTCCTTTATGGCCAGTCATTAATCGTACTTGTTCTCCGGTAACACAGTCCCATAAACGTACAGTTCTGTCACTTGACCCAGTTGCTATATAATTTGAATTAGGGTGAAACTGACAACAATCTACATCTGAAAAATGACCACTAAACAACCTCAATGACTGATAATTATCTGTTGCCCATAGTCTCGCTGTACGGTCTCTACTAGAAGTTGCAAAATAATAACCATGTAAACTGAACTTGACATCAAATACAGGATGATAACTTCCTTTATATGCAACTACACATGACCATAATAGTAAACTCCAAAGTCTAATTGTACAATCTTCTGAACATGACAACAATAATGTTTTATCAGGACTAAACGACACTTGATATACAGGGCCGTAATGTCCAAGCAATGTACGGGTGGTTTCAGCTGACCTATCATCAAGTATCCTATGCATTACATCGTCAGATTCCAGGTCTATATCCAACAGTTGATCAGCCGTTTTCATGGCACGTAGTTTTTGAGGTACTAGGCTCCACACACGTACTCGACTATTAGCCATTCCTACAGCCAACATTGTTGCATCATCACTAATTGTTGCACAATTCACAGCATTGGAACAATTTAATAATGTATAACAACATATAGAAGGTAATGTTTCATGGTTTAACGCCACTCGCTTAGCAGAATCTAAAACTGCTTGAACCTTAATTTTTTTATCAATCTGAAAAATATAAATGTTTATATATCAAGATTATTATTGCACGTTCCAAAATTGGAGAGGATTAAATGAGATTCCTATCAGTTTTATAATTTAAAATTTGTTGAGTACTATAGAAATTAAGTCATTATACTGCTTCTACAACAAAATAAATTACTGTAGTCATTTTGAAAATAAAATATTAAGTTAATATTATTTATATTCATTGGATATATAGGTACATAACTCAAAATCATTGTTTGGGACGCTACTGGTTTTTTTGTAATATTCCCCTCCAAAAAGTAGATCGCTATTGCTATTGCTAATTTCTTTAAATTTAATGCCCTACTTCTTACGCTATTGTTTATATACATTTTTCCGCAAATTTTTTTTGTTTTAATTTTCATATTGAAAGTTGGTAGTTTGTAGATTATACTGATTTGATACTTGGTCACTGGAGGTTATTTAACTACGTGAGTCAATTGTGGATTAACAACCGTAAAATTCACTAATACACTCATCATTATAATAATATTAAATAATACATATAATAGTTATCGTACTATTTTAATCACCAAATACGTTGTAAGTAGCGACAAAATTATAACTTTTACCAGGCTAACCACACATTTTCAGTGTGCTATAGTATTTCACTACATTAGGTGCATTATAGCAACGCTAAGTTAATCACCATTCCCGACCACTGTTCAGAAGTATTAAAATAATTCTAAAAATAAAATGTTAATTGCCTACAAATAAACAAAATTATTTCATTAAAGGAACACATTTTTACATCATGGATACTAATAGCCAACATTTTAAAAATATAAATTTGTATTAGGTAAATTATATGTGTTTCATTTCAAAAGTTTCAAAGAAATCGTAACATATAAAAAAAATTATGATTTCATATAAGTTTAGATTGAGTTTAGAACAGAGAATACATTTTACAAATTTGTCATTTATATGATAATTATTTATATAATTACCTCTCTCAATTGTGGTAGTGGCATTCTATCTAATGGTGGAGCATTAGGATCAATTTTAGTTTTTTTAGATAGTAAAGGATTAGACTTCGATTTCTTTTTTTTTGGTTTTTCACTCTCTTGAGTTTCTTCTTCATCTTCATCTAAGTTAACTGTTGCTGCTGCAGTTTGCAAATCTGGTTCTTTCAATAACCCATAGTACACTCTGGATTTATTGTCTTGTCGAGTTCCTTCTCCGATCATACCTCCTGCCACCGCATCAATTTGTTGTTTGTTTCTAGCTATTCCTTCATAAACATCAAAGAACAAATTTTCTTGTACAATATCTAGTAAGACAGTTTGTTTTTTTTCTTTCAAATGCCTTTTTAAAAGAGACAATGTATCCCTAGACATTCGAACAACAAATTCGTTTGATTTGTAATTGCTTATTAATGCATTATCCTCTAATTCTTCTTTTTTTGTAATTATTGCCAAGTTTTGAATGTCAGCCTGATAGTAAGATTCTTGTCCGGGTCCAAACTTTTTCATAAACTTTAAAGCTTCAGCTTCATAACGATTACAAACAAGGTCCAAATACATGTGTACAAACACTGGGTATAAAACACATCCCAATTCATGTTTGTAAATATCTAATGATGTTTCAACAAATTTTGATAGAGTAATATAAGCATTCTCATACACTGACGGATCTCCTTGAGATTTAAATATATTTAATGCATTATTAACATCGTGTTCTGAAGTATTATATGCAGAATCTGTCAAATTTGCTTCTTTTTTCAAAGTTTCAGCAGTAGAATTTAAGTTATACTTTTTGAGAATTTTCAATGCAACACACAAACTTGTCTTTTTATCATCCGGTTCTTTTTGGGCTTCATCGATTACTGGTTTGATATCTGGTTTATTATCTTCTTCCATTTTCTTGAACAATGTTATTAGTTTATAGCAAATTTGTTTTATTTAATTATAATATACAGTACATTCACAAAGTATAAAATCATAGAATAATATTATTTTATGATAAAATATAAATAACTATTTAAGCACTTGATATTATATTTCTTAAAAGAAAATTTAAAAGTATAATTATGATATTCAAGTCTTAAATTTAAATCACTTCAAAACTAATTATTAGTATAAATGTTGAGTTTATAACGTAACTTAGTAGTCGGTTTTAATTTCGTTCAAATTTATTTGAAGAATGGTTTAAATAAAAATGAGCTTAAAAATATGTAAACAAAATATTTTTCATGATAAGGTTTTATACAGTGTTTACAGCCTAAGAACTAGAATATTCTTCATGGTTTTCACTGTTTTCAGTTTTTACAGTGTAACCGTTATACGTTGGAAATTATTAAATAACACGATTAAAAATAATAAACGATATACCTATAATTTTAAATTTATTATATTCTACAGACTTCTATACATTGAACTAGACTCCTATAGTCCTATCAGTGGCGCATTTAGACATAATAGACATTAAGCGCACAGGGGCAACATTTTACTAACGCCCCTCCCCTTTTTACCCGACAAATAAAATTTAATTGACATTCATAGAAAAAAAAACTAAAAAAAAAGGCAGGTAAGTGGATGTCGCTCAGCCGTACAGTAGGTTACAAGTTGGTCATTGTTTAATGGATTGTATTAAACTTGAATTCAATGATATAATATCATTGTATAAGAAAAACGATTCTGAACGGAGACGGTTTGTCAGTCTGTATATTTTATATTGTCATTAATTATTTTATTTATTTAATTATTATTTTAGATTCTGAGTGAAACGATGAATGTATTGATTTTACAATGATGTGTGTTTTTTTTTTATTTTTTTATTTTTTTTTGTGTCTGTGTACACGATAAGTAGTCGAAATAATGCTTCGATTTTAAACTTCAGTATCTTGTTCGATTGGAAAGTGAATATCGTTGGTGCATTGGGGAGGTCAAAATTTAAATTTCCCAGTAGTTTTCAAAAGCGCCGGGAAAAACAAAATAAAAATTAAGGAAAAACGAGAATTTTTACGCAAAATCGGTTTTCCAAAAAATCGATTTTGGTTTTTGGTGCAACTTTAAAACAAATGACCGTAGATACATGAAATTTTCAGTGGTTGTTTATATTTGCATTTACTATACACGATAACATTTTCAAAATATTTTGATTTATATTGAACTGTTTAGGGACATTTTCAGTTTCCAATTTTATTAGTTTTTTTTTTTATGAATATCAATAAAAATTTATTTGTTGAGTAAAAATACTTGAAAATTTAATACAAGGCTCCTACTATATTGTTTCAAAGACAGATGAAAAATATTAAAAATCGTTAGTCACAGTTTTTTTTTTAAGCATTTAAAGTTCAAAAAATGACAAAATATGGAAAAATCACGAAAATTTTCAAATTATTTCGAGTTAGAAATTCATAAAAATTTTTCTTTTTAAATCTAAGATATAAAAATGTAATACAAGATTCATCATGATACGACTATGTTCAAGAACACTTAAATATAATATATAATTATAGCTTGGCAGTCGGCGTCCTTTCTCTAATGTAGTAATGTCCATGAATATAATATTATAATAAATACTAATTACTAACTGTATAACACGACTTAACCCGTGATAAAATAAACAAAATATATTGGTATAATATAACCATGAACATTAGAGGAAGGACGCCGAACACAGCAGAACGAAGCGTAAAAACATGGTCCGGAATTATCGCATTCCGCCAGAATGCGCGTCGGACCGTAATGATGTCGTTTTTACATAGTGTATAGCATAGGACATTTAATGGTTTTTTATTATTATAATCTAAATGGTGAAATTTATGAATAATTACTATAGAACATTTTTTTAAAACCAAATTACCCTCGATCGAACATAAGTGTTTCCAATAATATACGACTTTTATAAAAAGAGACAACAACTATATCTTTTTTTATAAAAGTCGTATATTATTGGAAACACATATATTCGATCGAGGGCAATTTGGTTTTAAAAAAATGTTTTATAGTAATTATTCATAAGTTACACCATTTAGAATATAATATTAAAAAACCAATAAATTCCCTATGCTGTACATGTAAAAACGACATCATTACGGTCCGACGCGCATTCTGGCGGAATGCGATAATTCCGGACCACTTTTATATACACAGTTCGGCGTCCTTCCTCTAATGTTCATGAATATAACTCAGTTTATAATCAAACCGGCGTCGGTACTCGGTATACCTCGCTTTGTGAAGTTATTCGACCGAGATAGTCAATATTTGTCTATGCCGGATTTGATATAGGTAGCACTTGGTATAGCCGTGTAGGTATACCTATTTAACTATTTTTGAACGTGGTTCAAACTACTCACAGTCTCTCTAGACTTTCCTCAATCCTGATATCTCCGAGAACAATTTGAAATTATCATAAAAATAAATTGATTGAGTTGATTTTGAGTACCTATATGTATAAGCTACAGCCTACAAACATATTATAATATATTATATACAATATACATACAATAAATTCTCATATAATATTTTGTTTTAAGATATAATTTCTTTATTCGAGGCCATAAATGAGTGACGATTTGCATGTTTTACCACGTCTGTCCGATTATGTATTAAGTATGCAACCATTTATGTAAAAAAAAAATAAATACTAATTTCTACTAGGTGTCTAGGTATTACTATTATAATCTGTGACAGTGTAACCAATGGAAACCATTAATCAAACAATAAATACATAAATATATTGATTTCCATCTTGAATCTCAATATATCCTTATGTGAGCACCTCTTTAAAATGTGAATTTTGGAAAATCTCTTTTTAGTGCATCCCTAACATGACTAAACACATAGGTATAACCTAACTTAACCTAGCATAGGTATAATTCAACAACAAATTATTTTATATTATTTTGCACAGGGCGCCTCAATTTGTAACGCCGGACCTGTCAATAATTTAATACTTCTAGAATAAATACTAAATAATTAAAATAAATATAATAAATACTAAATTCTCAATTACAGTGGTGAGTAAAAATAAGTAGGTGATCTGGGAGTTGGTACACAAAATTATTAAATTTTGCTTTAAAAATTCTATACAATTTAATAGGTATACCTATACAATATTATAATATATTTGGCACAAATTCACTTTAGATAACCAGCTTTTTTTTTTTTTGATTTTTTTATAAATACATACGTATTTCAACACATTAAGAACGACGGAGTAAACTAAAATTTGCAGAATTCATTATTTTGGAAGTTATAGGTATCCTTCTAAAGTTTGATTTTACGCCACAACACTGTACTTTATTGTCGCGCTCATTGTTGTATAACCAATTTTGTTTTTTTTTTTTTTTTAACGAGTTAATAAAATAATGGTGAAATCAGCGGTTGCTGTTTTACCAGACACCCTTTTTTCAATTTTTTTTTGTTATTACGTAGGTATAGTAAAGCATGCTGATTGCTGAAGTCAGAATTTGGTGGTTGGATTTAGTTTTGAAGTTTTAGCTTATAATTGATGTCTGAGACCCTGAGGCGCAATTTCAATAAAAAAAACTGAGGGTGCTTAAGCTCTGCATTTTCTGAGCATTTAAATTAAATTATAACTAGGTCTATGAGGTATTTATGACTTTTTTGGGGAAAAATGTTTTATGACAATTTAAAATTGAATACGTATAGCGTATTAGGTACATTTTATAAAAATTAATACAATAGTGATTTTAATTTATTAAAAATTGAAAACAACTTTTTATATTTTGTTCAAAAAATATGACAAATAAATATACGTATACGTTCCAAATTCATTTAGGTATTCAAAATGATATTGATATTTCAAAAATTCTAAAAAATAAACTACCTACTTGACTTAGATAAATGTTTTTAGTATAAAAATTGTTCTTATAATCATATTCACAAATTGGCTATTTTGAATATATCCCAATAAATTAAAAAAAAAATTTTCAATATTAAAAAATAAAAATAATTTTTTGCATAATATATGTGTAGCGCAAGTGACTATAAATTGTATATAAAAAAAAAAATATTATAAATATTGATTTGAACAAAAGTTATTCCAAAAGTCAGTTATATATCTGTAACCTACGGTGTAACCTGTATCTATAGGATATTATACTATAATAGTATAATACCATACGGCATACACAATCACACAAGCTGTCGAAAACTTGGAACACTTAAGTAAACACCGACTGACAAGTGATTCGGATATCGCAATTACTAATTAGGTTTTTGTCCGAATTAGATGTGGGCAAGGGAATGTTTATATACGTGTTTGTATGGCTACAACTCATTTGCGCACAAAAACAACTCATTTGCGCACAATTTACAAACAATAGAAACCTTTTTTCCAAGAATTTTATCCACGTATAAGGGGTACATAATCTCTGTACCACCATATTTTCGATTTGGTCAATACTGATAGTGGACAATTATTATACTCAAACAACATTTTCCTTCACCCTTTAAAAGGCTTAGGACTTTCTGCCTCATCATATTCTGATGTTATAGACAAAAATGTTATGTAACAAAAATAGGGTAAGATATAGCAATAATATCAATAATAAAGATTAAAGCTTGTCCCACACGACTAGTGAACTTGGCGAGTATTAATGCCATTTTTGATAGAGAACTGATGTGAAATCACGTTATGCTTTAAGACCATATAAGGCTATATTGAAGATACTCCAATTGACCAGTTAACGGGTGATCATTGATATCAATAATATTGAACGTGTAACGTGTTGGACAGCTTAAGACACCCTGTACACCCAAAACTGTACCTAAAAGCTGGTTTTCATTGTTTACTATTTTGTGCGCATATGAGTTGTCGTAAATTTAAAAAATATATTAATATGTGCAAATGTGAGCAAATGAGTCTCCACCGTTTGTATACGTTAAATACTACATAATATTGTCGTAGAGCTGATTCGCTGCGGAACGTGATAACTAATAATAATATAACCGACCACAACGACTGGGTTTAGTAGAAACCACGGACTAAGATATTTAGATATAATGGACTGGAAACGAGCAGCTTATCAGTGGCCTCGAAAGTATGTACAAGAAGCAAATGCGGGGGGTCGCAACCATAATCCAGAGTTTACAGCGCCATCTGTATAAAACATGGACTGAGATACAAAATATGACGCTAAATAAAACCACTGGTAGCGCTGAAAACTTTCGATTATGAGTGTTGATGATAACAGAGGAACCTTTTGCGGGCCGTCCCTCGTCACCCGCCCACCTTGTCGTTTCCAGTCCATTATATCTTAAACCGTGGTAGAAACATTGGGAAATAATGATTAATTTACTAAATAGATTTTAATTCGATAAAATGACTACCATAGATAATAGAAGAATGGATAGGCCATGTTAAATCATACAACGCAAGTGGTCGCGGTCTTTTAAGTATGAGAGAGAAGGCAGTTTCTCACTCCCGCAAGTGGCGATTTTGTTAGGTTATGTTCAAATATAAAAATGAAAATAGATAACATCCTTTGTCTTGTTCATAGATCATATCTATATTATCTATATTATCTATGTTTTGTTCTGCAATAAACTGATAGCATTAAATTATTATCTATCTATTGCCTTTTATAACCTCAAAATATTTTTCTAATTAATTCCCGTGTGATAAGGTTGCATGGCCGATCCCAAGGTTTATAGATTATACAGGTTGCCTCACTTCTGAATTTACGAAAAAATGAGAGTGGGGGGAATAACGCTCATGACGTCACTGCCGGAACACGAACACCGGCACACACCGCAAAACACATGGTTTATGCGTTAACGTTATGCTTAATTTCTATAATTTAGACGTAATTGGCGATTAATTAATAATTATATTAATTTTATAATTTTAAGTAGTATAATTTAACTATAACAGAAAAACAAGAAAATATTGATGACTCAGATACTGACACAAACAGTGATGACAATGAAAAATCAAATATTAATGAAATGACAGAAGACGCTGTTGAGTATTTAGCTGGATGGATTGCTAAAAAATATAAGCAAAAATTTCCTGAACTTGGTTGTACTACAACAGAATCAAAAATGAAATCAATAGATGAACATGACTATCTACTTCCTTCGTGGATTGATTACTTATCATATGGTGGCCTAATAGTCCCTAGTAATAACTTTAAAAAACACATTTTTAGAGCTGAAAGAGTTTTTAAAAAAATTACCAAGCAGAAAATCCCTAAAGGACCAGGTGTAGTAAAACAACTTTTACATAAAATAATGAATAGAATGGATATTGAAGAAAAGTATAGACCAGTTATACATACATTTGTAAGGCAAAGGATCTTTATTCGTATGAAGTATGCAAATAAAAATCATCAAATTTTAGCTTCAAAAAGAAAAGCAAAGTTACAGTTACAAAAACTACAAAAGTTGAGAAAACTTATGACTTGAAATGTATACAGAGTGATTCACTAATAATTATATTATTATTATTTTATTATATTATGAATTATATTATATTATAATATTTGTATTTATGCAAGATAAGTGTAAAATATTTTTTAGAAAGTTGATTTTTCTATCTTCAAATTAATATTTGTTGAAAGAAAAAATAGATCAATTGTTTTTATCAAATTTTAGTTTTGTTAAATTTTATTTATCATGTAAAAATACAAAATAGGTACCTACGACATAATATTATGTTTGAACTTTTTGTAGTTTTACTAACTTCTGTAAGTATTTTTACCATATTATTTTACTACCAAATGATATACCTATTGCATGCTGAACATAGCTGTTAGTTAAATAGTAGGAGCTATTTGTGATATACAGTGTACTCTCAATAGGTAACTTGAACCTTGATAACTAGAAATTCTCCAGATCTCGAACAAATAAAATTCCCCTTCAAGTAACATAATAACACATTAAGGTTTTGAAAACTCGAAATTTTTAATAATTCGGACTTTTTTCCCCCAGTGGGCCGTGAGCTTCGAGTTACTGATTTTACACTGTATTAAAAATGAATATATTATATTCGATAATTATTATTTATTATATAATTAAATAGCTGGTAAATCAAATGAATAATTCCTTAATAATTAAGTTATCAAAATCAAAAGAAAGTATGTAAAAAATGATTTTATTAATTATTATACTGTTGAAAATAAGTAAATGATACATTGTACCGCACTACGGCAGTCGATTGTTCCGGCAATGACGTCAGTTGACGAGGAACGGTACGGGGGGAAACGTTTTGTTTACATGACTATGAGGCAACCTGTATAATCTATAAACCTTGGGCCGATCCATTCTTCTATTATCTATGATGACTACTCTGATACCCTCATATGTCTGATGATAACCGGTTTTTGGTTTTTTTTTTTTTGTAAGGAGAAGTTTTGATAAACACATAAATAAACACATAAATTATTAGAGGGTGCTAATTTTAAAATTGTGGTTGCTAATACCCCCTAAGCCCTATTTGCGCTTATGCTGAGACCCATCCAAGGTGGTTTTACATAACAAGTCGAGAGATGTTTTCGATTTTAATTATTGTCCGAGCGAACACAGCGAGCGAGTGACCATGCGTTGGGTGTATATATGAAAATACTGTATACATAATATATATTATTTCAATTATTTTTTTTATAGTAATAAATTAGAATACAATCAGCAGTATTTTTTTTTTTTTTTGTACAGACTCTGATAATTTATAATATGTTAAACTAAAATATGGATAAGAAACTAGGAGAAGGGGGCTACGGATAAAACTGGAGGCACTAAGCCCCACTCTTCCTAATCGAGTCTATGGATACAACTATATTTTATTTAAAGTAATAATAAATATTAAATATTAATATACGACTATACAAGATAGTCAAGATACAATTTAAGTTAGGTAGATTAGTAGAATATATTAATAGTTAGTTGTTACTTCATTACTTGTTAGTTGTTACATCTTTACAAGTTACATAGGTATTAATGTAACTCTATAAAGTAATTTTAGTACGTTTTGTACGGTGTGGTAAGTGGTAACTGATTGCCCAACCCAGCTGTGCCCGTGCTTATCATTATACTAACCTATTTTAAATATTAAATTTGATTGCAAAAGTAATATTTTTAAATCTTTACACCAATTTTGTAAATTTTCTATTTTAGTAATATCTTCCTGGTGTAAAGATATTTCTTCTAAAGTGCCGATCTCACCTTCGTTGTGTTCAGAACGTTTTCTTATAAGTTCAATTGTAACTGGAAAAAGTTTTGAAATAATATAGAATATTATAAACAGTTTAATGTTATTATTGTTATTAATAATTAATAATTATTATTATAAAAACGATAAAAAAATAAAATGTTTAGATAGGTTCGTCTGTTATTACACAATTTTTTTTCCATTACATATAAATAATAATTAATAATACATTTTGAGCTATCATTGAAATTTGAACGATATAAATTATCGATTATGTAGTATGTACCTATTATTCTATTAATATCTATATTCAGTGCTAGAACTGGAGAATAAAGTAATTATAGGAACTAGGATGTAAGCACATTGTTTGTTTTCTCTCCCTGCCCCTGATAACTGGCTCATAGCAACATCGACAAAACGTATTCACGCAAAATCATTTTTTTTTTGTGTTTTTGAGTATTATTGGACTAAAATTACATATTACAAAAAATTATAGGAAATAATATTTTTGAATATGTCATAATATGGATTTGTCAAAATATCGTCTTCAAATAATTTGATATAGGTATTTAATATTCGGTGTATGGTGTTCAAAATTTATCTTAACTTTCCCGTTGCCCCGAATAAAAATTCTGATTCGCAGCAGTACATTATCAAGTAGGCAATCTACCTGCGGTAGATCGCGGACCCCGGGCTATTTCTACGTAAGTATTTGATTTGACTCTATAAAGTATCAAAGTTATACCAAGTTTGTCGTTTTTACTTAATTATACTATAATCAATTTATATAAAATCTAATCCTAACCTAACAGTACTAAAATCCGATAAATAAAATAAAACAAATTTAACCCTTTGTAAATTAACGTATCTTCTTCCCAGAGGTTTAATCTACCCACAAACATTAATTTATATATATATAAATATCTAACTTTATAAATACACAGACTAAACTCTGGAACTACTTATCAGATCTTCTTGTATATATTAATATATGTATATTGACAAAAGATAATAATACAAATCAAGAAGATCTGCCAAGTAGTTCCAGAGTTTAGCCTGTACAGAAATTTTCTTTTCACATTTTTATAGTTAGATATTATATTATAATTTAAAAAATTAAAGCATAAAGTTTTTTTATATTATTTATATCTATACTACAATATAAAATTGTAAGGGGTTTTCTACGACCACGCTAATCGGGAAAACTACAGAACCGATTTGGCTGATTCTTTTTTTGTTGTATTCGTAATTGTCAGGACAAGGTTCTTATGAAAGAATATTTTAGGAAAATTCACCACAAAAGTAGGAAATAGGGATGTCAAAAATACAACAGCGGCGCCATCTGTCCAGAAAAAAATAAACTAAATAATAAAAAATGTAGTTAATTGTTGCAGATTAAAATAATAATAGTGTATTATATATCGGTTGCTATTGGTTAATCGGGCATGTTTGTTGATTTGTATTATAATTTTTCGTCAGTATATAATATATAGGTATATAATGTTTGTGTGTAGATTAGACCTCCAGGAAGAAGATAAATTAATTTAACAAGGGTTAAATTTGTTTTTTTTTTATTCATGGGACTTTAGTACGGTTAGGTTAGGTTAGTATTTTGCATTGATTGATTATATTAATTCAACGTAGGTGGAATAAAGTAACTTTGATACTCTAGAGCTAAATCATACACTTACGTACAAACAGCACGGGGTCAGCGATATACCGCAGGTAGATTGCCTACCTGATAATATACAGCTGAGAATCAGAATTTTTATTCTGGGCACAACGGAAAAGTTAAGATAAGTTTTGAACACCATACATCGAATATTAAATAACGAATGTTGCAAGTAGGTCTAAAAGAGCAAACAAATATTGCGCTGACATTCTCTTAGCTCACATACCAAGGCCAAAAACTAAGATAACCCATCATCGTCCATCATTCATCAACACTGAAGTCTCATGGGCGCAACTGGGGGAGCTTGGGATTACTTATCATCATAGACAGTGGCGGATTTAACGGTCGTTTAGTGCTAACGCGGCCCCCTCCTAAATTGTGCACTGAGGCCCATCTAAATTATAAAGTTGATTTTTTTTTAAATTTTAACCAAAAAAAATGTATATTTCAAACTGGAATATAATTTACCATTGTTTTAATAATAAAATAATATTTCAAAGGAATATTTCAAAAGTAGAAAATATTATAATTAAACAAAGTGGAAAAGATCGAAGTAAATATTTATATACCTACGTAAATCTAAGTTAGGTAAATCATGATTTATTGAAAACCGTTTTCGCGATAAATTCGCAACGTGTAGGTACAAATAAATATTCAAAAATTTGGTAAACAGCAGAGCTGTGAATTATTGATGCGTTTGCACTATGTTTTTCATTTTATTATGTTTATACAATTATACATTTATTAGGACATTAATTCTTACAATTGCTATAACTATAACTATAAAGTATTATTATTATAAAATTAAGTATAAAATTATAAATAGAGGCAACGAGTAATTGCCTCCACACGCCACACCACCAATTCACTCGCCAACCTAGCCGACCGTTCCGTCACCCACACAAACATACACAACATCATTATTGTTTTTGTGAATTATAATATAAAATGGTAATTTTATCATCGACTTTAGTGTATATAGCAGCTACTAAAATTGTGTGTAGTACAAAAAGTGAAGTGTGTAGTACTGTAGTACGAAATTTAAAAGTGTGTAACTCAAATTAAACCTTATAATATTATGTATAATTTTAAGGCTTCACTTTTTTTTTATATTTGCATGGTTTTTTGTCAAGCTACATTTTAATTATAATATACATTTTATAACAGGATTTTTCCATGCCTACTTTTAATTTTGTTTTATTTGTAAAAATAAATAAAAACTTAAAATTTTTCTTTTTTTTAACTTAAATTTTTTACTATAAAATAGAATATTGGTTGTCGGTTGATATTATTTCTCGCGAACGAAGCTTTGCGAAATGACGGTTAATATGTTACTGATAAATTTTGCAGGTGGGCAGGAGGCCCCTCTTATTGATTTGCCGACTTTCTTTGAACCCTTAAATCCGCCACTAATCATAGGCCTATAAGCTAATAGACGGCGCCTTCCACTTCACCCTGCTCTCAATACACGGGAATCATATAAGAGAAAGAAAGAAGAAAGAACGAAGAGAGAAAAGAGAGAAAGAACCTAAAGGGGGTAATCATAGAAGTATATGAAACTAATACTGTATTTCCCCCAAGTTCTCTTTTCTCTTTTACTCGCTATATCGTACCTCTGACCTCTCTCTCTAAACGCTGTCCATTAGTTTATAGGTCTATGCTTAGCACCCCAAATATCAAAATTAGCACTCCCAAATTGTCTGTGCCGGTTTCTTACAATATTGCAGGTAATAGTAAAACTTAGTACTCTAACATCTTACTATATAGATACTATCATTGATTATAATTTATAAATAGTACCTAAATACTATAAATACTTTATATTTTATAATCGATATTCGATGTATACTGTATTTGTGTTGTACCAAAATTGTTGCCCCCAATCTTTAATTGTTTATCTTTTTTCCACTGTGCTCCAGATCCGTTTCTGAGCATAACAGTACGCATCACTTTTTTTTAATATACGTACCTACTAATGTCTAATTTCCTACAACTATTGACTGCACATTTACATTTAAGTTTCAAGCCCTGGACTATTACCAATACACCGTGACCTGAGCTTGATGAGCTTTGCTGATAATCGATTATATTATATAAGGCTAAAATATCCAAATTTTTGTACTACACACATAGTCCGAAATCGGTCAAATCTAAATTATTTCTAGATAAACACCAGTATACTATATATACTAGTACTATACACAATTTTAGATACTGATATTATGTCACATACATAGCAGTGTTAAGGGGGGCAAAGGGGGTAATTGCCTCCGGGCGCCATAGTTTTGTAAAAGTAAGGGGCGCCTTTGTTTGCGCTTAATATGCTACCTGGGGCCCAAATTGTAGGGAAGGAGCGCGAATTGCCCCGGGGCGCTGAATTGCTTAACACGGCTCTGGTCACATATAATTCATATTATTATATAGGTAATTATTCGTTATAATTAACTTGTATACTGTATAGTGTATTAGTGTATACACTATACAGCTTAGTATATACAGTTATGTACCATCAATAGGTACCTAAGTAAAATCATAAGAAGAAAATATTATTTTGTCCTTGGATATTTTGACCGAATAGGTACCGTTTTAAACGAACAAAGTATATTATATAATAATATGTTACATGATATAACCTTATATAGTTAAATGTAGGTATCTACTCATATAGTGTTTTAATGATATTATAACGATAGGTAACTACAAATTACGACAACCCATTAATATTATAATAATCTTTCATACTCACTGTTAGCCATAATTGAAAATTGTGTAATACGTGTGCTAAGTTCATAAAAAAACAAATTATTTTATCGATTGCAATAAGTTTCAAAATTATTCAATAGCTATACGTTATATACGTCATTTTTTATACGTTTATATTAATAATTATGAGTCGTTGCTATGGAGCTGCTAATAAGCAGCAGCAGATTGCGACTTTTGGAGTACTATCATAATTTCCCTACCAGGGTAACGTTTACGTGGTCGTTCATACCTCGTATAATACCACAGAATAAATGATAATACCATCGTCTTGTAAACTGTAAAGTGTAAACGAACCATAGACTAAAAAAGTTATAAACATAATATGCCACAGCCATTACTAGTATAATGTCTATGATATATTCATAATATAATAGTAATACAAATACGGCACGAAGCCACAAACGCTTGTCAGAATAATAAAATATCACAGAAGTAGTATATAAAGTTTAGACAGTATTGATGTCTGTGTGTAGACATGGACAATAGGTGGTCTCAAGCTAAATTTAACGTCACATCTTGAACGAAAACGTTTGAGCAACTTTTCCATGACAATTCTCGAGTTCGGTCGACGTTATCGTTATACAATAGAATAATGGACATTATGATTGATATTATGACTTTTCCTCAAGGCTCAAAATATTACGAACTATACACCACGACAGATATATCGATATCCATACATATGTATTTTACGCTTAGATACTTATTTTTCTATTTTTTTATTTTTCTATTTAAGATACATATTCTGTGGATGTAATATTTTATATTTTTACCACGGATTAAGATAAAACCGTTGATTTTACACACGGACTAAGATATAAGATATTAAGATATATCCGTGATTTTACACTAACTCGTGGTACTATCTATGATTTTACAGTTATCTGATATCATAATATTATTATTAATATATAAATATTATCATGATTGATCATTATTCATCTGCATTCTGCAGCTGCTGATCGCTGATGATAGAACTATCCTGCTCGTCACGTCCTCACTCTCACACCGTGCGACGACGACCTTTCCGCACGAGTTTTCTCCCATCGTCAATCGACTTGGAGTGTGACTGCACGTCGACGGTCGTTCTTGTTCCGCTCAGCTGTACTGTTATTTTTACGATATTATTATTATTATTATTATATATCGGTATTCGTTACTCACAAATTGCAAAACATGTTTACAGCAATTCAGTTCGTGACGACGTGTTGACATTTCGTTCGGTGTCCATGTTCGATCATTATTGCGATTTGTGGTAACCACTGACCAGCATCTACACCGATATCGGTGATATTATGCGTTAGGCTTGCACACGGTTACACACGATGGCTGCTAAAATACAACCGTTCGATCCTCCAAGTTCTGCCAGTTCCGATAGGTAATTTATTCATTTATAGGCCGTAATTACTAACAATTTGTAGTGACCTAGTAATGCTACTTTACTAATAATCGCGGTTAATATCTTAATTGACTATCGTGGCCGTGGAATGTGATGTGTGTAGTTCAGATGTGTAGATAGTTTGAATTATAGTATATTGCTTTCGCACACTCCGACCACAGTGGTGTTGTCTATGTTTCACAGTCGTTGTTTTTTTGTATTATTATCTATTTATTTTTCTTGTAATTAATAAATTTGATAGACAGTGTAGGATATTATATCCTTATTACATTCTGAATATTATTTTTGAATATTGTAAATTTATTTAATATGTCTGTAGTTTTTAATAACTTTGAAATGTCTTGTTTGTTTAATATTGTATGTGATAACTAACGTTATTTGTTAAAATAAATTCATTAGCAAATCCACTCGTTAAAAAAAATTATAAAAATAAGGTATATTATATCTATATAAGAATATTCTTATACCATAATCATAGATACACAATATACATTATATAATTCTTCCTTTGATTTTAGTGATTTGAACGAATATCGTGATGTAGTTGGTGACATTTCGATTGCTTTAGATAATGATGACGAAGAAAGTGATAGCATAATCTCATCTAGTATGTCACCATCTAAACAGTCGAATAGTGCGCCATCAACCGGTAATAAATTATTATAAATTTAATTATTCTAATTAAATTGTGTACATTAATTAATATAGTAGAACTATTAAGTATCTAAGGTACTTTTACAATATTATATTATATAATAATAAAATTGTTTTGATTAAAAATTTTACTTTGACCTACAATTAATTTTTTGTTAAATTTAAAAATTGATTCTCTATACTTAATAAGTATGTAATAATATTCTACTATCTAATTTTACAATTGCACATTTATAAATTGGAAAATGTCATGATCAGTTTGTCGACATTAATATTTTAATGTAAGACCTAGGCCAAACAAAAGACATTATCTCTCCACACAACTTGTTAACTAACATATATTAGTTAATTTCCTCTGCATCCACAAGTTAATTTTATATCATTGTTTTATTTTAGTGTTGGTGAAATCTCCTCGGTCAACTTTGCGGCAAAGAACAACTTCTGTTAGCCAATCGACTAAGAAAACAGCTTCAGAGTCAGTATTACAGTCTCACACGCGCACAATTTATACAGCTGGTCGACCACCATGGTACAATACTGCTGGACAACAAGTAGAACCATTTGTTATTGGTGAGTTATCTATTATAATTAAATTGCACTTTTGTTGCATTACAAAATGTTATGTATTTATAATAACACTTGTGCAATATTACTAAACTTTCAAATTCTTAACAAAATTAATCAAGCATTATATACCTACAATACAATATTTAGGTGTATGTGGTGGAAGTGCTTCTGGGAAAACAACTGTGGCTAGAAAAATAATAGAATCGTTAAATGTACCATGGGTTGTACTGCTTAGCATGGATTCATTTTATAAGGTTTAATTTATTAATAATAGTATTAATTATATAATTAAAATTAACAACTTAACTAATTTATCATTTTATCATTAGGTGCTAACTGCAGAACAACATGAGAAAGCTGCCCATAATGAGTATAACTTTGATCATCCAGAAGCGTTTGATTTTGAACTCTTAACTTCTACTTTGCAAAGGTTGAAAGATGGCAAAAAAGTTGAAGTTCCCATTTATAATTTTGTCACACATGCTAGAGAAACTAAAACAGTAAGCATTATATTGCTTCTTTGGTATTATCTATTAACTAAAATAATATAAATTTAAACATTTTTTATATTTTGTACTAACAGGTGAATGTTGATTAAAATAGTTTTTAGTGTTTATGTTAAACTAAATTTATTAATTTAGATGTTTAATTTAATTTGTATCTCATTCATTTAAACTAGTCATTCTTACATATAGAGTAATTTTATATATTATAATTATTTATTTGTTTGTTTTAGAAAACAATGTATGGTGCAAATGTCATAATATTTGAAGGAATTATGGCATTTTATAATTCAGACGTTTTGAAAGTTAGTATCATTTCATCAAAATTAAATATTAATTTAAGAATGTTAATGATACTTTAAATAGTTTAACTATTAATTAATAATTAAGGATGGGTCAAATTTAAATTTTCACAAACCTGAACTAAATTCTGACATTAAACTGTTTAAACTAAAACTTAAAATTGAATCTTATTCAAACTTAAAAATTTAACTATATTATAACAAGTTTTAAAAATAAAATAGTAAAACAATATTTACCTAAAACAAAAAAATCAAATTAATTTGTTGTCATTCTCAATCTCAAGCATTAAAAACTTACGCTCCTCGACTATTCCAACTGTTGAGATGTTCAAACTCAAATTTTATTATTTTAATCAAATTTCTTAAAGTAAGTTTTCAAAGATTTAGAACTATACATACTTAATAGTTAATACTTATTATTAATATTTAAAATATTCAGTTAATTGTTTTCTATATTACTTTAAAACTCTTTCATCTTATTAGTTTAACTCTTAGGATTAATATGTTAAACATAAAAAAAAATATTTCCATTTTATAGTTTTTACTAACATGTCTTCTAATCATAATTATTTAATTATATATATTATATATTGTACAGATGTTGGATATGAAGGTATTTGTAGATACTGATGCTGATATCAGATTAGCAAGGAGACTTAAGAGAGATATATCTCAACGAGGTAGAGATCTTCAAGGTGTTTTAAAACAGTATTGTAATATGGTAAAACCATCATTTTCACATTATATCGCTCCGTCCATGATCCATGCCGATATCATTGTACCTCGAGGTGGAGATAATACAGTAGCTATAGAATTGATTGTTCGGCATGTACATAAACAACTGCAAGCGGTAAGTTTAACTAATGAATCTTACTTTCTTTGTGTGTTTAATATTATTATTGCTTAAATTTAAATTTAAGTTGCAATATTTTATAAAGTCTTGTGCAGACTTACCGTAAACATAATAAATTAGATACTAGTTATTAGTTGGTATATATTTTTATCTTTCTGACTTGTTAAAAATAGATTAGAATAAATTAATATTATCTGTGAAGTACCGAAATGTAACCAGTATTAATTTATATTCGTGTTGATTTTTTTGTATCATTTATCAATCATTATTGCAAAAATTATTAACATTTTTAAAAATGTGATTTAAATAAATGCTTGATAAAAGCATCACCGGATATGTTATTGTTAATGTAAGAAATCCATTATTTTATTATTTAACAAACTGCTTTAGTTAAAGTATTTACATTAAAATTAAATTAATACTATATCTAGAAATTATATAGAAATAACTAGCTATTCTAACCTTTACAATCCCTGTTTGAGATCAGTTAGAGTTTATACATCATTAACTTTACTAGTTAAAAAGTAGATATAAAATTTTTATTTTGATATTAAAAACAATTGATTAAATTCAGAAATAATAATGTATTTTATATTGGAAATATTATTCACATAAATTTAGGAAAAAAAGAAAAAAAATACTCATAAACAGTTTGACAATTTCAGTAACCATTTTAGTAATACCTAAAACAATTTCTATATAGTATAATTTGTTCCAAATATTTTGAAAATTCAGCTAATTTATGAACTGTCTAAATTGGAACAGTAGAATACCACTAGGTAAACTATATGCATAACTGAACAATCAAGAGGAATTTATATAATATTATATTGTTTATTGTCTTCATTTGGTTAGTGTTTAAAGTTCATGGATATTTCTTGAAATAACATCATTTCATAATTTAATGCAAACACATTACCAAAACAATTGTTGCCATTACACAATAACCAGCTTGAAAACATAGATGATATTTTTATCACTAATTTTAATTAATCTAAATCTTAAATTGAAAATAACAATCATAATTTATCTGTAAATAAGTATATTTACCTGTCAGACTGAGAGAACAAATATATATTGTCCTCTCAAAATATATTAATTTTTTTCTAGATTATTATTTAGGTCATTTAATTACTATTAGTAGTCCAATAAATTGTAATTAGTGATAGAAATTGTATTACAAAAGTATTTTTGATAATAACATTTAGTGCATTTATTTAGATTTTATCTTATGTTAGTAATTCATAGTAAATTCATAGTATTCATAATAGATTGAAAAAATAAAATTGTTGATAGATCCTTTTCTTATGAATGCCATAATACAAGTTTTGTATGAAAAAAGTAAATAAGTAAAAGAAGCTAATGATCAAATTAGGTTTAAGGCTACATTCAACTTTTAATGTTTGAATAGGTCAGAAAATATCACTTTGCTGCATTATGAAAGGATTCCAATTACCTAACGCAATTTCAAACATTGCATAATTTTGGTTGAGAAGTTAAGAGAAACATTGAGAAATGATAATATACATGCTAAAACTTTTAATAGACTATTTGTAATCATAAGTATTTGTGATTAAATTTCATTGTTTTACTATTATATTTATATTTTATTTCTTATGATAAAAGAAAAAATAATTTTAATAAATTTATCTGTTTAAAACAATTTAAAACGTATTATTCATTTAACTACTTTAATATTGTGTTTTCCGAAAATAATTATAAAAAATTTATATTCACCAGAAGTTATTTTGCATCATTGGTTTCATCATAAAAGCCTATATAAGTTCAAACTTAACTCTAAAAAATGTGAGGCAGAGGTTATACAAAGTAAGACATGATTTAATCAGTGACATTCATTTTTTTACACTTAGGTAAATATGTTTGTGTAAAAAATTTATTTTAGACATGATTACGTTTTTGATAAACAGCGGAGGAGTAAATTTAAAACTTTGAATAATTAAAAAAAATATCGTAATTTCAGATTTCATAGATTTCAAGTAAGTCACATAGAAAAATAAGGACTAGAAACATGACTGATCACTGAACTTATTATTTGCTAGCGTGTCAGTGTTGTACTGCTATTTAAACTCAAAAGCAATAACGAATCACTTACTGTTGATATAACATGTTAAACACTAGTAATAATGTTTGATTTCCTCCTTAAAAAAAAAATTATATTTCTAAAAATGTAAAAATAATAATAAATGTCACTTAAAAAAATTTTGTATTCAACAAATAAGAACATACTAATCTTTCAAAAATAATTGTAAAAGTATTATATTTACTAGTTAAGTTGGTGCACACCGATCATTCATCATGCATCTTTCATCATAGAAACCTATAAACGTTTCAAACTTTGTACTTCCAAATATTTAAAAATGTGACGCAATACACATCCAGTCCTTATTTAATCAATGCCATTAATCTGTTTACTACTTCTAAGATCTTAGTCTTTGTAAAAAATATATATATTTTTGACATAATAACATTTTGGCAAACTGCTGAAGTGGACCTAAATTGTTGAATAATTTATACAAATTATTATCACAATATAAAATGTCATAGGAATGAAGTAATAAAGAAAAATAATTAACTGGAAACATGACTGATCACTTAACTTAATGTGCGAGTGAGTGTAAAGTGTTAACTGCTATTTAAACTTAACAAAAGGAATGACAAATTCCTTACTGTGACTATAACATGTTAAAACCAAGTGTAAATAGTCAATTTCCTCATTGAACAAATATTTTGTTGTATACTTGTATCAAAATAAGAATTTTATCTCAAAAATAATTTCTATACAATTAATTTAATATAATTTTCACTACACATTGTTGACAATATTTATTTATCATTTATTTAGACTTTTGAATTATGGTTTATTTTTGTAACAAGGTTACGTCAATATATATATATATATAATATTATATTTTATATCTAATTAATTCATACTATAGGTAGTGTTGTATTATTTGCTAGTATGTGTAAATAACTAATAAGTCATTAAAAAATTTTATAAAGACTGAAATAATGTCAATTCATTGTTTGTAAATATCTATGGTCGTTTAAAAAAATGTTATCTGTGTAATATAGACGAGTTGTGATTGGCTGATGTGTGTATAGTCATTTTTAATGATTGTAAAAATATTATAAAATACATAATTGTAAGACAGTAATAAATATGGTCTTACATTTAGTTTTAAATGTGACTTAGGTGTAGAAAGTTAGATGACAATTATATTTTCGTGTATAAAATAACTTTAAAATAAGTTAATAAAAAAACAAATAATATAGGTACATAAATATATTTTATTAATGTATTCATGTTTTTAAAAAAATATCTTTTAATTAATTATTATTCTATGTTTTAGCGAGGGTTTAAATTACGAGAAACACTTGCAATGTCTTATATCGGTCAACCTCTACCCAGTTCTATTCATCTATTGCCATCTACACCACAAACGCAAGGCTTACATACGTTCATACGAAACAAGGACACACCCAAGGATGAATTTATATTTTATTCCAAACGGCTTATTAGACTAGTCATTGAGTTTGCGCTATCATTGTTGCCGTTCAAAGTAAGGAATATTATTTTTATTTTTAATCTCAAAAAAGTAATAGAAATGTCTTTATAAGGTAGTTAATTAAATCTATTGTGTTATATTTAGGACGTTATTGTAGATACTCCCCAGTGTGTTCCATATTCTGGTAAGAGATGTGCTAGTGACAAGATATGTGGTGTGTCGATTTTGAGGGCTGGAGAAACAATGGAACAAGCAGTTTGTGACGTTTGTAAGGACATACGTATCGGGAAAATTTTGATTCAAACAAATAGATCTACTGGTGAACCAGAAGTATGTGACTTGAACATTTACCATGTTAAGTTGATTTAATAAACTAATGTTGTTTAAATATTTAGCTTTATTATTTGCGCCTACCTAAAGATATTAAAGACTATATGGTAATTTTAATGGATGCCACAGTAGCTACCGGTGCAGCTGCAATGATGGCCATTCGAGTACTTTTAGATCACGATGTTCCTGAAGAAAATATTTTATTGGTATCATTACTAATGGCTGAATCTGGTATGTAGGTTGTTGTATTAGATATTGTAACTTGTTAAATTATTGATAATATTTTTAGGGGTGCACACAATTGCATATGCATTTCCTCAAGTGCGCATCGTCACATCAGCTGTCGATCCAGAAATAAATGAAAAATTCCATGTTTTACCAGGAATTGGTAACTTTGGTGATAGATATTTTGGCACTGAACCAGAAGAGTACATATCCAGTTAGTGAAGTCATTCAACTGAAGTCCTTAATAAATTGTGCTAAATTTTTATTACGAGTTTTATTTTAACTTACTATTATTTTTCAAATATTAATTTCTCACAACACTATATATTAAGGTGTTATGAAATTGGATGTACTTAACGCAATGTAAGACTTCTAGTATTAATCAGATTTATGATTTAATCATTATTTAAGAATTGGATTGATATCATTGAATAAACAATTTTATTTTATAATGAGTTTTAATGTGTCTAAATAATTTGTATATTCTTAATTTTCATCACATATAAATGTATGCTGCCACATGCCGAGGTACATTTTATAATTAATTATTGTAAATGTGTGTGTTAAATAAAATAATACATACAACTTTATATTACAATTAATGGCAGAACACTCCACCAACATAATGGTCATTAATCACTTTAATAATTATTCTACACTATTATTTTATTATTATTATATTTATATTTACAATATAGTAAACTAAAAGCTGGCATATAAAAGAATACCTATACATGTATGTCCTGTTTGTCCTTACAAAAATAATCTAATAAAAATGAACTATGGGTAATCCAAGTCTTACAGTCAAAACACTTTGCACAGGATAACTTATATGCTCGGAATATAATATACATGAAAATAAAGTTGAAGTGTTTGTCTCTGGTAATCTTCAAAATTACTGAATCACTTTTGACTGGAGAGAAGTTTGGAAGGAATGCTCTAGGCTAATTTTATCAAGAAATTGTTTATATAAAAGGATAAAACAGTTGATATTATTTAATTTAGTTGTCACAGACAAGAATCTCCTATTAAAATTGTTCTGATTAAAATATATATCCTATTAAAATATACCAATATCCATCTCAGTTTGAACTGTCCGTAAAGTGGGGTGCTATAAACTTTCATGAGCTAATAATCTTTGTTGTTGCTACAATAAACAAAAAAAAAAGTACCTACATTAAAAAACCAATGCTTATACAATATTATGCTAGTATGCTACACATTACTTATTAGTGAAAATTTAATATTTATAATTCAAGTAAAATTAACAAAGTTCTATTATTCTACCATGCCATATTGCCATCATTTAATATGTTTTATTATTGTATAGATAATATAATAGTATTAAAAAAAAAAATGTACCTAAATAATATTATATTAATAAGTGGTAAAAATGAATAAGTCCACAACAATAACACTACAGGGGGTTAAAGTGGGAAAATTTTCCAGAGGGGACTAATGTCTCCATATAGTTTTAAGCTTTCCAAATATAATTTTATGTATAAAATCCTAATTTTTTAAAGGAGACGCTTTCGTCAGTGGTATGGGGAATGAGTCCTCCTTCGCCCCCCCCCCCCCCACTTTAACTCCGACACTACCTGACAAATGTTATGTTCTCTATACTATAGTATTATATAAATATATAATATAATATTAATATTTATTACCTATTTATTATAGGTATACACGTTGAAAATAAAAGTATACATTTTTATAATAACCTGAATAAAAGAAAATTAGGTACCTAGGTAGATAATCTGATTATAATAAAGGGACCTACTTCATATCGTACTTAATATATTGTAAAAACAAAATTATTTATTATATTTTTTAATTCTTATTTTTTGGACATTTGTTTTTGAACACTACTGTCTCTATCTATTTATTAATAACTTCCAAAGCTCAAATTATTTCCTAAATTTATCTCAAAATATCTAAAAGGAGAATAGTGATAGCCGATAGGTGGGTACTACTAATATGTACGCTTAATAGTCTGAATACTGGATAGATATTATACAAATCTAAGACAAATTTTATAATCACACTTCCCAGTAGCGAATCCAGAAGTCACCCAAGGGGGGGGGGACGAATTTTTAAAAATTAAATTGTCTTTTTGTTAGCCAAATATCATAATAGAAAATAACGTTAAAAAGGTAGCCCAAGGGGGAGGGCGAACGCCCCTTCTCACCCCCTCGTATCCGCCACTGACAATCCCTAACAAGGTTTTTATATCGATAACTTACTTATTATAGGTACCTATATTATGATAAAAAGAGAAAGATGGAAGATTTTCAAATGACCGACTAACAAATATAGATTTATTATGGCATTATGTTCATATAAAAACTTAAACTTAAACTTCCAGCAACGGAAAACTATATATTATTAGTAAATAGTAATATTACTATGATGACAGCTGTAATGTTGCTTGGTTTGCAAATTTCCGGTTTCTGCGTAGGTATCAATGGCGGCGATTTTGGCGTCCGGAAATCAGATATACCTACTATAGAAATTTATTTTCATTATCAACTTACAAACATACAATATTAATAAAAATAATAATAATAATAATAATAAATAATAATAGGTACTGTATAAGTTTACTGTATATTGTATGTGGGTAGGTCGTAGCAGTCGTAGGTACACTAATGCTGTATTATTATGTCAAATCGATATATCGTATACCTAATGTCTATGGCGGCGCGACTATTTCTATCATGGCATATACCTACACATAAGTACATAAGCTAACGAGTAACGACTAACCTAAGGTAGTAAGGTGTATAAAATATAGTGGTAAGCCCTTCTAGTTTCTACCCCTCAAATAATTTACCAATTAATAAACAACATAATATAATATAACATAATATGTATTATCATTGAGTATAGATCTATACTCAATGGTATTATGTAATGAATATAACGATAGTCGATACCTATATATATTATATATAAATACATGCAGTAGACGTCGCTTCTGATGAGTCGACTCTGAGCTCAGTGAGTCCAATATATGCAAAGAATCAATATGCCAGTGGCGGCTCGTGGGTTTTTAATGAAGTAGTGCACATCCAAAAAAAAAATAGAAGCAATATTAGGTATATATTGTATTAAATATTTTTTTTACAAATTTTAGTTATTTACCAATTAGCTTTTATTTTGTTTATATTTTTAAACAGAAACACGATTGTTGTTTTGAATTTCCGATAATTATCGACTATAATCGGAAACATAATAAACGAATGAGAGTAAAAATAAATTATAATGCCTATGCCTATGCCGACGCTCAACGGCTAATAAAATAATTTGCTGAAAACAATTTAATTGATTATGTGCACAAAACGAATGTGCACTCATCAATTCCATTATAACGCGGCCTGCGTGTTTCGACTTGTTTTAATTTTTACACCGTACAAAATATAGTCCAGTGAAGGAGTGAGGTGTAAAGTGCTTGAGCAGGTAACTTAGCGATTCCTTCGGAAACTTGTTCAGGGGGCTTAGAGTGTTAACATACCAAAATACCTAGATGGTAAGTCGGAGGGGGGAGGGGATTAAAGATACGCATTTTGGGTTTTTCGTTTATATCTCGAAAACGGTTCATCGGAGGGAAATTTTTTTGTATAACAAAATAAAGCTCATGAAATTATCTAAAATGTTTATGTAATGTGTTTTTTTCAAATTCGCAACCGTTTTTGAGTTACACCTTCGAATAAAATAGAATATTACAAAAAAATTGTTCGTTTATAAATAGGTTTAGACAATATTATGGATTGTTTGACGAATATAGTGAGGTAAAATGATTTTTTTTGTAATATTCTACCACCTAGGTGTCAGGACTTTTGATATGTTAATACCCTAAGCCCCCTGAACAAGTTTCCGAAGGAATCGCTAAGTTACCTGTTCACGCACTCTATCACTCCTTTCGGGTCATTCATTGACTGGACTAATAGGGGAGAATGGGGGAATACCGGTCAGTGGGTAACACCGGTCACCTTGTTATCCAATAATCCAGTGAATCTAAAATTATGTTGAAAATACAAAAATGTTAAGAATGATAACAAAAGCTTATTCTTATCGAAACGATATTATCAAAGGACTTTTATAGAGATAATTTTTCAAAAAAAAAAATGTCTTGCAATCTCAATTAAGGTAAAAATATTTATAATATATTTCTACTTTATAGATGTACATATAAAACAGAATATGGAGATTATGATTATGCATTCAAATCATGTAATAAATGAAAAAATATTTTCTAATTATTTGTCAAAAGGGGAAATAGGTACCAGTCAGTATAATATTATATAATATAATATAATGTGTGTGTTGATAAACAATGATATAACTCAGTATTATCTATTGGTATAGGTTTTCAGTATCTATCTAATATCTATGAGGAAACTTTTATTTTAAACCATTATTTCAAAAAATATGTTTTCCCTATTCTTTTGCATGTTTTTTATATGTGTGACCGGTATTCCCCCGGGGTAGGGGGAATACCGGTCATTTGCGTTTTTAAAAAATAATTTAAAAAAAATATATTACTTGTAAAGATATAGTGTATAAAGATCACGACTCTAGAGTATTGGACTATTGGAGCATGTTATATGCATATATTTCACTATTGTATGACGCAGTTCTTATACACTGACTGATGTTGCCATTGCTGCTGCATGTGCTGTTGCTATTGGCCACCGTCCGCGGTCCTCATACCGGGCGGTCGGTGGGTAGTGGCCAAGTGGCCTGCTGTTTGGCGTACGCTATGATGTCGTCAGCCACGTAAGGGATCCTGGCCGCGGCCGTAAGTTCGGTGAGCCTGTAACCGGTACATCGAGCTCGATGGCAAAACTGGACAAGCACGAGGAACAGCAACTGTGTTCGGCCGAGGAATCGTCATCATCGTCTTTACCAAGTGGCGGAGATAGCGGTGGAACTGGCCTGATGTTCCGGCTCCGACTCCTGTTGTTCCGGCCTTCCCGGCGCTGACGTCTGGTGCGTCCGGAATCCGGCGGGTCGGTCGACGACAAAGAAGTGCCATCAGAGCTAGAGGAGGGACCTTCGGCCACCTGAGGCTGTGGCCACCGTCTCGGGCTTGGATGACGACGACGATGCGGCTGCGATGGTGTATTTGCGGCCGCACCGATAGCAGCGGGTGGCGCTACAGCGCCGGCTAGTCTCCGGTCAATTTTGAGGACGGCTGTTACGGTTCCACGGCAGTGGCCGTGGTAGTGGAGGCAGCCATGGTGGTGAGTTGTTCAAACTCGTTCAGCAGCTGGTTGGTGATCTTGTCGTCAGAGATGAGCTAATCCAAGAACCTTTGCGGCAGTTTTCATTTGCTTAGAAGTCGTTGTGACTCGTAAAGCGTGTCATCCAACCGGCCGCCGCAGTCGTAGGTTGCCATCGTCGTCCCTGTCCAACATGGTGGCCACGCGCCTGTACTCTATACCACGGCGATGTCGTTGTCGCACGTCCAAGTTGGACGGCCGGGCGGCCACGGCGTTCGATCGGTCAACGTACGGCGACAACACTCCGTCACCCTCTGCCAGCTGCTGCATGTGGCGTGTCGGTGATGGCGACGACACGCTGCTGCTGTTGTGGGTTGTTAATGCGACTCATTAACGGTGACCGGCACGGCGATTGTTGTGACGGCGAAGGTGACCTGTGGAGGTTAGTTACCCTGGCCCCGCCACTTACGATTTATAAATGGAAATTAATATCAAATTATGTAATATCATTTGTAATCATTTGTAACCACAAAAAAAAATTTGTAACCCACCCACTTCGGCTCAAAATGAAGTTTCCATGTGGCGGGGCCACGGTGACGTCACTACAGCCCGCCACTACAGAAGTTCGACTTGTAGGTACTTGAAACCTAGTGGAGATTATGTAATACCATTTGTAATCATTTGTAACCACAAAAAAAAAATTTGTAACCCACCCATTTCGGCTCAAAATGAAGTTTCCATGTGGCGGGGCCACGGTGACGTCACTACAGCCCGCCACTACAGAAGTTCGACTTGTAGGTACTTGAAACCTAGTGGAGATTATGTAATATAATTTGTTATCATTTGTAACCACCAAAAAAAAATTTGTTCATAGATCCTTTTGACTAAATGTTGCATGTCAATTATTTTCAATTTTCATTAATAAGTACTCACCCATGTTCAATTGTTTACCCTGTTAATAATTTTTTTTGAAACCTTTTATTCTTTAAAACAAATGTATTATTTATTTATACCTTTATATTATATATAACATGTTTTTTACGTTATAATATTATGTAGCTAATATCCATGTTAATATACTCCATAGTATATAAAGTATACTACAAAATATAATAAAATGTTAAAAATATTTTTCACTTCGTCAAATTAAATATTGTGCAAAGTTCATAATCAATAATATCTCAAAAACAGTCTTACCTTTTTTTACATTTTTTAAATCTCTTAAAATATTCGTGTATTTGCGTTAGTTCAGTTCTTGAAATTATTATTTGTAACTATATAATATTATGTAGGTAGGTGCCTACCTATATCATATTATTGGTGGTTATTACCACATTATTATGTAGGTACGTTTACATATATTATTATTCATTACATTGCAACACATATTATATGTTATTAATTGAACGTTTATTTAATACATAGCAATTAGCAATACTTACATTATTTGGTAGCTATTCTTAATGTTTTCTTAAGTTATGATGGATATAATATAGTTTCAATCATGCATTAAAGAAAATCGATATGGTCACAGAGAAGAGGATCATTTACGTTGTGCAGGTACTTTGTTTTATTTCAAATGAAAAATATGTAAAATAAACAATATAGGTATTATCCAGGGCTTGAAACCGAAAAACATTTTTCCGATTTAGATTTCGGTTTCGGATACCGGTTTTGATTTTTTCCTATTTCGGTTTCGGTTTCGAATACCGGTATCAATTTTTTCCGATTTCGGTTTCGGTTTCGGATACCGGTATTGACTTTTTTCGATTTAGGTTTCGGTTTCGGATACCGGTATCTATTTTTTCCGATTTCGGTTTCGTTTTTTAACGGTTTAAACCGGTATTCAAAATCGGTATCGAAAATCGGTTTCAAGCCCTGGTATTATCTATATATATAAAAATGGAGACAAAAAATTCGAAATTGCATCAATTGAGAACGGCTGGGCCGATTTTGCTCAAATTTTTTTTAAGATGTTCGTAATTGCCAGGTGAAGGTTTTTACGAAAGAAAATTTTTAAAAAGTCAACCGAATAATTAGAAAAACTGCAAAACCTATTTATTGATGTCTGGGATTTGAACTCGATACCGTTGTCTTTATTTACTCTATGGTGTATTATATTATATTGGTTGCTATTGGTTAATCGGGTATGTTTGTTGATTTGTATTATTATTTTTTGTAAATATATCTTATATATTAATGAATGACGGTGTGTAGATTAGACCTATGGGAAGAAGATACGCTAATTTAAAAAGGGTTAAATTTGGTTTTTTTATTCAGTGGATTTCAGTACGGTTATGTTAGGTTAGGATTTATAGGTAGGTGGAATTAAGTAAAAACGTCAAACTTGGTATAACTTTGGTACTTTTTGAGTTAAACCATACACTTACGTACAAACAGTACGGGGTCCGCGATCTACCGCAGGTAAATTACCTATCTGATAATGTACTGCTGCAATTCAGAATTTTTATTCCGGGCAACAGAAAAGTTAAGATAAATCTAGAACATCATACACCGAATATTAAATAACGCATTGAACAATGTTTGAGTCATATAGAGTTGGTACATTTAACGGGAAACGAAGTGCACGGGATCAGCTAATTTTGTATGAAATAGAAATTCAGCATGAACTTTAAATTAACTTTAACGTAGTTGAAGTATTTAACTCCTGATAATAATACCTTCACCTGTTATTTAAGTAAATATTATGTGTATATACTATATATATTAGAGTATAGACCGCTGTAATCTATTTATAACGGGCTATACTGTTAGCTACATAATATTATAACGTAAAAATCATGTTATATATAATATAAAGGTATAAATAAATAATACATTTATTTTAAAGAATAAAAAGTTTCAAAAAAAATTATTAACAGTTTAAACAATTGAACATGGGTGAGTACTTATTAATGAAAATTGAAAATAATTGACATGCAACATTTAGTCAAAAGGATCTATGAACAATTTTTTTTTTTTGTGGTTACAAATGATAACAAATGATATTACATAATCTCCACTAGGTTTCAAGTACCTACAAGTCGAACTTCTGTAGTGGCGGGCTGTAGTGACGTCACCGTGGCCCCACCACATGGAAACTTCGTTTTGAGCCGAAGTGGGTGGGTTACAAATTTTTTTTTGTGGTTACAAATGATTACAAATGATATTACATAATCTCCACTAGGTTTCAAGTATCTACAAGTCGAACTTCTGTAGTGGCGGGCTGTAGTGACGTCACCGTGGCCCCGCCACATGGAAACTTCGTTTTGAGCCGAAGTGGGTGGGTTACAATTTTTTTTTTTGTGGTTACAAATGATTACAAATGATATTACATAATTTGATATTAATTTCCATTTATAAATCGTAAGTGGCGGGGCCAGGGTAACTAACCTGACCTGTGGACATCATGGGCATTAATCAGATATTATTGTTTCCGAGCAAAAAAATCACGTTGCCAACGTCGTTTGAATCGTTTTGATCAAAACATTTTATCGTTGAATCAAATATTTCAAAAATGTTCGGGATGTTGTTACGGAGCAAACGTTGTCTGGAGCTGATTCCAGGATAACTCTAGAACACGTTTTATAATACCTATATGTCATTTCAATTTGACTGAAAGTCACTTGACAGTTTCCTATAAAGTAGAATATAGTATATATGTTTACATGAAAACATGGCGAAACTTCGTTCAATGAATATGTAAACATTATTTATTTGAACATAGTTCAATATTTGCTTGTTTTGCTTGTATATGGAGAATAATAAAGCCTTGAAACAAATTGCTAAATGTAATTCGTTTTCCGTTTTACCTATTACCTACTATTATCAAATGTTGATAAACAATATTAATTTACCATAATATTTACAGTTCTATTCGGGGTGATCTATTTTACTCAATTTTAATAAAAATAGTAGGTACATAACAAAAATATAAAAAATATAATCCTTTTAAGTTTTAAGAAAAATGAAGTTTTGTAACTACTTAAAGTTATACAAAAATAAATATTTTTAAAAACGTTAATATCCTTTGAAATAATGAGTGTCTTAATAGCCTTAAAAACCTAACTTATATAGCTATTATGCCAACTGGCGTTCCTCGTCCCTTGAGCTGTTTTTATCCACGGGCACAGATCCCAAATTGCGTAAAATCAGTTATTCACTGTATATTATACTATTATATATTATAGTATCGGATATGAAATCCCGAAGTCGGTAAGTACTTTGTCTTTAACCATACTATAATATAGGCAATAGCCACCGGATTTGCAAGACTACAGACTACTGTATATGACACGTACCCATAATATCTGTCGGTAGAAACTTCTTAAAAAGGAGATAGTGGTAGTCGTCCGAATGGAATTAGGATACGAATATACGATCATGCTGATCATCGATCGGTCGCATCTTCGTCGGAAGCAAGACCTACACTGCAGCGGATTCAAGTTGCTATGTTGATTTTGAATTATATATTATTCAAATATTATTTATTTTTAAAATTAAAATGTATTAGTAGGTGCACCTATGTTCTTTGTAACATGACATGCAAAATTGATACAATATTATTCTACATATTATTTGATTGTAAATCTTATATAATATGTAGACGTATTATTATATCTACGGCGTAGACGCCCCCGATTTAAATAAAACAAATTTGATAACCATAATATTTCATTTAAATTACTTACCAGTAAAGTCGAATAAATCAAAAGTTACCTTATACCACTATAATTTAATAACACGTATGAAAAGTGTCGGCCGGCACACCAAAGGCTCATGGATCAGTTTGTTTTAAGGGGCCCTACACAATGAACGGCCTTGGGTCCTGTAAAGAAAAATTGCCTAAAAACTATGCACGGTTAAATATTTTTGAAAAGTCCCTACTCACAATAATATACCAGAAGCACGCCAAGCAAATAAAAAATTCACAAGACCCTAAAAATAAAAACCGGTGGCGCTGGCCGTTTTCGCGCCCAGCGGCCATGGCCAGGCTCAGGGATGTATTGGTAAATAATTTCTTGTGTATACGCCATATTTATTAAAATTTATCTCAACATTTTTTTTTATAAACATTTTGAGTTAGAATTATGGCAAATGTATTAAATTTAAAAATTCTTTTGTAGTTAAAAATGTATAAAATATTTAGCTTTTATATCTAAGGATTGAAATTTTAAAACAAAATTGTATAAGTCAATTGCTTTACTTTTCAAGATTAAAAAATGTATAGGGAACAATACCAATACATTTGATTTTTTTAAGTCCAGAGAACAAAGAGTATATAACTTAACTGTGAAATACACTAAAAAATCCTTTTGGCAATCGTTTGTTAATTATTTAGGTCCAACCTATTTTAACCAGTTGCCAGTTTATCAAAAAAGAACATACATAATGGCTTAATGAATGACAAAAAAAATCATAAATGATACTCTTTTTTCAGAATTAAATATTTCTTAGTGAAATCCGCATACAACGATGTTTGTTAGTCTTATATTTAAATCTATAAAACGTATTTATTTTTTAAGTACTTAATCTGTTAATCATGTTTCTTAGATTTTTATTTTATAATTGTGTATAATTTAAATTTTATTTTTCTTATAATTTATGTACGATTATTCGTTAACGCTCTACTCCACCACAAGCCAAGGCTTACAGGAGTAGATATATTCTTTATCTATGTATATATTTATATAATGTATTTGTAACTTATAAAGACATTTATTAAATAAAAAAAAAAGGAAAAAAAGAAAAAAAGTTCCTTGTAAATAGGTAAATAAATTACTTTATGCATAAAAATATCATAAAATATCCGTCGTAAATCATAATATTATAGCCTGACTGACCGTCTTCGCTCAGAATCGTTTTTCTTTTACAATGATATTATATCATTCAATTCAAATGTGATCCAATTGTAATCTACTGCACAGCAGAGCGACACCTACTTGCCCACCTTTTTTTTAAGCTCCCCCTGTTAAAATCTTCTGGATCCACGCCTGTAAATAGAACTATCAAGTATCAACAACAGCCGTAACAATTAGGTAACAATTATATTGTACTCGATTATACCACGGTCTTAGGTTATACGAGTATACCGTATGCGACCTGATAAGTGATATTATTATTATTTGTACACAATTGACTTTAAAAAGCCAAATTTAAATCTTTAAAAACAATGAAAAAAATAATATACACTTATCCATTTACCACCATTCACCGTATACACACCGCATACTCAACATTTACCCACCGTATACTTATAAAATACATATTTTTTCAAGTACCTATACTCATTTCTTTGTAAATATTGTTATGAGTATAAGCCCCGTATACTCTCCAATATACCCCTGCCAGGCTGACACTGGGTATGACTTCCAGTGGTCACACGTGTTTCCGATCGACATAATATCATAATTAGAAAATCATTTTCACTAAATCACTACAATCATCATCGGGTTACGTATACTCAATAATAATAATAATAATAATAATAATAATAACAGTTATATAAAGGTAGCATTTTTTTATTCGAAGATTGACAGATATTTTCATACGCGCCCTGACACTCGTAGTATATAGTTTAACTGTCTCTCGGACACTCGAATTAATATTAATGAGCCAGAACCGTGGGCGATAAATAATATGATGTGTGTCTGAACCCTTGTCAAGGGGCGAAAAAAGAATAAGGAAAACATGACAGACTCGCGTATTTCGATGATGATGATAATAAAAAAAAGTGTCGTTGTCACCGTGGGGACTGAGATATTGCACACTGGTCGTCGTCGTGAGTGCGGTCGTTTCACAGTATTATCATTATTTCTCGTGACATTTCAAATACTATTGTTATATTTAATTTTGGAACAGTGGCGTGCGAATTATTTCGTTAGATATTATTGTAATATAACGTAGTTGAAGGTATATAAATATATAATAATAATAATATATAGTCCCCGAGGTTTAGTTCCACAAACGAAATTTCTTGTGGAGACCTTCGTGGCTTCAGCAGGCAAACGATTTATAATAATACCATAATATAATATAATATACTCATACTGATAACTCTCAACCACGTTTTATCTTTTAATCGTGGATTCATTTTTATATTCTGATATATTTCAGAAGTGTATTTAAGACAACATATTTTTTAAACACTACAATTATGACTGATTGGATTTGTTACATCATTAATTGCGTGTCACGCAGTAGCACCGAAATATATGTTTTTTTCTATTTAAGTTGAGATCCTCCCCCCATTAATTTATTCTTCTAAAATCCAAACATTATTGAGCAGATTTTTTGTCCAAAGTAGGTAGGTGTACCTACCTGCAGCAGCAGCAGCAGTCTTACATCCTCGACTTTGACGTTCCGCGAGTCTGCGTGTATTTCGAATACTGTCCGTCACCTTTCAGAACTTTATTAGCTTAAAGCAGATTTTTCGTCGAATCGGACCTTAGTCATAATTACTATTATAATATTATTACTATTAATAATCGGTTAGTCGCGACTAGTTAGATAATTCAGATGCATTTCCCTGGCACCCCCACTTCCGAATTTTGGATTCAAACCAAGGGCTTTCGTTTGTGCTACGTTTGTGCTGGATTGTGCTCGAATTTCATCGTTTGTGCTGCAACCCTTAAGGAGTTATAAGAGATAATGATTGGGGGTGCCAGCGAAACGACTGCACCCCCACCTCACAATTTTAAAATTTAAATTACACCATTCGTTTGTGCTACGTTTGTGCTGGTTTGTTCTCGAGTTTCATCGTTTGTGCTGCAAACCCTAATGAGCTAGAACGGATCTTTAGTGGGGGTGCCAGCGAAATGGCTGCACCCCCACCTCCAAATTTTCAAATTTAAATTATACCATTCGTTTGTGCTACGTTTGTGCTGGATTGTGCTCGAGTTTCATCGTTTGTGCTGCAACCCCTAATTAACTACAGGGGATCATTAGTGGGAGGGGGTGGTATGGAGCCATAATGCAGCCCCGATTCAAAATATTGGATCTCCAAATGAGCCAATCTTTAGTAGTTTGCTACTGATATCCTGTACCACTTTTTCGACGTCAGTACTCTACTACTTCCGGAGTTATCCTTATAAATTTAATTAGGGGGTTGTAAAGACGTGCCGGCACCCCCCATATTGAATTGTTTGGTCCAAATCAGTCCCATTGGTTTTGACTAAGTAAGTGCTTATTTGTACTCTTTGTCCCATCGTTATTATTATTTACTAGTAAAAAAAGTTAGGTATAAGCCTTTCTTACAAGAGGATGATCTGGAATCCTAAAACGAGGACAGGTGGACTACAGCCCACAGAGTTTTATCGGAAATTGCTTGAGGTTGGTTGGTAAAAGTAATCAAAAGGTGTCCATAGGTGTCTCGTAGTTTTTAGGTTCAAATAACTTACTTGCATGAGTTTGATTATAAAATTTACGTGATCGTAATTATTGTAAAAATCAAAATTCTCAAATATATGTTTTTATCTTGCAAAACTATTAGAAATAACTAAATGGCGTATATGGATCATTTTCACTTTTACTGAAAAAATTCGTATCCCTAACTGTTAAATCAAAAACCAAAACGATAACATTTTTAAAAAAGTTAACCAAGGAAATACGTAATACGCTTGATTAAACAACTCAAAAATCAAAATAGACCTTAAAATGTAGTAAAACACTTGGTTAAAGATTGGTTTAGACTAAGTTATTGCTTATTTGTACTCTTTGTCCCATCGTTATTATTTCTTTGCTCATAAAAAAATTATAAGCCTTCTTTACGAGGGGATGCAGGCTATATACCTGGTATCCAGGTCTGAAGCTATCTATGTATTTTAATTTTACCCTGAGTTATGGGGTTTTATCGACTCCGCCGTTTTAATATCAATTCCGCCGGCTATCGATTCCGTCGGATTTTTGTTTATATTGATTCCGCCAGTTATTTATTTATGTTGATTCATCCGACTGTTTATTAAACAATAACCAAAGTATCATATTATACAGAATTGTTTTTAATTAACAGTATAGGTTAGGGTACACTTAGTCATCTTCATGTCAAGATCAACATACGTTTTTAAGGTGCACTTTTTATTGACACATTGCCATTTATTAGCGTCTAAGTATTTAACATACCTACCTACGCTTTGTTATAAAATTAAAATTTTTTATATAAGATTAATTGATTTTTCCGTTCACTATAAACAATTTCAAAATTAATTTTGACACCGTGTAACACAAGACGCGCACAAGACTACAACGGTCACTAAATGTCTATTATTTGAACACTGCAGAACATAGTGATCAATACATTTTAAGATCATGAATTATGATCGATAAGACTTGTACTTATTTTTATTGTATGTAGGTGTATATAGGTACCTACATGAAATAAAATATATTTTTTTTCATAAACCTTTTATAGATTATATTGATTAAGATATAAAACTGTTGTCCGTTGCGATAATACGCGATTTCCACTGGAATAAATATAGCTGTGTACCTATAGTATTATGTTATAGATACAGTTGAACAGTTTGAAGTTCAATTTATATGTTCATTGTTCGTGTATTATTCTACTTCAACTTATTTTGTTACGATTTAAATACAAATTACAGTAAGTTATAGTGTGTACCTACTAATGAAATGAAATATATTTTAACATAAATGTAAACATTTCTTTTAAATGTTTTTATTACTGTTGAAAGTAAAAAAGTTCGGGGTAATCGAAAACCGGCGGAATCAATATGTAAAAAAGTTCGGCGGAGTTGATACGCGGCGCAATCGATAGATTTTTTACAGGTAAAAAGGTAATTTCGGCGCAATCGATACAAGTTACAACTCAAAATTCATTGTTTTTTAATATTATTGGATTTTTAATCATCATCAATGTATTCTAAATTTGTATTAACTTAATACTGTCTGTTGAATAATTTGGCTGGATTACCTACGTAATAGTATAATAAATATTATTTAAACATTTTTTTATTTTTTTTTGATACAGTTTCTGGTGATAAAAATTATAAAAAAATAATCATTGTACGTATACATAATATAGGCTGCCTATATTATTCACAAAAAGCTTACATGAGTGACTATATAAGGTACCTATATATCATTATGTAGACAGTTGTAGACACTATACAATATAGGTACTTACTGGCTATCAATTCTCATACGATTTTACTTCATTAACCATATCCACACTAACTTATTTCCTATTCGTCCAATCTGGCCTAATAAGTTAAAAAATCTACATAAAACATAAAAATTTAGGTAGGTAGTAGGTGCCTCATTTTCCTAAAACTCATATGTAAATTTATGAGATTTTTACTCAATATAATACTTAACCATAGACGACTGAATTCAAAAACAGTATCTATTTGTTTCATATTTTTTTGAGTTTTTATTAATTTGCTTGTTTATATTTTTCAACGGTTTCTAATTGGATTCATTTTTATATAGGTAAATATGATTTATTAATGTTTTTACTTTTTAGCGAAACCTCTTACTTTTTAGTCTCGAATAAATTAAATCTGGAAACTTTGGGTTTTACAATATTGCCATGATTATGTAAGTAAACTAAAAACACCTTATAGCAGCAAAAATTAATAACTATATTGATTTTAAGTATTATTATCCAAAATACTTTTAAAAATATTTATTATAAGATTTTACATTTATTAAAAAATACACAATATAAGGCTTACAGCCTCTATTAAGTTTAGCGGTCAGGGACATTGAAAAATCGGCAATTTAGAACTTTCGACGCCCTAAATACGGGGAAAAAACGGCTCCTACGGGCACGATACAAGTTACCGAATTTGATCATCGACTTCTAATCTACCCAAATCTTGAGTTTCAGAAACTTGTTACAAAAACTTAACGTTTTCCAAAATACACAAGGGGAGGATTCGAGGACCCCCCCCCCCGACTCTGGGAGTACATTTTAGAGGGGCCTAAACCGAAACGTTTGGTGAAGAAACAGTCCCCTTAAGTTGAACCTGGCCGAGAATTACTTAGCTCAAAAAATTATATTACTATTATCATATTAAAAATAATATTAAATTGTCGTGAGCCAAAACAAAATGCTTCTAATGTGAGACAAATGTATGGGTTGAAAAATGAAACTAAAAACGCTTTCCCTGTCTCAAGTATATTCACATTTTATTACGATTATGTGGATTTTAAAATCAAACTCCTACAGTTAAGTTATTGGAACCACAAAACTACGAGAAATAATTAATGGACACTCATGGCCTATGGGCTATGGATCATTTTTACCTTTCGGCCACAAGCAATTTCCGATAAAACTGTAGGGGCTGTCCTCGTTTTAGGCATTACAGAGCCTGCATCCCCTCGTAAGGAAGGCTTATAATTTTTTATGAGCAAAGAAATAATAACGATGGGACAAAGAGTACAAATAAGCAATAACTTAGTCTAAACCAATCTTTAACCAAGTGTTTTACTACATTTTAAGGTCTATTTTGATTTTTGAGTTGTTTAATCAAGCGTATTACGTATTTCCTTGGTTAACTTTTTTAAAAATGTTTTCGTTTTGGTTTTTGATTTAACAGTTAGGGATACGAATTTTTTCAGTAAAAGTGAAAATGATCCATATACGCCATTTAGTTATTTCTAATAGTTTTGCAAGATAAAAACATATATTTGAGAATTTTGATTTTTACAATAATTACGATCACGTAAATTTTATAATCAAACTCATGCAAGTAAGTTATTTGAACCTAAAAACTACGAGACACCTATGGACACCTTTTGATTACTTTTACCAACCAACCTCAAGCAATTTCCGATAAAACTCTGTGGGCTGTAGTCCACCTGTCCTCGTTTTAGGATTCCAGATCATCCTCTTGTAAGAAAGGCTTATACCTAACTTTTTTTACTAGTAAATAATAATAACGATGGGACAAAGAGTACAAATAAGCACTTACTTAGTCAAAACCAATGGGACTGATTTGGACCAAACAATTCAATATGGGGGGTGCCGGCACGTCTTTACAACCCCCTAATTAAATTTATAAGGATAACTCCGGAAGTAGTAGAGTACTGACGTCGAAAAAGTGGTACAGGATATCAGTAGCAAACTACTAAAGATTGGCTCATTTGGAGATCCAATATTTTGAATCGGGGCTGCATTATGGCTCCATACCACCCTCTCCCACTAATGATCCCCTGTAATTAATTAGGGGTTGCAGCACAAACGATGAAACTCGAGCACAATCCAGCACAAACGTAGCACAAACGAATGGCATAATTTAAATTTGAAAATTTGGAGGTGGGGGTGCAGCCATTTCGCTGGCACCCCCACTAAAGATCCGTTCTAGCTCATTAGGGTTTGCAGCACAAACGATGAAACTCGAGCACAAACCAGCACAAACGTAGCACAAACGAATGGTGTAATTTAAATTTTAAAATTGTGAGGTGGGGGTGCAGTCGTTTCGCTGGCACCCCCAATCATTATCTCTTATAACTCCTTAAGGGTTGCAGCACAAACGATGAAATTCGAGCACAATCCAGCACAAACGTAGCACAAACGATAGCCCTTGGTTTGAATCCGAAATTCTGAGGTGGGGGTGCAGTCGTTTCGCTGGCACCCCCAATCGTTATCGCTTATAACTCCTTAAGGGTTGCAGCACAAACGATGAAATTCGAGCACAATCCAGCACAAACGTAGCACAAACGAAAGCCCTTGGTTTGAATCCAAAATTCGGAAGTGGGGGTGCCAGAGAAATGCACCTGAGATTTGTTGAGTGTCGGCCGGAATCGAAAAACGGGATCTCAGTAAATAGGTACGGACAGTCTGTACCTACCTGGCTACCTATATATACGTTTATTCACCTTCTATATATATGTATACGCATACGAATATAATATAAGAGGAGCTGAATTAATATACACAACGTTATTAAATAGGTATATAATTAGTATCGGATTGGGACGCGCGGAATGTCCGACGGAACAACTTCAAACTATAATTTACGTATATAGGTACCTATATCAGCTGTTGTAGGCGTACGTTCGTGGAGTTAATTAAAACAGCAATAAAATTGTTACGAGTGTATTATATTTATATAGGTAGGCACCTAGTAAAACTGTGCACGCATGAATCACTGCTGCGGTTATCAAATCGATTTGAAAGGTCGTGTACCAGGTTCCTGGTACCTACATACTTATAAGTTACAGCTGGTATAGGAATATCAGCTATATATATTCTGTATGCTCATATAGATACATAATTATGTATCACAAAAATATATTTTAGTGCTTGCGCATTCGATTTGCTCGCAGAACTGCAGACGACGACGGCTCTGCATCAGTATATAATAATTAGTGCATGTATAGACATCATCGCGTGGTGCGTTCCTTCACCGTAATCTTTTACTAAACCTACTTCATCGACTCATCATAAACTGATAATATTGTGTCTTACATTGCCCTCGACCAAACAACTTCAACTTTATTTTGTCCCCTAAACAAATCGTGACCTTCAGAAAAAATATGATTTACATAAGTCTTGTAATTTTTTCCTATGGATTTAGCTGGAGGCATTTGCAATACCTATGGCCTATGAGACTCGCTTCGTTAAATTCATAGATAAATTTAGGGCGGCCACGGTGGCACATGTGCAATGCCGTGGCCTACTCGATAGGTGTAATTAGGGGGGAAAAGTTTGTTTAATATACATGATGCAGATGTCCATACTTCATACATATATTTTGTCAAATGGTTCTATTTTATATTTGATATTATTATTTTGAATATTGATTATTATATGCAACGGATAGTGTGTGAACCCTCTCCCCTTTAAGTGTTATTTATATATTAAATTAACTCCTCCCCACCTAAAAAATCCCGGCCATGTGCCTGGATGTAAGTACCTATACTATATGACCATCAGTAATGAGCGTAGAGTGCTTTTATATTATAATATTATATTCAGTAAAAGTACCTAGGTACATCTCATCCTACTATCGCATACAAGTATTAAGTTAGGTACGTGAAAATAAAATCACGACTTAACATCGTAATTTGTAGTCCTGAATGCAGTTGTCAAATTTTCAAACGACCGTGCACGATTTTTGGTTAACACAATATATTATTTTTATTTTTATATTAAATTGACGTGAACGGTGTCATTGCACTTCACTGCAGGCAATCCCTTTGAGCGAGTGTTTTTTCAAGAACGACAATTCTATCGATTTAGGTTCAAGAATAAGATTTACACATCATATTAATATACCTAATATTATATTGGAGTTGTTTAAATAAAACAGACGGATTAAAAAAACACATTCATTTATTGGTTTTTCAAACATAAATAATTTACTATTTATTATTCACAATTAATCTGTACGAACAAACAATTAGGCATGTATACTTACAATTATTATAATATTATATTATGTTATCGCAATATATTATACACGAGTGGAGTACATAACACGTCAATTAAAGTTTAAACATAATAATAAATATAACAAACTTTTGTCGATGTATACTTTTTGTATACAAATATTATGTATTTATACGATTAAAATATACACATAACATATATATATATTATTATTATATTATATACACGACATTATCGTGGAAGACACACGTGTGTTAATATTATATATTATTATAATGGTATACACATAGGCGCAATCAAGGGTAGGGGAAAGAGACTGCCCCGAGATATTTTACTGAGCCAGCAATAGTGTATATTTTTTTCTGATAGATTTTTAGTTTTCCACATTTCCTCATCCCCTAAGTGTATCCCAAGTTACGCCGATGTGTACACTTTATTATATATAATATATAGATGTACAGTAAGAGAAATACAAACGTTGTATACGAGTATATTATTTAGGTTAGGGTAATGACATCGCAAATTTTAGATCGGTACCACCCCTGTACAGCATATTGGCCGGAGGACCACCGACGATGTCATATTATTATATAATTACTAAATCGACTTATTGACACTATAGATCTCTCGTATAATATTATGATCGGAAGATAGTTAACTATAATTTTAATAGGTACCATATGGCTAGTCGAAAAATGCCATGGTGCTTAGACCCCAAGTGCAGCCCGTCCCCTTTTGCCTATGCAACAGTCGAATTATTGTTTTTATAAAGATCGCGACCAATGAGCTTGTTGTATGCATATAATTCACTATTGTATGACGCAGTTCTTGTCGTCCACCGACTGCTGTTGCTGTTGCTGCTGCATGTTCTGTTGAGAGTGGCCACCGGCCGTGGTCCTCCTACCGGGAGACCGGTGGGCGGTGGCCTGTTGTTTGGCGTACGCTATGGCGTCGTTGGGCACGTACGAGATCCTGGCCGCGGCTCCGGCTCCCGGGCCGTAAGGCCTGCGAGCCGGTAACCGGTACACCGAGAGGTCGTCGAGCTCGCTGCCCGAACTGGACGAGCACGTGGAACAGCAACCGTGTTCGGCCGAGGAATCGTCACCGTCGTCGTTACCAGGTGGTGGAGGCGGCGGCGGAACTGGCCTGCTGTTCCGGCTACGGCTCCGACTCCGGTTGTTCCGGCCTTCCCGGCGCCGACGTCTGGTGCGTCCGGAAGCCGGCGGGTCGGTCGACGACAAAGCAGTGCCATCAAAGCGGACGGACCTTCGGCCACCTGAGGCTGTGGCCACCGTCTCGGGCGTGGACGACGACGACGAAGCGTGACGTGGCTGCGATGGTGTATTTGCGGCCGCAACGATAGCAGTGGGTGGCGCTACGGCACCGGCCAGTCTCCGGTCGACCACCGGCCGGCGGCTCGAAGACGACGAGGATGGCGGGGATGGTTCCACGGCAGTGGCCGTGGCAGTGGCGGCAGCCGCGGTGGTGAGTTTTTCAAACTCGTTCAGAAGCCGGTCGGTGATCTCGTCGTCAGAGATGAGCTTCTCCAGGAACCTTTGAGGCAGTTTGCCGTTGCTCAACAGTCGTTGCAGCTCGTAAAGCGTTTCGTCCAACCGGCCGCCGTCCGTCCGGTCAACGGCGACGACAGCTGACGACGCGGCCGCGAACCCGTGACCGCGTGGTCTGCTGCCTCCGCCGCCGTCGTCGTCACTGGCCATGTCACCGTTACCACATTCGTCCCTGTCCAACACGGTGACCACGCGCCTGGACTCTACCACGGCGATGTCGTTGCGCCGGCGCCGCTGTCGCACGTCCAAGTCGGACGGCCGGGCGGCCACTGCGTTCGGTCGGTCGACGTGCGGTGACAACACGCCATCACCCGCGGCCCGTTGCTGCATGTGGCGTGTCGGCGACGGTGACGACGCGCCGCTGTTGTTGGAGTTCTGCAACGCTCTGCGACCCATTAACGGTGACCGGCACGCCGATTGTTGTGATGGCGAAGGTGACCTGTGGAAACAAAGAGATTAATGTCGTCATATAAGCATACGAGTGTCACTAGAGTCAACATTTTGGGATAGCAAAAAATAATTATCAAAAAAAATTTGCATTCTGTGTATTTGCTCTGCTCACTCTAATATCCCAAATAATTTACTTAACACTTGAGGTATTCAAATACAGCTAATATTATGTATACCATTCAAATATGTTCGATATTTAAACATTAATTCTTTATATTAAAATTATAAGCAAACTGTACTTTTTGTATAGAACTGAACGTTAGGGAAATTAGGTAGGTACTGGTTACAACTATTTTATTATACTTATCGTACTCTTATTTAAAAAATAATTCAAACTGTTACTATATACCTGTAGAATATGGACCCTATTATTCGCAATTTGCAGGTCATACTTATTTCAATTCCGTTTAGCTATTTTTTTTTCGCGATACCCCATAGTGACGCCTATATTATAGTTAAACGCAATGATGTTTGTCATAGAAGACCGCAAACTCCTCAATCGTGAGTATGACGGTTAGCATTCGATATTTGCCTAAATTATTGCGGTGAGAATCAATGGGTACAAAAATTAATCATAGTTATGATTCGTATGTGGTGCGGCTGTCCTACGTTATAATATATAAATTGTATATTTTTTTATCAAAGTAAATTAATTTTTATCTTGATGATTTTCATCAAGTATTATAATATAAGTGAATCGAGCGAAACTCGATCGTATTTCACACGAGCGTATCAGTTGTGGGGAGATGTCCGGTATAGTGCAATCTTATTGGCAATGACCTTCGGAGAACAGGGTTAAAGGTCACAGATTGCCGTAGGGCGAGAAAGGGGTCGACGCTATATAACTCGACCCCACGTATAATGTCAGTTCTTGTAAAACTAAAAAAATATATTATTTTATGAAATCGAGGAGACATTTCCATTACGATGAGTGTATAAAATAGTATTTATTATGGATATATTTGATTTCCCGAATTTTCAGTACAAAAAAGGTACAGCGTATCAACCTTTTGGTCCATAGGTGGTTTTTGGCTATGGTCTTTTATATTACAGGGACCTCCTAAAAAAAAGTTGAACAAGTATTAAATTATTATTTTATTAGCTATTGTTTGATATCGGGTCATTGAGACCCGATTTGTGTATGCGTATATGATTTATGTACGAGTATTTATATGTATTGTGTAAAAATTAGGTTTTAATATGATCTTTTTTTTAAATCAATAGTTTTATCATTAGCTCAACCAGTCTCATCCCACATTTATAAACATGTATTTAATTGTGTTAAAGATCTTCATAATAGTAAGTAACTATATAATTAAAAAGTTGAACACGTGTTTGATATACAGCTACATTGTTACAAACCTATATAATGATTACTGATACACCTAACTATATTATCTATAATATGTTTTATGTATTGTTTGTACAAAAGTTGCATAATATTTACCTATGATAAATACAAAATAACAATTTTCTATACTATTATAGCCATTATAGGACGGAGGGAAGAGAGGATTATGCGAATTTATTTGCCTGTTAAAATTTTATTTGAAAAATGTTAAGCTCCCCCACCATTGAATTCGGTTTAAACTCACCTATATGATAAGTGTCGATTTATATACCGTTGTGCGATCTTAGTCGCAATCGATAATATCATATTAGGTATACCTAAAATAGGTATGTTTTGAGCTATAAGAACCTAACCACCATAATATAGTATTATATATTCGATTTTTTGATTTTTTTTTGTTCTGCTTCCTCCATAACACGATGACATTCTCCTCCTCGAAGAACGCTGGTTCTATTATACGAATTAAAAGGGGCGCGAAACTTCCCAGATGGCTTTCCGATTATTAATATGTGAACTCGACTTCGCGGTCCCGCGATTGGGCGGCGGCGGAAGCGATGACGAAGTTATGGGAGTGACGTTTTTATATATTTTTTTCTTTCCGTCCTTGCACACACGTGCTACACGTCAAAACTGTCTCGGGGAATTTTTCATCTATTTGAGTGTCGGAGCGTACATGGTGACCAAAGTCAAAACTAATTACCAAGTGCGTTGGCGGTCAGCGCACCACTGCACATTGTACGGCCAGCTATCGACTCGGATATATTATATTGTTGTTTGATTATTATGTTATTTCAAACAGTTTACGACTTCGAGATGACAGCGTGGTTTCCTAGGACGGCCACACTTGTCATATGGTGAAGCTCAAGTTTTTCCAGCGGTTTTTATTAAAGCTCCCCAGATTTTACCAAAACGTCTAGAACCGGGGTGGGGGACGATCCCATCACACGGGAGTGTAATCGTCTCTCGCTTTTATACTTTGATTGCTATATTATTATGTAGCAGCAGGATACGTGATAAGTGTATAGAACGATAATAATTGCCTACGGAAAGGTTCGGTTGATTCCAAATAGCTGAAATTGACCTTTTGTCCATATTGGTTTCTCGCAATTGCGTATACCTAACTTAATGGTAGGCGGAAAAAAAGCCCACGGAAAAAAAGCCCACGGAAAAAAAGCCCAAGGAAAAAAAGCCCAGAAAAAAAAGCCCACGGAAAAAAAGCCCAAGGAAAAAAAGCCCAAAAATATAAATATAAATGTGAACAAAATATAATAATATATTAATAATACATTACTATACTATAACAGATAATAATCATAAATAATTGTATAAGAGGCATATATAGGTAATTTTATAAAAGAAAATATTAAAATTTCAAATATGACTTATACATAATATATAACTATTGAAAATTTTTAATGTATTTTAATTTAAGAAATATTATTAAGGTATATTATTATATAGAGGGTTTGATACTGCCATGAACTGATGAACCACCTGTCAATAAATTGCATTTTTATTACCCAACTATTGATAAGCACTTTTACATTTAATTTAATTTATATTGTTCGGTACTTACCAATATAATTTATATATATAACCAGTCAAAATGTTAAAATTTATCAATAACTGGGTAATATTGACACTCCATATAGTACTCCATTACTTGGTTATTGAGATACTATCTACACGTCCTACTAGTACAGTTTTATCCAGTTATACATTTGTTATATATTTTATACTTTTGTTTTACCAATTTTTGTGAATATGGAGATTATCAAATCAAATAAAGGTGGTAACAAAGGTTTTTACAAAGGTTATGTATATGTTGTAAAGTATATTGGCGTATCAAAAATAACCTGGAGGTGTTCTCAGAGGTGTTCAATGAAATGTACTGGAGAATTATACACCGATCTCAAAATGGAGACTATTACTATTATAATTAACAATTAATTATTATTTTCATTATAATATATAATAATATATTATTATATTTTGTTCACATTTATATTTGTATTTCTGGGCTTTTTTTCCGTGGGCTTTTTTTCCGCGATTCAACTTAATATCACACATTATATTGTATTATAAAAAAAAGCACACTATCACAAAATCTTATAAGCCCAGCTTGTCGTTATCGAAAATACAGGCATACTATAAAAACCATGTTATTATAATATTCTTTTAAAAATGTGCACTATGCACCAAACAAAATCCTCAAGTATGAAAAATAAATATGCTAGTAGAAACCTGCACCTTTATGTATACAAAAATAAAAATTATGACGAGGCAGCGTGGACAGAGAAGCGAGCACTATATGAAAAATTTAAGTAAAAGTCCTGTAAAGGCTTCACGTTTAACTTTTAAACTTTTTTCAATAGGCGTTTTAATTTTTAAAGTTTAAAATTTAAAAACAGAACATAGCCTCGTTTAAATGTTTACATTGCCGACTAAACGTGATTTAAGATTTGAAGTACCGAAGTTATATAATATTATAGCTGTCACTGTCTTATAGTCTCATTTTATTTTTTATCGGAAATGTATAATAAAATATTACTAAATTACTTATTGTTAAGATATTCTATCTTCTACAATCATGCGCATTAAAAAGACAAAATATTACATAAAATATATGTGAAATACCCAAATAGGTGCTTAAAAGTATGCACAAAAAAGTTTGGAATTCTTATTGACAGCGTCGCCGTAAATATCGTACCTAATATAATATTATGCCGTCGACCAGAAAAAAAACACAAACGAATGCAAAAAAAAAACCAAAGCCTTACAGTATAGACTAACGATACGGAGGAGGACTATAAAATCGTATTTAAAATACAAGGGAAACCTACGCGAATCCGTTGGTCGTTGCGGTCCGTCTTCCGCCGCCGGCCGGTGAATCGGGCGCGGCGGCGACCGGTTGCAGCTGCAGCGTTTGCGCGGGCGTCGTCTGTGCCGTTTGTGCAGCGGCGGCGGCGTCGGCCATTTCCGATTCGGGCCTTTGCGATGTCGTCATCGTCGTCGGAGGTTCGCCTTTGCTGCAGGCGATCGAACAAAAGATGGCCCCGCGACGTGGCAAGAAAGGTCTGCCGAGCAGGGACGATCTGCACGTGTGACAGCAGAAACACTGTTCAGTGGCGTGCCAGTGTTGTCCTTCGTGACTCATTTGTCCTGTGCACATAAAAGTGACAAAATTATAATTTACAACACACACACACAATGCGTACGAAATAAGCCCTTGTAAAACATAATGTATATTAGTACGCCGAGTATATCTGGTCATAATTATGTGATCACTGATCATGTATAATATAATAATAACTATATAAAAAGTGGAATATGTATCTTATGACTCCATTTATACCCACCCGCCCACCAACCATGCAGACAGCAACCCGACAATTTCTACCCGTCCTCAAATTGTGTAGGACGTTGTTTTCGGTGATTTTTTTTATAAGATTTTCATTGAAATATATTATTAAATACTTATTATCATTGTATAATTTTATATGAGATGGTATTCCGAGAACTTCGAAAATTCACATGAATATTTTATTTTATTTTATATTATATATTCGTTAAGTCAACTGCATAATATGCACTTTGGTATTTAATAGTGATGGCCAATTCATTGGTTAAATCCGACAACCATATCTAAAAGGTTAGGTTAGGTTATATATTTTCAGTATTTCAATTAACGCTCGAGCAATGTCGCATTATATAGTATTAGACGACGTTTAATCGATTATTCGTGTTCGTTGTGCAGTCACACTAAAATAATATTATAAATATATTTTATTTTTTGTATTGATAATTAACTGTGCCCTCACCACATTCCTATTTTTTGTATTCCCGTGTAGTTAAATGAGAAAATACCATGGGAAAATACGCAGTGCGTTTCTCTACAATCTGTATACACGTAGCTTTATATAGTCTCAAAATTACATATTGAAACGAATGACGATAAAATTTAAAGAAAAGGTGATAGGTATCGTAAAGTAGCTTCACTCGAGCTGTCCTGCAGGTCCCACGCTCCGTTACCACATGCACAACAATCAACAAGTCAACAGCCATTTTTCAAAGAAAAATTTAATAATTTAATCTTATTTTCTTATAATAAATTATTACAAATACCAAAAATACGTTTACAAATAATAATAAATATATTATTTTTAATTTGTTGAATTTTTGAAATTGTTCAATTTATCTCTATTCTCTAGTGTACTTTACACCTATTAAACAGGCTATATTTAATAAAGTAAAACCACATTTGGTTTGCATAAAAATGGCCTGATATCCTTATCACTACTTTTTTACAATAGCAACAAATCAACAATACAGCCCAAGGATAATATTAAATTATTTATGAATACTTAAAAAAAAAAAAAAAATCCAAAAGCCATCGCTCCCACATATTATTATTATTATATTATAATATGATAAAGGTACGCCGCCGATTGTATATGGGCACTGCTGCGGATCGCGTGACGTGCGGTTATAATATATAGGTAATATATCATAATATTCATCTCGCCGCAGCAAACGAAAGAAAAAGTCGGAAAAAGTAAAAACCGTTTCGAAATCTAAAACGTGTAGACACTCAAACGACGTCGATACCGGTTTGTCCGGCGTGCGCGTTTAAGTCGTCGTAAAAAAAAGGAAACCATGCAACGATGACGGAATAAACGATAATATACATAATGAACGTTTTTATAATCTCGAGGCGGCGAGATAAAAATGTAAAGAGATCTAAAAAAAAAAGAAAAGTTTAGTATACACACAATAAAACGCAAGGCTATTGTTTCGCAGTTTTTCTAAAGTTTCGTATACGCTGCGGCGGCAGTCATTATTTTAATATTACGTACAGAATAATAATAATAATAATACTATGGGCTCGTAATAATATAATGATTAAATATGTTATAAATTTATAATATCGTAATGTGTGTGTGTGTATGTGAGTGCCTAAAACTATACTATTAATATAAGGCAGGGATCTAGGTTATTTGTCACCAGGGGTAAACGTAATTTTGGCTCCCCGTATAATACCTCGAAATATAATGTTTTTAAGTTTTTATACTAACAAACTATTGTACACAGTATAACTTTTCATAAGTGCCTACCAACTGAAGTAAAATAAAAAAATAACATGATTTTTGTTGACTTGGACTGAACGTTTTACTATAATACGTACATAATAATAATTAATGCTATAAGGGGCATTTGGTAAATATATATAAATTATGCATTAATATTTTGTTTTATTTTAATTAAAAATTAAATTTTCTATTTTAATTTTTGGAAAATTGCTGACCAGTACTTGATAATTTATTGAATTTTGTCTTGCAATTTTCTAGATTCTGAGCGCACCGCGGTGCGATAATATTATATAATAATATTATGTAATTCGGCGTTCAATCGGACAGGTTCAAAATAGCGAATAATAGTTCATAATAATAAATTAATACAGAGGTACACTGTTTAAAAAATTATTTGAAATAAAATATTTAAATTTTCAAGAGTCTGTCATTGAGGCGCCCGCCGTCCTGGCGCTCGGGGGCATCAACCACCGCTCCCACACCATAGATCCGGCACTGGCTATACGACCGATCAAAGACCCCGTGTTCTTAATCTATTTTGATGGGCCACAGAAAAACTACATACCCTCGTAAAAAAAGATGATTTTGTTTTTACACGGGATCCACAGTGTTTGAGAGCCCCTTGTTTATATAAAGTGCACGAACTGCTGTATAATAATAATATGATATTATAAAATATAGTATTGAAATATTGTTATATTGCGATAGTAATAATAATAATAATGATGATAATATTATGTAAAATGTGGTGGAACAGACGCGTATAATAAAACGCTGCGAGGATCCCTACAATTAATACTATAATATAATATTATCAACAGCGGTCGCGTTTATTGCTGTTCGTATCGCCCGTCTGGTTCGGTAGGTATATATTATAATAATGTGTATAATATTATTATTATAATAATGTGCACGGAAATGAAAATATTATGTTGATCTACGCGACCGGAGCTGCTCCTTATTTTTTGTTTTATCCGTCCAACTTACCTGCTGCTGCTACTGCTGCGCGAAACGGGTTCGGCGGCGATGGGGGGTTTGCGCTTGGTCATAAAATCGAAATAGTTTCGTTAAGCCCCGGCCCGGAGACACGCACGATGGTGTGTTATTAAACGTTGAAAAATATAAAACCCACGACGGGCAACAAAAATATGTTTGGTTTACGAGTAGAACGAGTGCGACTAAAAGTTCTCTAGCGTTTATTATAATATTGACTGATAGCAGCAGCTAGTGAGGGCGCTGAAAATAATAATATGTCGAGATAATAAAAGAAACCAAAACGGCAGGAAGCGAAACGGTGTGGTAATGCAATGCTAATGCCGCCGAGAGAGGATTAAACGATTTATTTGTTTTGTTTTTTACCGTTAAAAACATAAAAAAAACGTACGAATCGTATTCGCGGTGCCTACCTATATATATGTTGTTTCTGCTGTACGAATATATTTTAGTATTTTACTTCACGTGGTTCGCCTGCTGCAGGATGATCTTTTTACCCCCCGATAGATCTTGTTTCGTGTTCAAATATTATTAGGCAGGGTTTTTGTTTGAATTCAGATTTTTATAACTTTTAAGTTAACCTACCAGTTATTTACTTAAGACCGTATCTTTAAATATGTACTTAGATTTTTACTAAATAATTATATAGAGTGTACCTAACAGGAATAGAACTGACGAATGAAATAACTTTTGTCTTAATCAATATTATTAAACTTTTTTTTATATAAAATTTATAGACTATAAAATATAAAATAGAATATGTAATATTGCATAAAATATAATTTTTTTTTTATTTTAATTCTGAAAATAAAAATGTTTAAATCTGATATAATTTTTTTCGAATAATTCAAAACAACCAATTTGTAAATATGGATTTTAGAAAAAAGTTGTTTGTAAAAACATTTATGTGAGCCATGTGGTTTATTTTTTAAAATTTGTTGAAATCTCATTATTTTTGTTAAATAAAGTTGATCTAGTTGTAAAACATTTTATTTTCAAATAAATTCAAGATAAATGTTGTTACAATCAAAAGTTTTCCACAAGATTTACAAATTGGCTATTTTGAATTTTTCAAACAAAATTTAAATCAGATTTAAAATTTTTATTTTCAGACTTCAGTATTAGATAATAAAAAAAATTATATTATACAATTATACAATATACAATATACATGTAACGCAAACGTCAGTAAAATAAAAATATATATGTAAAAAAAAATATTTATCAGAACAATTATTTTATTTGTCAAGTCTTCATGTTACACCCTAAATTGACGTGGCAGTACAATCTAATAGCAGACAAATTTTTGTAATACTTTTCATGTGTTTAAATTGATATGCGAACAAGTACCTATATTACGCCTATTATAGTTTCTGAGTTATTCTATGCTATATGTATCACGAATAATAGACTATTGAATATTTCAATGGAACATAAATAGGTATGGGTTTAGGATATATTATACAGCTATAAGGTTATACCTACATTAAGACGGAAAATAGATGTTAATCACCAATCAGTGAAGTTAACTTAGTCTATAGTTTATTTTTTTTTTAAATTATGTATAATGGTTCTACCTTCTACACAATCTAAACTCAGACGCATTTATTTATATATTACAGTATACAAGTATTCAATAGACCATTATCCTTGGTACACAAAGTAGAATAACTCATGAACTATACTTGTTCGATTTCAGGAGGTATTTAAAAATGTGTTAAAGAAATCGTCCTGCACACTACAATTAATATATTATTTTTAAAAAACAAGGTCGTCAAAAAAGTCATGAAATTCAATAAAATATGAAATATCTCAGCATTGAAAAATATGTAGTCTTTATAATATATAATCATTAACTACATAAAAATTTCTTAATTCTATAAAACGCAATAGGTTATAGATGGGGTGAACAACTAACGTACGACGGTAAAAAAGTCAGCTTGCAATACAAGTAACGATTATTCACTTTAATTCACGTAATATTACCGGTGTAATTATTTTTAATGTTATTTTAAACTTTCTAGCGATTATTTTAACTTTAGGGAGCGTCATTAACGGAATATTTGATTTGGCAGTTGTATTATACGTACAAACACACAACTTACTTATTAGATATATATTTAGGTCTATCTCGCGGTGATTATCATTTAATATATTTTAACGTTCTGGTTAGGATTTCCTCTACTTCTGAACGGTTTTCACATTAAACGATTCGCATTTCGCGACTGAATATAATAATTATAATCTTATCAAACGTACATCAAACACTATAGTAGACCAACAATATTAGTACCCATATATAGTATACGATATCGGACATATATACTATGTATATTATAAATAGGCGAAAAAAGTCATTATCGTCGACGACGCGACTTACTTAAAACGGTTTTTGATTTGTACCTATATAATATTATAAAACTATAATATGTATGTACTATGTATTATCTAGTGAGGTCGAGTTTGAATGGAGAACAACAACAAAAAAATAGCCTCGAATGAAAAACGATCGTCGGATATTATTTTCAATAGGCACATTATATTATAATATACAGCAGCAGTAGCCGTTTAATAATAATAATACTATATTAATATTGTAAAGACCGGACCGCGGTCTGCAAAAGCGGCGGTAACGAACCGTTAAATTCGAGTACAAAGTGCCTATCCTATTATACTGCTATATAATGTACAACAATAATAATTACTGAATTTTATACGTATCCATTATTATGATCGTATGATGCCGTTTCCACTCGAAAAGACTTAATAATAATAACAATTGACATTTAACTGCGTCCGCGGTAGTCGGCGGTATTTGTTTGCGTTATTAAATTTTAGGACTTGAAAGTGGGTTAATTGATTTACGGCGCTGTTCATCTACGTCACTGCAGTTCCGATGCGCGTGTACGACGATAAGAATATTACGACTGATCGTTATAATAATAATAATAATATTATGACGAATGCCCGTAACGGTTTATATTGTGAGGTTTCGTTATGACGACTTACGATACTGTACAGTGTACATACTTCCAAAGTTGATCATTATCATTATTATATATTTGATATTCGCTCGAAAATATTATAATATAATATCAAAATATCATCGTATCCACACTGACGCGTATTATATTATACCCACTGTTCGCCACCAGTCACCCCCGAATAAAATAATCGTTTTCGTTTCTTTTTCCGTTTGCGAATTTATTGAAATATGCAGCGACTGGTTTTAGAGAAAATGCGAATTAATGAATAGCTGCAGGTGGGTGAGACGCGCGGCTGGAGAAATGTGTATAATCACAAAATCGTTATTTACCTTTAGGGAGCAATACAAGTGCCTATCCTATACTGAGTTGTGAACAAGTTCGCACTGAAACTATGAGCACTCATTTTCGGTGAAATAATAATTTCGAAAATATTATTGTCTCTTAGGGCGTAGAGGTAGCTGTAGAGGACACATTTTCAAGGACATGCAGTAGATAATATAATTCGGTGAGATGGTACGTGTCGATTTCCAGTTTTCCGACGTAGACTTGTATTGCATTTATGCGTAAACGCAGTTTGCCTTCCCACACACACACACACACGTTTGTGTAGTAGTTCGTTATATTACACGCATGACGATAGTAATAGTAATAATAATAATAATAATACATTCTAATAAAATCAAAGATACAGACCTTTGATACTGTTCGAGTACCTATATGGGGTATGGCTTTGTAGGTATATACTATATATCGTATAAACTACGTACTTGCGTACGCATAATATCATATTAAACACACATTATAATAATATATAATATTACAATAATAGTATAGGTACCTAACTGGTATAAATTGCAGCGACGGGTATTATAATAATATAACGTAGGTGGGTATACCTATGCTATACGTACCTATAATATAACGCTATCAGCCACAGCGATGTGCACTACTAAATAGTCGCCGTGGAAATATAATACCTACGATGTGTATGATAGTATTCGTATTACGCTTATAATAATATAATGTCCGCTGCAGCGTGCTGTGCGATTGTCGAACGATGGCCGCGAGGGCGGAGAACGGATCTTGAAATTAATTTACGAGAAATCTGAATATTGTCTTACAGACAGTACCTATATAATAGTATATACCTCGTACTCCGTATTATTATTATTATTATATACATACACAACACACATAATACTAAACTCACGAGTATATACAATATTATATATTATGTATGGACCTGCGCGTATACCGGGTGATCCATTTAATTCAAGACGCGTTAATTATTAACTATTAACGTTTTTAAAAATATTTTTCTACATAATATTAATTCGTTAAAAAACAACATTTTTTGTATAGTTATTGTCTTTAGTTATTTTTTTTATAAAATCGTATTTTCAACGATTATATAGTATACGAGATAATATAAGTATTCTAAGTTTAGATGAGTGGTGCAGAGGTATTTATCGCTAATCGGAATTTGTTGGTTCACTATTCACTCGTATGAATTTAAAATACCTATACAATTCTGCATCCGAATATGAAATTAAAAATGTATGTTGTCATTCAAAACAGTAAAAACTAAAAAAAAATTTGTTTTATAACGACTTAAAATACATTATACGTAAAAGAAATGTTTTTAAAAACGTTAGTGTCTGTATAAAAGAATATAACTGTCTCGTTATATGTATCACCCCGTATATATATAATATGTATACAGCGATTATAATAACATATTATCGAATGAAATATTTAGATCTATCTATATATACTTGTGCATATTATTTATTTATATATAAAATCGTTTAGGTACGGCCGCTGATAATATCAAAATCTCGAGTTCCCTGACGTATTGTATTATACGAACGTATAATATGTGTGTGTGACCTGCCGCAATGTGTATTGGAACGTTTAGCGATAATCCGATAGTAGATAGATATTATATATTATAATTTATTTTAATATAATACAGCCGCCGTGGAAACGTAATAGTCAAGGCACGCATATACGATACGGGAAGGAAAAATTGCCAAATGGCCTAGAAAAATTATATACATAGGTAACAATGTAATCGATATTATATAGGTATTATAAACAAATTTTCAAATTCATTACAATTTTTTTCATCCACAAATTTTTTTAGGTTATACTAAATATACTATAAGAATAGTAATAGATTGTCTGTGTAAAACATAGTATAGTTATATAGGGACGAAACATTAGTCATCAAAGGACACTGTAGCTTTGTGTAAGTATGGCAATGTAGTCTTAATCCGGCTTTTGCAGGTACAGGGCGATCTGTTTATACATCGACATTATAAGAAAAGCATTCTGATAATACAGAAAAATATACACGGCAAGACTACTTGGAATCTACAGGTAGTATAATATTGTGTGTAATATAAAAACGGTTTTTTTGTTTTTATTTTTTACCCGTCCAAAATCGGTCCACATTGACCCTGAACATTTTTGTACAAATGAACGGATAACGTCTTGTACACTCACGCGATTGCAACAAAACCTAGGTATATACCATAATATAGAATTCATACGCCCGGACCGCTGACTGTGTAAATAATATAATATATTATAATATAATATAATATTATATTATAGCGTTATAGAGTACGCGGGAAGAACGATTTTGTTTTTGGTCTCACGGGTGTCCTCTTTAAAAGGTTTCACTTCGTTATACACGTATACATAATATATATTACAACAATAATAATAATATTATAATGTTTTATGTGTCGTCGTTAAAACACGGGTATCTTGTATACGCACACGGTGTATTCTTTATAATATAATATAATATAATAATACAAAACGGGTTTTCTCAAACGAACCCGCACTGCTTGGAGTAATTCGACGTCTGTATTGCCCAGATAGCTCGATGTTCTTCCTTTTTAATCCGCCGAGTACCACAATATATACAGGGCGATTCGTCTGACACCGAGGAATATTTTTCTCGTCGTTTTCATAAATATCATGAGATTTATCGAAATTTTTTTCTCGTAAAATGTAAGTTGCAACCCATCATATTACTCGCAGTTGTAATATTTGCATTGACGTGATTGCCTACGCAATCACTGTATGCTGGCATGCTGCAGCTGAATATCGATTTAAATGGCCAACTACTTTTGATTTTTTAACTACCGAGCAGAAAATTTTTTGCCTAAAATGTCGATGTCTGTACATAAATATCGGACAAAAATGGATACCTAAGAATTTAAAAAGCTATATGCGTTCAATACTTGGCATATAACTATGAGCATCAACATTTTATAAACAGCGGTTCGAGGAGACGACGAAATGAAAAACATACTGATAGCCACAAAAATAGGTAAAATGATGGTGTAAAAAAAATAAGGGCAATATGTATAACGTAGAACTGCGGCGATTATGGTTGGCATTTTCATGACGTATAAGCTATGTTATGATGATATTGTCTTAAATTTTCGAAAAAGGTTTCAAACGAGAAACATCGACGTTTTTCGTAAATAACGTTTGTCTTTAAAATGGTCACCCCGAAATCCACATTCACCCCGGCAGTATATTATTGTTATCATAATAATAGTTCGCACTTTATTTTCGGCAAGGATGCAGCTCCGTGGTACAGTATGTTAAGTGTTAACCACTCACAACAACATACTGCAATAGTACTATAATAGTATACTAATATAAGACTATCGTTTTTCACGATTGTTGTGTAGCTTGTGTAGCCTATACACCGCGGCGTTCTCGTGCAAAGTATAATATGTATAACAATAATCTAACCTACATAATAATATAATAATATAATATTAATATGTATAGTGTATAATGCGTATCCTATATTATTATGTATATATAATACGTATAAGGTATTGTTCCGGAGTATCTGACGTATTAAAGCGTGTAAATATATAGCGTGCGGGAGACTCGTTATTTACACAATAGCAACGCGTACCTATATAGTTAAACTTACAATACGGGCGGCATGTGTGGCAGTATAAACAGGCAACAGCCTCTCGAGTCTCGACTCGGTCAAAGTATATTATACATTATAGGTATATAAAATATTATGTGTATATGAAAAGCAGGTATTTGAATTAGCCTCTGAAAACGTAACTATAAGTATTATTATAGGTAATACGCGTCGTCGCGACGACAGTATATGCAACGCAGCGCTTACACATGAATACGGACAGAGTAGGGTTTTTTATACGTTATTTAATGGAAACAAATTCGTATCGATTTATAATAATATGTTTAATATTATTATTATGAAGATAGTATGCCTACTTGATATTATTATAATATTGTTAAACTATTCGCAGTACGAACATTTCTCAAAATATTATCTTTTTCACGAGTAAAGTTTAACGCGGTGCTTTTGTTATTATATATTTTTTTTACACACGATTAAAATATGCTCGTAAATCCACGTTTGCGCCTATCTATATGTACCTTCATAAAAATAATTTATTCAGAATAAGCTATCAAAAATAAAACATACTGTTACGTCGAATTAAATAAAATTAAAAGTCCCTCAAATGCATAACTTTTCATCATTTTTATGAGCAAAAGGTGGATATCCAGGGTAAGCACTGGGGGCAAGGTGCCCCCCGTCCTCCACTCACAAAAAAATATAATATAATTTTTTATCAATTATTATAAATCAGCATCGTAAAAATGTTTTAAATTTAAGTGCCCTTATATGGTTAGTATACTAACTCCGTACACAGGTTCTAGATCCACCCTTGTTGTGAACCATTCTCGTTCAAATAACTAATTATACTATATGATTAAAAGGTACCTAAGAAACAGCAGTCAAAGTAATTATTTGAAATGAAAAATCAAAAAAAATTGTAATTTCATTCATTCTGAGCCGTTCTTATGGAACACAATGCGATCGACCGGAAAATAATAAGCCGAGCCCCATAGTTGAATGTTTTATATACACTATGAATTATGATATATGATACGAACGTTACTTTCGATTTCGACATTCTACGTAGGAGAGGTTCAGGTCAAATATACGCGTGTCGTATATACCCGTTTAAAAGCATATATGCAATATCGCTCAGTACTAATGAGTGTCAGGTGTGGAGGTGAACTGTACTTATATGATATCAAAATGGTTCCGATTCGCAGAGCACAACTTTCACTGTCAAAACTCAAAAGTTTAAGTGTTATTTTGGTGTTTGTGCGCACGTTTTCACACTCGAGTTTCGACAATAATTAATAATTATTATTATACATTATTACGATACAACACGTACCTACGTGGAATCGGCTGTCGGGCATTCTGCACATATAATAAGTAATATTAAATTCGTCGTGTAGGAAATACTATCGTGTACATCGATATTGCTGTTAAAACTGTTTAGTATTGCTAGCTAGTACTGTCTAGGTATATATAATTGTACAAGCGGATGGTTGAAAATATCGACGATCGCCGGTCTGATTTTATTAACTGCACGACACGGGTATAATGTGTAATGTGAAAACACGTTATAAATCCGTGATTCAATTAGAAAAAAATAATTTGGGCAACTCAAGCTGCTCGAGAGTATTTAATGATGTTATTGCGTACTTAACATCACAGAATTTCGGAAGACTTAATAGGTATTCACTGCTCGACGTGTATGTGGTATAGCATACGAAAGTTGTTTAAGTTGCAACGTTTATGCGTTCGTCCTATAATAATGACTTGATAGTTGATAGGCGTATAATATATTATAAATACGTACTTATAACTCATTAATTACCAAATCTATAATTAATATAAAAGAACATTATAAGTTTGGTCGTCGGGTCGTCCACTAATTCCATCCACCCCTCTAATGTTTACCCCTCAAATTCAGTTAATTTCGTACAAAAATCGTATATACCTAGGTAATAATTTGTTTAGTAAAAAATAACTCACCGTGGTCCACGCTTATGGGGTCTCCGCAAGAGTCGCAGTACTCGGCAAACAGGCCGTCGAAACACTGCAGACAGTAAGGCCGACCGTCTCTCATGATGTACCTCTGGCCCCCGAGCTGCTTGTCGCACTCCAAGCACGCAAAGTGTTTCATGTGCCAAGCACGACCTTCTGCTTCCGTACACTCGTCAGCCAAGATTATCTGCGATCACATCCTCACGCGATTATACAAGTATATGCAGTAATATGTGAATCATAATATATAACGTTAAGTTTGATCTGGTTGACGGACTTAACGAGTAATAGTTATAATATTTTGTGTATTAAGACTGTAAGGTTATTTCCTGAAAAAGCGGTAATATAATCTTATGTTTTGCAACTCATTGTGTTGAAATAGTTTCATTAAGATGACTATTATATGATGTAGAGCAAAATATTTCAATATAAGTTTATACAATAGTATGTATAGTCCCATTTGTTGAAAAATGTCAAATATGTTCAGTGATTAAGTACGTTTCCTAAGATGACTATCGTATTTCATATGAGTTTATTATGAGCAAAACTACACAATTCATATATAGTTGATTACAATAGGTATGTTCTAGTCCTGATTTTGGTTTGTTGCGTCATATTGCACTGTTATATAAAAATGGGTATTTCATTCTTATCTCAAATTGGGTTGTAAACCATATAAATTGTCTAACTATATTACATTTTCCCTTTAAAACCCCACGATATACGGTAAAATAGTCTTGTCATTGTATAATGGCATCTCAAGACGATAATACAAGACGCGATTGGGGGAGGATCAGGACGGTGCAGTCTTGGTGGGTGGTTGACATTTTCAGTGGTCGGTGGACAAAGTTTATAGACCGCGGGCGAAACCCAACACAATATTATATGAGAAAAATTGCTGTAACCTGTATACCATCACGTCCGCATGGCTGCACGTGGATCAAGATTTAAAACGGAAGGCAGAATATTGTAATATATTGTGTATAATATTATACTATACCTCATCACAAGCCGAACACCTGGGCTTGAGCGTTTCCGCGTGATGTCGACCGCAGTACACGTGGTCGTCTTTGTAGAAGTATATGAGGTCGACAAGTATTTCTTTGCACACTCGGCACGTGAAGCAAGCCGGATGCCACGCCGCGCCCGACCCGACTCTGCTCGCTGTCACCGCCATGTCGCCAGGTTGCAGGGTCTCTTGACACTGTGGAAAAACGAAAGAGGTTTCATTCATATAAAGCTGTAGAAAATAAATAAAATATTATAGCTGTGCCTGCGACATTTGAGTAACCCCGATTTTATTATCTATAATATGTTATAGGTAATATATTAAAGGTATATAAGTGTTGTACATCAATTTAATATAACATTACAATGTGTGGGTTTTCACAATTTTACACCGAAATTACAATACAATTTTTCTCGTCTTTCAGGTTGGTGCACTCTGTACATATTATTATATATTATTTATTATTAAAACGTACAACGCAGTCAACCAAACGTGCGGAACTTTCATCGAGTGCTAAAATCTACAGATATCTAAGCCACCTGCAGGGAAATAAAATCAATAACAATATAGTTATAGTCGTCGTTCTCGACAAACACCTCTCGACATATGTTAAGACTTTGTATTTGAAAGTTGAGAAGACGAGAAATCATGCATAACAAAACCAAGAATAAAAAAATCCTATTCAGAATATTCTTCTCAATCATTAGATTTGAGCTCTTAACGTATATATGCGTACAATATAGTTAGCTTTGCAGGAATTTACGTTATAGCATGAAGATTTTTTTTTCTGTTTTGTTTCGAATGCGTTTGGCGGAATATACTATAATAATAATAGGTAAGTACATTATTGACATCGGATAAACTTGCAGTTTTTTGTCATAGGTTCGTGCTCAGTATTTCAAAAACAACTTCAAATAGGTAATTAAAACCCATGCACACCGTGGCAGGTTCAATAATCGAATTCCATATCAAACGAAAGTGCTATTATTGCACATCAGCACATCACGCCATTCCGCGGCCCCGGATGGACTCGGATCGAAGTCGAAAACCCCTTCGGCCGTAAAATGACCCTACTGCAGGTTATATTATTATAGTGTGCTGGACCGTATAAACATAAACACACAGTTTTTCGTATGTTCAAACGAATCAAGTACCTACCTAGGTAATTATTATTAAATTACATTGCGATTTTATTTGTTTTTTATTATTATTTTTATATTGTTCACACAAACATTGTACAACGTCATCGCGATAATGAGCTGTTATTACACGAATTATGTAAATACAATATAATAATAAGCTGTCACGATGGCGAACAACTTGTGAATAATCAATGTAACGATAGGGATGTTTTATTATCACAAATCAGCATTCGTAAATTAGGTGATATTGCAGCTTCATTTAGTCGTATATTTGTGAATGCTAAAAATTATCATTATATAATATTTTACAAATGAAAATTTGTTTTTCAACCGACGAAGACAAAAACCATTTCTAAATTGGAAGTAATATTATATAATTTGACGTAAATATGCGATGAAAATCCCTACAACGAAAGAAAATAAAAGCAAACGAGTGTCAAAATTATAGAGGGGAAACGAACCGACGCAACTCATCACTACGAAATATGACGACGACCATTAGTTTTAATATTCTATGCATAATATATTTTACGAAAAATAACATAACTTGTGTTATTCTGACAAAATATCAGACTACGATAAAATATAATATATCATACAGTGTCGTTATACACTTATATACATTACTAAATACATTTCAATATTGACGTATAGTCATGGTTCAAGCCATAAAAGTGTTTATTTTATTACTTTAATGACTATATATTTTGAGATTTGACACAAATTGTATACGACATGAAAACGTAAAAACCTTATTATACAAGTGGTTTTTTTTTAATGGAAGAAAAATCAATTTATACAAATGTGAGACGGACGACAAGTGAATAGATAACAAAAAAGTGATAAAATTTAACGGCGCTGTGTCATAAACTAAATTATACGACGAATAATATATAATTATAAATATAATAAAGCTAATGGAATTTCATGAAATAAAAGACTAGATTAACTGTTAGGAATGCGATAGGTGCAATGTATATTATGTAAACCTAAATCCAAATACGTTTATTTTAGTTTCAAAATTAATTCACTAATTTCCTGATGTATACTTACCTATTTACTACGTACCTATTTTAAACTATTTATATAGCTTAGGTACCTACTATAATGAACGAGTGAGTGTAGTAATTTATATTTTTTAAAAATCTAACTTTATTTGAGATAATAAAATCAAGCCGTCCGCGGTTCAAAGTGGTTCGACATTAATCGACATTTTGTTTTTAACTTTAATTGCACTCAATATTGTGTTTGCATGTGTTTTCTATTATTTTTCTATACAAGGTACTCAACGTTTATGACGGGTATTATAATATGGTATAAAATTTATAACACGTCATCATGAGAATAGTCATTAATGAATGTATAATATATAATTTATTTAAACAACATTGCCCAGTCCAGGAAAAGGCAAGTACCTACCGGCCCACTGAGTTTTGAACTTTTACCGGTCCAAAACTCGTTTAAATGGGTTGGACCAATTAAATGTTATAATTAATTTACCAAAATTCAGACTGATCTACCGAGTCAAACTTGGTAACTCACTGGTTCTATATGGACTTGACAGTGTCTTTGTCCACAGCGATAGTCGATAATATACATCATGGACCTGAACGTGATAATATGTGTATACGAGCATTTAAGATAACACAATATTCCTCAATTACTGAACGGTACCCTGCATAGAGGACTGAGTAATGAGTAGCTAGGTACCGAAAAATTTGTTTTTTATTTTAATATTTCAAAATTATAATAAAATCGTGAGGTAAAAAAAAAAAACCTTATATCAATTGATATATTATGCCATTACAATTGGCAATACCTGTATTATAATCAATTCCCAGCAGATAATGTAAAACGTTAATTAAAACTAATATACACTGTTGATATGTGGAATTCGTTTCCAATACGTTTTATAGGTTATGGTTCAGCCGGTTTAGCGAAACCTCGGGAATTCAATCATATAATTTGTTGAATAATGATACATAAGTGCTTATAAACTATGAATCGAAAATGCACTACTGGTATTGATTGTCGATTACAGAATGTATGAAATAGTTACAGGGTCGAATTAATTATGATGCACACTTAAGAGAAAAAATAAAAACCATTTTCAAACAGGTTTCGAGTCGAAATTACACATCTCATATAATGTGTACTATGTTAAATTGCCCAGAGCGTAATCAAGAAGTTGTTCGAATGATGGAATGTATTTCTAAGTAAAAATGACAACGCGTGTACCTTAGGTATGTATACCTACATATAGGTATACATATTATAAATATATAATAATACACTATACCTTTATTATATTATAAAATATATACAGCAGTATAATAATGTTAAACAGTGTTGGGGGGGGGGGGTGATTGGAACTGGCTTGTCGATACGAAAATGTACTGAGCAAAAATATATCAGGAAAATCGACAACGACCAGAGAAAATACACATATCGTCGCTTTGACTGTCGATTTCGGATACTATACATTTGTTTTGATTGCCAATTTCGTATTTGTCCAAACGATTGTCGTTTAAAAAAAAAAAATAAATATATACCTCAGTCCGCGATACATAAATCCCTATAACAGGTATTGTCGTATATAATATTATATTTACCCATGTACCTACGCCTTGCTTGAAATCATATAATATTATGAGCGCGAAGTCCATCGTCCCCACCAAAGTATATGTTTATGCACCCCTCCAGTTCCACGGGGGTTTAAAAGCAACAAAAGACTGACGGGACGAATAATGTTTACGAACACATTATTAATCGGCAGACATATTATTATTATCGCGCTTGGGTAGTTCGTCCAGTGTTTAAGGCGGCGCGAGTATTAAAATCAAACAAATTTATTAGTAGGCGAAAACCAAACATAGTCCGAGGGGAATAGCTCGTAGGGTGTTTGTTGTGTACGGAGATAAGAACACAAACGGCTTAGTATAGCTACAACAATGTATAATAACAATAATAATAACAATAATATTGTTTTAAACGTATACGAATAAGATCTCGCCGAAACCGATGTCGGATAAGAATAATAATAATAATAATCGTCGCGTGTGTGTGCGATGCCGAGTCCGATCTGCAAAGACTCGGAAAAGGACTCGCGATGTTCTCGGGGGTGGGATTATTTTTATTTTTTTTTTGGAAATCGAACGCGTTTGCAAGATGAGGTAAAAAGCCGTCACGAATTACGCTCGACCGTTGTTGTGCAAAAGCCGCAGAATTCAAATCGTACACGAGTATAGGATACGGCCAGAAAATCCATCTAGATACCTCTGAGGCAATAGCTTATCGCCAGGAAATCGAGACGCGAAACGATTTTTTTGTATACAAATAGGCAGAGACCAAATAAAATTTTAAGCGGGACTTTAAAATATTTAAATCTTTTTTTTTCCGAAATAAAGTTTACATATTTAATAGAGGCAAACAGATTCACACAATATCATCAAGGTTTTAAATATTTTATTGTTCCCTCTGTCATAATCATCACCTATTGTGTAACAAATAATAATTGATACCTATACATTAAACATATAAATTATACGGTTAATAATATGATCAAACTTAATATTTGTTATTTGCTTAATGAAAACAAACCAGGAACGGGTAAAATTGTATTGAATGTGTACACTACAAAAGTACAGAAACTAAAACAATCCGATTTTGGAAATAATATTTTCGAGAGTAAAGGTATATTATAATCGGGTCTCTGAGAAGCCAAACAATAATAACGATAACGACGTCAAGGGCTGGCTGGCTTAGATCCTCGTTCTCCCCGACGACACGGCCGCCATAAATCTCGCGTTAAAAACACTTTAAACCGGCGACCGCGGGGTATAATTATTGCTCCTCGGCGCACACCGCACATGTGACTTGTCGTTAAACGGCGGCGGCTGGAGCGATTTTACGGGAGAGGGACCAGTGAGACAGAGGGGTAGAGTGGCACACACACTGAGCAGAGGAAGGGAGAGAGATGAATACGAGTGTGTCGTGCACCCTTTTAAACGCCTATACATATTATTATTATATATAATATATACCTATATTTATGTATATATATAAATACGGTAATAAATCCGTTGACGCCAAGTGCCGTTGAAAGATAACAACCCATCTATCAGCCACCCCCGCGCCGTGTCCCCGCTGCACCGGCGCTCCGAAAACTGTCGAAATTACCGAGTTTGTTTAGCAATTATATTATATACGAGTTGGTATATTATAATATGTACGCATACGACTCTGCCGCCCCGCTTTCCGAGCGACGACCCGAAGTCGAGTGGCGGCCGAGGGCGTCGTCGGTTTTCGGGTTCGTTTTCCCGTCGACGCGATAAATCGTCGACCGGCGGTGAAACGTTTTTAAATGCTCTCTCTCTCCGACGTCGGAGAGAACTATCGGGAGTTTTTTTCCCGGTTGATTTTTGTTATTTCGTTTTTACTCGAATGTGTCGGCAGAGCGAAACAAATGGAATGCACTTGTACACCGCTCGTCATTATATATTATATATTATTATCCCGCAGAAGTCGTTATATTGTGTACACACAATAATAATAATATATTAGTCGCCATATATAGGTCGAGCGCGGTCACGGTTTGTTGAGTCGGGTAAATAAAATATATAATATCGTTATTAATATATCGTCGGACGCGCGTTTTTAAAATTTTAATTTCGCCAGAATCTAACCTCATAAGTTATAATACATAATAATAATAACAATCAACTCGATCCAAGAGACGTTGGGTATTTATATACACCTCCGTTGTATCGCGCCCGTTGCGAGTACTCCATACATATAACTATATAAGATTGGTAGTGAAATGCGTGTGTACAGTTGTTGTAGTGTACACAACAGTATTGTTATTTCCAATCAAAACATGGAACCGTAGGAGAGTCGTACACGTCGGATTCCGAAGAGTAAATAATAAAATGAAACGCAATTTGGTGGTTAATTTTTTTTCCCCGGTAAAAATATAACGATCGCCGTCGTTTCACGTCCACACGTCATCATCATCGTCATAGTATATAATATAATATATGAAACTCGGAAGTGTTTGATGGCATCGCGCACAGACGTGATAATGTTCTAAATTTCGAATCTGCGCTAGTGGATATAACATAATAACGATGCACCCATAATAATAATAATAATACCCATATACGTATTGGAGAATCGCTCTCCGAGAACCCTCGTCAACTTAACGGTTGACGTGAATAGAAAAATCAAAAATTGTGTCAATCGAATTGGGCAGAGAATCGAATAACGCTCGCGAGTATATACGCCGCGTGTAGACTTATTGTAATGTTTTTTTTATATAAAAAACTGTATTCACCAGAAAGCCTTACTATCCAGATGCAGTTCGGGCGACGAAGACCGCGTACGAGTTTCACGCAATACAATAATAACGTGACATAAATTTATATATATATATATATATATCTCAAACGGGTGTATGAAATAGACAAAAGAACACTACGGCGATTTAGGCGTGGTAAAGATTGAATTTTAAATTTAAATAATATACGTCGGACCTATATGTCGGAGAAAAACGCGAAGGTCTATGCGAGAATATTGCCCGCGGTGCAAAGAATATGATACATTGTGATACTACTAAAAAGAACGTGACTTTTGTGTAAATTTCGGTTAATGATTCAACCTAATGATGTACCTACCTATATATTATATTAAGTGCATTTATTTTTTTTTATGCAGCACACGCTACACTTAAATATAATACTGCACTTTTTGAGCATTCGTTTTATCTACAAAGTTGAAAGTAAGTATACAACTTCAATAATATAATATTTTAATAAAATATGTAATTTTAAACTTTCAAATCATTCTGCCAAAAAATCACGTATTTCGAGTTGTCATGACCCTATTCTTGGGTACTGGCTCTAAATATTATATTATAATAGTAGTACACCCGAGCACTACGCATCGGATAAGATTCTTTGAAACCGGCTGTGTCAGTGCGGTCTGTTCTTTTCAGCGTTGTCGTGAAAAATAATAATCTGTTTGCTTTCAGATTTCTGCGCACGGAAACCGAAATCAACTCGTACGCCTATACGGTTAGATATTATATAATGTGATAATAATCACAGAGATATTTTTTTCATATGACACGACAGGTCTTCCGTCTGCAGGTATAAGATTTATTACCTCAGAAACAGCATTAACGCGCATGTCTCGTGTCTGATGAAAGCTGCACCTCTACACAGGGTGAATCTTTTACAACCAGGCAATATCTTAAAAAATGACAAAATATTTTTACATTTTCATTACAAAAACCCATATTGCAGATAATTACAGAAAAATGAGAAATAGTATGTTTTTAACAAAACGTAGCTTAAATATTATTTCTCGAAGATACAATATAGTTCAACTAAAAAGTTCACTAGAAAATAATCGCCCTATATTATATCCACTACCGAGTTAGCAAATGCGCCGAAGAATGCAGTCACAAAACGACGACGAAAAAGTAATCTGTTTTTTTCCACCGTCGTACACACACGCATTAAATTATCTTCCAGTGATGTATTTCCAGCTTCTCATTATTTATTTATATTTTATTCGTTGCCTACTATAATAATCTAATGTCACTCAATAGTCATCCTATCGATGTGGATTATCAAATAAATCGTTTAAAATTGTTTTTTATTTAAATTGTTTAGACTTCAGAATACGCTATCCGATGTATAAAACCTGTGTGGTATATAAAGTAACACCATTGATTATAAATACCAAAAAAATACATAAATGAATACTTACTATAAAAAACCAACATGAATCAACCTATCTTAAAAGATTTAACAGTTAACACAACATAGGTTGTGCCGGTTGTGGGTGCATAAGCGTGCATACCGCATAAGTATCTATAATATGCATAGTAATATATGCAATAATATTGCATACATTTGTAATCCACTGTAGTGGTAAAATAAATATTCGTACATTTTCATTGGTGACAAAATATTAAGTACATTTCTAGTTATCACTGTTACCCGTAAAAGGTTTTGGAAAAAAACTGTCACTCAAACACAAAATGTTTATTGATTAACATATTTTATCAATTTTAAATAATACCTTTGGGCTACATTTATATATATGTATCTACATACATTATGTATGTATATTTATAATCAGTATCACTAATCAGAGTATAACACTGCTTGTAAAATAAATTTATAAATTTATATCGAATTAGTATAATGTTGAAATTTACTTACCTTATATTATATTTAATGTATTAATTTTATTAATTCAAGTATATTAATTATTAGCAAATTTCAAATGTTTTCAGAAAAAAAAATTATATCATATTTACGATTAACCCAGTTTTCAAAGTTACCGGCTGACATACAAATACAAGTACAATATATTTGTACACATTAATTGTTTGATGATCATTAAATTTAAAACGCATAGGAATCTTATAATTTAATCGTAGTACCTATATACAAAGGTTTACTGTACACACAAGGGCATCGTTTGAGTACCTTTGAACCCCCCCAAAAAAGTGAAATTAATTATTAAATATAAGAGTATAAGATATAGATGGCCTATATAATTAAAGTGAATATATTAATCTATTATACATATTTAACATTTTAGATCTGACATTATATCCGTTTTTGAAATAAGACTCCTAAAAATTATTTGTATAAATTACAATTGTTTAAAAATCTTAAATGTCTATGTTACTAAATAATTTTGATTTTTTAAAGTAATAAAAGGATATCAATTGACAAACTGCATTCATATTTCCCCGGAACTTGGAAGTATTGTTCCCATAATAATATTAGTTGGGTACTTTTGTGTATTAGAATTAATGTAATTTAATGTACAATATTATCTTAAATAACATATATTTTATAAATTATAAATAAATTAAGGTACAATGTAAGAATTACATTTATGGGTATAAACTAGGTACATTATTACTAATTTGAGTTTTACATGTAAATTACAATGGCAGTTTTGGATAATACCTTTAATCAAGCCCTGATTAAGACATTTTGAAGCCCAGAGGCCAGTTTACAGTAAGGCCCCTGTACGAAAAAAAAAATAATGTATATTATATTATTTAATATTAGGTACCGGTTATAATAAATATATATAGGTATTAGTTAAGTAGCAATAAATAATGAATAATGTACCTATCACTTTATTTATAAATTATAACTTACAAGCTTTTTCCCTCGCTAAATAATCATCGATTTTTTTAGGTAATTTATGCCCTATAATGATAAAAGTAATGGGCAAATCTGAGGCCCCTAAATAACCTAACCTAACCTAACCTAACCTGCAGTAAAATGTAAAATGTTTATAGTTTTATATATCATAACGTATTATATTTTATTCATCTCCTATTTGTATCCATTGCTACTGTCTTTATAGTCATATTGTTATATCGTTGTGATTAAATATTAAACTGTTTTAATAATTAATTTTTTTTCGTATAAACGTTTTAGATTCCGCAAAGCGGAACGAAAACGCTATTTGTTTTATGAAACCAGCGTGGTGTTAAGTTACCTCGGGTGGAAAATTATTTAAGGTGGATTTTTTTTAATATGATATTTTTCTATGTTGTATAAATTTATGAGAAAACAGGATTCTTAGAAGTATTTAAAATTCATTAATATCATTTTTTTTTTAAATATAGGAGTACGTATTACTTACCTCTTCTAGTGTACTATTTAGTGGCTATAAATAAACATATTTTTAACAGTGAGATTATTATATTATTAATTAATTTTTTTACAATGGGTAAGATAAAGCAATCAACGATATCATAAAACCCTGGGTGGATAATTATTTTAACATAATTTTATCGTTATACATATTATAATACACATGTTGTGAGTACGAGTACAGTGCCGAAATCACAATAATATCGAGAGATCACAGTGCTAAAATATAGTTTAGACACATGCAGACGAGTAGACAAATTATTGGCTCGAAGTTGGTCATAGCTTTTTGAAAATATGCCTTCCAAATATAAGACGGTAACCACATTATGTTTACAATAGATGTCATATTTTTTATAGGTATCAGGCATCTACATCATATTATTATAAGTTATACCTAATAAGGTTGGTCGACAACGAGTTTGCATAATATTATTTCTGACCACTGACAGCCTGTGAGATTTATAGCTGTGGATTCCGGAAATCGTGAAATCGACTGCTTGAGCTTTGAGCTTGATTACTGATGATTGTACAACAGAATGCGTTTCAGAGGCAATTCGTGAGCGCCGGCTTGAGTGGCCGTACGAACGGAAAAAAAATAAATACGTGCACGCAAAATACGGAAACGACTTCATCCGGTATTCCGGTTCCGTGTGTGGAGCCGTGGAGGAACAGCAAGGTTTGGTGATGACACAGCCGCAGATTTTTCGTCATTTGAAATAATTGTCGTCTGTCCATACTCAGTGAGGGACACATTGGGCGGACGAAGACTCGACATAGGGTTCGATCGAGTATCGAATGGAAGCGGTGCTCGGTCGGGGATAAAAAGACTGGCAGCGACGATCGACTTTTTATTAGACTACTTGACGGAGATTATCGCGATTACAGACTCCTGGACATACATAGTGTATATTTTATTATGTTATGTTACAAGCAAAGTATAAAAATGGTTTAATCCAATTTAATATTTTAAGTCCATAATGCTCAAGTCATAATTATTGTGGTTCGTTTAAAAAATAATATAGTATATTTTTTAATTGTTTCGTCTGCTAGCTACTCTGTTCGATGTTGTAATATATTTTTATCTACTTTGCAAAATTTTATAATTATCACTTTACACAATGTCCGGACAATTAAGACATTTTCCCACCTTGATCGCACTCACTAAAAATTGGACACTGTTTTAGTTATTTTTGTTCCTCCGATTTCCTACTTCTTCCGTAACATATATAACGTGGATTGCCGACATGGTTTAGTTGGTTTACGTTCCTCGTAACCGCGGGTAACCGCGATATCATCCGTTGGTATTATAGATCTTTATAAGAAAAATGGCAGTGACCGTCGACTGTATAGTGTTGTTCTCTACGGCCAGTCCTCGACGATATTTTCTCTAAGACTGACCGATGGAAAATATTATAATATTGTATACGGTATACTCGTGAGTGGGTAACCACAACAATTTCCGTGTCATTGCGGTTAGTCAGCGTGCAGAGGAAAACACGATTGTCGCCGACTTCTTTCCCCCCATCAGCCGAGAGATTTTCGTATGCGGTCGTTGGCGAAGGCGTAAATAGTCGTCTCGGCAAAACGAATCTATAGAATTCTATTCACGAACCTCATCACTTCCGGTCCGTGTCACACGTTTATCAAACATTATAAGAGCCGATAAGGGTGGTGAGTCAAGGTTTACTAAGCCAGTTTACTGTTGCGCACATCCGTCACCCAATTCTTGCAATGCATTATTTACAGGTTTTTCGTACGATGACGTATTTACAATATTTACTGTAGTATCGCATAATGTTAAGTGGTAGTGTAAGTACCTATAAACTACCTATATCGGTTTATCCAAATAATGAGCTCGATAATTATTGTATAAGCCTAAATACGTCTAAATGTATAATGATCATTAATCGTAATATTTAATAAAATATGCAATTTTACAGGAATAAGTATCGATAACTATTTAGTTTTGCAATTTTGTATGACATATAGTGTTTTTTAAATGTTAGGTATTCTTATGTTCTATATAAAATTATTATTATTATCATATATTTTTTTTTTAATGTGTACGATAAAATGTCGAGGCCTCGGTATATTATAACTCTGAGGCGTATCACGGCGGTCTGTTCCCTGCGCGTGTAATATAATATTATAGGATAGGTATGTTTTACAACATCACATGAATATTATACTTGGATATTATATGTCAAATGTTCAAAATGTCTCAAAACAATCATTTCACAAATCGGTATCGCCGCTATTATAAAACGTGACGTTTAATTAGGTCATCATTATCGAATTCGATTATATTATATGCATGTGGCCGTAATAATACGCACTCACCCGTGGCGGTCGGGCCAATCAAAACAAAATAATAGTATATTGACTGTTCAATGCGCTCGTCGAGTATAGGTATCCATATACAGAGTTATATCATATTAATATGTGAGTTAACGTATATTAACACTTGACTTGACGTATTAACATGTGAGTTAATGTAGATGACGTGCACCTGTGTACCTCACCTGCAGTATAATATGATATACTTACCGCTTGCAGCAACACTGGTAGGTAGGTTATATGCAGTTTTATATTATTTTAACATGTTTTTCGTTTATATCGTATGTCCTATCTACACCGCGGTGATATATTATATTACTCGGGTATTATAGAAATCTGTTAGCACGTGCGTATACATGTATATACGAAATAACGACCGTTTTACAAACGAGTTGTTGTGGAAGCTGTGTGCGTAGGCAAATGAAAAAAAAAAATAATCACATTTCCTATACGCCTATATAATATTATCTATAGTACGTATTTTAATATAATATTTTGTTATGATATTGTATACAGAGTGATCTGTTTAACCGTACGATTATACTGTAATGTTCTCATTGGATAGAGGAGAAACGTTATTGGATTTTAATTTTATATGTATTTATAATTGTTCCTGCACGTCATATCGTACCCGCGTGCAGCAGTGGTTTTCAATAGGATCTTTACATTTTTTTTTGAAAACTTTAAACCGCTATTATCTTTATTATCGTTTTGATCATATAAATATACGAAAAAGAAAACGCTGTCGCCGTCGCGAAAAAGGTCGACTTGGAAAATTATCCGTTGCTATAATATTATCATAACATAAACCGACCGCTCTGTATAATATAAGATACCTATTATATTATTGGTATGTATCGTTTTTTGACTTACGTTCGCACAAGGCACGTCAGCGACCAGCTGCTTGGCCACGCCGCGTCCCAGGGCGTCGCGTTTCCTCTGAGCGCTGAACAGCCTCAGCTCTTTGCGTTCTTCGTCCGACAGCCCCCGACAGTACCGCACCTCGTTGTCGTGTGGAGGCAACTGTTGCAGGAGCTGCCTTACCCGGTACCGCTCGCCCGCCGAGTTCAGGTACGGCACTTTGTCTTCGGGCACGCCCGAGAAGAATAAGTGCACCTGGAACAAAAATAAAATAGACCATTAGCATATTATATAGGTAAATAGGTAATAATATATTGCGAATCAAGATGCAGGCCCACCACCCCTGAATACGCCACTGCCTGTTAGATACTGTAAACACCGATGAGTATAAATATGAATTTCACAAAATATTTTCGTGCCGACAATTTTTTTGGATCACGGTTCAGAGTGGATTTTCAGCTATTAAGTACTCTTATTTCATTTGTAACTAAATTCTATTTTATGAATAGTTAAACATGATCATTACAATATATTATGTAATGTGTGTGATTAAAATTATTCGATATCAAGTATAAGTGTGACGATTTTGAATTCAAAATCGTCGGCAATTGCATTGTTTGGGGGTGAAAAAAAAATAAAACCATTTTTTGGATCGTAATCGTCTGGAATCGTGTTACGAAAAAGGTAAAACGTACGCAGTTTATTATGTTGCTCCCACGGTACATCTGAATAAAATGTATATCTAAATACACCGATTTTCAATTTTACGACAAGTAATACATTTTTGTTATTGTTTATTATGTTTTTAGTCAACAATAAAATATATGACTGAAATAAAAAAACAAGATAGCATTTTTTATTTAAGTTACGGGTATACCTACCTCATATATAAGAACATAACTATCGGTATTATATTATGCATATGTGCGGTGCCTCGCGTTTATTTATTTAGTTTCCCTATTTACCTTTGGGTTGTTGACAAATGTATATTTTAAAATTTCCAAAGTAAGAATAAAACAAAAAAAAACGCGTGTGTCTCAAGCGACCCTCGTAAGATGTGAAAACATATATTATATGAGCTTAGAATTTGAAGGGAAAATTTGGAAATAAATCACAAGTCTGAAAATATCACCTCCATAGAAAATTCGCTCGGTATGAATTCCAATTTCGACCTACCCCCAATGTTGACGCCCAGACTGACGTCCGAATCACTCTGTTAGTGGCAAAAGAATTTTCGGAACTTTTATACTTTACCGGACACCCTTTTTTTTGCGATTTTTTTTGGGGGACTTTGTCATATTTTTGACGAAAAAAATTATGGTGAAATCAGATTTTGGGGCTCGGACTTAGTTTCAAAGTTATCGGCGAATGAAGTTGGCTATTCTAAGTTCACTGTGCCTATCATGAAGATTGATGTTTTTGTTTTTGAAACTTGTGCTTTTATGGAGATTACGGTGCGAGGTTATCCACTTTATCAGGTAATTAAAAACGAAAATATCCCTCGATCTGCTATCCAAATCCACCTAAGTTAAATTAAAAATGTATATTTGTTGCGAAAATGTTATATTTAATGACGGCCGCGGCGGTGACGACGACGACGACGAGTGAAGTCCAAAAATGTTTATTCTTATATAATGTATAAGAATTGTAGTTGATAGTGAATAAAAATTAAAATAGTTGAAAAAATTTGTTGTGCATAGGAAGTGCACAATCTGTTTTCATATAATCTGTGGCTTTACTGCGCATGCGCTGGGACTTGTGATTATTCGCGTGTATGGGCAGTGATGCCTTGCTAGCGGCACTCGTCGCTACGCTCCTCGGCGCCGTCGCTCCGCTCCGCAAATCGAAAATATCCCTCGACTTGCTGTGCAACACCACCTTAAATAGGTCACAGGGTAAGTTATGTCGTAGTATGGGCAGTGATGCTTTTCTAGCATCAATCTTCATGATAGGCACAGTGAACTTAAAATAGCGAACTTCATTCGCCGATAACTTCGAAACTAAGTCCGAGCCCCAAATTCTGACTTCACCATCGTTTTCAGCGTACTTACCTACATATATTTCAATTACAAAAATTGCAAAAAAAAAGGTGTCCGGTAAAGTAAAAATATACCGAATTTTCGGTGGTTTTCGAAAAATATGGAAAAAAATTACAAGTCTGAAAATATTACCTCCATAGAAAATTCGCTCGGCAGGAATTCCGATCTTGACCTTCCCCCAAGGTTGACGCCCAGTCTGACATCATAATTAGTCTGTTAGTGGCAAAAGAATTTTCGGTGTTTTTCGAAAAATTTTGAAAAAAAAAAATAACAAGTCCGAAAATATTAACTCCATAGAAAATTTGCTCGGTACCTACGAAAAAGGTAACGCACGAAAATTTACACTGTCATGCAAAACGATTTTCACATCAATAAATATAGGTAGGTACTTTTGATTAAAAAGTTTAAGCAAATTCAACCACGGTAGGTATTGGTTGTTGGAACTGAACTACTGAACAGGCAAAACGCTGGATCATGGCGTTTGAAATGTTTACTTTATTGCTTAGCAAACAAACATTTCGAATTTCTCTGTTATCAAAGTTTCAACGTTTACCGACGTTATAGAATTTCCTAGCGTTAAGAGGACGTCTCACCCGGATGTGTTGTCTCCGTCTTACACACGTACGACATAGCAAATTTTCGTTTGCTAGTTTCAATAGGGTATTGTCAGTTTTGATATTAGAGTGAATCAACCTATTATCAAACTTTTAGGTAACAACATTATTTGTGTTCTCTCGTTGGTTTTTTACGATATTTTAATTTTTAAGTGAGTTATGAACATTTTAGAATATGAATACTTTACATACCCATAACTCACTTAAAAATTAAAATATCGTAAAAAACCAACGAGAGAACACAGATACTGTTCTTACCTAAAAGTTTGATAATAGGTCAATTCACTCTAATATAAAAACTGACAATATCCTATTGAAACTAGCCAACGAAAATTTGCTATGTCGTATGTGTGTACGACGGAGACAACACATGCGGATGAGACGTCCTCTTAACCGATAATTTTGATAACGGTTTCAAGCCCTGGACCATGTTTATTGTTTATAGTGTTTATCAACGAAAAACGCCCTCGAGAACTACCAACGCGCGACAACGGACGATGTACGAGTACGACGCGTTCGTAGTTGCGCGCCTGCGCATGTGATCAAATAGTAATATTGTATGTATACAATACATTTTTAGTTAACTGTTCACGTTGGTTGTCAACGATGAACTAATTTGACGCTCTCGCCCGCACTATGTTCGATGTCCGTGATCGTAATGAAGCCACGCCCCCTGAGCACAGGCGGCCTATCGTTGCGTCGCGTCGCACCGAGTCTCCGCCAATCAGCACGTCGGAAGCGCTAGCGTTACGCGAAAAGGGTAACGCTCGAATAACGCTCGAAAAAATTCACTGCCCAAACGGAAAAGTCTGAACGCCACATAAGATGTTTTCACATCAAAAAAATACGCCTTGTTCCAAAATGTATGACGTTACATTCTTAACCAATCACAATGGGCTGTAAAATATTATATTTGGTCTGCGTTTTGCCATTATAATACCGTACGTTTTTGTAAGGGACGTAGCTTTTGCGGCACGTTTAATTAAATTTCGAGCACTTTTTGGTATTCGGAACTCGAATTAATTAAATATCCTAAACATAATTGAAAACAAATATATGTATAGGTACATATAAATTTATAAATATTATAAATACATTTACGCATAACTAAGTGAATTAAATGTACGCAATGAAATCATAAAAAATGTGTTGTATTATTCGGGACCCCGAAATAACTAACGTTTCGGCAATGCGTAATAATAATTTATGTGTAAACATTTCGTTCACATTGCGAAAATGCGAACCGCGTACGACTCGGTCTAACCCACATAATATGATATTATTATTATATTACTATAGATGTAGAGGTATGCAATAAAATTCCGTCATTACAATAATTGTTCAACTGCATTAAATTTTAGTGGGTTTAAATCGAATAATCGATCTCGAAGGACAAGTGCCTTATATATTATAATATTATATAATATACTACCCAGCGCTACAGTCGAGTATAGTAGATGTTATAAATTATCGTCAAAAAATTACAGCCTCCGGAGATGTCCAATTAACTGTAAAAATTCTCGCCAACATTATAATATACACATATAAACACTTTTAACCCGATTAATTCACATTAATAAATTTATGATTAACTCAAGAGTGTATGCAAAGGTTTTTATCGGGATTTCATTACTAGCCTCCAGAGCTATCGCTGTATACGGTTTCCGATCCGATCAACAGGTGGGCGTGATTTGTTTAGGACGTTTTATTAATTTGAACGCACTGCGCGCGAGCGTTGTTATTAAACAGTGATCGTTTTGAATACGATTATCATTAATCATCGCTCGCGACAATACAGTTTTGGTTTTATGCACACTGATTTATATACATTATACACACACACAGATCCGTGTAATACCTGAATATAATGCGAGTAAATTATAATAATATTTATATAATATGATTTGGAAAGAAAAACAAAATTATAATAATAACGACGACGACAATATTATTATTCCGTTCACGTTAACGAATCACCTCGGAGGCGATACGGACCCGAAACGGTCGAGATAAAAATGAAAGACAAAAATCCTAATAACATACCACTATTATGATATAAGATTATGTGTAATATTGTATGTATTCGCGGTCGAAGTTTTCTAATTTGCACCTGCTCACATAGGGATCTCAGAATGTCTAGCATACGTAATTTTATCTTTCGCCCCGGGAAATCTTATCAGTTCCGGGGAACATGCATAACTTTATGTATATCCCACTGTAGTAGGTAAACTATATTATACCCTTTAAGCGCCACTCGACGTTTTCAATTATAATTATAATATATTCATTTGGTACTATATTATAATATTATTATTGTATTTGGCTGGTTTATACCTCCATTTACATTAATATTTAATATTGAAATAAATTAAGCAACCGCAGTATATAGTACCTATATAGGTACATGTGGTCCGATCTAAAAGAAATATTTTTCAAAACGTTTAATTCTCGAGACATCATTATGTTATTAATTATACAGTACACGCAGTATTAGCCATACCTATATGTCGATTAAATAGGTGTTATACAATACTGGTTGAATAATTTGGTCATCGATTATACGCAATAGGACGTACGACTTAAGAGAAAAAAAGCGACTGCGCTGTTTTTGCATAGATAGAATAAGGGGCATAAATTATTCTGTTCGGGGGGGGGGGGGGTCAGGGAGGCGCTTCTTGCTACCTTCCTGAATTTTCTTACCTGAGTGATAGTGGGGGCGAGCAAATGTATCGGTTTGTCGGGTGGGACTACTGTTGACCGTGGTATTACAACTAAATTATGATGTGGGTACCTAATTACTATACAAAAATAATTTATTATTGTTATCGAGCCGTACACACGTCGTTTAACGTCACGCGTCGACGCGATTCGAACAAATCTGTTTCGACTGATACGGAATAAGGATGACCACGTCGTACCTACCCACATTATGCGCTTGTATCTGCGCGACGGCGGAGTGCGTTTGTACAATGATAATAATAATATAATACCTATATATAGGTGTATAATAATATTATTATAATTTATAATGTATTATATAATAATAATGTGTCGCCCGTGGTATAGACGACGCGTTTGTTAATAACAATGGGACGTCGTAATTACTCGGACGGTATAATTTATGGACGTTTGTCCAGGCGTCGGCATACCTTTAGTAGTTGTATGCGTATCGGCAGGCGCGTGCTATATATTAACGCCGCGCGTGGAGTCCTGCCGATCGGACGTGCGACAAATGATATTCGCGCACAATAATAATATAATATATTACTGTGTAAATAATATATATGCAGGACCTCGACGTCAATGAGGCGTATATTATAAACATGTACAGGGTGATTCGGCAAGCCAAGCTCACTGCCCCCGTGTTTTCCTTTCATCTGTTGAAATTCTGATTTTTGACATTTTAAAATTATAATAATATATTAGGTGTTCGTCTTATAATGACCATATTGTTTTTGAATCCGTGAGATTTGTAGTACTACCCAAGGAGGGTCCTGTGGCGATACGGACGTCTTAGGAAATGGTTTTACATAAATATAAAGTGTATGTGTGGTTTTATATCTAGTATTTATTGTAGGTACTTACTAACCTTTTTACACAATATAAGTGTTTATAGATTGATATTAATTACTAAAATGTTCAAATCGCCATAACCGTAATGTGTTCCAGGCCCATTATTACGGCCCTACTATCCTTAGTTCACAAATTTAAATAACTCAAAAACTACTCGTTTGAATTTGGACTTTGGAACGTGCACCACTTTTTCAGAACATTAATCCGCTAAACCGTTTACAGCAGAAAAGGAGATGATTCTCGTTTAAAAAACAGAAATTTGTAACTCCTCAGAACACTCTCCTTCAGTAGTATAAAAAATCTCAATAATTTGATAATATGGTCTTCAAGTACCTATATATTTAAAAACCAAAAAAAAAATCAGATATTGAATAACTACATTACCAATAGAATAAAAACGTGGAGAGCATGCTTGGCGAAACACACTGTATATGTGTACAGACGGCGATAAAGGACGAAATGACCGCGAAAACCGCGACGTGCAGGATCGAGATAGCGTGCACACCTAATATATGTATTGGAGCTGATTGATGGTGGGAGGGGTGGTTTCGGGAGCAGGGAGTTGATAAATCGCCCTGGGAATTGACACAAGTCCGTCGAAAACACGTATAATGTAGTGTATAGTGTGTAGGTAAATAAATTCACTTCACCGTGTTAAGCTTATATATATATTATTAGGTATGTATAGTATATAATATATATATTATATTATATATAATGGGTAGGTAGATATATAAACGATTTAACAATGATATATTTATATATATATTATAATATACCATGATTACCGCTCTACACATAACATTATTATTGGTCATCTAAAAGCGATGTGGACGAAAGTCTTCTCTGAAATGTTCCGAAAATGGCGAAAACGATAAGAGACGATGTTCGTCGTATTTTGGTCATTCGATTTTTGTTCGCTCTATTAGTCTCGAAATCTTCGAGTGTCTTTTCGAGTGATGATATAATACAGTATACATTTGTTGAAAGTTACACGGTCGGATATATTGTCAGGGTTATTTTTTATCGCCGACGTTGCAGCTGCTGGCAGTTCACAAGCATTGTATATGTTTTTATGATCGCCTATAATATTATGGTATATAGGTAAGTGAGTATATAGGTACCTACTGCAGAAGTAACTTTCTTGTAGCTACATGTATCCGGACGTACGTCGGTCGGGCCAGCTCGAGTAACGTCGTTATACGGGAAAAACGGAGAATAAACCTTTTTCCTATGTGTAGGTATTATAATATACATAATATTATTCCGAGGTGTACATATTATATATACAATAATTTTAATACGTTATAATCAAACGGCCCCGGGGGGAGAGCGATACATCTCACGCATGGGCGTATACACGCGTGTAAGTAGGAATAATATAATATCATAGTACACTGCTCTGCACCAGAGTAGTTTGAGGTATACATAGAGCGTATATGTGCACTGCAGGTCCCGACGCATTTTCCTGTATACACACATAATAATATATATAATATAATATTATTATATATTATTCCTACACACACTCGCACACACACATATGTTATTATATATATATTCGAACGGCAATTACTGCGTATGATTAATGTTAATGTATAATATAGAGAAGTCGTGGTGGCCGGTTGGGTGTTTGGGGAGGGTGGGGGTTAGCCCGCTGGGTAGCGTGCTCGGTCCAGGAATCGTCAATGCTACGGCAGCGGCATAGCATCACCGGATAAGTCGTAGCAGACTTGTTGCAGTCTATATATAGTACATAATGTATAGTAATATTATTATTTATCGCATATACATGGCGATGGCGTGTACGCGTTGTTATTATTATTATTATTATTAATATTATCGTCATCATCATCATCCGGATATGTCGAATGCGAGTCAGCGACGAGTCTCGTTTACAGGTAAGTTTTCTCGACGTGAAGCGAAAGACAAAAAGCACGCACTTACACATCGTCTTAAACACGCACGCACGCACGCGTCGACACGTCCTAGAATGTATAATATATATCATTATATAATATCATAGCATCGGTGTCTCACTCAGCAGACGACGACTAGGGACTACTAAAGTGAGCAATATAATATAATATACATTTAGGTCGGGATTCGGGACTCGGGATATATTAATTTATATAATATTATTTAGTACGATATAATACCATCATGTGATGTACCTACCTATACCTGTACAACAACAACAATATTAGGTAAGATGCATGATAGGGAAAATCGTGATACCTGTAGGAAATATACAGTATGACCTACATATTTAACCGGCTACATAGACTAATAATTTTCCAAGTAACTTATAGAAGGTAGTGTTGTTCAACGAAATGTCTTTAAATCTAGACCCTCGGTAGCGTGTCAAGCCAAGTTCTAGGTAACAGAACTGGCGAGCAGCACCTTGTGTAATATTACACGAACCATTTGGAACCAATTTTGACCCCCTCATAACTTAAAATATATTTCACATAAACAATGTCAAATTTGGCTCATATATTCAGACTTAGGAGATACATATGTGCTCCAAATTTCATAAACACACCTCAAACCGTTATTTAGATATTAAAGTCCCAAAATCGTCATCTTTATCACTGACTGACTGACCTATAGATCAAAATTCTAACCCAGTTCCAGATGACCTAGGAAGTTCAAATTTGGCATACAGATAGGTAGTTAAGTTAATACAAAGAAAAAAAACAGAAACTTGAAAATTTTTTAATCAATTGATTTTATTTTAATTTTACAATTATTTGATCTATTATATTTAATTTTTCAATTAATTAATTAAGCGCCTCTAATTTAATGTAATGTTGACTTAAATAGCTCCTCTAACCTTTCCCGTATCGCCGCTCCAAAAATACGTCCAGTCGAATATGTGTCGATATTGGCGACCCGCGCGCAGCAACATACTTTTTTTTTATGTAAGTAATTAATATTAATTTTTAAAAAAATTATAATTAAAATAATTAAATAATTAATCTTACGATTATGAATTACCCACCCACCAGTAGAAATTATAGTAAATAAAATTATGATAATTAAAAATATACTCAAAAAGAGATAAAATAATTTTATATTCATTTTATATTTTATACTCTGTTACAACAGAAAATATTTTATAATAAATATTATTAATGTTAGTAACTGAATTATAGTATATATTAATAAACTTTATTTATAGAATACGTCATGGCTAGGTTAGGTTAGGTTATAATAATTTATACATACAAAAAGTAATGATATCCCCCAAAAAAATATTTATGTAAAATGAGAGCCAAGTTCAATACTATAATATATGCCTTGGTTGTTGACTTCAACGACAAAAGAAGTGAGATCTAAATGGGTACCAAGTTAGGATAAGTACATTGAAGCCTATAAGGTCTGACTTGGCTACAAATTATATTATAGCATTCGCAAGTTCTAAAGCTTTAAGTTCTTCTTTTATTCTTCAGAAAATCATCTCCACTCTTCCATTACTGTTTTATTAGTAGGTACTTAATAATAATTCGTATATGAAAACTAGCAAAGTCAGACCTTAGGCTTCATTGTATTATCCTAACTTGGCACCCATTTAGATCTCACTTTTTTTGTCGTTGAAGTCAACAACCACCAAGGCATATATTATAGTATTGAACTTGGCTCTCATTTTACATATATGTTTTTGGTGGGATAATATTATACGACAGGGTGATTCTTTAATTATTACGAGACTTAACCCATACAGTATTACACCACAGTAGTATTATTATATTATACTATAGCATGGTGCAAGTATGTAAAATGAATATAATACTGTAACCGAGTAAGAAGTAGCACCCACGCTTGATAAGGTATACCAAACGCATTTGCGTAGTTTCACGTGTGACGTGTGAGTGCGATCATCATACTTATATATCATTATTTTCCACCTCCTGTAAATCCTGTAGCACTCGACCGAAATTATATCATGAAAGTGTATTAAGTTAGGTATAATATTTTAGATTCATTTAAAGTTTAATAAAAAAAATGTTAGGGTAATAATATGAAATATTATTATTCGACATTATACGACCGGATATGGATGCGACGACAACGATGATGGATTCGGAAAACACGGAACGAATATTCATGGTTTTTAATTATAATATAAACTCGTATTCAAACTACAATGTTCGGACATTAATGCATGGTTTTATACTTTTATTTAATGAATATTATATTATATTTTAGCCTGAGTTATTTCGTCGAAATATCAAAATGTTAGTTTTAAACATTGTTGCACACTATATAATATTATGATCAAGCGCTAACATATTTTTACAACTAATAACTGTTTTATAAAAAAATTAAAACTAATTTATATGTTTAAAGAATATAACAAAATAAACGATCGTAAATTAATTTTTACGTGGCTGTTTTAGTTTTTCCTCCCACACTAAAATTATTTGCATAACATTCGATTGGAAATTCAAAAATTTTTTTGTGTTAAAGCTCGACGTGGAATTGACATGTCCGGAAATTATTAATGACTATAGTGTATACGAGCGAGATAATTTTTTGGATTCCGTCAAAGCAAGTATAATAATAATAATATAATACCCGAATGCCGTGACTCAGATTTAACCACGTCACCTTAAATTTAATATTATTATGTCAACTCCCTCTTATACGTCGACGAAGTCAAGCTTTTTCGATACTTTATTAATATTATTATGATAATTAATTTTTCAATTTGCACTTACAAACTACGATGGTATACTATACTTAATACTAATACTATAGTACAGGTATGTACTCTATGTTTGTACATCGATTACCTATACGTCATTATAGGCGAGCGAGTACGCCCGCGTCGACCTGCAATCTTTTATAATATATTTGACGCGATTTGCCCCCGACGAAGACACGAATATGTTTGTATCCTGTGGAATATTTCTAGGTTATACGTTGTGTGTATCTCGCCCTCGATATGTATACAGAAATAATATGACATTTGCACATAATGAAAATGACGCGCTATCGTACCTATATATATATATATATATATAAATAGAGAGCTAAGAAGGGACGGACGCTCCACGGACGAAACCGCGAATTGTAAAGAACGTTTCTCGAGCAGAGATTTTATTTTTTTTCATTACGGACGCAGTCAAAAGACGAATATATATTGTATATGTATACTCGAAGAGACCGGGCAAAGGCTTAAGGATAACCGCAGACGAGAACCTGCAGCTACGACGCGAGTACCCTTCACCCAGTCCACCCACATACTCCGTTCAACCAGCCCTCCCCACCCCCGTGGCGTAATAATGGGTCGTATGTATACGGACAAATACTGTGTGCCTTCGTATACATTTTAGGCGTATATATATATATATTATGCGTCTTATTTACGTATATATCTAGACATATTATAGTCATATATACAAACGACTGCACACAACAACCGCCGCAGAGAAAGAAAAATGTTTATTTTTTTTCATTTCTTTCCTTTCCGTTTGGTATCAAATAGTTGTACAAAGATACGGAAAAAAGAACCATACGAAAGACCAACAAAAACATTTACATATGCGACGGTGAGCGTTTATATACAATAAAGGACACGCACAGAGACATGGAGTATAATTTTGTGGAATCGTCGTTGGATATCGTCACGGTTTTGACCGTAAACTCAGTTTTATACTCATGCCGTGAATACAAAACTTGAAAAGATGTGGCGAGCGTTGTACGCAGCTCGAGAGGGGGTTATTAACAGTTAAAAGAAGGGTGCGTATTGTGCAACGATTCAATTTAGTGTTCTCTTGGTTGTTTTTTTTTTTTTAACATTACTCTGGTATACTGTTTTTACGGGTATTCCTCTGATAAATGATGGGTAAAAAAAATATAAGTTTATTATAATATATAGTAGGTATAACGTATTTGTATTATACCTCTGCAGTATACATGTCATTATGCGTGTGCACAATTAAAATAAGACGAGAAAACGCTCTCGTTGATTGTATACATCAATTTGTCTCGTTGTCTGTACACACAATTAAGCAACTACAAAGCACTATATTATTATTATACTCGCGTCTATGATTCAAATAATACATTATATTATAATCACTTTCTGGAGAGTGTTAATTTGAATATAAATAGTTTTATTTTGATTCAGGCGGCACGGTAGAAATAAGAGCATGCACCCTCCCTCCCATATTTTACGCAGACCTGAGTATTTTTTTATGTTCTTTATATTATTTCGACAAGGACGGCGAAATCAGCCATTTGATCATCGGAGCTGTCTACATAGCATAATATATAACACAATGCGTTGAGAATACTTTTGCTGGGTAGCTTAAGCGAACTATTCCTTATAGTAGGTGTCTTTCGACAGAACTCATTAGCATACCTTGACTTTTTACAATGCAGTCATAAAGCGAATAACCAACAGCAGCAATAGCTCCTATAGGTACCCTATGAAAATATTTCTCTAGAGCGTTCGAAATTATTTACATTTTAAAACGAAACTTTTCAATATATTATATTATATACTATATACATATAAAGGCACCTTTCCAACGTTTCAATGAAATTTGCATGTCTGCATATTTTAGTCGTTTAACAATATTTAAAATGTAAACGTTTTTCATTGTTGCTGCAGTGAGGTTTCGTAAGAATAATATTTTGACGCACTATTGTTGTATAGATACCGCAGAGGCTTATATAATAATAGTTTATAATGCGTGTGTGATTAAGATTTAAGACATATATATACGCAACTTTTCCAATATTAAAGGGAATCATAGGATGATGATAATGCGCATACCTATATTGTTTATAAGGCCATAATATTATTATACTATTATATATAAAATACTAACTGTAGTACCGCCGTGAAAGAGTACGTAACTGTGCATAGAAGTGGTGAGTCTCAATTAAAAAAAAACTGAAAAGATCGGTCGATCGGAGAACAACTACGAGCGCGTATTTAAAAACCTATCGAGCGGTTAAGCTGCAGCAGTCATTACTGTTCGAAATTGATTTATGAGATTCAAACGATATAATATACGAGTGAAAACATGTATAGGCAAACCGAAGTATTTTTCCCCATTCCATGGCTCGGGATTTCGAGGTTTGAGGAGCATTCGGCGGAATAATAATAATATATTATATTGTGTTCTACATTACGGTTTGCAGGTATAAGTATATAGGTACCGCGTGTATATATAGTCTCTCTGACGGAGGAATGCGTTGTGTGTGCTCACCGCCGCGCCGGTCGGGGCCAACCACTAATTGGTCGGTTAACAACGCGTTTCCCCTTCGGCTACACATAACACTGCGTCGATTTAGACCGGGTGGTCGGAGATATCAGGAAAAAAAAATAATAAAAACAAAGAAAGAAAAATTATATATATCAATCGTTTTGCGTTATAAATAACGGATCTCGTATACGTGCTGCAGTATATGTATTAGACGGTCGACGGGGTGGTTATTTTATTTTTTTTTATAAAAGCCATATAGCTTATTTAGTTGAATACTGTCACTGGTGGGTAGGGGGTGGAGAGGGTGTGGTTATTGCAGGCGTGTATGAAGGTTCAAACGTCAGGTGCTCTATTTTTAAGAATAATATAACGTCGTTGCCCTATTAATAATTAAAATTACAAGACACAGTGCGTGCACAACACGATTGAACTCGGGAGGACTGTCTGCGATAATAGTTATAGTCGGGGCATTGTCCCAACCAGGATTTGTTCAAGAGGGGGGGAGGGGATCCAAAAAAAAGTATTTAGTTACTGATTTCCTGTTTCTTTCATGCAGGAATATATACATAATAGGTACATAGTTTTATTGCTTGATAAACACAATTATTTACAATATTATATAAAATAATATCGATGGTTACACGGGAAAACCTCGTAAGTTCTTTTTAAAAAATTTGTAAACCATTTTGTTAACTGTTTGATATTGAGAAAATAGCGGGGACAATTATAATATTATGATAATATAAAGAGTGCACTCAATGCACAGTGCATCTAAAAAAAAAAAAAAACCAAAATTTCAAATTCGAGGTTTTGCCGTGTAGCCATCGATATATAAGCTATCATAGTTTGATGACAATGTCCTGAGGGAATCTTTCAAAAATAAAAATAAATACTATGATATTAACCCACTGAGTTAGAAGATGGTGGTGAACAAAACACAAAAGTACCATCCACAGCAAGCCATGAACCTAACCGTTTTAGTTTGAAATCATATCGAGATTTATGTCGGCCCGTCGGTCGGTTTTACCCTAGGTCCGATTGAATTCAAATTTAACACTATCCATTACAGTGACCCACTTGCCCACAATTTTTTTAATTATTTTACTAACTAAAACTGTAAGGTAATAATATAATAAATAAGCGGCAGCATCGGTGGAAAGAAAAATGTGTTAAAATAGGTAAATGCAACAAAATAAGTGACTATTTTGTAATCGTTGTCCGACATCAGATCACCGGACTGGGATTTATCTAACTATGACTTATCACATACAAGGTACCTCTGAATTCTTATCCGACCTAACCAGTATACAGTCAGTAGACAACAATAATACAAGAATAAGGTACCTAGTATACCTACATAAACTGTTTCGTCGCCCTAGCGTTCTATTGAATATTATACTTTACATACTGCATAAGTACTTTTGGGTAGTTCATTTTTATTATAGGACTAACAAGTAACAACATGTTTGTTAAATTTACAAACTGTTATGGTTTTTTGACAGTAGAACTATAGATTTTTTAATACCATACGAATACTTAATACGAATTAAAATTGAAATTCATTTTTGTTTTGCAGATTAGATAAAGGTCACAATATATCTGTAAAGTTTCCCTCCTCCCACTTTGACCAGGAAACTTAAAAACTGCAAAGATATTGTGCAATTAATTTGCTAAATTTTACTTGGAAGGATACTCAGAATCTGCATATACCTATCCTTGGTTTTCAGTGGTAGTTCTAAAATGACGATAATACATACTTACACTAAAAAAATATGATTTCTGCCTTCTGGTAAAACGCCAAGGGTACCTATGCGAATTCTGAACATTTCCGAGCAAAATATCTATATGTGAAATTTTTAAGTTTCTAAAGCAAAGTGCTAGTTGGGAGAAGTCAACTTCTCAATTTCTCAATTTCTCAAAAAAAGTGTAAAATATTAAATTAGGATTAAGTCAAAAAGGTGACACAAATGTAATATTATCAGTTATATATTATTTAACTTAACAAACAAATTAACTTTAAGATTCTGGGCAGGTAAGCCTTTTTAGTACACATCGAGTCACAGAGTAATACAAATCGTAATACCAGAATATTAGGTACCTACCTATACTATATCAATAATAATGATAATAATAATAATAGTCTTTAGAAAAATTAACGGGCTCGAAAAGGTAATGCTGTGAGCCGATGAACGATGATCTGGCTATATATAACAATTTATAGATACATGTCGTCGCCTGGGAGATTTTAGAATTGATCGGTCTCTGTGTTGGGAGACTTGTATTTAGCTCACTAGCAATAATTCTCAATTACAACTGACACATATACCTATCTACTTGCCAATAAAAAATGGCTGTCAACAATGAAAGCAACGAGGTACAGGCAGCATTAGTCGAATTTATACGCAGCATTGTAATCGGTGTAATGGAAGGCGTTTATCTTCATGAGAGCGACGACGAAAGCCTCATACAATTAGTAACAGATCCTCTATCTTCCATTTATATGGAAACGACTTCTAGTGGTGACGTGCAGTCCCCAGGGCCAGAGCCAGAAGAAACCCCTTCGATTCCGGACGACGACGAGAACGAACAACATTTTGATGAGTCAATTGTCTTCGACAGTGAATTGCTGAGTGGCGATGCGCTGTCTCTCGCAGATCAGACCCCCGAGACAGCACCACTCGGCTATACTGTCCAAGAAAACGACAGTTCGACAAAATCATCAGCAGTTCAGGAGGAATCGCAGTCGGGTGGCGACGCACCGTCCTCGGAGTTGGGGACTGTCGACCCAAATCCGACTTCCGAGGGCGGACCTCACGACGACGTAGTAATGTCTGCAGCTGCAGAAGACATAGTGATGCCTACAGCCGTAGAAGACGTAGTGATGCCTGCAGCTGCAGAAGACTTATTATGTGCAGATATTGAGCAACCGGCCAAGGAAATAGCTGTGATCGACAGTGAGCTAATCGGCAAGGAGAGTCCTGCAGTAGAACTCGAAAAACCCGTTTCTCCACGTAGAAAATCGACGTGGAAAAATGTAAAACGCGTTTTTCGCGTGTTGTTTTGCTGCGGCTGTAAAACCGCCCGGAGCTAATACTATTAGCACAGCCCACTTGGGCCGAAGACGACGGACAGGATGACGGCGACACAAAGAAGGGGAGGATGCGGGAAAGAGCACGGAAGGTGCGCGGCGGTAAGTCACCCGCGCACGTTCTCCGACCACCACCAGCGCGACGGGTTCACGGGCGTAGCGCGCTCGGCCGTAGTTGACGCGCGAGACCCTCTGGCGGCTCGGCGAGAGCCAGGCTGTAGTTACGGTCACGCGGAGCGACGGACGACAACGACGACGACGCGGCTGGCTATAGCATAGGTACGGACGTGGGCAACGATTCCGCCCCGATGGTACCAACGATGACGATGACGGCGATGGCGACTCGCTTCGACGGCAACGGCGGAGACTTTGGCACGGGGTGAGTCAGTGGTGTAGAGATTATGTGTTAGGAACACGGACGTGAGCGGCGCCGGACCCGAGGGAACTCAGACTAGTTAGGTTAGTTAACTGGTCCGGCGGCGGTCATTGGACGAAGACGCGGCTGAAGGGACGACGCCAGGACGAAAATTACCGGGAGTCAAGGATCCGACGACTCTCGCCTTTTCGTCGCGCGGCAATCCCACATCGGCCGCGTCGCAAACTGTTCCGCAGCACATAATCTCTGTTCACTCTCTCCGCGTGTCTATTGGTCTTCGCCGTCCGTCGCAGAGTCGTCACCGTCAACAACCGTCGACGCGCACGACATCGCGCGCTATAGCAGCCGCTCGTCGCCGTCAACCGTAGTCGCTCCCGTGGCCGTCTCGGTCTGGCCTCGCCAGCTGGGCAAGGTCGTCACGCGTCTGATCAAACGCGCCCGTGACACTTGTCAACCTGGTGGACCGGTCGTGGGGACGTGCAGAGGTGACCAGTGGCCACATCATTGCATATCCGCACCAAATCGCCATCCCGTATCCTCCCCTCCTAGTTTATTGTGTCTCCTGTCCGTCGTATTTTTTTTTCCATTTAAATTTTCTTTACTTAGATCGAATAATATTGACTTTATAAATTTCGGCTTTTTCTTTTTTGTTCTAACTTTTTTTTGAACATACAAAATTGTATAATATAACGGCAAACGTTTCCAAAATTGTTTCCGTTTTTGAAATTATATTCTAAATTAAAAATGTCATATTGTTTTTGTTCGATAAATAAAAAAAAAAATTTGTGAACACAAAAAACTATTGTTGCATTTTTCGTATTGTCGAGTGTATAAGTCAATTTTTACAATATAATAAAATATTGACTTGAGTTGTAATATTCTAATCTGAACAAAGCTTGTAACAGGCATCTATTACTATCGTAATAATATTATAATTTATAATATGTATTAATTAAAAACGCTTTACCTTACTATTAAGATTTCCTATGTATCGTTAGAGTTGATATTATTAGCTGTCGTGACTAGGTCGTTACATTATAATATTATGTTTTACGCTCGATTACGTACTTACCTATACATTGTTGTTTGCTGAATAATATAGCAATTGAATAAACTGCGAAAACTCTCTATAACGAATGTTAAGAGGCTAAGAGATTTGTTTTCGTTATATAGGGTCTGTTTTTGTAATGGATTAGGTTTTAAAAAAATAACGAAATTGGCCAGGGCCAAGTCTTTAAATTACAGTTTCATGATTACTGTATAGGTAGTAACGATTACACATAAATTGTAATATTAAATGTACAATATTATATTCTTATAAAGGTTGGTGTTATAATAAAGAAAATAAACGATTTTAATTTTAATGTTTCGTTATCAAGAGTTTTCACTGTATTATAATATTATAATCTGTGATAGTGTTGTGCTCTTAGATCATATTAGTACACGATCCAAGGCTGTGCTCAGCTAATTTTTTTAATCTTAATTTAGATAAGATATCTGAACTCAACAATTTTCTCTAGATATTGATAGATACTGAAAATGTAAACGATATCTAGATAGAATATGGTTTATAACTTGTACATTTTAATCTCAATAAACATAGTATATAGTAACATATTATTATATTTGTCTTGGTGCATACCTACCAATTATACAAATATCAATAGTACTATTAGTTTAGTTGAAATCTCTAATAAAATATACCTAGGTAAATAATTACCAATAGATGTCAAATAACTTAAATGATCATGTAAATTTATCTAAATGGTTAAAAAGTCTTTCTCATATAGCAGCATAGTTATATAGCATTATACAGCATTAAATATAAATAGATTCCAATTTTGTAATTTATCTAGTTATTGAGGTAATGATTTTATACTGTGGCCGATAAACGACCATAATTATATATAATATACGAATAACGAATGTATTTACGAGTCGCCAAAGGACGGTATTTCGTATACTCCGCGGAGACTTAGCTAAACGCTAGCGAAAAACGAATATTTTTCTGATAAAGTTTATATAATATAAAATGTTTTTTTTTCACCCCTACGTACTGCAAACGAACTCGGGACGACACGCTCTTTGCCCAACAGACCTCGAGAAGGCGGCGTGGTGTCCCCGGAGAGCCGACCACGTCTCGAGACAAACGGACCGAAATAAAAAGGAAAAGAGAGAGAGAGAAAGTGAATCAGAAAGAGAAAGAGTGACAGAGCAATCCTCTGGACGAGGTGGCTTGTACATAATACGTTTTTTCTTTCCTCTAGGAAACCCGCGAAGATCCATAGATCCGCCGCGTCTGCGGGGCATATAATAGAGTGACTGCGGCGTGTGTGCGCGTGTGGGTGGGTGTATGTGGGTGCGTCTGTGTGTGTGTGTGTGTGTGTGTGTGTGTGTGTGTGTGTGTGTGTGTGTGTGTGTGTGTGTGTGTGTGTGTGTGTGTGTGTGTGTGTGTGTGTGTGTGTGTGTGTGCTTGTATAATATATATTCGGAGGAAACACAACAAACCTCGACGACCGTACGACCGTTATTTGTCGTGCCTAATGACGTATCACATAACGCGAAGACTTCCCCGCCGCCGTCGTTGTCGGGCAAAACGCCCCGGGGAGACGCCGTCGTCCTCGAAAGTAAATGCCTTGTATTCTATATAATTCCTTTAAGAGCAGGACAAACCATCGTTGTCTGTCTTTCGCTACCCTCCCAACGAGGGCTCGAGATTTTATTAAGATACCCCCTCCGTAGCGTGGCTGAAGCGGGGTGGTTTGATCACGGAAACCGTTTCTAAAAAGGACAATTAATCGCCACGATAATACCCGTTATCGTTATACTAAATTGTTGGCCTGTTCGACTGCGTACTACAGAGTACAGAAACGGAAAATGTACTTATATGAAGCGTGCACTGGGCGAGGTCTTGAACTATTTCGAAACATGGTATATATAATACACTGCAGAGTGATTATTTTTCGTCACACGGGATCCAATATCTTATATAGGTACCTCTGGTACCTATTATAGGAAATAAATAGAATTTTTCATTTTATTATTATATTTAAATTTTAAAACCATTCACTGTTATTAGTATTTTTCTATGATTATCATTTATCAGATTTTTAATTAGGTCGAATATGTATAGTTCCAAAAAAAAGAAATTTAATTTCTTGTATTTTTGTAAGATATTGTGAGGTTTGTGTAACAATAATCACCCAACAAGTTAAGCATACCTATTGGTCCATTATACCAAAATATGGTCGTTTTCAGATTATAAAACAATAAAAAAAACCACTAAATAATATGAGTACCTATACTAACTACTACACCTTCGCGATCTGTAAGGTTTTTATAAAAGCTATCACTTAAATTTATGCTAAAAGTGTCGTCAATATTATAAATAGTTTTTACATATTTTTACAATACAATACCATTAGAGACTCCTCCTTGTTGTACAAAGATGGGATAAAATATATTTTTTAAGTAACAATTAGGTATAACAATTTATGAAATTGAAAGAAAAACGATTCAAAATAAAAATGATATTGTTTATTAATTATTATATTGTAATTACTATTAAATTCCATCGATATAAATCAAAGTTATAGTCTATTAGTGAAGTCCTCGATAAAACCAAATTTTTTATTACATTTGGTATACGATATACCTAATATAATATTATTGAATCAAACGATTTTATTTGGATCATTCCCCTTCTAAAAGTTAGAACTTGAATTAAACACCGACAGACGACGTAGTTACCCTGCAGTATTTATAATAATATGATTAACAAGAAACATGTAAAATAACATTCCTGCGGGGAATGAGGGTGAGTGGCAGGAGATACGTATTAATTAAATTAAAACAGACAACTGCAGTTATTGTTTATTAAGTCATCAAAACATTAAGTTTCAATTATTCTGTTTGAAACACGTTTATGCGCGTAATTATTGTTGTTATATAAGTTTTTGTTTCGAAAGTCTAATGCGCCGAAAACATTATACTGACGACATATTTATTCGGCCGGATACACCTATCTATGTGTTTTCCTACATAATATGCATATACAGGGTGATTCACACCAAGCACACTCACCCACATTTTTCGTTCAATAATGAATTTTTTTAAATCCTTATTTTTGTAATTTTCAAATATACTCAAAGCCTAAATACCTTCTTTTAAAATTCATGGCATGTATTACTTAAGGAGCTAGTGTTCTATGGCTATAAAAACTACTGTTTTACAAATGAGAACCCAAATTTTACTGTTAATTGTTTAGTGGATAATTTTTGTTGGAAATGTTGATAGCCGCTGATATAGCTAATTTAAAATTTGATTAGTTATTTAAAATGTTTAGATAAAGTCACTATAGTGCTTAACAAACATATAAAATAGATATGATTTTAGATCTAGTATTTATTATATTTGGGTAAGTTTAACAAATTATAATTATTGAAAGATTAATATCAATTACTACAATTTTAAAATCTCCAAAGCCTCAGTACAATATCTTCCAAATCCATTATCGAGTGTATCTTTTATCCTTAGTGCTAGGGGAGGACTGGGAATAAAAATTAGCCCCTGTGAAACAGACAATTTGGGCTAATTTTCGGATAATAATAAAAAATATTTATAAGTTATCGGGCCAAATTTATTTTCGCCAGAGCCAGATGGATATCACCCACCCACCACCCAAGCCAGTCCTCCCCTGCTTAGTGCACAAAGTTAAACAACTTAAAAACTATAGTCATCGTTCGAATTTTGATTTGGACAAGTCAATATTTTCATAAAAACGATCTACCTATACAAACAGTTTGCAGTTAGTAAAGGGGGATGGTTTCCATTTAAAATTACAGAAGTTTGTATCTCCATGTACCTATCTATATTGACTATATTCATATGATATATCTTATATAGGACACTATAATATATATACTTAAGTAGTACGTAAATAATGTCAAGCATTTAGAAACGCGGTCGTCACTGTGTGTATTCTATATGTATTTAAGAATTCGTAATATCAGATTTTGAACGAATGTGCGTGTTATTGATGAAAAGAAAGCTATAGGAGACGAGCATTGTGCTTGGCGAATCGCCACCCTGTATAATACGCCATCTCGACGCCGCCACGAAATCCGTTTTGTCATCGTTTATATTCGGATGCGTTTGCGTGCTTATACACGATAATTAACCGCGGATAATACTCTCGTATTATATGCCGAAACGACGAAACAAAACATTTTGCACGGTTATTTTGGCAAACAGAGACCAGAAAATGCGGTTCGGCCGACGGTACAGATCAAAGGACTATACGCGCAATCCCACACACATTACATAACGAACATAGAATATTATTATATATATTATAACACAAACAACACTCGCGCACGCGTCGTGGGCCGGATTGTGTTATTATGGAATCATCTGACGGAAATGTTGTGCAGTTGACAGTCGCGGCGGCGGCGAAATTTGTTTGAAGTATTGTTAAACGGAGATGCCATTGAAAATATTAATATTATAATAATATAACAATATGTTGTAATATTATATTATAATATACTCGCGCAATATGATGTTTTCATGTCGTTTGCGTAGGTATAGTTCGCGTCCCCACAGTAAGTTCGGGTCTATGGGTACGCGTTCGTCATCCCGAATATTTATAATATCGCAACGACGAAAAAATATGTCTGTCGTTTAACAGGACGCAGATTCGGCGGAGATTTCATGCGTCGGTCGTGTTATTTTCATCATTTTTTCTTCTTTATATTCGTTTATTCATCGGTTGGACCGCCGACGACGACGGACGAAACGATTCGATGTATCACTTCACTACAAAATAATATTATATAACAGCTATTAAATTGGGGTGCGACGAGAGAGTCGACATCCTCAAGATTTAATGAAAAACAATAATTATTTGAAGATTGCGGGAAAAGGAAAAATACCTACCCATATTATATGATTATTTGAGGTAGTAAAAATGTCAAGACCCTACCCCGCGGTTCGGCCACACCTGTAGTTACGCAATAACCCTGTACGAGTATGTTTACGTCGGAAAAACGATTAAATCATAACGTTGAAACGTTTGAGCCGCCGCCGTCGACGATATAATATTGTTGTAACCAAGCGCTGTTCACATGGGTACAAATTCGTGGATAAATGATTTGTTGTTGTTGTTCTGTTTGATTATTATTTATTAGATTATTATTACCAAAAATGACTCCAGGTCGGTCTTTTGGCACCTATCTAAATTTACATCTAAAGGAGACGTCGGGGTCTGGACGAGGTCACAAAACAATAATATTATTATGGTCCATCTGAGTTATACCCACGTACCTCGTATAAACATTATCTCGTTCGATTTTGCTGCGTTCCTTTCGTGCGTCGAATTCAAACATCATATTATTATTATCAAAAATCTACTCGTAATAGGAATTAAGACCGACTTATACGAAAGAGATCAAAAACGAAAAAACAGGTTTTGCGCGCGTCAAGTCCGAAAGAATTCGTGTACCATATAATAACTATATAATATAGTGTAATATATTATGTTATAATGTAGGCATCTCGACGCGTACAAAAGAGAGCCGAATTCGATTTTTATTTTGATATTATTAATAATAATTAGATAGGTATCATCCAATATTATACATATATAATATTATGTAAAATGATATAATAAATATGGGTACCGACCTGATCTGGTCTAAGTCCGGCGGGCACCCACGTGTACTCCTCCAGCGCGCACCCGGAATCGTCGTCGGAGTGCGAGTGCCGCTGTTGTGGGTCACCTCCGCCCGCCGTGGCCGTAGCCACAGCATGATGGTGGTGCGGATGGTGGTGGTGGTGGTGTTGCAGGTGGAGCGCGGCGACCGCCAATGGGTCTTTGCGCCCAGCGGCCGTGGCCACTGACGCCGTGGACGTGGCCGTCGAACCCACGGCCGCCGTAGCGGCCAGCAGTTTCTCGTAACCGCCGATCGCTTGATCGTAACCCGGCGGGCCCGTGGGCAACGGCGGCAACGGTGGCGGGGGCGTGCCCCGCTTGACGCCGGTCATCGCCGACGACGACATTATCGCCGCGGCACCACTTCCTCCGCACGAGGCCGTGTCGGCGATCGTCAGTTGTCGGTGGTGGTCGTTGTTGTGGCTGCCACTGGTGCTGCCGCCGCTGCTGTGGTCGTCCCTCGGACAGTTGCAGTTCCGGCACACTTGTCTGAAAAACGATGAGAAAATTCCAATTAGTAAACAATTTTTTTAATATTTTCCCCGTTATTATATAGGTACAATTATATATGTTTTTATTTTGGTGGATTTGAACATGTCGTGGTGTTTGCCAAGTTTAAACTTAGATGGTGTTCGATTAATATATGATGATATATTATATTATATTTCTACTGTATAATATGTACGGACGACTGCTAGGTAATCAATTTTCACAGCATCCAGACAAACATTTGTCGTACCTCATGCAGTCATGCACAAGTTATGACCAACGACGTATTTTTCAATGCCAGTGTAATATATATTATACACCTAAATGTCTGTGAAACGTAGAACGACTGCGTTTTAAACTATACTGATGAATAATATCATCGTAGATAATGAATGTTGTAGGTTAGGTGGTTATTGGTTTAGGTCAAATCCAAATACCAAAAAACGATTAAAATTATGGGCATACTGTGAACAGCGAAGCACAATTTTATTTATCTATAAATAATTATTTATGAAACAAATAACAATATTTGGTAAACTTATCTTCGGGGAGACCCTCTTTCGTTCGTGTTTATCATCTTGGGTACATAATAATATTATTTAGTACATAACACGAACAGGTAAACGATAAATGCGCATAAATGTTTTGATTCTATGGGATGTGAATACGACCTAATAATAAATTGTACTACCTATTATGATAATGATAAATTATATGCTAATAATCCTTTATGATAAAGCAGCTCCGGTATCCAAATAATGTGCTGTACAGTATAGTTTGCATTAATAATAATATATTACTAACAAATGCACCACTCAAACTCTCCACTTTTGGTACACAATATAGTATTATGAACATATCAAAATAATTTTAATTAAAACATTTAAAATTAATTTCGTAGTTGTATATAATATTTTTATAATTAAAATATGTACGCCGTGAAATCGCAAAATACTACACATTGGGAAAGTCAACTAGTACATTTTTCTCACGTATATCGTGTACAAGTATTTAGTAGAAAATATGAGCTCATTGTTATAAAAGCATTTTTTTCTTTTAAAAATCGACCCCACACGCTAATCATGCATAGATTTTCTTATGAGGTATTTTACAAATACGTCGAAACGCTTATTTCAAGTATAACAATAATATGATCAATCATCTAACGTGCCCATCATCGGGTGAAACGATAACGTTATTATAAATTTATAAAAATTTAGCAATTTCAAACTGGTTAGATTTAGATAGATTTATTCTTTTAGGTTTACCTGCATGTGAAAAAGTAAACATTTTAACATATTACACAAATTGCCCGCGGGAGTCTGTGGATAAACTTTTAACCCGAACGTTTTGGCGGCTGTTTCTATATATTATAATTCAGAACCATACCAAGTGGTACAAACTACAAACTGCAGTTTGCCGACATCTGTAATTGTAATATAATATATTTTTTATAATAAAGACGACGTATTATGGTATTTTAGAGTGAGCTGGGAATTATGGACAAATAATCAAGTCGAGTCTTTCCCTATATAATCAGTAATCACGGTTCACCGGGGCGAATAGACAATCATTTCGTTTATGAGGCGAGACGTAAAATGCGTATAATATTGTGGTATATAGGTATGATATTTAGGTGCTGCGTAAAAAAAAATAAATATGGAACGTTTATTTAGGGATTAGGATTATATAATTATTATTATTGTAATGTATAATAGGTAGGCACGTCGTTATATCGCCGCCGAGTTTCCAACACTGCGGTATATTGGCTATCCCGATTTATTACATTATTATCATCATCATCGTCGTTGTCGTCTTCATCGTCATAATCATAATCTCAATTATTATGATTCTAATAATCCAAGTCGTCGTCGTCATTATTCGTGTCTCGAATATTAGCCCCGCGGATAATATACGCGCCCTACAGAATACAATTTCAAGGGATCCATTGCCCGGCGATATTTGATTTTATGCTTTGATATTATTATACCTACATATTATTAATATTTGCTCGAGAGATATTACGCAGTGATATTTATTGAATATCCACAACACACACACACACACACACACACACACACACACACACACACACACACACACCTTCGTGTATTTTTGATGTTAAATTAGAGCGTTCAAAAGGACGTTACCTATATGACCGCAGTTCGTATATAATAATATATTACATTTATGCTACCGTGCATAATATTATTTGATACAGAATTTTTATACGGAATTTTCTTAAGACCTTTCGCATTATTTGCGACGGGACTCTACAAATACCTCCTACGCAATAACGTACAAAGTATGTAGTATCGATGTTTTTGACGAAAAAAAAGTATAGGAAAAATGATTTTTTTCTCATTTCTTATGGAGTCTTTATATGCAAAAATCCTGCTGCAGCGTTCTAAAACAATATTTCAAACCTATAATCGTTGGGTACTTCGTTACGACATATTCTCAAAATAATATTACTATCAAATTAGACACGCGGTAAAGCAATATTTTAATGCCACGCGTTATTTAATTTCATGATTTACTGCAGCGAGATTCACCTACCTAGTGATAAAAACATAGTGTTTATGGTGTCGATAAGTTTATAATAATAATAAAAAATATCACTACCTATAACTATTTAAGGCATAGAGTTAAAAACTGTCCATTATAAGAGCGCGTGTTCATAAATAAAGATTTTACTGCATATACGCATAAAATAAAATTACACGAAGTCGTCTCGTGTAGAGAAAACTCGTTTTGGTGTATAAATATAATTTATAAAACATTTAATTGGCAAATAAAATATTACGGTTTGAAATACGTTTTTTAAAACTGTTTATATAAAATACTTGATATCGAGAAAAATGTGGTATTATTATAATAATTATTGCGCTTGGTATCGCGATCGATGAACGCGTTGTATATTGCAGCACGCTCGTAGCACACTATGAGTTTCCAATTTTGTTTAAAACAAAACATAATAATGTAGGTAACAATAATTATTATCATCAACAAGCGTCGATCGTTGATTGTTTTCTGAAACGGTACAATTATAATGGTTTTATAAATAAAAGGTTTTAGTTTTTAAGAACGATACACCGATCAAGACGAACGACAGCGGAGGAAAAATCGAAAAATTGGACATATACGTGGCTTAAAGACGATACAAGAAACGGGCATGTTTGAGAGAAAAAAAAATAATATGCGTTACAGACCTGGATACAGCAGACGATCCCTCCCCTAAATTTTCGGGTCCTAACGAATTCAAACCTCTAGTTTTATAATTTATAAGTCTTACTAATACTCACTGCGAGTTTTACATTTTATTATATAATTTTTCGTGGATTAGATTTTGTTTTCATACACGCATATTATAATTTATAATCTATATGTAGGCCCTAGGCGTATTATTTCAAAATTAATTTACGTTTCGCTTACAGAAAACTACTGAACCGATTGACATCAAATTTTGCAGACATATTCCTAGAGACTCGGATATAGCTTCAACCCTTATATTGTAATATATGTTGCCATGTTTGTATATATGATGTCTAACACATGAATTTCGTTTTGACTTACGAAAATCGAATATTTTTTTGCTTATATCGTATACAGGGTATTGCCATTGGTTGTAGAGAAACAAAATTCTTAGAGATATCAGTAAAGTTTAGAGTTTAATTTGAACCAGGTTGGAAAATATACAAAACAGTAGTACTGTAAGATCCAATCAGCCACAGATGGATTGTGAAGTACAAAATCCAGGTACACCTGCATATAGAGTTATATTTAATATTTTTTCATTTTTTCAAGAGTCAAGTCGCGGGTTTGTCCAGATGCTACTGATGATATTATATACATAGTGTTATACGTCATACACCCGTATATATACATATATATAGAAAAGAAGGCGGCTAAAAGTAGTATCTGGACGTTGCGATCTAGCTATAGACGAATGTGTTTAAATCTGGAAAATAGTCACGATGATGACGATAATCGCAATAGGAGGTGAGCGGGCTATATAAAATACGAATAATACGGCTGACCGGCGAATAGGGGCGGCTGCCGTTTGGGGGGGAGAGCTTAGGAAGAGGGGGGGATAAAACCGGATAAAAAGTAGCCGCCGCGAGTCTATATTATACGCACACATGCTATAATTATTTATGCTAATTGTCCGGCGGTCCATTGTATGCGCGCGCTAAAGGCTCCGGCGCTGTATAAATCACTGGCGTGGCCTCCCGGACATATTATTATAATATAGTATGATATTATTATTATTATATATATATACGCTCACCTATATACCTACACACAGCACAATATATATATATAAGACCCATTGGCGGAGCGGCGGACTTCTCTCCGGCCGGCTTATATTATAGGGCACGATAAACTCCTCGCGCGTATAATATTAATTTGACATTTCAATTGCTCACAGCACACTAAACGAACTGGTGATGATGATATATAGTGCGTCCGCGGCGGACGGTCGAATTTTTTTTCTCCGCTCTCGATGGGTTGTTCGGCGGGTGGTTGGGGGTGGGGGCAGAGGTATATATTTGGAACCCGAAGAGGATTCCCGCGGCCCTTCAACCGTTTGTCGTCGTCGTCGTCGTCGTCGGCATCACCAAAAGCATCACGTCGGGCTTGACGGGCTTTTCACTTCGAAGTACCCAATTATCATTATTATCATCGTCGTCGTCGTCGTCGTCGCCGTCATTATATTTATTGTTGTTTCGTATATTATATCGTTTTAATACGCGTACGTATTTTACAGATACAGAAACGTTATGCTTGTAACGATCATACGAAGGTATGTTGTGCCTATAAAATATATTACATATATATAGGTACGCGTGACGTTTGCGGCAATAATTCACGAAAACCCGCCTCGCGCGTATAAATAAAATATCATAGGTATAGCTGGTACCTATATATATATATAAACTAATATGTAATAACACGGTAATACACGATACCAGAGAAGTGTTTGATTGCAGCGAGACTGCAGAGCGACCGTAATGGACCAAATGAATTTACGATATAAGTCCCGACGAGCGCGTGCAGCAGTACGTGCCGTGACGTCATCCGTTTGAAAAGTCGTTGTGTATAGTTTTAGTACCTAAGGTACTTGTTGTAATAATAATAATAATTATTGTTATTGTTATTATATTATAAGACGCTCGTTCGAACTTCGGTTTATTATATTTTATATTATGACTGTATTACGCGGAACGAAATCGGAGCCGGATTAAAGGCGCTAATGCCACCGTGGAGGAAACAGTTTTAAATAGTATGCAACTTGTACGTACGTGTTACTTAGGTACCTATGTATAAAATCATAAACAACTTCTTACCAAAATTATGATTCAACTTCATGATTTCCATTTATAAATTATTTTTTTAAAAATGTCGTAGTAGGTAATTAAGACGAACGTCAAGAAAAACAAAATACTCATAAATGATTATTGTAACTTCTAATTTTTTTTTTTATTTACCCAACTGCGGCAAAGTATTATGCTCCTTTTGTACCTATATATTCGAGATACGAATTACCACTTCATAGTGATTGCCGATGTACATTGTTACTAACAATTGATTGTCTTGTCCACCCCGTAGGCCCATGTTTGACGTGCACAAAATGTAATATCGTAAAACTGTGTAATTGTAACAAACGTATAATAATATAACACGAGCGCATAATGCGATCGACATTCAAGCACTTAGTATTTGTAGAGATAGGGGGAGGGGGACATGTAATAATAAGTATTAAAAATAATAAAATACATTCGAACACCAACGCAATTACACAGTATACCTACGTCAAGTATCGATTTCCAGCTCTCTGAATACTCTCAGCCACTGAACAAATTAAATACAAAGTAATAAATATAAGACAAAATTACATTTTTAGTTGATAAGTATGCTTAGCTTATTGTTATGTATCTTAATCTAATTGTGACTATAGAATACGAATATAATTATTGATATAATATGGAGTTTTTGAATAAATTGTTACTGTGGGTGAGTGGGACGACTTATAGACGGAATAATATAAGAATGGAAAAATAGAAAAGAGACTGTTGGCATAATGATATTATACAATATAATAAATGTCGGAAATTTCAAAACGTATACATTTACGGCTTACTGCATATTAAAGACCAATTTCACTGGTATTTCATATTTTAGGTCTTACATATTATTATAAATCATAATTGAACAGGGATTTCAATTCGGAAATTATGTGTTTACAGTTTACATATTCTTATACCATTATGATTGTTTTACGAGACACCTACGTACACTTAATCATTATTAGTTGATATTATAATATTTAACGTATGACTGAAAATATAATAACTGTGGGCGAATATAATACGCGTGAACAAATATTATTATTCGTAGGTAGCATATTAATCGTACACAATGCGTAATTAAACAGTGAATAATAATTAGATAATAACGAGATGGAGCTATCAACTATCAAGTAGCATATAATAACACTTCCACACTGGGTTCGGGTATATAATATATTCAGGACGAAATGAGGTCGGTTTAGAATAAAACTATACTGCAGTCATGTAATGAGCAATTAATGTGACATTTTCTGTCGGAAACTAGAATTTATGTTTATTTTGGATATTATATAACTTACATTAGATATACTATACAGCACAAGGTACCGCATATATTATATTATAATACCTACGGATTATTTTGTTTTACTTTTAGTGTGTTTCGTTCTGGTAAGTAATGACATAATTTATATTATAAGCCAATAAAACGTAATACATTATTTGATTTTTAATTGATATAAAAAAATGGTTTCATTTTACATCAATTTAGTTTTCAGGTCTTGTTTAAAAATAAAAGTAATTCACTTAAAAGATTAAATACTTTCATCCATTTAACTGTGGGAATTTGTGTCATTTGTAGAATTGACGATTTAATATAGTTTATAAGCTACTTTCCAAGTGCATATAATATTTTTTTAACTAATAATATATAGAATCTAGAAAAAATCTGTTGTCTGACGACACGTATAAAGAAAAAAATTACAAAAAATGACTAGACAGAAAAGCCCTGCCGCGTTGTAGGAGTGGTTTAACGAATTGTGTGTGTTTTTTTTTTTACTACCACTGTCCAGTTTTCTCACTATTGTTCACTGAGTAATTATTACTTATTTGAAATAATATGCAGTCAGTAAAATGTTGTATTATAATTATCCATCCAAGCATATTATAATAATAATAGTAATAAAAAACGTAACTATATATAGTCCCTTGTAATAACTATAATGACCACGAAAAACATACCTAAATATATACCTGTATAGCGTTCTATTTATTGGGTTAATTACATGCATTTTGTGTGGTCGGGAAGTATGACAATATTGGTTTTAAATAACCGAAAATACCAGTTTGTTTTTCAGATTGTATTAGCACTGCTGTAGTTGTAGTCTGCAGTGGTGTGTATACTGTACACGTTGACTGTTTTTGATAGTTCATCGGAACTAACCTGTTGTTCACATCTTGTAGTGCAAGTTTGAAAATAATAACCACAAGTATAATCTTTTTTATATTATGTTTTCCGTGAATTTTTATATCAGTACATATTTTTACAGTGTTTCGAGTAAACGTTGCGTTGTGTAATTATGTTTCACTGAAATATAGTCTCCTGCGCAGGGTAGGTAATATATTATATTTCGTAGTGGGTAATCGCGATAATTATCACCCAGACGAATCATTTCAAGATGACCCGAAAGCCTTCATAACTCGCACTTAGGTATGATGATAATTTGGGGTTTCGAATTATTATTATAGGGTTGGCGGCTACGAATTTAGAATGTTCCACCTGCAAAGTCACAGTCTAGCGACTGTACTACGCCTACGTAAGACAGTAATCTCCATTATTTTGGCATAACATCTAGATAGAGTCGTAAAATAAATTCTATTATCAGTGCTGTTGCCTTTCACTCATATCTTATAGCGACTTAAGAACTGCGAGTACCTCCTATATTTGACGTTTTTAATGGTATAGTCGAAACAATAACCGTGTATATATATATATATATATAAGATACATGATATGGCGTTCTCCTTAAATTTATATCATTGATTCGGACAAAACTTTTTAACATATAAATGTTTTTTGACTGGGCAATCACATACTTTGACTTTTCACCAATTTTTCGTAAGATTTTCGTTACCAAAAAATGTTTAACAAAACATATACTAGGTATATGATTCACAACATTTTCCTTGGAGTGGAAATTATTGAGTGATTACCACTTAACCGTAATCCTAACCATTTTTTTTTAAAAATATTATCACACCGTTTATTAATTTAATAGCCCCGATATAGTACAACTGTAGGTTGTACACTGCATGTACGCGTACGCTTTTAAATTTACGCATCTCGTTCGTGTTGCGAATGGTAATTAAATTTATACACTATAAAGATGTCAGGATAATTTACGAGAGAAAAAAAAATGGTCGACGGGTGCAGCCTCTCCCGACACTCGGCTAATCAACAGGTAATGCACCGGACCCAAACGACCTTTAGTCCGATTTGTAGCTGGTATATCAATATATTATATTATACCTATATCGTATTTTCGTATATCATATGTAGCCGGTTTCGTGAGTTAATTTTCGATCTGACCGACACGAAACAATTCGTCGTCGTCCCAGCGCATATATGATGTCTTTCATGAGTAGGTATATATTATAATACCCACAATCGGAATATTATTATGTTATGTATATTATTATTATTGTGTATTTACGACCTCTTCACCAGAGATTGACAACCTGTATACCTAATACATAATATACACAGGCCAATATGTATAGGCCTTTATATACATTATGTATATATTATATCCGTATTATAGGTGCAATATATATAAATACATGACCACGTATACCAGTAATATACCGCTATTATATACATACACAACACCGTTGGCAGACTGGACAACTGGTTTTTATATTATAGTATAGCTGAGGTACCTATATACAATATAATATAATATAATTTAATATCATATATAGTGTATATATACACCATGCACGATATAAATACATATATGAGTATGGGTAGTAGGTGTAAATTGCCGAGGTTAACCAAACTCGCGCATATATACGAGTGTGTGTGTGTGTGTGTTTGTGTTTGTGTGTGTGTGTTCGCGCGCGCGTGCGTTTTCTTTATCCTCGTCCTAAAAAACCTACACACATTGTTAACTGTCATGTCGAAGGTGTAAAACGAGAGAAAAATATCAGTTCGTCATCCACATGCAGCTTGTTGTGTACAACAACTTTCAAAAGGCCACGACGATTCACGTGCGAATATACTTACATATTATTGGTGCACGCATATAAGAATATAACACTGCATATATTATGCATAATATATATAAATATATAAGCGCAGAGAAATCTGGGATCAGAAAGTATACATATATGTCGGTATATATTGGTATTCTCACGGGGCGAAGTCGCAGAAGCCAATAATACATACCTATAATAATACCTATTGATTTTTAGACGATACGTTATAATATGTAATATATACCAATATATATGTGTATATATGTATAATATTGAGGACGCATATATCTGTCTGGTTGTGTACATATACTTATGTATATAATAAATGTATATATATGTAGGTCGCAGCCCGGTATCCAAGTTCACGGTGGTTTTAAAATAATAAAAAATAAATAAACTCCAGAACATAATATAATCGTAACGCAATACCGGTGTACGTATACCTGCCTGATTACTGCAGTAATTAGCATAATGATTATATTCATTTTTCATTATTCATGAGCAGTGCGGAGCATAGTGAAAAAAAAGTTGACCGTGAGTAAAATATCTCGCTAGACGTTTCCCGGAAATAATAAATTTAATTACAGCGAAATGTTATATGTTACAATAAAATAATATAAAATTGTATAGATCCATTCAAAGTTCGGTAGATAATATAATATGTATAAAATCGGTATACCACCTGCTGCAGCACGCGGGCGAAACCGACATATCGTGTAAGCTCATTTCATCATTACCAACGCGTCGAGTTTGATTGCAACGCATTTCTGCTGCAGTTTCTCGAATCGATTAACTATATAAAATATTCGTATTTTACGATCGCATAATATAATATGTTAAGCAAACACCCCTCCTAACCCCTTCCCGTGACCGCGACACACGCACGCATATAATTATTATTATAATAATATAACGCACGCCAAAAGAAATGTGTATATATATATTATACTATATCCGCGACGTATGGCATATTATATCCGTTTAAAATCGAATTCCCGTCGAACTAATGGACTTTGTGTATAAAAGAAGAAAAAAAAATCATGACTAATGATTGTCCAGTCATCCTGTATATAGCCACCGCGGGGGCTTTCTTGGACGTGCGCCATTGTGATCCCGACCGGATAATCTCGGTAGCAGACTGACATCCGAAAAAAAATCCGAGGTTTGATAAGCATTCTGTTCGTAAAAGGGGCATTATATATATATAAGTCGTATATACATATATATATGTGTGTGTGTGTGTGTATGTATGTGTGTGTATAAGCGAGGGGACGACGACTGCGATGACGTGGCGGTGCAGGGGTGGGCGAGGAGGACGAGATTGATTGATTGAACTTATATTCCTCGCGGGCTCCTATAACGCGCCGAACTTCATGACACGTTATTGGATCTCAATTTGGGAAGGTACCTACCTATATATATATTATATATATCTACCTAACGCAAACGTCGTACAGGTACATAAAAAAATACCTAAGAGAAGATTCCATATCTTATTCTAAGCACATATTATGTACGTCTATTGCTGACCAAATATATGTATATATATATATATTATTATGTATATGAGTATATGAGTAGTGTTCGAGACGAAGTTTTATCATACTATAATCACCCGACTATATAGATTGAGTATACATATTATATATATTTACTGGTGCTTCTAGACAATCGAAGTCGTAGGCGATTTGTGTGTTGTAAAATTCAACGATAACGACGACAGGGAATATTCAAATAAGAACAAAATAATATCGAGTTTTTTATTAACGAAAATATTTCTTTTAGATTAATCGTGAGTATGTGGAGTTATTATAACGACATCATACTACCATCGAGTTTGGAGATAGTTAATAATAAATAATTATAATATATAACGATAGATTTTAACATAGATTATAATAATATATTAATATGTCAAATGATATTGTTTTAGTTTTACCGAATAGTTTTGGTTTGATAAAAATAAATAAAAACCGCTGGACAATGAATACTGTGAGATATCAAATTATATGAGACGTGCGCTTAGTATATTTTTTCCCGATTTTTTTTCAAAAATAACAGAAGTAGTATGCTTAGTACTTTTTATTTCAAAATCGATTAATTTCTGTAAAATAGTATTTGATCATAATATTATCTTCTGTAGTTAATACCTAGTCTATGCAGTATGGTTTAATAATGGCTTTTTTATAAATTATATTTTAAATCAATACAATCTCAGTATACCTTATATAGTCTATAGAATAAATGCATTTGTGAAACTTGAGAAGTGTAGGTAGGTACAATACGTTTGAGATATTGATTGAAAACTCCGGGAAAACTCTTTTAGCAGGAAAAACGTATTTTTTTTTTATTTAACAGTAGATAAAATCTTTTTTCTGTTAACGTTTGTTCAACTTCAAAAATTACTTAAAGATAAAAAAATAAAAGCGATACTTAATACTATATACATATATATTTCTTAATACTGTAAATGTGCCTAGCTATGTAAAAAAAGTCGGGGTAACAAGATTTTTTTTCATTTTATCTAAATAAGGAAATAATTGTATCTCGTCATTAAGTCGCGTTAAAATGTTTTTTTTTTTTTTTTTTAATGGTATTCTCTACTGCTGATAACGTTATTACTTATAATATAGGTACCATTACTTCTACATCATGGTTTTATTATTTTTCTACACGTGGTTTGGATAAAAATATAATGTTACCTTTACACACGCCGCCATATAGGTATTACAACAAAATACATTTTATTAACAATGGTAATAACAATCTGTTTTTGTAAAAAAAGAATCTCATAAGCCGTCATATTATTATTATTATTGTTGTACACTGGTCAAAAGTCAAACTCTGATTGATCATATTATTATATTATAATATACCGTTATTGGTAATAATACAATAATGGTCAATCGATAATAATTTTACAGACTAGAAATCTCGCTTTTGGACGTGGGCCCTCGGCACCCCCTCCCCCCTCACCCCATCAAACCAACAAGCGTGGCTCGCAAACATATTATAACAAGTAGTAAGTATACCGAACTGCAGGCTTATGAATTCCGGAAAAATGACCACAGAGGCACGTATCGTATGCTCACGTATTATTATTATTATTATTATATTGTGTATGGTGTGAATATACCAATAACCATAATTACGCGTCGTTGTATGGTGATGTTGTATATTATTGTGTTCCGAACGCAAATACCTGAGTATATACTATTTTGTCGGTCAGTTAATTTATGTGTAAAATTGCTTGTACGTACTTCGAGGATACGATAAATATGTGTAAGGTACTCATAATGTGTGCGCAAACACGCTGTATTATGCACTGGAAAGATCGGTCTTATGTTTTCTATACAAAAATCGACAAAAAAAAAAGAAATATTCTGCAAGTGGCTGATTCGGTGTGGTTAGTTACAACTGATGAGTTTACACTATTTTTTTTCCCTTCGAATTATTGGTACAAATTCGTACGTATGTACCTATACGCATTTATGTATAAATAATGTGTTGTTGTTTTTTTATTTATACAAAACTTATAAAGTTATTCTGACCGTGGGCTGTCGAAACAATCACGATTTTATGTATAATTTTATTTATAACAACCGGTTTTGTAAATTAATATACCGCCAATGTTTCCATTTCAAATATTTGACAACAAGGTGAAAATTATCAAAAATTATGCATTAACAAAGAAAATTTTTACATTCCGTTAATTGTTCGTGTTTACATTAAAATTGATGCCGGTAGTCGTTGTATCCATCACATATTATTATTTTGCTGTTAGATTAAAAGAAAGAAAAACATTTTATTCAATTAATCATCCAGACGCCAGTATTAATAGCTATAGAGGAAAAATGTTTATACCTAGTTAATTTTTACACAAGTATAATCAATCTTAGATTCGATTAATGTCTGATATAGACATATATAGTAATTATGTTAAGAATTAAAAACTACTTATATAGGTACCTACGTATACATTATTTTCGGTTTTTCTTTTAACCATTATCGGACAAACGAAACTTAAAAACTTAATATTATTATGTATGTGTGTGTAGTACTGTACTACTGTGTGTCACGGGTAATTAACGAACAACATAAAATATTAATACGTGTTAATGGACATTTATAATACTATAGTGGTAGCCTATCACAAGTTGCTACTACTATCATAGTTTCCATTATTGTTTACAGTTTTATAACGTCAAAACGGATGCGATTAAAAACTTGACTTTCTCGTCTATGGACTACTGTCCAGTTTCAATATTGTTATATAATAGTCGATAGACACGCGTGTAAAAGTTATACAGAATTATTTTATCTTCGATGGACCTGAGTTAATTTTTTATTTAATTATTATTATTAGAGATGAACAGTACACACATCATATAATAATATATTTTAACGTAATGCACTCGATTTTTAGTCTAGAGTTTTAAGCTCCAAATTGACTACCTACCTACCTACCTACCTATACCTGTATACTATAAACGGGACTTTAACTTTAAAAATATATATAAACATTAAAACAGGTTTACAGAACCTAAATTGCGGATCACTTAAAAACAATAAAATTGCCAAAACTGACCGAGAAAACGGTTAGTGCGTTTCGTTAAAAAAAATCACTCTGGATACTACGGCGCGACCTGTTGTATAATCACGGACGAAGTGAGGTGGAACTCTGCCCACCCACCCACAGCATAATTATTACCATTGCGAGAAATGCCTCTAAAATATAAACATATTATATAATGTATGTCCGTTCACCAATTACTTGACAAATTGTTTTAAGTCGACGCTACTGATATGCAGACTTCACCGCCCGCTCCTGCAATAGCAATCTGACAGACAATTTTTTGGACCAGACGTATTATATTCTAAGCATAACGCAAACGTCGTTTAGCCAGTTGGGCTATGATTCGTAAACTCTGATCCGTCGTCTGAATGACGACAGTTGTGTGTAGGTATACAATATAGGTGACAATTTAATATAATGGTAAAATCACTGCAACAATTTGCTTTAGGCGCTACGGTTTTATAATAGCTGCTGGAGTAGGTCCGCCGCACCGCGCCGACTTATGTTTTACCCCTCCTAAAAATATAGAGATGCAAATACTTCGAATTCCTGCAACCATATATGAATTTATTTAATAATATATAGAATAATATGTAGTACGCAGCAGCGTTATAATGTCTCTGCCGCACGCAGCTTCTTTATATAGAGAACGATCCGTTTTTAATGCCTCGCACAATCTCTGATCAAATTCTATCGGTTTCGTATATAAGCGCATATATTCGATATCGTAGATATATATATATGTGTGCGTGATGGGAGTATATAGTATATAATGTAATATAATAGTGTGTGTGTCGTCGTCGTCGAAGCAGTCTAGACAAATTGCGCGACCGGCCGCCGTCCAACGGTCGCGACTATATTAATAAAATATTGTACACACACACCACACGCATTATATATAGGTACCTATCGTCCTATCGCGGAACGGCCAAATCCGTTGCACGCGTCAATGGTGTATAATATATATTATAATATGTATATTGTATATACTCTCTAACGACCAGACGACCGGGGTCGAGAAGATCATTAATAATTCATGGACGCTGCAACGAAGGGGCATATGTGCACACGCATATAATACATCAACAAAAAAAAGAAAAATCTCTCTGTGCACATATAACACTGCTATAGGTACTGCTGCAGTTGTGCGTATGCGAAATGGTGTTATAATGCAAATTACCTCGGAGGAATCGCTGTGAACGAATATATATGTGTCTACATGACGGGAGTATACATCTCTGCCCCCTCTATCTTACCATCACCCCCTCTCACACACTCTCTCGCTTTCTCCCTTACCCACCCAATCTGCAGTATGAATACACAATAATAATAATATTATAATTATTATTATGAAACACGAGAACGTCGTACCTATATTATATATCCGCGGGAAAGATAACCGTCGAGAATGTGGCGGACCAGCACCAGCTCCTGTGACACGCCTTGCAGCAGCAGCTGACCATAGGTGTATATAATATATAAATGTTATCGTGTGGATTTTTTTCATATAAAAACACTGTTGTAGAGCAACAACGTATTATACACACACACACACACACACACACACATGCATATCCACATACATATTACTGGCCGCTACGTTTTTGAGACTGTTGAAGTAATTATACGGAAGAAAAAACTCTTTTAAACACGGTTATTACCATATACACCGACTAGAGTTCCATGTAATAAATAATATGTATATATAAATACCTATATTATAAAACACGGGTGCTCGGCCCGGCCGACCGTCTATTTGATAACGGTGATTTTCACTCAATAACCATTTGCCCTGGTCGAAGAATTAACATTTTTTAACTATTTGGATAATGGAAATGAAAATAAACTCGTCGAAGGATTACACTACTGTTGTTGTACTGTCTCGCGATGATATATAATATTTGTACGCATTACTACTACGCGTACCTACCTACCGTTTGTGTACATTTATTGTAACTGTAAACAGAATTCGAGGAGAAAACAGCCAGCAATAAATTCAACGCATTTTTTGATTAGTTTTTTTTCAGAATAATGTGACGTAGAATATTTTTCTAGTCAAAACCACGGTTCACGATGATGTATTATATAATATACTCGCTTTACTTCGATGTTGAGCTTTTGCTGTGAATTTCTATTAATATATTAACATTTTAATGTTATTCTGCGTGTTCAAAGTGACAAAGTCCCCAAGAATGTCGTGACCAAAGTTATATACATTATGTACTATGTAACTCTCAGCACGTCAAAAGGGTACCGTTTTCACAAATTCTCAAAGCTAACAACACACAAAGTCATTTTTATAAATAATACAGAAGCACACCGCACGTAGAGCGTATACGCGCAGATATATATTTTATACATATACATAGATCCCGTGTTTTATTTTTTATGCTCAGCCACAGGTGAACTCCATTTAGAAACACCTGTTGCATACGTAGTGGCTTAATGTGACGGTTAAATTGTTTTCGACGTCCGATGGCAAAATTCATAAGATTACGAGTATTTTCTATTATATAATACATATATTAGGTAGGTACACAGTACATACACAATGCAATGCAAATATACCTATCTATAATAACTATTATAATATACAACTATACGCCATTGTCAAAATATATTGTATTAGGTATAGTGATATATAATAGTAATATTATGCTTGCCAAATTTTGTAAGATCTAGATACATACAATAAAATTATAATACTTCGTGTGTACGACTTAGTCGTGATTTCGGAATTAAAAGCGACAAAAAAATATAATACCACGAATATCATGTTTTTTGTCGTTTATTTTATTTTTCACGTATTTCGGCGCATATTTTATCATTTAATGAAATCGTACATCAGTTTTTTTTTACCTAACCTTCTTATATTATATTATATAGTCTCGGACCGCCAGAGCAGCGTGCTACGATATTATATTTCGCGCTATGCACAATAATAATAATAATAATATGTCCTTCTCGACTGCAGAGAGCATAATATTGTGTATTATATTATTGAAATATACGCGTGTTATAGTGTTGCATTATAGCCATGCACGGGAGTTAATCTTCGTTTGACGGCCATATCAAATTACACGCGAGAAATTATATATAATGTACAGACGACGTCTACAAAGAATACCTATCTGTTGTTATTTTTGCCGCCGATTCACGAAACACGGTATACGGTTCGAACCGCGGTCGAATCGCGCACAGACCTCGATCGGGGGGATGGCACACCGGCAGCGGCGGATTCCATCTGTCAGCGCCGTAGCAGTGCCGTCACGGTTCGTTCTTGACGGATAAAATTAAAAGATAATAATCGGTGTGTATCATCGGTGTTGTTTTCCTCGGCTCGCACGTACATCAGTCGCAGCACACGTAATACCCGGGCCGGTATCATTCAAAAGAAAATATATATATATATATATGTATGAGAAAGAGAGAGGTACCGAATAATAATAATAATGTATCGTACTGTAATAACATCAACAATAATAATAATTGTGTATCGAGCGTACATACAGAGAGTATTTTATTATGTGAGAACGACGACTTACGACTTCGACGGCGACGACTATACGACGAATGTACAACACTTGCGGTCAGAAGGGGAATACAATCACGTACCTATAGCGGTGGCCTACTACTAAAAAAAAAAAAATAATAACATAAAAAAATATAATGTACCAGTATAATTTAATATACCTCCGACGTGGACCAAATCCATGGTTGTACCATGTCTACGCGTGATACACGGGCACGCTTTCTTGCGGCTTCGGAAGTCACGTACCCTATGAGGCGATGGCGACGACGACGACGAAGGTGACAAGCGGATCATTGTCAAGTGAACCCGGCGGCGGAGGTCCATTATTATATCATTATTGTTATTATACAAGTGTGTATTATGTTTTCCGATTCGGTTATAAAGCTGCAGATGATTGTGTCGTTATTATAAATATCGAGTGGTGATTGAATTTTACGAGGCGTATACGCGACGAGTGACAGGCATAATAAATATAAACGTCGAGTTTACTGCAGCTCTGATATTATAATATTATTATAATATATCAGTCCCAGTCGTGGTGTTTTAATAATCTATATTATATTATAATATTATACATAAATCGTTTATATACCTCTACTTCCTGCAGTATTATACAATGCAATATGTGCTTGTATGTTTTTAAATCCCTTCACGCGAATTCGTTGTTTAGAACTTTTCACGATAATATAATAATATATATAGAGTATAGACACTGGTATTTTAGTATTTGCATCCATATCGATTTTGTATCCAGGCCTTTAGGTTTTCTAAAAATATGTATACAACATAAATACTTATTATATAATGAACTTTAATTAAAAAAATTAACCTATTGTAGAGTTAGTCCGATACAATATTTGAGTGAACTAATTTATGTACATAAATATATTTATGATATTAATGAGCAATTTTGTGCATTATTTAAAAGGTTTTGTGTCCAGTGAAGCTTGACGACAGTAATAAAATAAGACTTAATTGACAAGATCTCGCTATAATATAGTATATATTATAATATGTATAGTCTCTCTCTCTCGATTTTTCAGTCACAATACTTGAAGCACACTTTACGGTGTTTACCTTTACCACGTCTGGTTGTATGTATGGCACTCGTCAGCCACCACTTTTATACGTTCAAACAAACGTGCGTTATAGTCTTTTGACGAGTTTGGATCTTTCTTTTGTTTACTTCACGACATTGCCATGGTGCGATAGTGCAAACGAAGACTTCCATAGCTAATTAGATTGTTCTAAGAGAATTGGCGATAAAAACCGAAGCTCAACAACCGTTAAAACGGCCTGTCGTGTCGCTTAAAGTAAGTTAAATACCGCATTACGATCACAATCTGAAACGCTGTTAGATAGGTTTTTAATCATCATTTATACAATAGACTTATAGATGTATCTATTTTCGCTAACATAATTATTACGATACACGTGAAAGATACAACATATATTATTCGATTGGGCCAACGGTACATTATGTTCGATTAAAGAATAAAGAACCATAGTATAATAATATAATATATTCAATCATAACCACAGAGTCTGTGGTTGGCACAGACTGCTGCAAGTGTTTTGACGACGATCATAAAAAGTAATTGTAACTCGTATACTAGAATCATTCACATGAACGTATATAATTTAACATATTGTACTCATTATACCTACCTACTGAATATTATTCATAATAAAGGTAGTGGCCATTCAAATTGATTTGTATGTGTTTACTTTCACGTCATTTTTCCATCGGTGTTAACTATATTATGTTTATTGATTATGATTTCATCAACGACTATACATTATAATAATATTATATTATATGTAAATTGAATTCTGGATTTAGAAAATAAAAACTGACACGCCTCAAAAAAAAAATCATATACGTTTTAGTGTTATCGAATTAATATTATTTATACATATTTCGTGTAACATAAGTGTGCATACATAAGTCGTCCAAGTCAAATTATTATTAATGCATACGTCATACACATAGTTAAAAAACATTCTATTGAAAGTAAAATATATTTTACTGGTTGGTACAGTGAAAAGTTGAAAAAGTTGAAATATTATTTTGCACTATTTCGAAAGATACTTTATAAAAATCTTAAGCATTACCACATACTGTATTTGTGGTATATTAATATGTTATATGGTTTATTTTTTTTTCTGGAATTCTAAATAACGGTACCTATAGTACGCTATAGATTAAAAAATAATTGATGTATAAGCTTTAACCAGTTAAATAACAATTAAACCTATTAAATGTCTGTATAACAATTAAACTGTACCTACTTATAATCTATTAGATATTAGTAGAATTTATAAAATACCAATCGATAACCGAACAAAATTTTATCTTACGGGTTTCGTACGCTAAACGTTTCTGTCTCTGTACAATTTTCAATAAAATAAAAAAATACGATTGAAGAAAATATATTACTGTCACCACTGAGCCGGTATTTCTGCAGGTTAATTAAGGTTCTAATAATTTATTAAAAGTGAGCATTTTAACACAAATTACATAATAAAGTGGACAATTTAATAGTCAAATGTTCATTGTGTATTAGTAAACCGTATTCAATAATTTATATTTATTTCTTATTAGTTGGGTGTATTATATGCCGACGATGAGTATGCAAATGGTTATCTGCAAATGGGAATCTTAATATATTTTTTTCTTTTTACTTTCCGAGATATTATCGTTCGTTAGTGTTGTCTGTGTCTCCACGCACTCTGTGTAACAACACATCAAAAACCTGGTGGCCACCGCTGTGAACCGGTTGTCGAATGTGGTAAAAGTACTATTTCTTGTGAATTTTAATTTACACGTCACGCGTGCGCGGGAAATTCAACGATAAGTCAGTGAAATTAGAAATAAATGAGCAAAAGAGGGTATTTAATTTTGATTTATACTGGTGGTAATCGTAAACGTGGAATCGTGAAAATTCTATTGATGAAAAAAAGAAAGAAAAAAGTCGATATTATTGTTCAGTCACGGTTCGGCTGGTTTAAGGGTTAATTGACCGGTTAACAGTTTAAACGAAGTGGTATGGCGAAACTCGTGAACGACAATCAAAATTTTTTTGAAAAATAATTTTATATAATATGTTTAATAAAATATTTTGTTAATAGGTTTATAAATTATAGAATATAGATAGGTACCTAATAATATGCACCAGTGCAATTAAATAAAATGTAAGTTTATTATAATAACACAATGAGATATATTGACATTGGACTACAATACAATAAAATAATGTTATCAGTAGTTTAATGACAAAAATACTCTGCCAAACTCTGCGTAAGAAAACGCCAAGTATAAAAAACTGCTCTAAAAGTAAGTTGTGATATAATTTTATACCTAAGTATTTTAACATAAATACCTATCATTTATGTTAAAATAGTCTGCTAAATATTGATCATAGATTGGTGACGTTAAAACCCTTGATTGCAGGCAACACAATACCAATTTCAATGATAGTAGACTTTATTATTATGTACTCATAAATAGGTACTCAACAAAATGTAAATTTATTAAAATAACACAATGAGATATATAATGTATATTGGACACCGCATTACAAACCAATAACAAAATATGTTATCAGTAAGTAGTTTAATGAACAAGTACCTATTTTTTTTTTAAAGAATTTAAAATTTTTATTATTTTGTTCTGCTGTACACATACACCAGTCATCCCCACGTACCAAAATACTGACAGAGGTTGTCAAAGTATTTTGAAGGCATTTTATTTTCTAGCCTCTATAAGGCATGCAGTATTCGCGATACGATTTCGCTAGAGTTTTTCGACCTTTATTATTTCAGAAACAATATTAATATTATAGTTATTCGCTGCACCGACTTCGATGGGTTATTTTTTTTCTCACAATTTCCAGGAGGATATCGACCCAGTAACCGTGAATGATAACCGGTATCTAGGTAATAAACGACTTTATGGGAAATATTTATGACCACCGTTTGTATAATTGACAGCCTGCAAATTGACATGCACGGGATTCCTGTGCGATGACTTATTATTGGCAGGACGACAGGTTCATACAATCATAAGGCGAGTGTATGTGTGTGCGTGTATGTTCTGAGGAAGGAGACCGAAAGGAATGGACAAATAATACGGATGATAGGTATAATATAGCTACGTTAATAACAGGTATGTGTGCGGCTAATTTTTTAACGGTGAAAAAATGTACAAAGGAAAAACAATCACTGAAGGTTCTCATACGTATGGCGTATTTTTTTTTTTTTATATAGAATTAAAATTAGAATTCTAAAGTCTCGTAGGTACCGACACAATAATATATTAACCACACGCTCCAATAGTGTACCTGCTACCTATACCCACTGTTTAGTAAATCACAAATTACAGAAATTATATAATATTTGTTTTAATTTTCTTATAGGTAGAAATTATTTTGCTCGACGAGTGCACGAGACCGAAACTTCATACAAATATAGACAACTCAATTTGCCTTCGAAACAAGAACAAAAACTGTATTTACATAATAAAACTCGCCATGCTGAAATAAAGTGCAAAAATCCTATTTGGATCTCATTCTTAATTTATCTAAACTAGTAATAGGTACCTATATATTATAATAAAGTTTAATTTTCATCATAAAATGTCTTGCATTATATAATATATATTCCTATGAGACGAAAATGTATTTTTCTTCAAATTAAAAAAGCTTTGTGGTAAAGTAAATAAAGATAAATTATTTATCAAAAAATACTTATATAGGTACTTATAGCTTTGAATTAAAAAAGCATAGGATAATTAATTTTTCTGGCTTTAAACGGTACATTATTTGTTTAACAAATTCGATATAAAATAATTATTACCCGTAATTATGACACAATTACACGCCAACACTGCTAAATAAGAGTTAGGTACATTATGTTGATTCGTAAAATATTGGATAAGGGAAAAATTAACTTGTGGTACAAAAGTGATGGAAGGTAAAAACTTGATGTGATCCAATAATAAGGAGGGTAAGGCTTGTTGACGTTAATAAAACCATGTTGTGCGTATACACACCCACGGGTTGGGCAATGCACTTCAATCGTCGAGGTCGTTACCGAACTGGAGTTTAGGGTGGATTTTTTTTAACGTGGTTTCGCAAGACGTGACATTTCGTAAAGAGCTCTCGATGCGATATTGAAGCGATTAAACCGAAACGGGTATTATGTGCACACCGAGGGGTGAAGGATAAAAAGGATCAAGGCGGCTCAGGAATGGAGAAAAAAAAAGTAGAAGATTTCATCATCATCGAGTAACAGCTAGATGCTGCAGAGGAGGGATGAACGCCATTGAAGTTTTCCTCGTCCCAGGCGCGTAACCTTTTGCGATACAACTTTTCTTCTTTTTAAGTGCCCCTTTGCGTACAATACACTTATACTGGTAGTATGTATATAATATAATATATTCAGAAAATCGAACATATTTTCTATGCGTCTATAATATAATATTATAACGCATTAACGTAATTATTCGACCGAAGACGCGATAATATTTTAACTATTTTGTTAAACATTAAACAGTAGCCAACTTATGATTAATATAAGACGAAAGTGTAAAATGTAATAATTGAAAATCTTGTTTAGATAAAATATGTTTATGTACAAAGTATCGAAATACGAGTTTTGCTATATTAATTTGTCACTGTTGCTCGTTCCCAACACAGATTATAAATGTATCCTTTATTGGCAACGATACAATATTTTGATAGCATAGTGACATACATAAATACATTTTGAGCGATCATTTTCGTAAACGGAATTCCAATTATTTTACTTTTATATTTTAAAATACTATTTATACTGGGTTTTTAGCACACACGACAGTGCATTTTATTGTATTATTTATTTTAATGTCAAATTGAAATTGTATGTATAATAAGTATTAAATATTTTAATGATTTAAAATAACTTTTAATACCTACCTTAGAAATTAATATAAACCAGCTAAGACTATAAAGAATGAGATTTTATTCAACACCATTTATTTATAGTCTATACCATTTTATACAGAAATTAACATACTGATTTGTTGTAATTGTTTGTGATTATTCATTAAAAATCTACATTATATTAATTTACTTTCTAAATAATGATTAAATATTAAGCGAACGTCAATCGCGGGAATACAAACAGTGTTACAAATTTACATAAAATAATTTAATGATTAACTTTACTACTGTAAATATCGTTACTATAATTTTATCGTTAAACATTTTTTTTCTGAATACGCGATAATACAATAAGTTATCATATAGCTAGTTGAGGTAAGTATGAAGAATGAAAATGATTAAAAATATAAATATTTTAAGTCTGATTTTAGATTACTTTTTATGTATTTAATACACCCATAATACTATGTAATAAACAACAATATTTACTAATAAAATGATTAAAAGTTGAATTGGTATTTCAATTATTACAATTCAATCTAATTTTATAGTTTACATTTTAGTGTTTAACAAAAGTCGATTATCTTTATTTTTATAGTAAAAATATAAATTAATATAATATGAAAGTTTTTATTACGTTATTTAAATATTGTGAATGAATTATTCCAATCTATTATTTAAAAAAAAAACTTTATTTTTCAGTAAGTATTGAAAATTGGGTGGTTCTTGAGTATACATGCATGCATATCAGCATGTCGATAGAAAGCTAATTTATACTGCAGAGTTTCGTTAAATTAACTTTCGGGAAAACATGCAAATTCCAATTGCCATTTTTTTTTCGTTGTTGCCAGGGTTAATGTGTTGATGGGATTTTCTTTAATATATTTAATTTTCATCACTGAATATAGCGTATAACGAATTGAAAACCTTTTTTAGCCAACCAATTGAGTGTATCGTTTCGGTGAAATCGCAAGGGTTTCAAAATTGCGTTTCGTTCAAATCGAGCCTGATAGTAACAACGTTTAGAGTGGGATTTCTTTCCTTTACCCCTCACCACCACTCCACAAACCGTACTACAGGTATATGGTATAGTGTAGTTTACACCGCGGCGGGTCACAGCAGTGCAGTTTTGGTTCAGGTTTATAAAGTGTAAATGGACCATTCGTGTACCGGCATTATTGTACAATGTGCCGGTAAATTTACAAGAAAATCGGAATTCCCACTGACATTCCGACGCTTAATCGGCCTATACCGGGCTTATGCGTAACGGATTTGGAAACCAACAATTGGCATGGGTGGATAGTCACAGGGTTTATTGCGGTCGGTACATTAGGACATTTGAGTCTATTCACACAGAGGATAGTATCAACAATGTTCGAAACTTTCAACAAATCGACGCGGATTTAAAAGACTGTATTTAAAAGAAAAAGTAAATACTTATAGTTTGTATACATATTATTACAGTTTAAGTAGTATTGTTTAGAATCACTAATAATGAGCTTTATCCAACACTGTTAATACAATAATATTCATAATAAATTGTTTTTTTTAATCAATTTAATATATTATTATCATAAAAATTACTAAATAATAAATGTCTTTATATTGGGTTTTTTTTCAAATATTTTATGTCTCTAATAAAATATGTATTAAATAAGTTACTTTGTAAACATTTTAAAACGTTGAAGTGTACAAGGAATATAAGCTTGTAAGTTATAAATATAATAACTTTGCCCTAAAAAAACTTCCAAGTTCCATTTGGATTGTCCTGGACGTTTCTTGAACTCAACAAAGCCTAATCTGGGAAATGGAGCGTGAAACACATTGGGTAAAATATTATGTATAAAATTGTTTAAATTAAAGTTCAATTGCCTTTTTTTGCATATTTTTTTTCACCACTGCCGTATTGCTTAATCGGTTGGCAAAACGATTATACGAAAATCATAATACCCGTTGGTGGCTTATTTGACAGTATTTATAGCGCATAAAACGATTATCCGTTATACCCCATTATTCTGTACAAGTTGGTTCACAAAATTCATGACGCTAAATCGATGCGACGAGTGCAGCTCTCTCCCTCTGTATGACATAGGTACACATAATAATAATATAAACTAGAAATATAACATGATATTGGAAACTTCCGCGAATTTTATGGATCGTTAATTATCCGGGGTCGTAAATTTCTGATGAACAAGTTTAATAAAAACAAATCGAAACGCTTTGGCTTTCAATAAGTGTATTTAATAGATATATCTATGTATAGCTGTAAACATTTTTAAATTTTTTTATTTATATACGAATATCACAAATTTATTACCTATTTATAATGACGATTATATGAATAGTATGTCCTATATAGGACACAATAAAGAAATCCTATTACTAGCAATTTAGTTGTTTCTGGAATATGTCTTCGAATCGGCATTTATAATATATATTTACATTTTAAATGAAGAAAAAATGGTAAATCGCATATCTAGATCGTTGTATACATGTTCTATAATGTGTCTGGATAGGAAAATATTAAGCATTAATGAGATGGAATTCCGCTGAATTTCTATTATATATACAAAATACAAATGAGTATTAAACATATATTTTTTAACGTTGCAGTTCTGACGACCATAAAATACATTTTATTATTTAAGGATTTTGAACCGAAACTTACCAATCATATTGTTTCTCGATTGTTTCCCATTACAATATTGTATACAATGTCTTACATTTGAATAACTTTGTTTGAAACATAACTAGCTAATTAAATTTATAGGGAAATGTAAGGATTTATGATTGGATACATTCATAGTAAAAAGCGTATTTGACTGTACGCGAACTACCGACACTATTTAGGTTAAGTACACTATCTATCAAAATATTTCATACCACGAACGTGACCTTACAAAATTTTTACAAGTTTACATATATTATTAAATATAAGATGTATCTCATATGTTTGAGATATTTTTATTTTTTTGAACATTTTAAAGAGCCATATATTTTAAAGATACCATCTGAATCTCGTTTTAAACATTTTCGTTCACACTGTTTCAGTAACCCATCGCATTCTACATTATTATTTTTTTTGCGACACAACATTTTTATCTGTCAGAAGACAAAAATAATTTTTCATCTTTTTAGAACTTTTCGCATATTTTTGTATCGGCAATCAACAAATGTAACTTTTTAATAAATAGTAATATGCATATAACGCTATATTTCAATTTCTTGTTGATCAGTAAGTTTACTCTAATTATTGTTACTATTATTATTATTTATTTGTAATATAAAATAATTTAGTATAAATATGTATTCTGAGTATAGTGTATAGAGTTCTTTATTTCAAAACAATTTCTTTTTTATAATTAACATTCCAAGTTCAAAATTCCAATTGAAATATTTTCAATTTAGATGACAACTTCATTATAGAACATTTATTTTCAATTATTTTTCACAAAATTGAAAGCAATTTAGCTCGACATAAGTAAGATAACGCTAAACAAGTGTTATAATGCAATTTAGTATCACCGTGAATTTATACACTTTATTTAAATTATTATTTTGATCATACTTATTAACTATTCTTCACTTTATAATGCCATACTTGATAAGTTTTTCCATTTTAAATTAAAATATTGAAGTATTTTATCTGTATACATATCATTGCCTTACATAATATTACTTCGATTTACTTATTAATCATAGCTTTTTAATTGTGCAATTATAATGACGGAATAAAACTAACCTTTTATTGTATGTAAGGTTTTTTTAAAAGGAAATCAAATTTTTACAACGTAATATGGTTTTGATTAATATATAAATGTGGAAATAATTATTTGGTTAATATTTGACATTAAAATACCACATATTAATTTTTTTTTACAAAAGAGCAGTATTGACATACGATCTTTTTTGGTATCAAATATTAAAAGTTAATTTTATGATTATAATATATTATTTTGGTCACTTATTTTTCTCAAGAAAAACATTAAGTAAATGTTCACTAATAATTATTTAAAGATTGGTTTTTACTTTTGGTAAATTACAAAATGTAATATTAATGATTTTTATAAAAACCACTTAGCTCAGTACACAATTTACTAGACATAATGATATATAAGTACGTCATCCATACAAATCAAAATTATTTAAGATAAAATGAAATATTTTTAAGTGAATTTTATTAAAATAGATTAACCGATGATCCAACGAGGTACTCAACAATTATTATACTCTAAAAGAGTATTGAAGAGTAATGAGAATAAAATGAGAAAAAGAAAATATTATATTTAAAAGAAAATATAAATGCCTCAAGCGGTCAAACTGGAAAACCGATAGACGGAAAAAGACCGTTTCAAATTTGAGACGTCATCATGAAGATTAGCCAACAAACTTATTGTGTATACAGCCGCTGGACATTTATACGAAAACATTTTTTTTATTAAAAAAATAACTTTGTGCATTCTTCGGCCACATTGTGAGCATCGACTCACAATGAAACTGTTGATTAAATTTTCAAATATGAACTAGCATATAATATACAATATTTTTTATTATGGTCCATGGATAAATCGAACGTGAATGATATTCTAAAAAAATATATAAATACCTATCTATTAACGTTTAAAAATATATATTTTTTTATAGAATTCAGTTATTTTCGTGAGATTTATAAAAAAAAAATAATGTTTTTGTATGGCGATCAGATAATCGCGTTCAACTTGATGGCAAAATCGGAAACCTGCGTTTTGTTTATTTGCATCTGTAATCTATTCTGTAATACCGACGATACCTATTATACTTGTGTTTGATCGGAACGGAGTAGGCGTATAATTATATATATAAATAAAAAAAACGATTAAGAATCGTCTGGTTGAATCTCGAACGGCAATAAAATACGCATTTAAATAATTAAAAAAAATTACAAATATTTTTCGCTGGCAGTTAAGTAATAATATTATCAATAAAATTGCTACAACTCGAAATCGAACGTATATTAATTAAAAATAAAAACAAACCTTATTTCTATGGACTACCTGCAGATTTAGCTGTACGATTAGATGTACACCAGGATGTAAGCATTTTACACATTACACGCCTTATTTTTTTTTTTCATATTATATTATAATTTACGGTTATTGTAAAAATTAATATTTATAAATTGTGTAGGTATATCGTCAAGTAAAAAATAAATAAAAACTATTTTTACGCTCAAACTGGTGCATTTTATCAAATGCATTTTTAATTTTGAAAGAAAACAACCGAGCTTATATTATAGTGATTATTAGCTTTTCAATAACCGGTATTTATAGGCGGTATTGAAAAATTCGCCAGGATGCAAAAACTGATTAAAAATATGAGATATGCACATATAATATAATATACCTGTGCAAAGAATTTTCTCGTGTTGAAAGTATGTTATCCGTAACCAATTAAGACAATTTCCTGTTTTTAAGTGTACATTTCAGAATATTAAATTATTGGACTCGAGGGGAGTTATTATGATTGAATTTTTTTTTTTACTTTACAACAATATTTTAAAACCGATTTGTTATTATTCGTTAGGTAATTAAATATTACATCGGGGCTTGCATAGAAATCGAGATCGAACGTGAACAAAATATAATATCTTAATAACAAATATATTATCATATTACACAGTGCGTCACATTGGTCCAAATCGCAGGGGTGCTTAGCACCCTAGAACCCTAAGTTTTCCACCCCAAATCCCGCGATTTTCTTAAATAATAATGAAAAATCTTGGACACGTACCACAATATGGGTCAAAATACACACCTAACGGACTTATAATTTATCCATGCGCCGAAAGAGATATAGTCCTCAATAATGAATCCGTTTTAAATACAAATTCGGAAAATAAGAGAACTTCGTGTAGTATAAATGTATAATATTATAATTACTTGCGAATAAATATAAATAATTTGTTTTGCATAAAATGTTGCCCATAAGTCCTTGATTTAAATTTATAATTTATTTTATTAATAGAGATATCAAATGTAACTGTTGGGTATTCTGTGAGTGTGATTAGCTACTCCGCTCATGGGTCTGATTCCTCAGTAAAATTTGTTGTTGGGGAAATTTCCGCCTATTGTGCAGTAGTCGAGTACAGCTCATACACACGTGTAGTGGAAAAGCTGACGGAATTATCGTATACATAAATAATAATTATATTATATCATATAATATAGACTGACCTATCGATGGGCCGGGGCGGTGGAGGCACGAAAGACACGGTGGACATTTGCTGGAGTTCCATGACCGTGGCCCTGCCGCCGCCGCCACCGCTACCACCGTTGATGCCAAAGGCCGAAGCCGAAGAGGACTGCTTTTTCGTCGCTCCGTACAGCTGTCGGTAATACTTTTCCTGATCTCCGTACATCCAACACACTTTCCACCATTGGCGGCACATCAACACGTTCGACGACGGCGTCTTGTTTGCGGACCCGGCGGCGGCGGTAACGGACGACGAAGACGACGCGACAGTCGAGGCGGCCGCGGTGGTGGTGGTGGTCATCGTCACTTCGCGATAAACCGAGACGCCCATCCCGAAAAACGGAACCACCGGCGGCGTCGAAAATGCAACCGCGGTTGACGCGGCGGATCGGGAAATTAACGGAAAATTTTTCCTGATGGACAGGCCGGTGCACAAGGTACGACGGACGTGAGCGCGCGCGCACTATACACGCGCCAGAAAAACGGCGAAGACGAATCGACGGCGATACAACCCGTTGCAGTGCTCTGCAGGCTACCGGTCGGTCTCGGACACTGGTCCGCCTCGCCGCCACCGAGCACGGTCGCCTCGCAGCCACCGCCGCGCCGCCCGCCTCCTCATCGGCCGGTCTCGAGCCGCACACGGTTCGCCGTCGGAGTGGTGTCGGTAGAGGGGTGGGGGGAACACCGGCGGCGACTCGGCTTGCGATCGTCGTATCCTTTTTCCTTACGACTACCTATATGAGGTGAGTGTGTGTATGTTGTTATACCGGGTGATCCATTTGACGCGTAAGACACTCTTAATGGTTTTTGAAAATATATTATTTCGTTTTACATCAAATTTTTGAAAAAAACAACAGTACAGAAAACAAAAAATATAGATATTATTACTATTTTCAATGTATTTTTAATTTTGTTAACGTGCATGTTCGATTCCTTATTCCAGAGCAGAATATTTGTTGATGCTCTTCCAAATAAAAATCGAATTTTGGACGAGTTATAAGTATTTAAAGTTTAGATGAACGGAGCGGAGTAGTTCCGGGACGGGGTACCCCGTAAATGCAGTTGGTCCACTACTCCGCGTATCTATAAACTTTAAATACCCATAAGTTGAAACCGATAAACGGTTTGTCCAAAATGTGATTTTTATAGATCAAAATATACTCCATATAGTTTTCTTTTTCGGAGTATGAAATAAAAAATGTATCCTGTCGTTTCAATGAGTACAGAAAAACTTAAAAACGATGAAAATCCAACTTTTCCTAAAATTTTATTTTTTAACGGCTTAAATTTTATTCAAACGAAATATTATCAAAAACGTTAGAGTTTTCTGAAATAATGAGTGTCTTGTGCTAAATGGATCACTCCGTATAATATAGGTTGTGTGGTTCGACGGCAGTAAAATTAGACGGTCCGTTTTATATACACGTGTAGGTACGCGGGCGCGTGTGCGTGTGGGTCGCGTGTTTTATAATAACGTTATATTATATAAAGTGGTGGTGCGCGAGACTCCTCGGGGCTAAATGAGAGAATATTCAGGTATTTTTTTTCTCTTTTTTTTCTCTATTTTATTACGTTTTTTCATCCTTTTTACCGGCGACGACGGATTTCGTACAGCAACAACAACAAAAACAACGACATGCGGTCTATCTCGCAGTGCGTGTAATACACAAAAACCACGCGAACGCACTGCACCACACAAGTAAACCCGAGAGTATATTATTATAATATAGATGTTTGCTTATTTATTTACTTGCTTATAAGTTATGTTATTAAGTCCAAATAATTTTATAAATTAGACAATCACACCAAACGTTCGTAAACAGTAATAGGATTATGAGAACAATGCGTTTTGAGGTACAAATCTATGAATTAAATAACATTGCCAAGTACGAAATTACACTACATTTTTGAAGGCGAAAAGTCTATACAGAAAGTATAAATTTGATCGAAAATTACGTGCAGGAGAACCTACACTGCAGTTTTGAGTTCAGGACAGATACAAGCGGAGAGCACTAAGAATGCGGGTCCCTAAGGTAAGGAACGTTTAAAACGAGGGGAATCGTAAGAATTTTTGCTAAATGTTTTTTCTAGTGCACATTTAAGACTCGAGAAATAGTATTATGATTGAGCCATATTCACAAATTGGACGTACCAAGTAAATATATTTCATAACACGACAATAGGAGCTGGGCAACAATTAACCGCGATGATACCGCTACAGAGTGCAGGTACCTATACCGCGTTTAATACTCGTACACCTCAAAGATATGTGATAGGTACCTATATAATATAAGATCTTGTGTCGGGTTGCTAGGGTCGAGGGGTTACACGACGATGATCTCGGGGTGGCGTGAGTCGGGTTGTGAGGGACTGATGGGGTTGATGGTGGCGGAGGGTAGGTTTTTTTTCTCTCCGTACAATCAGTGGTTCTCAAAACAAGAGCGGTTTAATATCAAATTTTTTTATCGTTACATGGCGAGGTGGACGATGACACCGCGTGTACCTATATTAATATAACATCGACCGGGCACGTTCCACGCGGAATTCCTCGGGCGAGACGTTCCGGCAATAATTCGACTGTACTCGATAATATTATAACCACTACGACCGTCCGCCGTTCATAATTCGGCCAAATTAACCGACTCGGCGTAATTGGAATGCCGTCTTAACGAGTCGTAATGCCATTTCAATTACGGCGACGACGACGTGAGGTTCAGACGACGACGGCGGCCGTCTTTTCACAATGGAGATTTTCGTCGGAGACGTGACAAATATCCTATTACGAGACGATGTTCCGCCTAAAACGCGTCTGCCGCATTATAATAGTATAATTCCGTGAGACGTAATTAACGTTTTCTACGGTGACATGCAGCACGGATTTACGACTGCACACCGGTGATAATAATTATTATAATGGTCTTCTCGTTCTTACGCCGTCAACGATATTTCGGATGTGTGTATTTTGCAATAGAAAGTATAATATAAACGAAAATAAAATGTATTATTTTCCGATGGTTTCATATAATATATATTATAATAAAATATTATATCATACAACGTTACAATCATACGCCCAATGCCAATAGACGAATATTATGATAGAGCTGAAGAGTATGTGTTTGGACGCGACAACCTCAGAAACTACAACTGTACCGATTACAATAAAATGGCATATAGGTATCAATAATAGATCCCTTGAGACTTGTTCGATGTTTCTATTTCCAACCTCTACAGGTTGCTATAGGGTGGTCCACTAGTGAATTTCGTTTTCAAAAATCGAAAATTTTATTGTACACAATAATATATACAATATGGTTGCCATTGGTTACAAAAATAAAACCGAAATCAAAAACAATTTGTTTAAAGACTGCACCTACTCGCCATGCGTTTCCACGGGACTTATTTTAAATACAGTTAAATAATATTAAATGTATTATTTGTTATTCAAATGTACAACAAAAAGCGCAATGTCCTTATGTTTGTAACTTTTATACTCAAAAACTAATCTACAGGTTTCGACGAAAGTTTCAGAGATTGTTCTTAGAGGTATCAGGAAAGTTAAGAGAGTAGTTTAAACTATGTTTGAAAATATAGCAAGTGCTGTGTCGAATTCGCGAAGGTCGGATCTCTGTCGAATTATTTTACAAAACGAACTACACCGATGCTGATTTGTCCGTGAACTGAGGTACAATAAAACCGAGATACACTGACATAGTGCTGTTTTTAGGGTTCCGTACTGTAAAACAGGACCCTATTACTAAGACTCCGCTATCCGTCCGTCCGTCTGTCACCAGGCTGTATCTCATGAACCATGAAAGTTAGAAAGTTGAAATTTTCTCAGATTATGTATTGATGTTGCCTCTATAACAACAAATACTAAAAATTCTAGAGTATATAATATAAGCAGGGTTGCCAACATGTTTATAGCTGATGATGGTACGGAACCCTTCGTGCGCGAGTCCGACTCGCACTTGGCTAAGGCTCTACATATAATGCGTATGCTACGCCACCATTTTGAGACTCATTTATCAATGATAAAATAAAGGGGGAGAAATTCTAATTCACATAAGATTATTAGTCCCAAAATGGAGGAGTAGCATACCTGTATCTATAGTGCCCTAACTTGGCGAGTATTTTTATGTTTGTTAATTTTTCCCAGCCAAAGACTAGGTTAACAGCTAATATTATAAATATAATATGATTAGATGGCGATTTTAGTAATTATTCATAATTTTAACTTCATAGATTTAAATTGTAAACAACTATTCAACTACTCGATTTTGTATATAATATTACACTATATTATATAAACAATATATATTTATTCATATCGATATTTTAGTTAAATGTGAGAAAAATGCATCGTAGTTATATTAAACTGTATGAGCTAATCAATCAAAACAATTGTTTTTCTTTATTGTAATTACATTTAATATATTTTTATACGACTAATATTTACCATATACATTTTTATTTTAAATTGTGAACTTGTGGCCCCATGCTCGTTATATTCTTAAAGAATAAATAAAAAATATATATAATATTATACTACAATTAATACCAATTGATTGGTTTCTATCTTTATCGATTATCAGAATATCTTAAACCAAAATATGTTTAAAATTATCGATTACAAAATATAATCATTATTTATTGTTGGTATACCTCTATTACATTTATTTGGGGTGATCAACGATAATAAATTCAGTATCACAACCTAAGTAGATCAACGTAATTAAATAACAGAAACCATTAAGGGTTATTTTATTATACGAATTTTATATTTTATTCCTAAGATTAAATTTTCAGCATCAAACATAAAAATGTTATTTTAATTTTAAATTTAGAAAAAACTTACAATATGCACAAAGAAGATGTTATGCAATTCTAACGATTTCTATTTAATTAACAATTTATTATTTCAAAGCAAAAGTTAAATACAGTAAAAATTTCTGCTGGATTAAACTATCTTTACGTATTTAATTAAAATATATCTTGAAATTATGTTTGTGACAAGTGCAAATTTTGAACATATTTTACTTATTTTATTATGTATAGTAACTACCAACTACTTTAATATTATAATAAGAATCATGGTAAAAGTGAGACGTGTAGGTACAAAAATATTTTTAAGTTTTACAACAGATATAAAATATTAATAACACAACAATTCATTTATTTATTATATGATCTTTTTAAAAAATATTTTTATTCACCTAAATGTGTATACTTCTAAAACGTTTCACTATCTACTTTACTTTTTATACATATTATTAAATGTATATTTGTAGGTACATATATTTTTTTATTATACTAGAATAATAATATAAACACTATAATATATGTCTAAATGAATGTCTTATAGTTTGGGAAAAGCATTAACATAGATACATTATTTTGACATACAGATTTTTGAGTTAAAAATATTCAATGTAAATAATTATTCCTTAAAGGTCCTTGTTTTACCTACCTTAAAACACTATAAAAATACTTATCTTACTACAGTTTGAAATTTTATGCAATTAAATGTATAGAAAAATATGTTTATAATTATTTGTATTACAATATCAAACAACGATCATTATTTTACATCATATTACACAGCACTGAAAACACAATTTTGAGGTCCTTATGCAAAAATATTTTGACAAAGAAAATCTGTAAGATAAAGTTCGAGGTCCAGTGCCTATAAACAATTTTACGCCCTTGTTACTGCATCAAAAGTTATAAGGATATAAATTTAGTTTCATTTATGGGAAATTTACAAAAAGCTTATAGGCTATTATTAAAATATTTTTAGGGGACATAGCGTTATAATCTTTTTCATTATTTTTATTTCCATTATTTGTTAAAATTCTAATAATATATATTATTATATGTTATCAAGTATTCAAGTGTAAACGACGTGTTGTAACTTTCATCATAATGTTTTGTTTCCTGCTTAAGATTAGGTATATTTCACAACACCTTACGCTAGTGATATGTGTGGGCTCCGGGTACCTGAAATAGTGAAATCGATATCAAACGATGCGAGGGATGTGACGTACGAAATAGAAATAAGTATAATATTATGCTATCCGGTGGCATGGCGTGGTATACGGTAACCGGTATAGTCGCTCGAGCGGTCTGAGGTAAGCGGCTTGTGGCTAAAGCCGGATTCACAGCTACTTCGTGTGTCGTGTAGTGTCAATCAAATCCTATTGTGATTGGATATTACTTTTTTGGTACCATGTAGGTAATAACCAAGTTGCAACCGAGTATACCAATAATTGACTACAGCTCAACTTTTAAATCATAATATCTAAGCCCATGCACTACACGACATACGACGTTGTTGATGTTAACGGAATTCTGACGGTCTCCTTTATAGCTCGTCCACCCATTTTTATTGTACCTCTATATCATAATATTATTAGCATTTCTGGATTAAGTCATGACGGCTGGCGCAAAGAGAAACAAACGATATTCATCGCAACAAATTCATCGTGTTACTATATTAGGAAACCACACTCTTAGTTACTCTACTGCAACTTTAATATAGAAAAATATAATATAAAACAGTGGAAAACCATGTAATTTCGACAAAAATGAATTTACTCATTCAAGACGACGTAATAAGCGTGCGCAGAGGGCAGTGCGCACGTGAGAGACTGTAGGGAAGTTGTCGACTCATTCTCTGGGGTGAAACTTTTTTATTAGTAAAAGTAATTATATTCATATTTTTATTTTTTTAATTAATTAATCGGCTAATGTAATTTACATATTCGTTTCAATTTAGCAAAAAATTTATAAAGATTCATCGATATGACTAATTTGTTCTTCCACGCCGACACTAAGCTTTTGACCGGGATAGTCTGCGGGGAACGATATTCTACTTATTCTCTTCGGTGAACGAGTGAACCTATTTTTTTTTTTTTTGGAATAAAATTAATTTGATTTATATTCATATTTTTTGATTAATTAATCAACTAATATAATTTTCATATTTGTTTGAGCTTACCTAACATTAACTTCGATTTATCGATATAACGCTAATTTGTTCATTGAAGTCGACATAAAGCGTGCGGACGGGATAGTCTTCGGAGAAGGATATTGACTTATTTTCTACAGTGAACCTTTTTTTTTAAATTTTAGGTGACACAATTATAACATTATATGTGCATAAAGGATCTTTCAAACAAATTTAATTGTGTTCAGAACCATTGTTGTAGAAACATTTTTGTACTACGTCGAAGCCAAATTTGAACGTGTTTTATTGCAATCGGCCTCGAACTGAAATTTAATTTTGCTACACGACAATGACTCGAACATTTATGAAAATGTTTCTATGATAACATGTTTTTATGAAAATAATGCATCAAACAATGTTTGGAATGCGATTTCTTTGCACGGCCTTAATAATATAATAGTACCTACTAGCCAGTAGGTATTTAGGATGTCGACTTAGGTACATAATTTTAAGTAATAAGTAATAATAATAATAAAAGTGTTTTAGGTATATTTATTACTGTGCGTATAATAAAACCATAAATGTTAACTTATGGTTTAGAAACGAATAAAGATATACCAGTTATAAAGTATTATAATTTATCTTACATAATATACCCTTGGTTTAGGAGTGTGACTATTGATTACTGATTAGTGACTATACTACTTAGTACTTACGAGTTACTACGAGTTACTAATATTTGTATTGCATTATTATTATTTTTTTCTTTAATGTGATTCGTATCGTATGTAGCATTGCATGTTTTTTGATATTTCGTAAAAATAATTTGAATATCAATTTGTGGAGGGGGCGGCCCTGGGCCAAAGTAAATTTAAGAAAAGCCCGGTCCATCTAGGCCCTCTAACTATGTGCCTGTATGTAGGTAGCGATCGTGTGTGATCTAGATAATCGACACATATATATTATGCTTTTGATAATAGCACGGTAGTGGTTAAATAAATGTTACTCCCTCGACCCTGCCCAATAGTTACGATAGAATACAAGTCTAATCATTTAAATGTGATTATACGTGAATATACCTACTTCCAATATTATGAGCATTGAATATCCACCGATAATGTCTGCGCAAGCCAATAATATGATCGTTGAAGCATATATTACCATGAATAAAACCGTCTAGTGTCTTGCATTACAAGGAACCAGCGGCGAACCATACACGTATTATAATATATAATATTTTCTATGTTTTCTGGTAGTATTGGTACCTACTTGGATATGTGCAGTTTAACGATCTTAAGGGATATACTGCTCAGAGTAATATTAATTATTACGTAGCATATTTTTTAAAACTCGTGGCTTAACGAAACAACTAAAATTTGCATAATAATATATAAATTAATAAGAGGTATGTGTGTTTATGCTCATGTTTTCACTACATTGTACTATATTATGTATATTTTTGAATTATTAATTCGACCAACAAAATATAATTATGATTTAATCATAACCATACTAAAAACATGGAATTTAGCAGTAGGTATGTAAATATGAATATATCTAAACATAATAATAAGTTTATAACTAGTGTTTGCGCCGCCGCAACATAATTAAATAATAGTATAGCATCATTTAAATTTTATCATTGTCGGGCAGCGAGGATAGCCGGTCACACACACACACACACTATCACCTGTTGTCATAATATTTATTTTTGTATGTACCTATTTAAATGTCTTGTGAGTTATATAATATGTAGATAAAATGATATCGTGCCGCCGCTCCGTCTACGCGGATATTTTACTTAGCACGGCCGCCGTAAATGTCTGTCGCTTCCCGTACGTTGTTCCGACCGTTTCAACGCGCACAAAAAATGTTATGTAAAATTATGTTTAATAATTGTTTAAATAACTTATATTGTTTTTTATTATAATTATTAGCGCCAGAAGGGCCTAGTTAAATTTTAACTGATTAAATTATATAAAATTCTCGGTGTGACATTACAGCATTATAAATTATTATTGCCGTAAAAAGCGCGAATCGCTAAATAGTTATTTTATATTTGTTCGGGCGCAAATCGCCAGGTTTCAGTTATATTGTGCGGTGCGAATCACCATACTTTTGGCTGTTATTATTTATTGTAAGGCGAGAATCGCCAGTGTGTTTTATTTTATTATTATTTATTATTATGTCGATATAGCTCAGGACCAGCTGGCCAGTCTGCGCTCCACCAAATACTGTGAGTTATTTATTATATTTTATATTTTTTGTTACAATATTTATTATATTCTGTCGTGCCGTAAGGGCCGTACAATTATTATACCACATTGTGCCATAAGGGCTAAATTTAATTATTATATTCTGATGTGCCATAAGGGCGCATAGCACTATCATAATATTATCATTTTTATATTATATTTTTATACCTACTGTGTTGCTGTGATTTTTTATATTTTTGTACCATTATTATTTAGATTTTGTATTATACAGCAACTAGTTAGTTACCAGCAATCGTGTTACCATTTTTTTTATCTTAGTTTAATTATTGTACACACACCCACATATATACACACACATAACACACAAACAATACACATAAATACACTACACGCATTACGTAGCTCGACAGTATTTGCCCGGCAATCCCGACCACTGCTGTTCGAGCTATTACACCACTACACACCCAGCTAGTCCTCGTATATTTAAGACCTGTCCTAGGTGTTAGTGGTCAACAATTAGGTGTCCGGGGTGCGCATACTATTATTATATGCTATCGGCCCGTCCATTTTTTTTTTTTTTTTTTTTTTTTTTTTTCTTTTTTTTGTTTTTTTTTTTTTTTTTTTTTTTTTTTTTTTCTAGTAGTATTATAAAAAATAAGTATTGTAAATATATTAAATTTCCATTCACCAAAATATCATATTATACCTATTAATATCTAAATTATAATGTGTCAAGAAATTACTGTAAAAAACGAAGAAAGGATATAAACCTCATTTAGGAATGATTTAACATTCAACTATTAATAATTCACTGTACGAAAACTCTCATAAACAATAAAGAATTTTCTCTATAATTTTCAGCATTTGTTGCTTTCTGTTCAGTTTGTAATTTAATTGATAATAGTAATAATAATAATAATAATAATAATAATAATAATAATATAATATGCAAATAAATAAATAAAGTAAGTAGTAAGTACTAAATTAGACACTTAAATTTTAAAAACTTTAAATGTATTCATTTATGGTACACAACAGAGTTGTACATGAGATTCATTGCTATAAAGGTAAATATAAAAGTTAGAGACTATAATGAAGTATTTTAGTCAAACAAATTGTTTCCAAAGCTCAAGTATATTTTAATTCGCTTGATATAGTATTGAATTTCTTTTACTTTAGCAAGTAGTTGGTACTAAAATTGTCCCATGTACACCAATTGTATACGCTAAGTATCACATTAGATTAAGTATGCCATATGTTCATATTATAATATTATAGTTTTATAGAACTTAAAAAATATTCTCTCCTCTCTCCAACCAATGAAATCATTTATGGTAAAGTAAAAATCAGGGACAAGTGTATGGATTAGAGGTTTACACCAGACCCGAGATCAAATTACACCTTGATAGGTAGTAGGTATGCTTTCAAAAATACTCACTTAAAATGAAATAATAATGTATAGCCATATTATAGCCTTATTATAGGTACTTATAGAGCAAGTAGCCACTAGCTATGGGTACTATAAATAATAATAATTGTCGTTTAGTTTATGGTTTATTTTAACGGAATGTACTCAAGTAAGGTAAATAACTATTAAATATAAGGTCGATGTGGTAACAACATAATATTATACGCGTCTAGTGCTGACTGCATATATATACTTTGAAATTATATATAAGACAAATAACGACCCAATAATAGTAACCCAAGGAAGTAACGGGTTCAAATATTCAGCAGCTGGCTTGAAGAGGATCGTCTAAACATTCAGAGTTCTAGAACTTTTGAACGAGTTCAAGTACATAAGGCTTATAGTTTATACTATGTAATATCGAATGAGGGATCGAGTATGATATTAATACGACACTTCAAGACTTATGTGTCTACGGTCTACATGTAGATCAGTGCGGATATTATATAACAAACAGTGATTCTGGAATAATGGAATACACAATACACGTGTAAGAATATTATTTTTGAAATATATAGTTTTGAAATTAATTACTAATACAATTTGAATGAGTAGTTTCTCAGCTGTTAAAATGTATATTCTAAGGATAATAATTTTTTAAAATGGTTTTGTAAAAATATAATATATATGTTATATTGGATCTAGTATTTACTATACTTAGACAAATTTTTTCAAATTATGAATATTGATAACTAATGACTAAAATGTTCAAATCACCATAGCCCCCACATCTACTAAATCCATTATCGTGAAGAAAAAAAAGGAGTGACTATGCTCGGTGAATCACCCTGTATTATATTTACATGTGGTTTTGTTTATATAGTAAAGAACCGAGCATGCGTGTCGTGAAAAACTTTGTGTACCAATCTGCTTCTTAAACGGCCTTTACGTGTGAAATCTCCACCACCTCCTTGGTCATACCCCCTCCTCCTCCAATTAAGATTCCGGCCTGACCGTGGAAAGGTTAAGCGTAAAGTTTTTCCACCCCGGGAGTTGTATCTCGAAAATGCGAGCCCTTTCGTTGTCCCGGCGAGGACCTTAAAAGCCGGTCATATTGTTTCGATTACAAGTTACGATAATAAATAAGGTTTCTTCGATTTATTATATTATGAACGACCAAGTATACGCGTGTTGTAATAATATAAGGTCTGGTACGACCCTCAGCTCCGATCACCGCCGCAATAAACAGTTTCGGACCTGGGGGGCTGTTTACGGCACTGTAAAGTTTGATATATCGATCGGTTTAGCACGAGCCGTATTAAAGTTTATTGTTTATTTTTATTTTTATCTGGTTCTCCTCGTGTTCTGACACCGCGAAACCACAATACATAATATAATATAATATATGACTACATTTAAACAAAAACCACTATACGACTTTTCCAGAAGCTTCAGCCATCAGATCACAAAAACTCGAATTACTGTGTTCAATTTCATTTATATATATATATATTATTATATCGACAGTCATAATATTAATACTGTAAAAACAAAAATAAATAAAAAAAAAACACAATTTCCGATATCTAATGAAATAAATCAATCTAGGTTCAGTTTTTGAATGAAAAACCATAAACCACGCCAGCTATTTTTATTACGACAGTATACAATACATTTGAAAAGTCTCACGTTGGCATTAGATTCGTAAAACAGATTTAAATTTTAATTACGAGGGCGTGCGTAGTGAGTACACTTGTATTAATTCAGTTACGAGTCGAGGAAAATGTTCATAAACAATAGCAAAGGGTAATTTTACACCATGCACTAATCATTATCAATTTCTTAAGTTTCCTGTAAGGCTGGTACCCCAAAAGAATTGTACAACAATGGTAAATGATACAATTGGTGGTTTTTTTTATACTTTCATGCCAACGCTAAATACAAAAGAAGATTAATTAATATCTTAAAAAGGTGTTTTGTGATTGTTCGTATAATAATAATATGAAACCATCATAATGTTTTATTCAATATACGTATAACACCAATGGTACATGAAGTACAAAATAATGTACAATACCAAATAAAAAATTAAATATTATATAACTTTAGTATAAATAATTAGATCGTCAGTAAATTTGAACTTGGGTATTTTGTTTGCTTGATTTTTAATGTGCCTATATGAATAATACAATATTTAAAAACATCTAATATTAAAATATAGACTTAATCTAGTATTTGTAGAAAATAAATGTTAGCATGGATAAAATATAGTAAAATCGAGAGTAATTTAAAGTGAATTTTATTATACACAATTCTAGAAATATTTACATTATTAAAATAGTTCTAAAAACTGTTAAAAGAAATGACTTACATTTGTTTAAGCTTGTTTTGTATATTTTATCCATTGTATGCTATTATATGATATTATATGTTATATAAATTCTCAAAGTTAAATAAATTTGATTCATATTTTTAATTTCTTTTTTTAGTTAATTAATTTAACATAATTTGCATTTACGTTTGAATTTACTAAACATTAACTACGATTTATCGACATAATTAAGAAGGTTAAGACTATACTCTTGTATTTACCCTAGATTAAAATAATACCTGCGAGTAGACTGGGATGTTAGTCGGTCAAATGATATAGAGGGGAAAAGAGAGATTTATATTAAATAATATTACCATCTAAACAGTTTTCATGTTTATTTTATTGAAATGCATATAATTATTAAAAGAATTGAAAATAGCACTAGCTTTTGGAAAATTATAAGACAGGTATATATTATAATAATTTATGAGTCATGAGTTTAGTAATATTAAATAATATTATTATCTAGTAAAAAATAAAAATTATTTTTGAAAATATCACTGAGGAAATAGTTACAAGGTAACATTAAATAGTTCAGTAAGATAATAGTAAAGTAAGCAATTTTACACCTGAAATTATGAACTAAATTAAATTAACACAAATACATAAAAACATTATTTTTTTTACTTCTTGTATTTTCAAACTTTAAATCAACTTAGTGCCTAATGTGATTAAAATTTGTTGTATTTCTAGTTAGATCGACTAAAATGTTGTAGGAAATGCGTATATACATTTTTAGGTACCCCCAAAATAAACTTTAGAAAGTTACTAATTATAATTTAAAGATGACAATTCACCAATTATTTTCGTAGTTGAATGAACTGTTGTATTTCCAAGTAGTTCTTATTTGTCATGCAAATGCGTATTTAATATGGTATAATTAATACGTACATTTAAAATATAAATATTATAAAAGACTTTGAAAATTTAAGTTAATTTTTCATTGTAGTTTAAAGTATTATGAACTTAATTTTGTAAACATTTTACTTGTGGAACCTCGGTGTTTTCGATTCTCAAACCCTACCAAAATAATCCCTTGGCTTAATGTTAAAATTACTCATATTCGCATTACAATATTAGTCTACCTTTATTTGACCATAAAACCTATATTTCAAGTTTTGGTATCATAAATACATTAAAAAATAATTTTATAAGTATTATTATATCATATGCGTGTATAATTATGTTAATTTATTGAAATAGTATGAGTTTTTTAATTTTTTTTAACATATTATTTAATGGAAGGTTTTCAAAAACTAATTTATTAATAACATGTTATAGTTTTTAATACACAACATATTTTAATGTGTGTAAAAAATTGGAAAATGCTATTAAATTATATCTAAATTTAAATTTAATTTGAAAGCCAATAAGTTATAATTTTTTTTTTGTGAATATTTTAGAAAAATAATTATCATTATACTAAAAGTAATTTTAATACTAGTATTATAATAGTTTACTACAAAAAGTCTACATTAAGGACTAAGGAGCTGGAAACAAGTAAACCCAATCAAATATAAAAGTTAAAATAGTTGATATTATTTAGACATCCAGATCCAGTATTCTTGTTTTAATAAAATTCGATAACTAAGATATATCTAAAATTATGAAAAAAAATATAGAAAATGTACTAAAACAATAATTTTTTTTTCAACTTCATAATAATTTAAGCCCATATAATATCCAACATTTACAAACTGAACTAACGTCTGAGTATTTATAAATTACAATTTGAAAGAAAAACTAAAGAATATATTAACTAAGTACGCATACCATAGTCGAACATTTAAACTTGTGAAGTTGTTCGTAATACGTTACAGCATCGGCGATCAATTTCTTTTTGGGTTTATCAGCTACACATATTACACACCTACTTTTGTATACGCAACGTGTATACAATGACGTATAATCACATTACGGTTTTACTACGATAAATTGTCAGCGGATGTAGATTCGAAATCAATAGATTGGTAACCATTATATTATGTATATGCATATTATATTATCGTATATAGCATATATAGATACGACGACGTATAGACTTTGGCGGGCTTTGTATGTATAAATACGCGTCTGTCGAATAGCCGTACACCGAAAGCTACAGCGGCTATTGTTTCGGAGAAAACAGCAGCTTTACCTGAACACAACGCATATTATATACGTTTTGAAAGTGTGTACCCCGACAAGTCTACAATAATAATGTTCATATATATTATATATACATATACAGGTAAATACACTGCCACTGTACGTTAATCTGTTTAATGAGCTTTACAAGGGCTCACCGAATAGTAATATTTTCTATATGCCTGTGCAGGTTGTTGGCTACGTTCGCCTAACAATAGACAATTACAGTAATTATATGTATTCACATTACACGCATATATACATTATTCGTGTAACCCTGTGTGGTATATATAGGTATGCTGTAGGTGTGTATCGAGCTTGGTATATACCAACTGAGGAAACGAACGTACCTACACGATAATACACGTGTACGTGGCTCTCGTTATTGACATATTATATTATATTATAATTATTATCTATTTTACAAGTTAAATGGTAAACTATATAATATTATAACTCGTGAGTATAGGTAACCGCTAGCCGTATCAAAAACGTCTTAATTGTTTTTAAAATCATTTATATTTATGTTACAATAATATATCACTATATGTTCTTAAATATGCCCGTAGATCAATATTTGGTAAATTAAATGATATAAGACAATTTATTATGAATACACACCTTTATATAATTTCGATTTCAAATTTTAAAAAATGATTAAAAATAACTCATAGACCGGCCGGATATCCGAGCATTCTAAATAACAGTCATACATATTATTATAGGCATCTGAGAGTAATTAATATAAGTTATAACTAAGTGACTGATGTGCGACTTACCTATACTGACAAGCCCAACCGTCTGCATGGTGGCGTATACAATATACATAAGTACATAACTTTTGAATCAAGAGATATAAGTGGTAAAAATTAATAAAACCTAACAAATGTAAAAAACATTCAGATTTTAAGGCACATGTTAATATTATTATGTTTAATTTACTAAAAATAAAATCATTAGGGCCAGTTTTACGGTCTACGATTAAATTTCGATTATGTTTAATCAGCTGATAACAGATATTTAACAGGGCAAATTCGGCCAATTAAACCTCGGTTAACTTTAATCGGAGATGGTACAACTGGCTATTAGTGTAGGTACGAAAAAAAGAATTGTATGTGAAACTCAAACTTTAGAAATCTATTATCATGTACTGTTGATAGATAAAGCTCTGTCATGACATTGTGACAACTGCAATCACATTGTCCTCACATTGATAGTCTGTTTAAACTGTCATTATTTTAGCTGCTGCGATTGTCGATTGAAACTATTGCGTTTTACTGTCATCGAGTATTCGAGTGGCCTAACAAGTATTTGTGAGATTGCAGATTACCTATATTAATTGTAAATTGTTGTCTATATTCTATCTTATAAATTACCTAACCTATAATTCAGGAAATAACTGAATTTCCCGGGGAATGTCTAAAATGCCTTTAGTTGTTAGGATCCAGGCGCGTATACAGGGAAGGGGGGATTCAACCTCCCCCCGAAATGAATAGTTGTGTACTTTATTTATATATATATAGATTAGAGCCCCCCCCGAATTTGTTTTTGTGTACGCGCCTGATAGTATCATAGTAATTCTATAGTAGGTATGATATGATTTTCCTTTTTTAACTGCGGTGCTAATTTATTTCTATCAGAAAAAAATTAGTATTACGTATATAAAAATATACAATATGCGTTAAGTAAAATTAAATTAAAAAACCGATAATCCAACTAATCCAACTAATTCACTTTTACCAATAAATTTCAACAACGAATAAACATAGTATAGAAAGTGGAAATAAATAAATCAATGTTCAATGATGTAAAAATTAATTTCTGATAATCAGAAAATAAGTTCGGGTCATTGTAAGAGTTAAAATATAATAAGTTGATATCAATATTTCAATCATAAACGCTATATAACCATTGACCATGTTAAAAAAATAATCAGCCACTTCAAAAGCGCTACCTACAATCTGAGCTGGCTCTCTCTTTCTGTTTGTCCCACAATATAAATAATGCTTAACTATGTTTAGGGTGCATAATGTGTATTGTATCGAGTTTGACTCCGGCCAACAAGAAATGTAGGTATCTATAGGGGTCGCCAATGTCCAATAATGGTCTGCAAAAAGCAGTATTCTTGCAAAATTATATCGTATAAGTACCATAATATACTATAATATAATACATAATATATAATACCATTACACAAATAATAAACTGGTATCTATAAATGTTTGAAATTCTAATAATTTTAATGAGTAATGATAATGTAATAGGAGTACCTACCGCGTGCGTGTATATATATATATAAAAAATTGTTTAATTTTTATAAGAGGCATTAGGACGTATTACATTATTATAGTTATTATAGTTTATTACAACTTGTATATTATATACAATATAATACTATTATAACCTATAATATAATCCATTATGAAAATTAATAACCATCGAACGAGTATTACGATCTGCAAATGCTTGAAATTATATTCTGGTTTGAAAATAACTGTCTCAACAGTTCGATGTTATCTCTTACTTCGACAGTTCGGCCGCGGTACCCATGTGTACAATTTACAGTTGTTTGCGTATTTCATTGTCCTGTTCTAACCTCAAGCCCGTCGTTGTTGGATATAGGCAGTATGTAGGTATTATCGAAGTAGCAGAAAATCGTGTACTTATATAAAAAACGGTTTCAAATGGATACATACAATATTACATACCATGTATATGGGTTAGGTTTACCGTCCTATATTTTGATACACATTCATGAGGTTATATATTGTGTACAAACGTTATAGAGAAATTACTTCCAAGACGGCTTTTATATACTTTTATAGTAATAATATTATCTGCCTATATACTTCTACGCTAGTCGGCGGGAAAATATTATTCAAAAAACGCATATTATGCTTGTCACGGTCAAGTGGATAAAAAATATATCTCACGCAGCAGCGTCACGCCATTTCGAGCAGAGCTTAGGCGCATAATATACTCGAGTGTTGTATCCGTCGTAAGTATCGCTATCCATAACCATAAAAATAATCAGAGGGTTAAGACATATTTTTCAAACCGAGTATTCATGTGTACAATATTATATTATATATATATATAGGCACCTATATGTACCTACTATGCATATGATTTTTTATTACGTTCTCTCATCCCCTCCGAACGTATCGCATGATTGTGCGCTTGCGGATTATTATATTCTACTGCGCCTAATAAATCAAATAGGTAGATACGTTTAAAAATGTGCAATCACAAGTATAAAATATAAATAATCGAGATAAATTGAAAATAAATGGTTATGGTATGGAAGTTATGCGCATTAGGTGCAATTAGGTATTAATTGCAATATAATATAATATTATACCCACGCATTCCGACAGATACGATGAAATTAAAAACCTAACCTAACCTTTATTGATTATATATATATAGTATTAATAAATATCACTGTAAAGATGTAACAAAAACTGTGTTTCAATTTTTCAAAAATGTTCCTTTTTCCTCTGTAGATAATCATTAATCATTATAATATGACACTGACATTAAATAGACGAAATGAAGAAAAATATTAAATTTTGTTTTCAACGTTTTAGAAATATAAGTACATTCCAATTCTTGAAAAATATAATAACAATAAGAGAATAATTATTTTCGACATGATATTTTGGTATTGAAATAATATACCTGTATGGGTGTATAGTATCTAATAAAAAAAAAAAAAAAAAAAAAAACAGACAAATTTCATGGTCGTTTCCAACGGAATAATTGGTTTTTGTCCTTAATAATAAGACACAAGTAAACTGCATACAAATAATTATATATAGGTAGAATCATAAAATACACTATGGAATGTATAAATTGCCTTTTCCAGAGAGAGTTAACAACGCGTACTTGCCTATTATTTATTTATTACTCAATAATATATATTTTTTACACTCAAACATGCCGGTTAATTAGTGATTTTCTCTAGATTTCACATTTTTCTTCATTCGTTATTAAGTTTAATTATTCTATCACTCCAACTACGTATTATAGACTACCTATATGATGTTCTACTATCGAATCAAGTAAATTAACATTGAAGTGCTAATAAACCGTACTTGGACTTAAATGCGAAAGTGGTTGAGAAAAAGCATTATAATAATATAAACATCACCGCGCCAATTTACAGGGTGATTTTATAACGAACTCACCATTAAGACAAACATAACATAGGTACTAACTACCTACTAATTGAAGTAAACCGAAGAAGTAATATTTTTTTACCCAATTAATTAACTAATTTTGTTAACAATTTTATCAAGAGATACAATTAAGTCATAATTAAATAATCAAATTTTAGGATTGATCTATTTGAAAAAAAAAATTGTATGGATATCTATTTTATTATTATTACTGAATAGTGAATCGGCATAAACGGAAGTATTATACATTCATATTTATTTTATAAATGTATTACAAATTATTTAATTTCTATTTGACTTTTTTTTTTTTACAAGCTTAATTTATTCCAAAATTAATGACTGAATTATATATTTGTATATATAAAAGGTCTTGCATTCATGACTCATGTACTTACATGAGTATACTTGAGAAGAGTTAATCAAATTTCAAACAAGTAGTTTTTTAGTTACAGGTATTTAAAGTATAGATGAGCGGAGTAGTGGCCCAACATTTTGCGGGGTAGTTTATGGCCTATATGGCATTCCTTTCCATTCCTTTCATCTAAACTTTAAATACATATAAATTACAGACTACTCGTCCAAAATTCGTTTTTTATATTTCATAGTGAACCAAAAAATATTTTGCTTTGAAATGAAGAATTAAAAGTGCATGCTGTCGTTAAAAAAAATTAAAATAACATATTTTCAAAAACTTTAATATTTTCAAACAATGAGTGTCATATTAAGTTAAATGGTCACTCGGTATAGGTACATAATATTATATTTACGAGTGTGTGGCATATTCATAATTTTGAATGCCAATATATATTATATATAATATACATATATGTTAAGTAAGAATAGTACCTAATATACATATAGTATTTGTAGGTAGGTATTTAACTATGAATAATGTACACTATAATAGTGCAAATCACGAGTGATAAATTGAAAACTATATAGTCATTAATATAGTTTGTACTTCTAACCATCTGAAGAACGCACTCGTCAACATCTTCTTGATTACATCTATACAGCTTTGACACGAACGTCGAAAACAAAAAATGTCGGCAGGTAAATTTGTTATTTGAAGTGGGCGATTTTTGATACACCCTCCGGCCATTATTTTTTTACGGAGCGAGTACTCGTTTGTCCTAATGCGGTGAAGGTCGAACTAAACACCCTGTGTATACCACACAACAACCGGTAACTGGTCGTCACACCACCAACCGATACGCATTACTGTGAAATAATAAAGCGAGATATCGTAAACATATTTTATAGTGCTTAATGTGCTTATTATAAATCAGCCGGTAAGCTGGTAAAGACTATAAAGAGGATAATATTATTATCTACCTATAAATGAAAATTTCAATACGAAAATCGACAACACGTATTTTGCACTCTTTATCTCTGGCACACGTCAATAATAAATTGGTCTGATCGTGTAATATGTATTAAGAAGAAAAAAAACCTCCTATACACGCTATGAATATTTGTTTCACGATCGTCATTATTACTATTTTTCTCGAGACAACTGGTTAGCAAATTGTTGTGGACGTGATGAGGACGCGTGATTATTACGCTCGTGCCTGCGTGTATAGTGGTATAGATACAGACCGATCGCCGAACGTTTACGCCATAGGAATACGATATTATATTATATCATAATTATCATAATTAAGTCAAAATAGTGTGTCCGAAAAAATTTAAGATATCATATATATATTTTTAGTCCAGATATAATTATTATGATGCTGTTATTATATTGTCGAATACCCGCACGGCCACGTCATCGTGTTCTTCATGTATACCTAAAAATAAATCCCTAACGATCCAACTCTTTGGTTCTCAAACTAAATGGATTCCGATAGCAGGACGTATATTTTTATTTGCTACACACTACGAGCGATCACCTGTTTACTAATTAACTTCGATATAAGCCTCGTACTTACCTAACCTGAACATGCCACTCATAACATAGCTGAAGTGCTCAATAGAAATAAAACCACAAAAAATAATCAAATTTTTAAGTAGTTACCACTAATATTCTAAAAAAATGTAAATTTAATAATATGTAATTAAAAAAAAAAAAACCGTAAATCTTATAACTTGTAACACCTTCTAAAATGTAATACTTAATTTTTAAGAAACATAATAATGAATGATCCAATGACGGGCTAATAACCTACTACACTTTTGAAGCTTTTATCTTTAAATAAATAAAAAAAAACCTCGAAAGGGTTCAGGAGTCTTATTATACACAAGACAAGGGTGTCATACCCCCACCCACTTTCACTTATTTTTACCATTTACAATATATATGATAATGATAACACAATGAAAGAATACTTAGTATTTATCGCTACATAACGTTGTCTGAGAATAGTCAAAAATGTACATCCCAACCTCCTTCAAAAAACAGAACACACCACTAAATGGTTCAAACCATTATTTTAAAAAAATTACTCACCATCAAATGGGAAATAAAACTATTGAATTGAATAGGGCAAATAAGTATTCAATATCAGCCTATATATATATATATATGGCATATAATATTTTCATCATAATGTAAAAACAGCGCAAGTTAATTATTATAAATGTATATATTACTATACATTATTAGGTAGGTAGCAAATTTTAAAAAAATAACCATTTACTTGTATGTTTGTAATAATTCGTATCATATAATAATATTCGTCTAGCCTTTTATCACTTCAAGAATACACACTATATATGACTATATTATAGGTAGTACGTATACATAACACGTATTATATTTTATTATGCTCGCAGTACTATTATAATAATACACTTCATTATTTTAAATTGCTGTAACTGAAATGTATATCATTATTCTTTGTGTACAAAATGGTTTAAAGTAAAACCGTACACTATATTATGTAAATTGATAAATATACACGATCCTTAAAAGAGGAATCGTTTTTAATATCAAACGAAAGACCCCGAGGATATATCACACATTGAAATCGATTTATGGGAATACAAAAAAAAAAAGTCATAATAAAACCTATTGGCATACAATATAATATAATATAATATCTACACACCTCAGGTACGTATTGAATCATAAAAACAAGAGACTATACTACGTATTATAGACGTAACGTGATATTAAATTCTTAAAACTCAAAAGAGAGTACACAATTTTAGTGCACAGTGTTTTTGTTTTGACAATGGAGCTATAATATACTCAAATAATATGACTTGTGCATTAATGAACTTCGGATTTAGAAACACAATTATTTTGAATACACATAACACGTTTTCAATGTACCTATATAATATTATTATAATGTATTTAGGTAATATAAAATAATAATATTTACTAATAACTAATAAGTCAGAAGAGGTAGAGATGATGGTCACAATATTATGCGCGCATAACTAGTTTTACGTCTTATCAAATAATAATAAAGTCACTTGACAAATTGACAAAACTTATACATTATTTTTGAACGTTTTCGTTTTAATGGTATTTAACAAAATATGGTTTCCGTTACAGAATAATATTATTATAATGCTCTTAGTGATAATATGCAAATCAAATCAACAGCTCAACAGTTTGTATCGTCATTTTTCAAAACTAGTGTTTACAACTAGACGACCATCATATTAATTTATGTGACAAGTAGGTACAGTGTAACTGTCGTGCACAACCGGTGGGCAGTAGTTTAGTGTGCATAATATAATAATAATAATATAGTATATTGCCGCTATTACAATGACCATTGTCTACATCTGATTCGAAATACAAATGATTCCAATTTATGAAACATCTCTACTAACCTAACTATAATAATAATAATATCGTCTAATCGTTTTGGACGTACTCACCGGTAACAAACAAACATAAATTATTTGGCAACGGTAGTACATTATTTTATTCGTCGTAGGTGCCTGCTGTATTATACGATGGTATTAGGTAAACGAGAAAAAAGCGAATACATTTCGTTAATCACAATTTCCATTGACACATCGACCATATATAATAGGTAGTAATAAAAACATACATGAATTTGTTTTTTATAATATTAATTACGCGACCGTATAATATAATTTGACGTTTCGTTTCCATTCGTTTATGCGTCTACCTATAATAGACAGTATTACCGACTAAAAATTGTATACATCTGATTCGAAATACAAATTATTCCAATTTATGAAACATCTCTACTAACATAACTATAATAATAATATCGTCGGATCGTTTTGAATGTAGTCGTAACAGTATATAGACATAAATTATTCGACCACGGTAGTATTTTATTCGTCGTAGGTGCCGGGTATACGATGGTATTATTTTGTACTACTATTTCAGGCAAACGAGAAAAAAGTAAATACATTTCGTTAATCACAATAATTTTCATTGATACAACAACAATATATTATGTATAATAATAACTAAACATAAATTATTTTGTTTTTTTTTTTTTTTATATAATAATATTTCCGCCACAGTATAATAATTTAACGTTTTGAGTTTCCATTCGTTTATTCACCTATATATATATATTATATCTATTACCAACTAAATACTAACCACGACATTACATTTTTATAAATAAATAAATAAAAACGTCTAAACCAGATGTTATATACATATTTATTTCAAACACAGAAACCGTTAAGGGGAGAGTAAAAAACGGAGAATGTTGATTCTCCTATGTTCGGCATTTTTAGAGCTAGAGTATATATTTTTACCGTAACCGATAAAAGTAGGTGGGTATTCGAATAAGAGGTATTTCCAATGAAAGTTTACAAACACGGAGAAAAAACGGGGAAACTCGAGTTTCCGACGAGGTAAATTTTTTGTTGACATTTTCCTGACCCGGCTTGTTTTTCATACCTGCATATTATAGGTGAATCGATTAAACTATACATACATCGTAAAAAAACCAGCTAATAGTATTTGAAAAGGTTCATTTTTATTTGCTGCGCCGAACTTACAAGTTACAACTCTATAATTGATTTATTTTCGAAGATAAATCTAATTATACGCTACTTTTTAAATATAAGTTCCTACCTACTTGAAAAGAACAGTTACGTAAAAATACAATCAATGAATCTAATACCTACTGAAAGTCTTGAAAAAAGCTTAAAAAATTGCCCACTATTATTTCATTATCATCAGTACTCAGTAGTTTGTCCGTATTTAATTTCATAATTTTAATATTGTACTATACTATTATACATTTACCTATAATATATTATAAAACAGTCACTGTAGACATGTATTAAATTTTTAAATTCAAAAGTTTGATCGGAAATTTGTTTAAATGTTTATAACGTACAAATATCGGTTTGTCAATTTGAACAAAACTTAAAAAGTTAATTCCATACCTTTATTTTGATAAAAAAAAAAAACTATTGACATTTTTGTATCAGTAAATAACAAAAAATAACAACTAAATAAATAAATAATACAAAAAAAAAATGACAGTTGTGACTTCATGAGTACCTATTGAAATATTTATTTTTCATTTTTATATGAGTAAACTGATTATTATTACTGATACTATTTCCATGAAAAAATCTTGGGGGTTTTTGAGCAGAGCTATCAGGACCGAAACCTAATAGTACATTTTGAAAACAATTAATTTTTTTACTGAATAGACGTTTGAGGATATTTTTTCTTTTATCAATCAAATTGTCTCGATTAGTTGTTTCGTTGTATATTTTAATGTTATTATTTTTAAAATATAATAACATTTTAGCATGCTGTTGTCTTACAAATTGGTTTTAAAATGTTCATAAAGAAAAAAAAATACCTTGTGTGATTTTTAAAAATAAATGTATTAGACCCTGCAGGTACAGTCCACTTCATGCCAGTCAATATTGTGATCTAATCTTAAAAAACAACACGCACACAAAAAACATTTCCAATGCGGTTGACACGAGAATCTTTATAGAAAACAAATCGATTTTTCTCTATTCGAATAATGTTTACATCGCGCTACAAAGGCAACACGGAAGATATTTCTTAGCCTAAAATTGAAAATAAATAGCCATTTGTCGTCGAGGTACCTGTGCAAAAGAAGATCGGTTTGGTACTTTTATATAATATTATATAGTTTTCGACAAAAAAACGACAGTCGTGTGAAGTGAAAACACGACTGAGTAGGCGCCGGAATCATATTTTGATCTTTCGAGACTTCGAAGTGCTCCAACATTTCAATTCCTACCTAATCTCATTTACTAATAAACTGCATCGTTTCAATCCCACTGACGCGTTTAAATCTGGGGGGGATACCCGTCTTCGTCTCAAAGCGATTTTGTTCTTTTTTGGTGGGGGGAGGCGGTGTTTACACCATTTTGGAATTCTACTATTTGAGTTCATCTGCTAAAAATAAAACGCTCGTAGTCAAACGCGATCATCGCGTCATAAATATAATAAACTTTAAAACACCCCTCCTACCCAAAATAAAATACAAATAGTATTTGCACCTCACGCTGTTCCTCGCAATCTACTCTTTATTTTTGTTGAGCCCGACAAACCGGGGTCGCCGAAAATGCGTCGAAAGTATTTGGCATGGCCAGGACACAAAGGCAACGGAGGCTATACATTTGGTATGTATATAATACACACATATATATATATATATACTGTACACAGCATATATACACACAAGTTTATGTACGGACGACGCTGCGCTTAACGAACTGGATATACTTCAAATGTTTTTACAGTGCGAACGTCGCATTAGTTGAAACGAAATCATATTGTTCAGCGGCGAATTTGAATAATTCGGCCTGCGGAACGGCAAAGGCGGAGCCTCGAGCTATATACGCCGAGAGCAACAATATACGCTGAGCAGTATTTTTTATTTTTAGTTTTAATAACAATATCGATTGTACGATATAAGTGATGAATTTAGAGCGTGTGTGTGTGTATTTTTTTTAGTGCGACTGCGGCTTCGCGATGACCATCAATGACCATCATAATAATATTATCAGGTATCCGCGGTAACCGCTTTTAGTGAGCGCGCAAGTAGGTACTCGACCCGCGATATTCCGATAAAATACTATTCCTTCCGAAAACATAGAATATCTAACGATTTCTATACATACAGACATAATATTATAATTAATCTCCTACGCTTTGGAAAATAATATTCAAATAAACATCGTCGGTACCTATATATGTAATACGCGTAAGTGCATAACCTTGTAGTGAAAAACTGTAATAAATTATCAATGGTCTTATGGATTTAAATTAAATAAGCGATTTTTGTTTTCTAAATGTATTTCCAACGCGCGAGCGAGCTTTTGCTGAATCACTTAAAAACTGTTATTGTAATTATAATATAACCCTGATTAATAATTTTTCACTGGAGATACAACTCATCTAGAGATTTACCGCACAACTGTAGCAGAAGCTTATAAAATAAAATAATATATCAAAATGACGCTAGTTTTGTACTCGTCCGCGTTGTGTTAAATAAAATATGTGTGAATTTAAACGAAAACATTAAAAATATATTATATATATTATATATGTACGTGTGTTATGTTTATAGCAGCATCATAGCTAGTAATCTGGAAACGTCTCATTATAAATGCAAGTGCCAGTCTGCAGTAGGTATATAACATGATTTATGTACCTCGCATATTGATCCGTATAACATACGTGAACAAGTTTTGAACGGCGTTTTAAATTATTATTATTAGTGTTTTTTATTTTTTATTATATATACATACAAAACAAAAAGATATTTTATGAACACCAACATATTATAAATAAGTCATCTTCATTTTATTTATACTTGAAAAACCTAATTATTAATTTGTTTTGATAATTTATTATTTTCGTTTATTTTTTTTTTTTACCATGCAGACATAGTATTTTATTATTCAAGAAACATGTACAAAATTATATTTATTGAATTTCTATACATTTATGAATAAGAAAAAATATTATGGTATGTATATATACTATACCTAAACAATAGTATATAGCGCGTGGCGCTGAGCTTAAAAATAATAATAATTTGCATAGCTGTGTTTCTGACTCTGAAATATTTACATAAAAAACATTTTGTTTCTTATAAATTCAAGGGAAAAAATATATTAATAATAATAACTGATGTACCTTAAAATGAGACAATTTCTTTTAACTTTATCATATTATACACTTTTACTAAATAAATGTATATATATATTTCTTATTTTAAAGTTCTTACTTGTCACTTGTCTCCAAACTTGATATATACGGTATACATTATACGAGATAAGTTTTTTGTCATAGTTACAGAGGAAATCAAATTTAAAAAATAAATTTAAAACTAAGGTAGCACAAAGTTTAAATTTTTTGTAACATAAAATAATATAATGTTGACTAATGTAATAAAGTCGACGTGGACAAATTTAAAGATGATTTTTTATTCATGAAATACTTTATAATAGTATGCATTTATAAGTTATTATTTTATGATGTGTTGCGATCATAAATGTATTGTTACAAGAATTATATTTTTTTTTTTTAATTTATCATACCTACAATATAATAGTGTACCTAACTATTATTCCTCATGTCTTATTCTGATTACAGATGCAAATGTCTATTATACAACAAATTAAAACACTATTTTAAAATCAACAATTGAACAGCTCTTAGAACATATATATAATCACATATGGTAGGTATACTATAATAATAAATGTAATATCGCAAAATAAAATATTAAAATAATAAGCTTATCATATATAGTTCATCCGTTTAGTTCGAGAATATCTAGGTATATATTCGAAAAATTAAAAACCCTATTGTAGAACTTTATTTTTATTTTTAATGAGTTAGTTTCATAAATTATAACCAACTTTCTATCAAGAGCTAGCTTGGCTAAAAACTTATCTCTCGTTATTGTATCATTCTCTAGAATTTTCGCTTTTATAATTATTTTCATTAATAATTAATTAAATTATTTTACTTATATATATACGATATATACCTCAACTCTATAGAAATTAAATTAAATGAATATACACATGTATTCTGTGGTGTTCACTGTACACTCATTATATTCCAATTATACATTTAATTTATCATTTTGTTTGTGTGCTGCAGTATGTACATTGTACACTCTTAGCAATTTAACAAGATAGAAATAATACGTTATGAAACAACACGCATATTATATATACATGTGCAATATACAGAGGGATACGAAACAAGTATAATTTGAATACTATACATGTATGTGTCTATTTAGTTTGTAAGGTACCTTTTATATATAATGTTTAGATTTCAGTTGAGGTATTTGTACAAACTGTATAATATATGTAATTTAGGTATATAGGTATACGGTTTACACGGAAATTAATTAACCGTTACGTTAATTCATTAAAATAATCAGATTTATGCATCGGTTCGTTATTATTAATTCAATCGGGTAGGTAACAAATAACGTGTATTGTTTTTATTCTCTTGTTGGTATCAACTATATATACCTGCCCATAATCATAAACGATAATGTCAGAAATGTTTAATGTCAGTAAAATATCTGACGTCTGGTATAGGTAGGTACCTCGGATACCATAGACTATTATGTTATACGATTCTTTTCGTATATACGTCCTTTAAATGAGTTTTTACGTCTATATAAATCAGACCAAGTCACTAAGACAATTACGGGAGATGACTAGCCCTATCTTATAATTTATATCTTTGCGCAACTTTATAGGCAGTCGGACATTAGTTTACTTCAAATGATTTGCACATTCACATTAAAATATTGACAATGACGACATAATATTATTATAATTGGTACTTCTGCTGTTAGTATAATATATTATTGATATTATTAGATTATTATGGGTTTCATTGTTATTGCACACGTTTCTTTCGCATTATGTGAATAATTTTTATTTAATTTGTTTCATTAGTTATTAGTGAATTCGTTAGAATAGATTGTGTAGTGGTGTTCGCTCGTTCCAGTAACAAAAATAAAAATGAATTAAGTCATGATGATTATATAATTCTATGTTGGTTTATAATATTAAACGTTATGCTGAAGATGAATAACAATTATACAGCGATATCATAGAATCACGACGAATGCACCGAAGTTTCGGTTTATGTAAATAATGAAAATCAACAGTTTGAAAAAAAACTTTATACCTCAGTTAGACTTCCGTGACAACGTAAAAGTCTCTTTCACTCTACATTAAATATTATATATATATATATATATATATACCTAAGTATATGTCTAACTGCCCTTAAACATCAAAACATAAGACGTACATATTGGGTACAATATATTTTAGTTTATAGTTGTTGTAATAGACAATATTTTGGTGTTTTTGATAAAAGGTGAAGTTAGGTTAGGTTGCCCTATTCACTATAATTGTCATGAGAAAATATATCAAGCATAAGGCAATGATTGTGAGAAACACCTGTTTCGGGGGTTGTAAGGTAGCGAGAGTGTTCCGGAAGGTTAGGCACTTTAATAACACGGTGCAGGTGGACGTGTCTTGCACAGGAAACAAAAAGAAACGTTTGTAACACGAATATAATATATATATATATATATAAAATATCTTATTAAAATAATAATTCCTCATAGGTGTTATATATGTTTTTTTCTTTTTTTGGGGGGGGGGCGGGGAGGAAATTATTTTCAAATTCAAACTAATAATATCATAGCCATCGAGAAAAATGTTACTAATGGACTCTCGAGACAAAAAAAAATAAAAATTGGCATAATTTTCACATTTCGTTATGACTTGGAAATAAATAATATCCTCCCGACATCTTCAATGGTGAGTTTGTTTAATTAAAATAAAATATAAGACACCAAACTTAAGCCCGCCTTAGCTCAGTTTTTTCCCTTTTTTTCTGTCTCTCTCTTACCAGAGGGAGAAAATGGACTAAAATGGGCGATCCTTCACCACGGGATGCTAAAGAAAGTAATCATTTCAAACTGTGCTTTGCCATTTGAATATACACACCATTAATTAATTTTCTCATTCTTAAATTAAGAATCTAGCATCTACCACTACACTATATACGTCCTCCTTCTCAAGCTAATAAAAATATGTTACTACTCTGAGATCTTTATAATACATTTTAATAAGCGTACGCCTTTTATATTTTTATATACGGCAGTAGAATTAATTTAAGATTAATGCAAGTTTCTCGGACTAGGAATGTTCAAAGACAAATTAAAATAACTATTATTAGTAGGTTATCAAAAATAACAAATTAAGAACTTATTACATATTACCCTGAAACCAATGATTATTATTGTATTATTTACTATTATATTGTTTCAAAACATTTTTTTATTTTTTTTTTAACAAAGACCTTTGATTTAAACCCATAACTTGTACGTATAGCTCAACAAATAATAATACCAACCTACCCATATAATTCAATAATTGTATACAATATTGCTAACGGAACGCTTAAACTTTTCCTGAACATTGAGTCTGTTATAAAATCTTTTCATGCTAAATGTTTAATAATGAATTATTTACGATATCAAAAAGTTTTAATTTTCTTTTTCAAAAGTTTTCGATTTTCACTCGAATCCTACGGCGTATAGCTGGCATAAGTTATAATATTTTAGCACACAAAGAAAAATAATGCTCTAAGTTTTTTAAAATTATAAATATAATAAAGTTAACGTTTAAGGTAATTTAGTATACCTACCTACCTATCCTTTAAATTTTTTTTTATCAGTAGTATTATTATTGCATAATGCATAATATATATTATATACCTACCTATATGTTTTTTTTAATTTCAAACTGTATTTTTCCAAATGGAATGATTTTTATTATTATTTTAAGGCATTATATTATTATATACAACTCGGAACTCACGCAGAGATTGTGTGATTCAAAACTACCCGTTAATAGAACTCGATGAGCACAATGCTTTATATTTAGGATTGCCGACGTTCACATGTGTTATTAATCAAGATGTAAGAACAATCACAAGCTAGGTCACGTTTATATTTTTTACCGAATGCAACTTGGGTGTCCTATAATAATAATACTCCTATGTGATATTGCGATATTTTTATAAGTGAATACTTGTGTCATACAAGAGTACTTATTATTTGTTATTAATCCATGCGATGTTTTAAGAGTTGACAAAAGATTTGAAAATTAAAAAAATAATATTATTAATGCATAATTTAAATTGAGGATTCATAAAATAATGTTTGCATACAAACTATATAATACCGTGTGACCACGCGATCAGACTACCGCAATGATTTATACTATTTTTTTTTTAAGTAAACGCTGTTCCCGAGTATTATAATATTATAATCTTTATCATGGGGTGGTCCGAACTTGTTTTTAATTTGATTATTTTTTTTACCGACCAATTTAAAAAAAAAAACAGAAATCTTAACGCTTTAAAATAAACTTAAATTTATATTTCCAACTATGAAAAACTTGAATCATTTTTCATCGCGAGAAGAGAAACCATACCCAAAACAAAGGGAAAGCTATTTATTATGAAAGAGAATTGTTCAAAATTGTTGACAAATATAATATATATTATAGGCCATTTTATCTCTCCACCCGGAACGCGAAAAGGGCGTAAATGGTAAATGTCGTGGGACAGAATTCTGTTCTTTCCGCGGTAGTGATTTGCTCCCCTCTTACATGTAGCACGCGCACCTGGGTGTATAACGAATTTAAATTAAAGGGGCTGTTTTGCGAACCAAATGCCAACGCATACAAAAACAGTTCCATCAATGTGAAATAGTTTTCAAGATATATTTTAAAAAACGTCTATGGCGGGTGCCGCCGGCTGCAGCATAGATTAAATTATTGACATTTTACATAATATTATGTTTAAAAAATCATGGTGTTCAGCACTGCACGTGTCAATATAATTAGGTAGTGCGAAGCGCTTTTAAATTTAATTAATATCCCATGACGCTATACGAAATGAAAAATATCGATCAATCATTTACATATATATATTATAGGTATACGTTTCTTCCGTTCCATGCAAAAAAAAAAAATTGTCGAATTTATTTTATATTAGTAAAGCGCAACATAAATGCTACAAAAAAAAAACCTGATTTATAAATCTTTGATATTATTCAACTTGACGCTGCACGTCAATCTAAGTATTAATTATTATTTTATATTTATGGTGTTCCCGTGTTCGCTTGAGTGAAACGTTTTAATAATTATCGGAATATTATTGTACCAACATTTAATTTATTATATTACAAAAACATTTTATTAAAATAACATTGAAAAAAAATTAACACGTTTCGATATGGTCGAAAAAAAAATTTATAATAAACTCGCATGCTGCAGCAACAAATTTTCTACATCATATACTCATTAAACTACAGGAGCAAAAGACCTACGCTTTTTTTCAATTTCAATGAATTGCCTTGGGTCTTGCCACTCTCACCATCATTGCTTCCAGGTCAAGTCACTGATCTCATAAAATGTCCCGCTAAGCGTCTACTTTGTACTATTACAAATTCCTCGATAATTCTACGTATGCATGTGAGGGCGTGTGTGTGAGTGAGTGTATTATTACAGTGTAAATGAAGGGCGTGGGTTTGATGATTTGATTTTACTTTGACTGATCGTCGTTATTTTGAATGCTTGGCAAAACACTAAACACCATCGCTTACTTTGATAATACTTAGTTTAGCAAGTTATTTATTCAAACATTTCGAGTAAACTTAAAATGTAGGTACTTTGTACGATATGTTTCATATTACTCTCGGCATCAAACAATTTACTACATATACGATTAAAAGTTATTAATTTAAACTAAATATTGCTTAAGCGTAACAAAAATATTAACTCCATTTAATATTAAAATGTGTGCTTGGACATTGTGAAATGAGCTTTAATATATTAGGCGATATTGAAGAACAAAATTTAAAAAAAAAATGTTTTAAATTATTGGTTCCATTAAATCAGGAGTGTTATCAGTGGGCGGCTTATTCTCTCCTCAAGTCATTAAGCTAAACTCAAATAACATCAATAATAAGCTCATTATACAAAAAATATTTTGAATTAACCCATACGGAAACATTTAATAGATTATAATAGATGTAAGATGGAAAAAAATCGTATGTTAAGTTTTCATCGTTGTTTAAAAATCAAAACACGGTTGACATATTAAATTCAATTAAAATTGTGAAAATTTTCAATCAATAGGTAACGTCAAAATAATATTATCATACCTAATAATATACCACGTATTTTATTTAAAATAATAATGTGTTGTTTGATAGCAATCAATATAAAGTTGTATTTATGTACCTATTATTTTTAACTTGGTAATGACGGGCGTCATTATAATATATTATTCGAAGTTTTATTAAGTTATACGCGAGTCTCCTATCTTTGTTTATCCAGATACTTAAGTCGAGTTAAGTATATATTATATTTTATAAAAGTTCCGGTGATATATATATTAAAAAAAATTAATTATATTCGAGCTGCTCAATAATAGCATCGAACAAGTGCGTTGGACGAGTTTATTAATAAAAAAAAAACCAAGAAATCGATGAAAAATAATCATTGACGAACATGGCACGCACTATACAAATAATAATACATTCAGCTGTATGCTGCGAAGAGCTGAGCGATATTACTTTTTAATATTTAATAACCAATAGCACTGCTCGTAATGTGGCATCTTTGGGGGTGGTCACTGGGGTGCACCCCCCTCCCCCCAGAAGCACAATTTTCTTCAAACCATTTTTTTTTTTAAAAAAAAAATTAAATGATTATTATTATCGATAAAACAATAATATTTTAGATCGGTCGTTAACTTGCATATTATTATATAGGTCTATATCGGGTCTATGCGTAGTAATAGTACATAAAAAGCGCTTTGATACTCGTGATATATTTAACTGATTTTACGATTCCCATAAAATATCATGCGTCTGCCAAGTGATTGTTATTATTAACTTTATGCTATTTGTACACACATGTCATATGCGAACTCCGTTATTGTAGAAAGGGGAGTGTAGCCTGCAATAATGTAGGTAAACAACAGCAGCCTGCAGTAGAGATCACAAACGCAATACATCGCTTCACACTTCTTTGCGGGTGCGATCGCGATGGGTGAAGAAAAAATAAGATACAATTTAGCTATAGGTAGGTGTTATACTTGTTATATTTTATTCTCAGTCGTATTTCGTATAATATAATACCACTCTTGATTACGATACTTGCAACAGCGGCGGGTTCACACATTTCACTCTTGCGCGCATACCTGTATATAGCTGCAGTATAATACCTATTATATTATTTCGTAATAATAATAATAATAATTTAAACGACGTCGATAATCGCTAAAGGAAATCGAAAAGTAGCCGGGAATCTGTTCATCATCACGATGTATAACACGGTCCGACGCATATCAATCCGTCGGCGTGTAACCTTTTGAGCGCATATAATATATATACGTAGGACCGCGGTATTATACTTATACCTGGGTACAATAATAGGTATATGTATAATACGTGAATGGCATCCTCACGTATTCGTAATGTATATGGGAGTATGTATAACATACAGGGTGATTAACTACTGCGAACAATCGTTAGAACGTTGGGAAAAGTAGTATAGACACGAATATAATATAGGTGCGAGCGATTCAAAGATTTTTTTTGTTATTGCTCACTATTTTTTGCCCTTACGATAGTACTTGCAGTAGCTGCGATGAAATCACAATCAACTTTTGCAGATTTTAAACCGATATTATTGATTTCATAATCTCTGGAGAACTCAAAAGAAAAATACCAATATGTTCATGGAAACATGAAAATTACACATATTATGATATACCATATTATAGGTGTACTATAATATATTAATTGAATTATATTAATTTAAAGTTTAAGCGCCGTCGGAGTGCACGAAATCATTTTGGACGAAACCCGCTCGAGTACATATTTTACCTAATAAACCTAAAAACGCACCGTTTACTGCAAAACAAAAAAAAACTACTGATTTAATACTTAGTCGACACGTCAACGTTACCCCTTCAAAAATGAATATTGAAAATGTTCGAGGAGTCGCTTAAATCATCTGCTGTACGAATAGAAAGTTTCAAAATACTTAACACTTTTGGAAATGTGCCGCTCGATGAACGCACACTGCGGGTAACCGGTAACCGTTAAACAAATCACACTATATAATATATATTATAATATTATAACATACAATATATACCTACGTAGTACAGTACAGCCATACCGAGTTATAATAATATCAAAACATTTATTGTAATATGCGTAGTCAGCCCGCGAGTCCCACAACGGACTTTACATTTGCGACTGGTCGGTCATCAATCACGTCGTTAATAATCATCGTAACAACAATAATGATAATGATGATAATAATAATAATAATAATAACGAAGACTACGACGATCATAGTCACACTCGCGTGTTGGTCTTATTTTTTAACCGAAAACACGCGGCTCCGTATTCGGACCGAAACGGCGCGATGTTTTGTTGTGCCGTATATAGTTACTAATGTTACTTTATTATATCGTTATATTATGTAGGTACGTGATATTATTAATATTATACCTGTGTTGTACACAACGACACCGAAAGGAATGATAATACACGAAAAGCCATCGCATGGACTATTATTCTGCGATTACACGGGACCACGCGCGCCCGATTGTCAGCGATTGTCCTGCACCATCGTCGCCACTTTACAGCAGGAGCAGGATCATTGCACGGTCGCGCAAGGTACAATAATAATAATAATAATAATAATACCTAATAATAATAATAATAATAATAATTATCGGCACCTCCGCGCCGCCTCGGCAGTCGTAAGCCGGTGGGGTGGTTTCGTAATAATATCGTGTGTATTATATTAATATACAAAATTGCAGAAACTAACCATCAACCGTGGTCTTCGCGAGTTTTGGATATTAGAGCTGGTACGATTCGACTATGTTTGCGAGCGTAAAAATAGGGTGTTCGTAAAAAAAAATATGCTATAACAATTTATTTATGACGTGCAAGTCGTGAAGAGATATTATTATTCTAATATTATCTCATTAATTAATAATAATACTATTAGAATAATATTACTAGGTATATATGAATATATCAAAACTCGGAATATAACATTAATTACATCTTAATATCCAACATGAGTAGGTAGGTTTTTTTTTAAAACTATTGTTATCATTTAAATTATTATTAATGATGATATTTTATTATGTCTACAGTAATATCTTAACTATTTCAATCCAATCATATAACTTTGTGTTACTTATTATTTTTATTACTTTACAACATAAAACGTCATATTAAATTTACCACTGAAAAAATATCTTATAAATTATAGTATTCGATAATAATTTAGATTTTAAAACGTGTGTAGCTATTTTTTTTTTATTGGTCTTGAAATTATAATAATTTCTGCTTCGACTACTAAAGCCATTAGCATGTGTAACTATTTGTAATTCACATTATTATTATTATTATTATTATTATTATAAAATTAACTATTAGATTTCGTTTATAATTACAATTAGGTGTTCATCATAGCCGTCCCAAGGGGAGGGCAAATGGGGCAAGTGCCCTAGGGCGTCTAAAGTATTATGAATTTAGGGGGCGTACTAAAAATGAATGATAAAAAGAAAAATTTGGTGTTTTTATTTTAGGTATTATTTTTTTGTTTATACTGTAATATGAATATCAAAGATGAGTACCTATCAAATTGTATACTATTAAATTTAAAATTATGTAAATAATGTGTTAAATCTTAATGCGACATAACTTCAATAATATAATAAAAATATTAATACTTATAAGTTATAAGTAAAGTTATAAGATTACAATAGTAATTTATTTACATAAAATATATTTTAAATATGTATACACATCAATAAAATAGTTAAGTAATAAACTTATAAACTAAACTAATTCATATCTTTGCAGGTAGTACTAAATAATATCTTCACTTGAAAAAGAATTTTTTTTTTTGGTTTTGTAATCGGCAAATTTGAAGAAAATCGCAGTTTTTTAAGAAACTAAAGAAAAAAATTATCAACAAAGCGAGGTCCTTACTTGTTGCGTTTAATAATCCTCCTTTAATTTGCCTGGTATAAAATATGGAAAAATGTCATAATTATTTTATACAGGATGTTGCACAATAAATGTGTCAAACTTTTAGAGGTGTTTCTACACCTCAAATGGAACAAAAAAAGTCCTTATGACCCCTACCTTAAAAAATAATTGTTGTTAGATAAAACTGAATTTTTTTAAAATTTCGACATTTTAAAGTTTTAAAACATTTGTGTTATTCTTTTTACCCAAAAAATCAGGTGAGAACCTTGTAAGATATGTTTTCCTAATCTCAATTTTATAAGCTTTTCATCAATGTATTCAAATTAATTGTAGTATCTACGGTTTAGCATATATGAGCATTATTATGAATCAAACTTGCGTTTAACCAAAAAAACACAAACATAGAAATTATCAGTGTTGTAAAAAATACTTTTAAAAAGTATTTGAGTAATTACTCAAATACTTATAAAATAAAGTATTTAAAATACCACCCAAATACTATCTATTGTAAAGTATTTGAGTATTACTCAAATACTTTTTAGAAGTATTTGAAATAATTTTCAAATACAAAACAAAAAAATACGTACGTATACGACATACCTTACCTACCTAATGTTCGTATTATATTTCGCTATGATAATATACTATATTGGTAGGTAGTAGGTACCGAAACGTACCTTTCCAATCGTCGTCGAGTGTCGACGATAAACAGACGGTTTCTCAGAGTAACTAATATTAATTAGCTATTAATAGACGAAAACTAAAACCAATATAGAATTGTTCATAAATGATAAATATATATTATAATATTATTAAGACATTATTATTATTTGACAATGAATAAAAAGTTGAAGGAATAAAAAAAGTATTCAATAAAATAGTATTCAATAGTAAAAAAATGTATTTAAAATACCGTTCAAATACTTCAAAAATAAAAGTATTTGAAAAAGTATTCAATACGGAAAAAAGTATTTGAATACTTTTACTCAAATACTTTTACTCAAATACTTTACAACACTGGAAATTATCACCCATATCATTGATAACTCGATTATGGTCATAAGGACTTTCTTTGTCCCATTTGAGGTGTAGAAACACCTCTAGAAGTTTGACACATTTATCGTGCAACACCCTGTACTTATAGAATAATATTTCAATAATACATCAAATATCTATACTGGCAGTGAAATTGTATTCATACATAAAAACATTAGAATAATGTGAATTTGATATTTGTTATCAAATAAGAAAATAGTAAAATATTAGTTAGGCTGGGGCCTGGGGCCCCTGCAGTCTATGGGCCTCAGTGATCAACAACCCCCACCCTCGGGTAGTTGTGCTACTGTTGTAATTATTATACGTAAAGATATATGTATATTATGTTATAAGGTATAACCCACTCATTATAAATTTCACCCACTTCTTAAATTAAATCAAGTATTAGTGTATTTTGACTGAATTCTGTATATTATATTATTATATTCACTTATAATCACTTATACAATTTACAATGTTGACTGTTATACACGCCACAAGCAGAAACTCAGAACGTATGGTTAATAAAATCTAATAATTTGTGAAAATAGTTTTAAATATTTTCTTTCTGTAATGTATACGAATGTACCCAGAATAATGAAATCAGTGTCAACTTCGAAAAAATTATAGAAACAAAATAAATATGATTAAAATAATAATATTAAAAAATAAGTAGGAACCGTTAATTAATAAGTATTAAACATATTTAATGTACGTGGTTAATTATAATCCAAAAATGTGAAGTCGAGATTATTTTGTGTGAGCGAGAGGGGCGTCAAATATTGGTGCCCTAGGGCGTTATTGGTGGTTAGAGCGGCACTGGTGTTCATATTATAATATTAAGTGAATTAAAATTTAATATAATATGTTTATATAAAAAACAACGTGCATTTTCAATGTTCGGGAATAGGGATAATCTCAGAAACTACCAAACTGTTTTTCAATTTAAAGAGCACACTGCGGAGCAAATAATAAGCATAGTTTTTTGTTATGGACCAAACTCCTGTCCACGGCATATTGAGCAATAAAATAGGAATACACCAGGGGCGCCATCTGTCCAATAAAATAAAATTGAAACAAAAATTAGAAAAAAAATGGTAAAACTTTTCCCCTGGCAAAGTGGAGGTGATAATACAGCTAGAAGAATTATGGCAATATTGTAGTAACTTAAATATTTTCAGTTGATTTTAAAATAATGTTTAGGTATAAAAATGTATAAAAGAAATGCACTGTTTTTTAGCGAAATACACTAAAACCGAGATACACAGATATAACGCCCCTGTGTTTGTTAATTTTTTCCAAGGCAAAGTCGGATTATACAGCTACAGTTTATGTACACAACTCAAAAATTATGTTCTATGAGCTCAAACGGTTTATCAAATTACATGTGACATTTTCAAAATGTGCACGAACGGTCGTCACCCCTTAAAAATATTATATCGTAGCCTCACGACAGGTACCTAAATATATGTATACGAATGTACGATGACGGCGATTAGGTCAGAAGGTACAAAATTGTGTATTATTATAATTGGTACGTACCACGGTTTGGTAGACCAAAACCAGCGATAAGTCGTATTATTATTTCGTCGACACTCACCTGAAAAAGAAAAAAAGAAAATTACATTAGTAACGTGGAATACGAATCAGAATTTTTTACGGTATAATATTTAGTATAATAATATGTAAATATACCAAGTTCTTATTCCACATAAATGTTATTTAATGATTTTAATGTTTTTAGTTTAAAAGCTCTGTTCTATAAACATATCATTTTATATTGGCTGATCGATTATTTTTAAAACCACAAAATTGTTACAAAACTCTAAGTAACTTGAATTATATAAAAGTAAATAAGCAATTTGGAAAAATAAATACTATAAATGCTGGTATTGACTTATGTAAAAACTTAACATAGAAATCACAAAAATCTTCTTGTAAAATATTTTGACTCCAATAGTTTAAATAATATTGATTTTAGGTAAATCTGATTTCATAATACAAATATGATCTTATAATAAGTCTCATTATAATATATGTATATATGCATATTATATATGTATTTATTTAAGTCTTATATTTTAACTAATAGTAATTTATATTGACATAATATAATATAGTATATCTAACACTATTTAAGTTTTCCTTGTTTTGAACGCACAAGCTTCGCTTTGTGAAGAGGTTTTTATCATATATAAAATTAGTTTATACATTTATTGTATTATTTTGTTATATTATGATGATGAAATATATTATTATTGTTATGGTTATTATATCATATTATCGTCTAGGTTCAATAATTGTGACATATAAATACGTGATTTTTCAGGTTGTTTGAAAATTTTCATTTACACTTTTAAGTGTTGAAAATTCTACATGAAAATACACACTGTTGGTATCAGTCATTCCTGAGGTCCATACGTTTTTTATGAGTAGAGACGTATAAATATAGTAATTCTTGTATACTATATAGTTTATATTATGCGGTTTTTTTTGTCTTATAAATCACATTCGGTATTATACCTCGACATTATACGACGCCTTTACTATTATATTATGCCATTTTTAAATCGATTCGAACGTAGTTATATTTATCTATACCGCACAATATGATTACGATGGACGTCATTATATATATATTATATGTATTTTATTGTATAAATATATTTACACCTGAGCTTAACGACTTGAGATGTGATATTCACAAAAAGTGCGTTTGGATTACGTAGCGGTTTTTTATGGATCAACGTTTTATTTTTTTACTTTTTTATATCGTACCATTACCTGCATTATATTATTATTGTTTTATGATAATATAATAATATAATATACAGTACAATAACAACCCCATTAGAATACAACTTTTTTTTTCTATTGTCGGAAGATTTTTGCAATTTTCTTAATGTCCAGGTATGTGATAAACTGATGTGTTTTAAGTTTTTCTAAACAGTGAACACGTTCAGTTTTATTATTTAAGTGCCTAGTTAAAATATACTTAAACTTCATCTTTCCATTTTTTCTCAACGATTTTGTTAAGACGCAAAGGACTATTTATTGCTTGTTGCTGAAACACTTATAAGATAATGCATGTAACGAGGTTTTGTAATAAGTATTAAGAATATAATAGGAACATAATAAAATTAACTTTGAATTGGCAATCTAGATTTATTTCTTTTCTTAAAAGTAAAAAAATCAATTTTATAGACTATGATTTTAAAAATAAAAATTCATTACCTATTGCTGAAAATAGTTAATTTTTCAAACATTTGCTTAACCTACCTAACGATTGCGGAAAAAAAAATAAAGATCACAATATTAGTGAGTTTCAATAATTAATGTATTAATTATCAATATATAGTTGATATAAGCTAGATCTAAAGCAATTTAAAACAAAAATAACTAAAGTAATAAATTATTTCACTATGCAGTAAAGTTTTCTCATCCATTACTAATTGCTTTACAATACTTTGGGATGACTATTTAAATTTAATTTAATCGTATAATAATATATTTTGAAATCGGTGTGTTTGGCTGGTATTGTGGTCTACCTACTTGTTGACTTTAATGAAATGTATTCAAATGATTCGTCAACATTACTGTTTGTTTAGTAAAATGTACCATGCAATACAATTACCTATATACCATTTCCATTACGCTTATATTTTCGATTAAATAGTCATCAAGCAATATATTCATCGAATAAGTACCGAATATTATATAAGGTAAATGCCTATAATTTTTGTTTTATTTTCATAGATTCCAGTTACTATATAATAGTAGTGTTCCAGTAGCAGTCAGAAGTTATAACTTATAACCATAATAATACCCTGGTATATACCTAATGATACATTTTTAAAATGTCGAATTCAACAGTTTAAAAATATTGCCGTCGACGAAAAAGCGAAATTAATCTACCAATTTTTTTTTAAGTTTGATGTTATAGAAAAATATAATTGGTACATATTATTATATAAAACAAAGAAAAACTTTTGATTTTTGTTTCTTACAGAATTGTCACACATTTAAGTAAATAGTTTTGTAAAGGCGTACTATTCCTATACGCTACATGGGTACACTCTAACCTCTTCAAATCCGCATTCTAATGGATCCTAAGCACATTGCTTGAAGATTTACAGAGAAATTCCCAACGGCATATATGCCAGGACTCCACTTTGACACGTTCGGGGGCTTCGAAAGTTCAAGAGTTTCTGTTGTCGAATAGTCAATGCACGTCCGTAATTTCGAAAACGTTCACCGAATAGTTTTACAAAATTGATGTATACTTACCGTCATCGTAATATTTGGTTGACATAATTCTGGTTTGTTTGTTTAATAAGCCGTACTTTCTAGACTGCAGCAGTAAATTTCCACAGTTATTAGTTTATTACTTGTTAATAATGTTTTAATTTTACAAACATCTCGTAGGTACTTTGAGCATGCAATGTATAAATCTATTATATAATAGACAGGTATACCTTAAAGTGCTACTACAGGGTTCAAAGTTGTTTCGTTAAAAATATTAAATACCAAAACCTTCTTGAAAATATCGAATCATGTATATATATCGGATAACCCATACATAGGTTATATACCGGTCGAGTATTTAAGAACTCTGCGATAAAATAAAACCGTAGGTGAGATAAAAAAAATAATTATAAATTATAATAGAATACTATATAGTAAGGTCGCGTCACTTTAAAAGTCGTCAAACGGCTGACGTCACAAGAATTTAAAAAATAAATAGCAATAAACACTATACTAATTTGTATCCGAACAAAATGAGTTTAATGACTTTGAGGTCGTTTAAAAATCTATACCTACGTCGAATATATTATTTAAAAATCAATCCCGCGCAGTCTTTGTACGGGCCATCGGGTCGGGTTTCGATTTTACAGCATACACAGCACACACACTCACTCGTAAAATGTATTTCGATCAGTGTAAATCTGTCGTAATATTATATACATTACAGACAGATAAATTGTCAGCGCCATCTTCCATTCGGACATTAATGACGGGGGGAAGAGCTAGGGAAAAACGTCGAGAAGAAAGAGCGAGGAGAAAAAAACAATAAACGGATCGGAGATTATTATTATTATACAGGTACCCTCAACTACGAGAAATCGGACGTTTATAAGGAAATTAAATAACCATAAAAAGTGTACTGAAGTAGGACAATAATGTCAAAGACGTTGACACTAACACGAGGGTTGATGTTAATCGCCATAGTTCCCGATCATAAATATCGCCGGTGGCCGGGCAAAACACTATTACACGGGTTGACACTCCTTTTTTTTTATTATTATCACACTCACCATCTAATACCAACGAATAATAATAATAATAATAATAATATACAAAAACCCGTGTTTGCTGCATAAAAAAAAAATTTAAGTTTTTTCCAAATAAAATATATTATTTTGTATATACCTACACACGGATTATAATAATTATAATAATACTGCACCGTGTCAACATTTTGAATTACAAAAATAATATTATACGTATTATGGGGGGGAAAAATGTCGTCATTTAAATAGGCTAATAGGAACATAATACGTTAATACCTAATATTATTATCATATACAGAGGATTTCACACGGCAGGTCGTATTTCATATTTTAGAAGGCGACCGGTGTAGCCGACTGGTTTAAGTCGAATACTCACGAGCATGTGTGTAAACAGAACGTTGTTATTACCAGGCGCTTCACTACAATTCATCTGCCACAACAATAATATTGTTGGTTTATTGTCGTTCTCACCGACTCTGACTTGTATAGTATAATATTATAGAAACTTTCATAGAAATTTCAACCCATCGTGTAATATTATTATGTCTCGTGTATAACTACTATAGACCACGAATACCAAATCATTATTTTAACTCAACGATTGATTATTTAATTATATTGTATCGAAATATTATATTATACATATTAATTGCAACAATATAATATACTGTAAGTGCCTGCCTATGTATTGCCGTATTATTAGTTTTCAACCTGTTGCAGAATTTTAATGTCACTCACGCGACTTTCATAATATTATTAGTTATTATGCATATTAATTGTAAATATGTGACATTAATAATCCCGTATTGACGATTTGTTTGATCGAATCGATTAAATCAACTTTACTACCTATATAAATTAGAAACCACACGTGCGGTATTTATCTCTTTTAAGCCGTTATACCTACTCCAAACAATAACTACATTTTATAACAATAATATTATTGTCAATAGAAGAAACAGTTATTCCATCTTTCGTTCACAAACCGTGTAGCCACGGATTGGAGAAGACGAAGAACGACGATCAATCGGATTCAAATACATAATAATATATTATATGTTTTCCGAATTAAAAATAAACGGTGGAAGGGCTTTAAAATCTGTTGTAGTCGTACAAATTATAAACACGATAAATATATATAATAGGTATGTCCATATGCTTGTAGACGTGAATATTCAAAAAATATGAAATAGGTATGTATAAAATACAGAGCGACGTTAAAGTTTATTAATTGTATATAGTATTATTAAGTGTTTTTTCAGCAAAAACAACACTGGGTGTATTCTTGTTATATTGTATTCTAATCAAAATCTATGACTCTAATTCATACTGCACTATATTAAGTTCAATACGGAAATAAGAGAAGCATTCATTACGAATTTGTGTCTCATAATTCATTAAAATGCATGTTCAACGAGATTCCGAAATAAAATATACCATCGCGAGTAAAAAATAAAATGTATTTCGTACGTTCCCGAACTTCTAGTCTGTAATAATAATTGTTTATCATAATTTTAAATCTCACGACTATACTATGTGTGAATAAACAACGGTCATAGCTGGGTATCTTACCTACCTACAACTACGACACTACAGAGATGGACAGCATGAATTGAAAAAATTAGTTTGTTCTTTTGCACACTATACACAACGCTACCCTCTGCAGCAGTCGAAGATTGAAGTTTATTTCGCGGTTTGCTGGGTACATACCCAATATTATTAAGTGTGTGTGTGTGTGTGTACGATGAAGAAAATCACGTAGTACGTGGTCCATCGAGATTTCCCACGGCCGTGAAGTGTTTATTTATTAGCCTCTCGGACCCGGTACGTTATCGCGATACGTGACAAATGCTCGTTTTTATACGCAACACGTATCCTACACCGCGGTGGTGGATATCGACACACACACCCACACACACACACTTTTCCACCGATTCACGAGGTAAGTTTACGTGTATTAAACAAGCACGTCCGTCGGCAACACATCTGGCGATTCGTATAACATACGACGGCAGTAAGTCGTCCAAAGCCCGACGCCGAGCCGGTCCAACTCGGCAGCCGATCGATCCGTCGGTGATTTACGCTGCTGTCTATAGTGGGGGAGAATAAATAATATAATATATTGGAACGCATTGTATCGACCATTGTGCTAGAGCGTTCGACTGTACGTTATTATATTATTATATCATCACATTATATTATACAGTGTTATCTCGTGCGATGATAGAAATCAATAAGAACGGTTCAACAGCTATATTACAGTAGTAGGCAGTAACGGTAAAAAATATATAAACGGCGGGAGTATTATTGTCGATTGAGATCGTTATCAGGTACTGTAAGTATTGTACTTTTTTTTTTTTAAGTATATTTTTCTTGATATTATTATTCTTCGGAATATTCAATATTGTGACGAAGAAAATAAGCAAACTATACAGAACACAAAAATACTATCGACGGATTTCCCAATTGCGTAATATTCTTCATTTATAGTTCTCATAAACTAATAAGCAGTATACCTTAAGTCTAGAGGAATCTGATGACAATTAGGTAATGGTATTTATTTTAAATTACTCTCTCTGCTCGTTTCAGAAATTTGGTAATATGACACATTATATATTTACTTAGGTGTTACCATGATAAACAGTGACAGTTATCAGTTTAATTTTTCCATTTATATTATATGAATCACTGTTCGTCTATTTAAAAATAAGCTTTTAAGTATAAAATAGAAATATATATTGTTACTCAGCCAGTTGCTATAATATGTAAGAATACCCTCTTTACTATATATTTTTTACTACGTACCTACCTATATAAAAATATACTATAATAAGACTGAAATGGTTAATGTTATAATTAATATAATAATCCATAATAGGTACAAAAACCATCCATTATTCAATATTTATTTTATTTTTTAATAACAATATAACATCATATAATATTTTTTATTCTTTTTAAATTATTAATACTGATATTTTTGAATTGCGAACGAGGTAAATAACAAAGAGGAACGGAAATCGTACATCTCTCAACGGTCAACAATCCGTATTTGATGTAAACTTTTGTCGGGTTACCACAAAATGAATTTTCCGTTTGTTTGCACATGGTTTTGCAGTAACCACTAACCACAATAACACAAACAACATATGTTTAAACCTTTTGAGTATCATATAAAATAAAGTTATGTATGGGATCTCTTTGTAGGTACAGGCAGTTGAAAATAACTTAATGCTAACGAGAACGAAGACCCTATAAGCAATACTTACTGACTACTTACTGTGTGTGTGTGTATTCGTATATATATATAGATATACCTATTTTATCCTGTCTATTATATCGTATGAAAGCAAATATTTTTTTTTTAAATAAGTAGTTGTTTTGTAGTGATTGGTATGAAAACTAGACAGTAAAACGAAATTGAACATACAAAAAACTTCAATAAATGCATTCAATATTTTATTTGTTTTTATATCGTCATAAAAATATAAATTAGTTTTCAACTCTAATAATTAATAAAAATATTTAAAAGTGTATTCATTAATGTACATTAATATCATACAGATAGGGGTCAAAAAATGTAAACCATAAATATTTAATTCTATATTTGCATACACAGGAATCTCAAATATTATATAAGACGTGCAGGTTCATATATTTCAAAAAATGATTCATCCAACATTCCAACTATTATAAATATTGCAATATATCATTGTATTTATATTAACTTGACTGAAAAATCCATACATACAAGTAGACACTACTATTATGTATAAGCAATAGTAAAAGTCTATACGACTCTATACGTCTTATATTATGTTTGTTAAATGACACGTATAAAGGCAGCGATTAATGTATTTGGAAAATTGGAAAACATACATAGGTACATTATATAATATAATATTGAAGACTGAAGTGTACTTTACCTGACTCAAGACTACTAACTATATAATATTATATTAATTTTGTTCTTTTTTTGTGTTTGTTTTCGTTTTTTTTTTTTGATCCATAGATAATATACCGTGTGAAATTACAATAAATATTCTAAACATTGTTGTTCAGTATAACTTAGTGGGTCGAAATTTATGTTTATTTTAATATGGAAATGTATGTATAAGTACTTTATGAAAAAAAGCCACATAATTCCATTGCAGATTTCTTTATTTACATTATGTACATAATAATAATAATAATAATACTGTACGCCATTGTCGACCTTGGACTTCGTTTTTTTACCTTGAATTGAAGTTCATTAATTTTTCTTTACATCAACCGCACATAGTAGTCTCTTATACAATTAACAAGACGTACAAAAGTCGTAGTAAAATTAAATTTATGTTCGTTACATAAATATTTTCTTATAATTCGGACCGAGGTTTCACTAGTCACGTTTTTTCGCGCTATACCTAAACCTATAGTGTATATATTGCATCCATCATCGCTTAGAAGAGGCTATACCGGAATTTCTCAGATATCATTCGGCGTAATGTGAAAAGGTGTAACATATTACGCGTGTGTACACGTAATAATATTATATATCAAAGTACCACAGTCGTGTTCACCAAAAACAAATTAACGAATAAACGAGATTGATGGCCATATGTCGGGATCCTATATGGGTATAATGCGTGAGAAGAAACACCGACGCCCTTGAAAATTACACCGATAACGTTTATGATATTATTATCTATGAATGAAAAAAATATGTCAAAATTATTTTAGTCATTTAAATTTTAAACACATTAATTATTGTTGTGGAAATAATGCGTAAAGCCCAATTAGTGCAACCTATATAGGTAGGTACAATATAATAATATTATTTGTACCACTACGAAAATACGAAATCTAAAATAATCACATGTGAAGCTAATTCAATTTATATAATATATAACATTAAGACATTTAAGTATAACCTAACGCATGGAATAATTATTATTATGCAACGTAGTGAAAATGATGTCTTGACGATGAAAACCGTTTAAGCGTGTCATAAAACCCAAACTATAAATTTTTATTCAACGTTGTTGTTCACAATATATTTCCATAAACTAATATTTGAATATTATAAAGTTGATATAATATTTATTTTATTGATATTATTCGTCACTCCATCAAGTCAATATAATTATAAAATATGAAAATCATCGTTGCAAATTGACTACCAAAAAAATGTTTTAAGGAGATAACATAATACGTTTATAAGTACATCCTTCAATATTGTCATTCAATTAGTTTTTAGCTTAGTTTTATTTACACAAACATGAAGGTAATTATTTAGAATTCCAAAGTATTTGAAATTAAAATATCAAACCTATATAGATATTATAAGTACATATATTCCAAGTGTGATTGTATCTGTTATTATTGTAAACCTAAAATGTATTAACTTGTGGCAGTGTTGACAAAACTATAAGATATAATTCAAATTCATAGTTTTACTACAACTGTATAATATACTATTATGTAGAAAAATAATGTTCTATAATCAATTTATCATGAAATTTATTATAATTTGATTGTGTTCAAAAAATGGATAAAATCAGTATGGCTATAGTTACCAACTGTTAGTTTTATATATTAACAATTTTAACATCGAAATGTGGGCTCGACATGGTTCCAGCAAAATATGGATCTAGTGGGTTATACATTCATAGTGAACTCGAAATACACAATTTATCATAAAATGTATTAAGAATTGATTATGTTAAAAAAATTAATAAAATCAATATAGCTATACTCTATAGCAACCAAATGTTAGTTTTATACGTTAACAATTTTCACATCGAAATGTGGGCTCGACATTGTTCCATCAAAATATGGATCCATACATTCACAGTGAACTCGAAATACATGTGTACTTATCTGTTTACTAGGAATCTAAAATATTCATATCATGCATCAACTTTAATATTCTCTGTAAAGTGAAGTCTAGCTTAAGTAATTTTCGTCCTAACCATTACACTCATGATCATAATAATTTATACATTAGAACTGATTACTATAATACGTCATGTTGTTTTGCTGCTTGAAATGTTATCGTGTAACCGAGTTTTCAACAAAAACATGTATAGTCATTAGTATGAAGATGCATCAATAAATACACCACTAAACACCAATAAACTTCTGAACAATATTGACTTAACATTAAACTAAAAAATCCATTAGACTATATTATATTTTGTAATGCGCGTGTGTGCGTAGATGTGAATGTGTAAGTAAGTAGAGGTACCTATAAGAGATGGTGAAAATATGTTGTTAGAAGAATAATTACATTTAGAGTTCTCGTGTTGTAAAATGCCAAGTAAGTATAGCTATATATTATATAAATGTATAAATATTAGGTATATAATTTGTAAGCATCGCATAAGACACACTTCGAATACTTCCATTAAAATAATTATGGAAATGCACGTTTTAATACAGATAAAGACTGATAATATTTTACCTAAAACGAACGGGTTCGAATAAAATCCATTTGGATTAATATGGTTTTACATAATTTTTATTTTATTTGGATGCATTAAAAGTAATAATTTATACAAAATTTGAAACCAGAGTATTTGGTTGTTTTAATTCGTCTTAAGACTCAACAATATATTATTTTAAAAAACAATTTCTACTTATTTGCATCGCTTATAATGCTTTCATAAATGTACATAATTCTTAAATTCTTAATTCTATAGGAGAATAAAATTTGTCTATAGTTTGATACTAACTGATGAATAACAATACCTTTAGTCATTATTTTATTATTAATAAAAATATTGCTATGATAATTATTTACTAAGTAACTACCCTTTTAAATAAAATAAGACATTTAATAATGTATGACTTAAAATCTCACTCAAATAGAGAATAATTAATAAAATAAAACTGTACTTATCGGTTATATCCTCCTGTATATAATATAAATACTAACCATCGTTCAAATAACAATATATTTTTTGACAATGATATTATAATAATATACAACTATACGACTATACCTACTCTGTAAAAATAATTTAATTAGATGACAATAATTAATAAATTTAAATCAAGTTAATAACTTAATTTAAAAGCTATGACAAACAAAAAAAATTCTGTAAATTATACTGCGATAGGTATTATCATTTTAATTAATTATTTTTCATTATCTGCTTTATAGAGATATTAATTGTTTCAATTGTATTCTGTTAGCACGATACCTATAAGTATAAAACTAAAGCTCAATTTTTGTTTTTATTAGGTAGGTATGATATGCATTTTGAAGATCAATAATGTCTATTTTACAGAATCTTTGTTTAAATATAAAATATTTGATTGTAATTTCTAACTATCAAGAAGTTAGCTTCCTTTGATTCTGAGAGTACCTTTAGAGTTATTAAATTCAATTGTATTCTGTGCCTTCACACAATAAGCACAACATTAAAGGTAATTTTATTGATTAGGTATATGCATTTTGAAAGTCGATAATGTCTGTTTCACAGAATCTTTGTGTCAAGTTTTGAAAGTACCATTATATAAGTAAATTATAATTGATAACAATAAAATCGTTAACTATCAATAAGTTACATTTTTGCAGTACCTTTATATTTATTAATTTAAATTGTATTATGTTCGCACAATACCTAAATAAAATATGAAAGCTTTATTTTTTTTGAATATGTATGCATTTTGAAGATCGATAATGTCTATTTTACTGAATATTATTGTGTGAAATATTAAATGTACCTTTATAAATTATAATTGATTGCTGCAAAATCGATACCTATCAATATAAGTGTCATTGAGCTGATTTTGGCCATTGTACTTATCTATACACCGGCAAGGAACTTAGGAACAATAAACACATAAATACAGAAAGAGAGAATAGCGGACATTTGTCGTATATCTCTTAAACTCCGGATACGTTACTTAGCCAGTACAAAGTACGCCGTAATACGACAAATTGAATATCCATATACTCCTGCTCAAACCAATCTGGACTTATGCCTTACAAGTTACAAGTGTTCAGGGCTCAGCATGAAATTCAGACTTTTCAGTCAAAGATATTAAGGCAAATTACTAAAGCTCCTTTTTACGTATCCCCGAACTCATATACTTTGAACAGTTCGAACAATTCACCTATAATAAAGTCTTTAGAATTCCCATCTTAAATATTTTTTTTCAAAAGACACAACTGCAGACATTATTACTCAAATATTCATACTTGAAAATGATTTATCATAACTCACTAAATATTATAAAAACATAATAGCTCAGGCCATATTATTTCTCTAAGCAGCGTGATATCGGTTAAGACAGGTATTAAAATCAGAGATAGGAAATATTACAAAAATAATAAAAAGCCAACACACGGATCGGTTTGAGACGATAATTGTTTTTTAAATCAAATTTCACTTCTTGTCCATAATTACTGTTCAACGTAAGTTTTATGATCTGAAATTTTGAGTTTCAACCTTGCACGATATTATCGTGTAGGCTATTTGTATATGGTAGGAAAAGTAGATGATTAATAGTTATGCGTATACCTATCTAATAGTAATTATTATTATTAATATATTTGTATTATTTGAACGGTTGTACAATTATATATTATTATTACATATTAACAATTAATCATTTTGTAGAACTTTCAGAGACTCTATATTTCAGTAGATACTATATAGAGTTGCCGGTTGAATGCCTTCGCGGTCCTTACCTGCCTATGAATTAATAGTGACCATGACCATTACACAAAACAGGGACGTATAATATATTTATGTAATGTAACTAAATTCCAAGCGGGTGAGAGAAATTGATACCAAGGTATACCAAGGATACTAAGGATACCATGATATCTACGGTAAATATCGAAATTGTTCATGTGAGCATGTTGAAAGATAACGATTTCTTTGCCGGTAAATGGATATTATATTATTATTATACCTATGTCATTTAAACAGTTTTGCTCACCTTAAGTTGATTGCGTTTATGATCTAATAGACATGCTATATAATGCTGAAAATGTATATGATAAACTTCGTAGTGTGTAGAGTAAATTCAATGGAAATGGTGAATAATATACTAACTTTATAGGTAGTTATATTATATACTTTCAACTACGTTCTGTACTTTTATCAAGTTTTGTTTTTAAAATTATTCCCCAGTTTGATGACCTGACTTGAGTATTTATTTTATTATTATGATGTTTCATATTATGAACTGTTTGATTTATTATAAGTTAATTATATGAATGATATTTAAGGTTAAAACAATTTTTTTCAACATTTAGATATCTTTTTGGATTAGGCACAACTTTTTTTCCAACCGATTTTCGTAACGCATTGTTTACTGCCATAGAAACGGGAATCTACAATAATAGTAAAAATTAAATTAAATTACTAACAAACTGTCAAAATGTACTAGATATTTTTCCACTACACTATACCCAAAAACATATCCATGATTCCTCAATTTTCCTTTCAGAGGAAAAATATTTATTAGCATGCTACTTATAATCAGAGATAATATAAAAATGGATAGGACATAAGAACTTATCACAAGAAAATTTAGTGACACATTTTTAATGTTATATAGGGCAAATATTAATATGATAATTGACAAATGATAATAAATAACATTAATGATTAATTATTAATAATTAAAGATTTATATTATTCTATACTCTAATTATATATATTTAATATATTAAATTAGAATTAGAATTAGGTGAGCAAAGTTTAGAGTAATTTGAGTATACCAATTTCCATTTTCCAGGCTCAACAATCAAAATACAAATTTGAAATTGACAAATATTGTAAACAGTTTTTGGACCTTAAAAAATCCCTATATCGCCTTTCTCTCTTTAAGTTCTCTCTTCCTCAAAAAGCACACGGCCCCATATGAAACTGGTATAGGCGTGTCCTATCCATTCTTATGATTATCTATATGCTTAATGCTTATAATCATACGTTTTTTTTCCTAGTATTATAGTGCCACGATATTATATAATAATATAATATCGTTGATTTAAAAATACTATATATTTGTAAAATTAAAAATATTTACTAAGCTCAAAGATACGTATAATAGAGTTATATATATTATATTACATATATTATACAGTTTATTGACTGTTAATATTCGCATTATTACGTGAATCTACCGATTTTAAAAATACGTATAAAATATCGAGAACAACCTATATGTTAGAAATAATTTCACACTTGTCACGAGTTTAATCATATTATTCCGATGTTGTGAACACGCGTTGAGAACCGTCAAACTTAGTTTAAAGATGCTTTTAGAAAATTGGTCACAACATACACAATCGAATATCATAAAAGCTTTTACCACCCTCATTGGAGAAAAACTTCGCGAGTAGTTGTGCGTAATGCCAGCCCAAGCCAGTGGCACCTGCGTCACATAATATGTCACACCTCATGATGCAAACATATTATGCGCAATGGCAACATTTTCTCCTCGACGAAGGTGCGTACTGCAGTTGTTCAAAATACGTACCTAACCAATAACACAAGCCGCAACAAGGGAAATTTATTATTAAAAATGAGAATAATAGTTGCCCGTCACATACAGGCATAAAAAATATAAATTGTATAATAGCGATCTACCCATGGTTGAAATATACAAGGTTATTGCATTTATACCCCTTCTCAATCAAATAAAAACAAAAATGGCAGCGTAAAAGGATCCAATAATAATCAAGTATAAACTCGCGGGAATTTTGAATTTGTTAGCTTTCGTCAGCTTGTTTTTGATGATGACAAAAATTTATATTTGTGATATCTTTTTACACAGCCATTTTGTTTCTGATGATAACAATCCGAGACAATATGCAATAACCTGTATATTTCCACCATGGACCTACCAATATATTACAATATGTGTTACCGTCGAGCAGGGTCGGACGGGACCAGTCAAGCAATCGAGAAGATCTCGAAGGGCTTCTGGCATTTTGTGATGGTATAGGAGAAAATGGCAGAAATGCCGCATTACGATTTGTATATGACAGCTTTATACATACTGCCAACGAATGTGACGAGGTCATTATTATTAAAATTTGGCCAATATGGTTCAGTATAGCAAATTATGGGCTGATAGAAAAATATTTCTCTGCCATCGATACTATGTTGTAGTTTATACAGTATAAACAAGTAAGGAAAGCTCACTCTGCGAGAGCGCCGCTAAGCTCCCGTGAATTTTAATTTTTAATACAAAGAAATATAAATATAATTCCAAATACAATTTAAAAAGAATTTGATAACCTTAATATTTTGGATTGTTTAAATCCGTATTGAATACTTATACAATAAGTAATTACTTAAAATCAACAATCGTAAATTCGTAACTATGTAAAGTAGGTAACTACCATAGGCGTGTTTACGGGAGGGTCCGGGTGGGCACTGCCCCCCCCCCCGCCCGGCAGACTGTGCCTACAACAAAATTATGCCAGGATACAAAAAAAAAGTGGTGTGTACCCTGACGTAGGTACCTATAAATTAGTACCTAATAGTAATTTTTTTGTAACGCATTTATTAATTTGTGATTATATTAGGTTCATTAATTCTTTATAACTACATAACATGGTACTCGGTACTGTTGTACGACGAATTAAGATATAGCTTATATCTTAATTCGTGTGTTGTGCCCATTTACCAGGTCTTGGGCTGTGATATCTGCTCAGATTAATTAAATGTTATATAACCTGTGATAATATGGTTTTATCAGCTGAAAATATCCATTTACCGATTATCATTTCAAAAATGTGTTTAGATATTTTACGACTTGTTAAAATAATTTAAATTCGCCAGAAACTCAAAATATTTATTACTGATTAGTTAATAGTTTTACCATATGATAGAAGAATGGATTTATAAATATTTTATGTTTATCAACAATTTACTTTATTATGTATCTGTTTTTAATTTAGTTTTAAATGTGACCAATGTCTGAACACGCCTATGGTAAAAGGTTAAACTCCTCATCCCACCCAACAATATGGAAGTTCATAAATGCGTTGCAAAAAGAGGAGCAAGTAAATAGAATAAAAATAGAGCAATATGTTGCTGGGATGGAACCGCCATCAAAAAAAATATATAAAGATCGAAGTGCTAAAATCAAAAAAAATTGTTTAGATTATGAAAATAGAACAATTGAAGACTATCTAAGAGGCATAGCACATAATTTCCAGCTACAGGTATAATTATTTTAGGCAACATAAATATTGTTTAACTTTAATTGTGACTTGTAATATTTTTTACTATTAGTATATTTTTTTAAATAATTTATTTTATTATTATTTTTATTGAATTCTATATGGCACTACAAATTGTCCTACTATGAAACGTCGCTCGCCATCAATTTACGTGCAATTAATTGACCGCTATGAATTGTCGCACTATTATTTAGTGCGACATTATATTATTCACAATTATCAGCTATCTATTGACGTATATCCCCGTCCTCCACAATAATTATTGTATTTGGTTAAAATCATTGGTCAATATTGTGATGTTAACTCACGATGACGTCTGTATACCACCATAGACTTATTTTCAGCCTCATCTCGCCTTGACAAATCGAATATCGAAACATAACATCATAGTTTGGTTATAAATTTTGTTACACTATCCATTATTTTAAGAATACAACAAAGTCCATATCAAACATAGGTAGGTGTTATAGTTACCTACACATTTGTCCTTAATTCCTAACATACCTATTACATATATTATTATCACAACATATTATAATATATTATGTTGAATATTTTAATATTCAAACAATATACGATTAGAGTTATAGGTACATCATAATATTATGTAAACTATAATTTATACTGCAGACAGTAAACAAATATTATTAAATTTTTTCATTTTATTATACGTAGTTATTTCTAGTAATTATTATTATATTATAAAGTTTAGACCATTTAGGTACCAGGTACCGAACGTACCTAGATATTATAATATTATGAGTAACATTTTGAATCGGAGATTCTTAAAACAAACTGAAATTCTATAGGTACGTTATATTGTTTTGCATTCAAAGCTTCAAAAAAGTAAGGGTTTCCCCCATAAAGTCCTCGTTCATTACCTATTTGAAAGCAATTTGTAAAATATGCTTATCAGTTATTTAAACCTATATCAATTTATAATGTGCCTAGATTGAAATAACAATTTATCCAAACTGATTTCCATATATTTTTTGACGATTCCTTGTATAATATTTGAATATACTTTAAAGTTTAATTAGGATAATGAATTATGTTAGTGGATGGAAAGGCTTTCACATTTTCAATTACAACATTTTCAGATTAAATCCTTTGTTATTCAACGTACATTCAAACAATTGGATTATTTTAACAGGTAATTTAGTTCATGGGATACCTATTTGTATTTGAGGATTAACATTTAATTTATTTTAAACGTATTATGTATAGACCACTATAATTATGTTATTTTTTGATTATAAAAAATATTATAATGTATTTACTATAATTACATTATACCTACGTTTGCATTATACATTGGATACTAAATTGTAGTGATCCCGAGGTTTGTTCCGAGTAAAAATATACAATTTCCTATTTTAACTTGCAGGTCAGTCATAAATCATTTAGTGGATACATATAACTTTTGACCTACTTTGAATGACTCGATAAAGTTAATTTATTGTTCGAATAATAGTTAGGATACTTAAAAGAAGAGACAATTTCTTTTTTTACTTAGCTAATCATGTAATCATAATATCTTCATTTGAAATGTTCACTCTGGTAATTCGAACTTGCAATTTAAAACATAATCACGGACATCTTAAAATTCATCAAAACATTATGGGAAAAAAAAACGAGGAAGTCGCTACTCTATAATATATGTTTCGAGTTCACTCGTCATAGAGTATGCCACTATAAGAGATGTAAAAATAATTATTGCAAACGAAAAACGATTCTGAGCGGAGACGAAGTGATTTTTATTTTTAAGGATATTTTATAATTTATTTACATTTTACATTTCTCAATAAGTTCTAAAATATTTTGAAAACAATACCACCTCTAAATAAATGATAATTTAAGTAATAATAAAGTTTCAATTTTATATAACTTATATTTTTTAAGGTACAACCAAAAAACAAAATCAATTGTATGGTAAACTGCGTGGTTGAGTAAATATTTACTTTTTTTACTTTATCCCGATTAATTTGAAAAGTGGGTACTGCGAGTTTCTTACTTTTGAGTTTTCACCATCAAAGTGTCCAATTGAATACCAGAAACCCTCCTCGGAAGTTAAAGATTGATGCATTTTTACTGCTTTAAAGGTAATGACTAATGAGTGATGACAACGACAACAAATTAGAAAACAACCTCGTCATTGTAAACCAATGCATTCACCGCTCCACTCAGAGTTCAAAATGCAATAGTTTAACGACGATAATATCAAAAAGTGTATATTTAACGAATTTCATTTTAACATAAAATTGAACTGTCTTAAAAATTATTTGCGTAGAATTGCTAACCCCCTCCCTCTTACTACAGACATGTAGCAAAGTATATAGAACTTTCCCGTAGGACTTCCGCGCATAAACGTCAAGGACCTGGTACTATAAACCAAGAAATTAACAAAGTTTTTCGAAGCTTTCTCGGATCGACTTGTATTAAATTTAAAGAATGATTTAACGCAACAACAAAAACAATGCCAGAATATTTATTTTTAATTTGCATTTTGCGAATGATCATAAAGTATTTGGTCTTTGTTTCGAATGATATATAATGTAGATAATATTCTTTTGGCTGGAAATACATTTATATAAGATACAAATTAAAACGTTTTCCATATAATATCCATTTCGTCATTCATCAAATAATTAGATTATAATAATACGAATGTTAATAATATTATTGTATGATAATAATATAATAGCGTTGTTCATAGATTTATTGAGAGATATAACAACTTTTACTTATACATTAGTAGAATATTGGAATTAAATATTTATCACAAAATACGGTTTTATTAGATATTTAAAAAAAAAATACAGCCTATTGATACTTAAAATTATTTTTTACTAAAATAAAGATGTTAACGAACAAGGAGAAAACATTAATTTGAATTTAAAATCAATTTGAATATATACTTAAATATAATTGATTAGTAGTTTTTATTTAAGTTTTTTTTTAATAAATCATTAAGTTTGTTCAGATTACAAAATACAAATAACGAACAATTTCAAAACTTAACTATTTTTTAATGTGATAAACTAATTATAAAAATGTTTATTAATTTTGTGGTTAAAATTTGATCATTTCATAGATAAAAAGATTAAGGGAAAAAACAAACAAACAATTGTTGAATATATTGTGAACGTTTATTCGTTTTAATTGGGTGCTTAAAAATATTCGTTCCTCACAGTAACCATAATGATTATAGGTAAATATATGTGTGACGGCGGTCACCAGAGATTTGTCAACTACCACCAGTTGTTACTAAAACTCATTTAAAAAAAATAACAACCAAACATTATAATAAACAGGTAGGTAAAAACACGCGATTTACATCCCAGATTAATCGGTCCAAATGACAAACGACAAACGCAATCGGTAAATCTCGGGAAAAGGATACATTATAAAAATAATTAATAATATATTATTAGGTACCTATAGGTAAGGTATATTATGTGCTCATAATCCGTGTACCTATTTCTTGTATCCACTCTTTGGGGAATCTAACCGAATACCATCTCATTTCCAGACCATCGTGTGTACAAGCTTGTTGTGCACCCTGCTAGGTTACCTAAATATATTGTAAGTAAGATGTTGCCCAAAAACAATGACTGTAATATAATATTATTATACTATCACAACAGACGACAGTGCATGATATTAAAATATTAATTATCTCGCAGTTATATCTCCGATTATGTCGACCGCCGTCAAACATATTATGTTCTCTATCGCAGCCCCCAACCCCGAAGCAGTCGGTTCCTCGGAGGTAACCACATACTAGGTACTCGTCGTAGCCCGAGTTAATTTATCATCGTCAATGGAGAAAACAATGACGAATAACTCCGTCGCCTGAGCCGTTCTCCTGCACGTGGTTTCCGTGGTAAGATAATAATATACCGTGTAATAGGTATGCTGAACCTATACGATGATGATGATCAATGATCATAATATATTATATAGAACGATTCCTCGGATGTTTCACTGCAAACCTTGCTAACTCCTTTTGGATCCATTAATTTTGCGTTTAGTCGAATTCTAATTTTATGAATTTTTAAGTAGGTAAGTATAATAATAGTATCATATCGTTAGGTAAAGACCACGTTTCCAATAATAGTTGGATTATTTAAGAGGTTTTATGTGACGATACAAACTTCTTTTTTAAAATGATTACCTCATTTTTTTACTGTGAACCTTTTTTTTTTTTTTTTAATTAAAACTTATTCAAACCGAATTTTCTAACAAGTTGCCTCCGAGTTATGTAACTTAATGCACTAAGTCACTAAGGCTATATATCACTATGTTACTATAAGGATGATAATAACTCGTACAAATAAGTTTAGAAAATACAATGGATAAATTATGGTTTTAAAAAATTAAAGTCATCTGTATACATAATATATAAATATTACAATTTTATAATTTATAAAATTGTAAGAGTAATAAGTTCTTGACTAAATATTAAATTAATTTTGTGTACCATGTTTGACCATAATACACCCCATATATTTAAACCTTTTATCCCAAACAATAATTATCCTGAGCACATAGAGTTTATCGACTAAAAAACTTTTCGTTCGAATTTCAATCTAGATAAGCATATACAAAATATTTACAATAAAATCATCTTCTTGGAAACAAATTAATAATTTGTGTGTACATTATTTATGTGTAAATAAAGTAAGTTTTACTTATTCAGGATTTTACTTACTGTCTCGGGATCGCTCTTAAAATACCATATTATTATTATAAAATCAAAATATTTTAAAAAATATGGTCTATACTCGGTATATCACATGGTATACCTCATTAAAAATTCTAAAAATCATAATTTGAATAAACTCATAGGTAGTTAAATGATAAAAAAAAGGACACCTATCTCGGTGAAAAACTCCGTCTACGTCCGTAACAGCAGCAGCAGAAGAAGAACCATCGCCGGGAACCAGCACCATACATATCAGCTGCAGGGGTGGCGGCGGAAGTATACCGTTTTTACCCGAGGTTATCCGATTTTAATGGTCTTTATGCGGGCTCATATTTAGGTATATATAATTTATATTTGCGTTCTGTAATGCGTCTAAATGCGATACGGTCATATATTATATACGGACGAGGGACGGACGAGTGTGTTTGTGAAAAAAAAAAAAAAAAGGAAATGAACGTCGCTTTTACCATGTGATTCTTTTATATCATGATTATGGCTCATGTTATTATTTCAAAAACCATCAACGTTTTTGAAAAATAAAATATTTCTAATTATAAGCACTGAAAAGACAAAACATGTCTAAAAAAATGGTTTTTCGTCGATATACTCATATTCTCTAATATATATTATTATTATGATATTTTTTAAGTGTTTTTACTTTTCTGTACAATAACATACATTTTTACATTTCATATTCTAAGCAGAATATTATTCAGAGTATTACTCTGTACCCACTCGTCCGAAATTTGATTTCTGCATAGTAAATACTCCGAACAATAATCGAAAATATGAAATTAAAAATCTGTGTGATTAAAGAAAAAAAGTAAAAACTTAAAAAGTAAATTTTTCTTAGAAGACGTTTGTTTTTTATTACTTACGATTATGTAAAAAAAATATTTTCAAAAACGTTAATAGTTATTGAAATATTGAGTGCGATTCGTGATAGATAAATTCACCCTTTATACTGTATAGTCTATGGAGGAGTTATTTAAATGTGCCACAGCAATGCCGACGGAAATGGTGGATATAACGGCATTGTTCTGGCCTTGAAATCGATGCTTTACTGCGGCGAGTGCGGCTACTTGCACTGTGGAAAATATATGGTAATTTTCGCTCTTATTACGACAATGTTCGCTTTAATATCTTGCCCTTATTATACCTTGGTTACCTCCACCCGACCGACATGGCTTACGGAGCTATTTATTGGTTTTAACGACTAAAAAACTTGATGATTTAAACGTCAAACCTCAAATACACGAAGTCTTCAAAACGTACTCACGTGTGTAATAATAAAGTAAATTCGTTATTGTAGATTATTATGAATTTCAAAGCTAAACAAAAATGTAGAAACCTATATTATTAAGAAATCTACTCGATGTTGACTGTAGAGGTACAAAAATGTCCACATTAAACTCACATACCTTTACGGCTTTACCTACCTATAGTCTGTTCATTTTAAGAAGCGATTCGGCGGCCACTAGTAAAACCGGTTTTCAAGCGTAAATCAGGTCGCTTCTTATTTTGAACAGGGTATATATAGGTATTATGAGAAAATTAATTTACCATTTTAACAATAGTACGATTTTTGTAATGGTTAAAAAATACAAATGCTAACATTTTAAATTGTATTTCATCGAGTACTTTAACAGTTAAATATTTTTTAAAGATATTTTTTAATTTATTACGTTTACTCGTGAATAATAAAAAATTAATAAAATATACATTTATACAAAAAAAAAAACACATTATTTTATCGGAAATTTGTAGGTACTCATCAATCATAATATTATATTATACCTATTGTGTGGTACCTACGATAAAGCCACTTTTCTAAAAGCAAATCCGTGCATTGTAAATCACACAGACGGCGTTAACAGCTTACGATATATGAACTTACGAACTTCGACACTGAAGTCGGAATTAAGTGACTAATTTGAACGAGAAGGATCAAACGTAATATCAACAATTAATGCTTAGAAAGTGATACTTGAACTTGACACGTAATTAAATATATATAATTGAAATTGTATAGTATGCATCAAGATGTAAATAAACTACAATTCTATGATTATTAATTGTATGTCTAAAACAACAAATAATATTCTCCACTCAAGAAGTTCATTAAATTGAATACTTTAAAATATATATATAATATATATATATATATTATATATGTATAATAAATAAGAAAGAATAATTCATTATGCTACAAAGAAAATATTGGTACTAGGTAGGTAATTAGTAGGCATTCAAAATATTATAAAAGTTCTTAAAGTAAGTTTAACATAATTCAACTAAAATAAAAATACCTTAAGGCAACAACAATTCACACTTTTAACGGTAGAAAATTGGTTTCAAAATGTTACATTTATGATTTCATTCTAAAATACAAACTTTTAACATTTGAATAAATAAAAGTACCTACTTTAAAATGTTAATGTATTTCTTTTAGAAATTGGATAAATGGGTAGTAATTAGTAGGTATCTACAGTCATATAGGATAATTTATAAAGATATAATTTTTTGGAAAATTACACCAAACACGTTAAAAATTTAATACATTTGATGTGTAGTCAAAAATCAAAATTTAATTTTAATAACATTATAGTCATTAAGTAAACGCAATTCAGAATACAAAATTCAAATAGTACAATGCTGAACTTATTTAAGCTCATACCATTGTAAATAGGCATGAAAAAAATTGTTTGAAAAAAGGTTAATATTTCAGCTCATTATATTGGTAAAAATTATAATTTAAAAAAATTCAGATAACTCGGTATATCAACCTTTAAAAATTCAAAAATGTTCCAACCTCCTTTTACAATTATATTCTTTATAGCACAGATATATATTATATTAAACTAGATTGCTAACTGGCCTTTACAGTCTGTGTATTTAATTGAAGCCAATAATCTGCCATTTTATTCGAGGCCGGAACACCATATCAGTTATTATTTATATTGATAACAAATGTTTTTTTTTCTTTTCAATAGAAAAATAATTCTTTAGTTCACAAGTTACTATTATTATTTATCATACTTATTACTATTAGATATTTTTAGTTTTACATATAAATAAAAAAAACCGATCATCTTCAGTTTTTTAACATTAATAAATTCTTAAATAAATTAAATAAATCACATACCCAAGTATTAAAAATTAAACATTAGCTGTCAGATTGTATAATATAAAAATCATTATAGCTTTACTATAGTAAGCTATTGTTAATATAACATTGATCAGAGTAGATTACATGTTATAAAATAAAATTGTTTTAGTCAGTTTTTGTCTTTTGCTCTCCGTTTTTGCAATTGCCGATGTCAGTATTTTACTGTAGGCATAATTGGTGGTCATAATTCGTTATTTAGTACTGTGATAATAATTGATAATACTTCTGGCCTCAAATAAAATGGTGGAACTTCGCTTCACGTATTATCAATAGTTAGCAATTTAGTTTATGATATATATCTGTGCTTTATAGTTTATGGTAATATGTTGTTAAGAGATGAGAAATGGAAGGTAGCGGTAGGTACCTATTTATAACATAAGCATTTTATTGTACCTATATTAAATGTAAAAACCATTAAAATCCACTCATAATACATGGGTGACAATATTATATTATATTTATATAATACACTTTTTCGAATCATTCTTGTCAACAAATCAAAAGTTGATCAAGTTGAAATGTTTGAGTGTCAATTATTACTTAATCGTTTTATATAATATTTGTGACGATATTCATATATTTTATGCCGATCGTGCATTTTATTTTGTTTTAATAATATTTAGTTATATTAAAGAAGTTATATTTAATTACAAATACCTACATAATATAATAATAATATAGGCACACATCAAAAATAAACTGTTTCGATTTTCGTTTGAACGATTTTTTTAAATTTTAGATTAGTCACTGGACGTTATTGCAGCATCATAACTATAAGTAGTTATTATATTATTTAAACTGTAAAATGTGGTGTTTTATATTTTGCTTTCATAGAGAAATATTCAGATTTTTACGGGTAAATTACGAATGACAATTGATACAAATGTGTTGTTATTTTGGTGCCGTTCCACTTGAAATATATTCAACGGTGGCATTTCGCAGCTGGTAACATCCTTTCATTTCGTTCTGTACCTCACCACCCGCGGCGTACCGACTCACGATAGAATTAATAATCTCCTTCAGCTAGACCTCAGCTACTGCGTTTCATCTACGCTTCTGGCCGTGTCCACAACTCGAGGCCCGTCGAAATATAATATTATTACCAAGCAATTTTCAAATAAATCTGCAATACGCATGATAATTTAATCGGACCGATGGAATAATAATAATACTGTCTAAAATATACTCTACATATTATACTCTTTGTTTACCGCGTGTTGCTCGCGAGTTGCGAAGAAACAACTTGAGAACAATAGTTATTACTCGTCGTAACAATAATATTATAAAAGATTAATATTTAATAATTTTATGAATCGATCAGATTATAACAAATTGCATACATTTTGATTGAAAGCGTTTTGGTCATCAACGATTTAAAGTGAAAATACTTTTTTATTAGTACCTAAAGATTAAAATTTGTTTGTGTACTTTTTCTTTTAACGAAAAAATTCTTGTAATGTCAGTTGAAGAACCAAATACACTACCTAAATAAATACCTATATTAATAGTATTTACTATTGTAATTTATGTATTATTATAATATTGAAATACAACAAATAATCGTGACTTTATGCTCAAATAATATGTAGATATATTATGTATAATTAAAAATAATTGTTGTTTTCAAATTTATAGATATAACAAGATTAAGTGAAAAAATGTTAAATTTGTTGAAAGTAAATAAATGAATAAGTTTCCTAGTTTTTGACATGTGTCATCCTAGGATTACTACAGATTTGGTGGTGACAGCAAAACTAAAATATGTCTTTCAAAATGTGCAGTAAAAATAAAATATTTTACCTCAATACTTTTTTTATACAATATTTTACGGTACTTGCACTGAACAGTGACATAATATTATATTATATTTGGACACATAAAATGCCACAAATATAAAACAGGCAACCCGCTTAGTTGTGTATAATAAGTAGTTTTCTAGTGTAAATCGTCATTGAGTAGGTCACCGTAAATAGGATGTGATAAATTTAAATTCAATGATAAATCGTTATTGCATAATGTATACCTATATACGAAAAATAGCTTAGAGACAGGTAAATCAGCATTTATTTCCAAGTATACCTATAATAGTTGGTTCATTTTTATATTATTGAATTAATAGCATGCCTACAGTACCTACCTACATTATTTTACTCGGTGTCTCACAATATGTAATTCAATTTCAGTTTTATTTTAGAAAATAATAAGTAATTATCTGCTAATAATATACCTATAATAAGTAGGTATAAAATGAATCATATAGGCGATAAAACTTAAAAAACGAATCATTTTCTATAACTTAGAATTTTTTAGAACACTGACAAGTGATAACAGTAGTAACCTAATAACGATTATGTTACATCACGAATCTTTAATAACTTTTAATTCCGTATAAAATAATTAAAATATTTTTTGATATCGTCTATGATGGCCTGTGTGCATTAAATAGCAAATTATAATATACGTCTTCATACTTAAAAGCGGAAAAAACCAACAAACTTTCATAATATCATCATGCTTTCACAAAAGAACCAAAAAAGCATCTCTTTGTCCCGAGAAACTTCACAAATGATGAACGTTTTGTTAGAACAATAAAAATATGCATCCTGTTGTAGGTGGAGGACATACGATGTCTCGAATAATGTAGCAATAAATCCAAAGACCAAAGGTCTTTTTTCTTGAACCCAGAGCGTCGTTTAATAGATTCGGTAGAGATCATTCTCGGTGTAAATTCAAGAAAATAATTATTTCTATGTACATTTCTTTATACTTCCACGCATACAAAGTGAAGTAGCTGACTAAATATTCCGGCTATTAATCATCATTAACTCCTAGGTTTCAAGTTATAAACTCAAAGTCAGTTTGTGGAAAATTGTTGAACCGTAGACGTGCCACCTACAAACGTCTGTTTGGACTTTGGATAACATCCCAAAAAAAGTATATTGTTTTTTGTTTGTATAATTGCACGTAACGTTTATAATATTACAAGGTTAACTACTACAAATTAATATAATAATATCAGAATTCATAAATTATCAATTTACTAAACTATTATAATACATGTACGTTGAAAATATTTAAAAAAAAAACTTAAACTGTCTAATTATATAAGTAATTAATAAATAGTTATTTTTCTCATGATATATGATTGTAGGACGTAGGCACTTGTATCTATTATAACATTATTATTTGTATTAAATTATTATGTTGTTTAATATTAATTTTATATTATTACTGTATTCTATTATGTAATAATGGTAGATAATCGATTCCAATAATGGTCTGCTTGCCATCACATCCCCCCCCCGTAGACAAATTTAATCGATCCTCGTACTCGTCCGTAAGTAACTGAGATAGTGTGAAAAAGCTTATATTTTACTATGCGAGGGTCTGACATAATTAAATTTGATGAGCCTAATTGGTAGGAGAAGAGCATAGAAAACGGTTTAGGTCTTCCCTCAATCCCTCGTCCGCGTGTTTCCACTATCCGTTGAATCATCGCCGCTCTCTTACCCTCTACTTCTCACTCTCTCTCGCTTCATCTTTTACCCACACCCTCGCGCAATCTCGCTCGTCCTCTTTTTAGTGCCAAAGTTTATTAAATTCCCCACCAACTTTGAGAGAAACCCCGAAAGATGATGCTTCAGCTCTTTAACGTTGTACACGCATTGTTCAAAAATAATATGTTTTTATACGAAACTATAAAACTCGGTAAATATTTACATCTTTTTCGAGAACCATTGGACATATATATTGGCAGACAACCTGACAACACGGAGGGTGATATAGAGGACAAAATAAGTATACCACCGACGCACTATATTTATCACCGCACGGCCGTGTTACAATTGTACGGGAAAAACTTTTGTCCGCCTCCGTTATCAACTCATCAAAATTATCGACCTTAGTCCTTCCATCACACGAGACCGCTGATATACGTCATCCCTTTAAACGAGCAACCGTTAAGTATTCATGGTGGTACACTGAAACCGTAAACAAAACTTTTGAAGGAATTCCGGTGTGTGATTAAAATGGCAAGATATGGTTTATAAATGACTAAAACTATAACAAGAGTATTTTTTCCTCCATATGAAATAATAAATTTAAATAATTTGTTTCAAACATCTGATTAAATCTAAATAAAAAACACTTTACTAATGTTTAAAATTATCCCAACGTTAAAGTTTCAAGATAATATTATCTTAATTTTTTGTTTAATATAAAATAATCAATTCAAAACAATATCAATTTGAATTAATCGATAGAATTATTTTTTATTCTTTTTTACTCTATGTTCAAAATATAATCCTAAAAAATAGAGACTTGAGAGGAAAGGAAGATTGAAAAGCTATGTAATATCATTGCATTAAAGAAAAATGTGCGGGTATAGTGAATAATTATATTAAAACAATTTTTTGTTTAAAAATGAATGCTGGTTTATAAATATTTCTTTGACGTTTTTCTGTAGCTTTTATAATTTTATCGATAGTTACTAGGAAATTAAAAAGAAATATCTCTCAAAGTAGGCTCCATATTGTGTATTCAATAGAAATGCTGCATAATAAAACTTATTGAGCTTTTCACTGCCCTTTGGTTTAAAAAAAAAATAATAAGACTCATATCGCAATAAAACTGCCTTTCTCAGAATCCACAACTAAATAATAATTTTTTTGTATTTACAAACAATATTTATATAATTAAATTCTTCTAAAAAAAAAACAAAGAATTTAACACCCATATAAAATATATTGAAATATGATTAAGATTTCAGGTTTTCTAAGATATTTTGGCAGACATCTGTACGTCCTAATAAATTATCATGACGTCTTCAATGTTGTTCTTTTTTTAAAAAAATAGAACTTATTTAAACGTGTACTATTATGACTTGTTTAAAATGTAAAACATACATTCAATACTCAATCTATAATATTAAAGTAGGTATTATATAAACACCTAATACGATCTGCATATGACTTTATAATATATAATATAATATGTAGGTAGTGTATTATACTAATACAATAATAATATGTTACTTACACTGTAACGCTGACTTTAAACACACGTTTTAGGTAAATTTATTATCTGTCGGTCCTGAGTGAATCCCCGGCGATTATTGTCAGGATTTTGAATGCCATGTCACTTGTCAAACCCTAAGTCGAAAGGGGTAGTACGCTGCAGTTTCAGGTGTACGAGGACAACAAGACGTATGGTTACACGTAACAACTATGCTATCTCCTCGCTTATGTTGAGCTTTGAGCATAACGATTTAAAAAGAGTGATTTTCTTAGGTTCCAATATAATATAATTATATTATGTGTATAACGGATCGACTAGTTTTCATGGATAGGATTAACTTTTCGGTAGAACACGCGATGAAAATAAATATATCTACTAGCTTAAACATGGGGGAAAATGTATAGAAATCTTCAGATCGCATTAGAATTACTAATTCAGAATTACGAATCTGAATTAGACGGGTAAAGCGAAATAAACGTGGAACATAATCCGAAACTAAACTATGACTCGTAGCTGTTCTTATACGGTTCTTGCTATTTAAACAACAACAAAAATGTGACAGTTATTAAAATACCGATAAAATAACCAGGGCTTGTATGAGATCAAATGTTATTATTAAACAAATAAGTGTAATTATATTATGCTACATAAATTCGGTAACGCCATAACGGTGACTTTAAGCAAAAAAATTGGATAGATAAATCTGGTTTTGAGTGAATCCCAGCGATATTGTCAGGATTTTGAATGCCATGTCAAACCTTAAGTCAGAGGGGATAGTACGCTGCAGTTGTACGAAGACACATAGCTACATAGGTATATACTATATTATAGTATTACACATAACAAGGATGCTATCTTCTCGTGTTAAGCATAACGATTTTAAAAGCGAAACAAAAAATACAATAATGTACTCGTATATTATAGTATGGCGGGTCGACTAGTTTTCATATATGGCCATATGGGTAGGAATGAATAGGATTAAGAAAAATTACTTTTGTGCAGAACACGTGATAAAAATAAATATCGACTTGTGATCACTGCACGGAAAGAAAATTATAGAAATCTTTAGATTATAATATATTAGAATTAATAATAAGACGAAATAAATACGTGGAGAATAAATTTAAAACTAAAAATCTACGAAGTACCTATATATACAGCTATAATTATTGTACGGCTCTTACGATTTAAAATGAAAAGAAAACTGATATTATAAAACATCAATAAACTAACGCAAATCAAATTCAATTAATTAATTTACTCAAAATAAAATCACTTTTCAAAACAAAAATATAATATCTCATTCTTTTGACGTTTATTATTAAATATTGAAACCAAAACAACAATTATCGTCGAAATTAAAAAAAAATAAGCTTAAAAGTTTTTATAATGTTATAACAACGGCCTGTTAAACGGGGAACTAACGATATTTTAATACCGACGAGAGTATAACATATAGTTAGGTATATTGTCGTACCTTTATACTTAATGTAACGCTACTCCGAAGTCGAAAAAAATGTAAACGAATAATATAAAATAAAATAAAAAGTATAGTGAGAAACATTGTTTTTTCTCCTTATCTTGTATTAATAAATTTACTGTCGCGCGGACAGCCATTTAGTGAATTAATAACATTTAACCGATGTGCACGGGCGTCTGGTTATTTTTTATGGGTCGGTAGAAAATCGTCATGCCGAGGTCTTTACGATCAATACCGGACAATAATTTAGATTAGTGTACCGGGTGCATTACCGGGTGGACATTAATGTCTGGTGACGATTATTATTATTGGTCGACCGAGCATGGTCGTTGAAGGTGTGTGGACCACCCAGTCGGAATGCTGCCGAATGTACCATTTTATTTACCCCCCTCTCACCCCGTCACTCGTAAATTATAATAATTATTTTAGATTCCACGCAATTGGACAGCGATATCCTGTTACAGCGGGGACTTTTAATTCGAAATTTACGGTCGACGAGGGAAACAAAATGGAAATAATAATAATATAACGTCGGTTTGACATTAGACCAATAGGATTGAAAGTAGTTTTTCTTTCATCATTGTCGAACGACTGTAATAATTTTTAATTTATTGAAATTCCGGATACCGATCACCATGCTAAATGAATAAATGTCGAAATATTTTATTCATTTTTTTTTCTTTAATTCATTTTATATGGTTTTTTAAGGACATACATTTTAACTTCAATAATGTAAATAATTTTAATTTTTCAATTTATCTTTATTTATTTATCTTTTATGTACACGTTTAAACAACTATTACCACCAAGACCACACTTTGTTCAAAAAAAATGTCAATGTTGTCACGATGTCAATATAATATATTATTAATATTTAATACGCATTAATAAGGTACCTATAACATATATTGTTTATTAATCATTCTATAAATATCGCTTTCAATAAACAAAAATTGTATTTAAATATACCTATAAAATACAGTTTTTTGAGTTCTTTTATGAGCAATCAAAATATTTTAAGCAAATCCATTTTTTTCTTATTATAGTAACAACATATTATGCATATCAATTAATATTATGTCTAAATATCTTTGTTTCAAACTCCTTAATGATAATATTAGTTTAGTTAGTAAATATTATACTTAACATAACGAATTTACTATATAATATTAAATCGGCTTTGCAAAATAAGTTAACTTGTAAATTGGGAAAACTGTACAGTTGTGTGACGAACGTTTTATATTTTGTTTGATCATCAAATTCTAAGCGGTATAAAGGAACCATACAATTATTGGTCATTCAAAACCAAAACATCAAAACCAAATGGTAGGTATAATATTATAAAACTACAATATTACATAACATCATCTGACCTTAAGCTAATAAACTCTAATATTAAAGTATTAATGCTCCGTGTTTTAATATAATATACCTAGGTAGGTAATTCGTCCTATGAAATATTATAATTAACATCGGCCAGTTACAAAATGATACAACTTGACCACCGTGTTTTAATCTACTCACGAAGACGGACCGCAATCGAACATAATAATATTATTTTATTTCTTTCGAACGTGTTAATATCTACAAATTTCAGAATTATCAATTAATTTGACACATAAGACGTATCCTATATGGGACATAATAATACTATATTCGACACACGCACGGTAATATTATTATGTCTAAAAAGCTTTTAAATATAACGCTATGCATATATAATAATATTATAATGATATGCGTCGATAGAAAACGTTCGCCGGACAACATCTAACACGATAATATTATTTCTATCTTACAATTATTACCGAATTTCATTGTGAGTTTAAATCTACCTATGCACAGTTCCGGATCACACATTCACACCTTATACACAATCGTGTAATGAAACGCAGCGCATACCGGTTTACAAGCAATATATATAGGCAGGTACAAGCAAGTATAATATAATATGAAGACTAATAACGACCACATTTACTAACATATTACGTACAAGCCTAATAACACAACAAAGCGTGTGTAATGTATATAGTTTTGTATTCAACTTTTCCGACACCATATAAATCACGCGGAGACGCTCCGAAGTCTCTGTTGACATACACAATGTTAAATACTTAGGTACTACACATAAAATACATAGTATACCACGTGTTCACGAAAACCAAGTGTTCCTTGTAATATTACTATCAGCACTCTGTACATATTTTTGAATTCGGGACTTATAATAACACTGTCGGATCGCAAACACCTGTAACTTGCATTATTTTTTTAACTCTTGTATTTTGCTCGTGCGCGACAACTGTTTGTTTTTTCCGTGTACCCTGTATTCGTAGACACACGCTGTATACACGGGTTGATAATATTATAGCCGATATATTATAAATTATAATACTACCACACAGTAAAAAAAAACAACGAATTACGAACAGCCATTTTGAGTTTATTGCTTACTTGGATACCTAAACCATATAAAAATCGTAAAAACCCCCTAATAACACGAGAAATACTTACGGCTTTTTTTCTCGGTTCGTGTTTTATTATTGATTATAATAATATAATATGTCGTGACTATTGATTACGTACCTGAAACAAAAACATATACCATTATAATTTATTATACAACTATTTGAAAATATTGAAAATTTAAAGATTGCATTTGTTTAAGAGTTATTTAGTCGATGTAGGCAGGTAGGTACTACATAGGTATTATTGTTTGATTTTATTAACTTTGAATACATATTATTTTTATTTCCATCCAAAAAGTTACTACAGTCGTATTTATTTTAAATCCCATGTCCTGTATATAATTGTGGGCACTCTAATTTTTAAGAACACGGAATTCAAGTAAATGATTTTAATGACAGCTTTAGGCAACGTCTCGAGTAGAATGACTTGTGTACGTCTGTATCGTTCCTACCACTAATATGTTTAAAATGTCTTGCACGTGGACTGAAGGTTTTGGGTCTGAAAAGCAAACGGTATTTCTCCATCATCATTTTTGCTGAGTATCCGACGGGCCGGGCATCCAGAAAACTTTTGAAACATTCCCAGACGACTGCAGACACTCTTACTTGCCTACTCTAGGAAACTGTTCGCCCTTTTAGACAACTCTGGTTCCTGGGAACACTATACATTGGGTGGAAGACAAAATACGGATGAATGCCATTATAAACGCGAACCCGTCCTTTAAAACTGAAAGTTTAACTATGGAAACTATAACAATAGGTACCTATTTCAACTATTCTCATTGGACAATATTAAACAACAATATATACTTCTCGAATAGTATTCGTTTGTTTAGTAATATTTCAACTATTATTATTTAGTATTATTGGAAATCATAGAAGAAAACTTTAAACTTACAATACTATTAGAATTTATAGTTATTTTTGTCGTTGAAAATTGCTATGACTCATTCTGTATAGTAACTATACAATGTAGGTAGGTGTATATGTACTTACAATTATAACATCTTATACTATACCTACCTAATAAAATATAAATTAATAATAAGTAAGTTTTTTTTTCAATAAATTAATTTCAGTTATTTAAAACATGTAATAAAATTTAAAATATTCGTAAAAATGTTTACATCATCCATAACCTGTCCGTATGGCTTAACTATGAGACATGAGCAACTCTAATTCAAAATAACATTATATTATTATGTATATTATTTTTTTTGAATTTATAGTTGAATTACAAGTAACAACATTTAAATCATTATTTTCAAAACACGTTTAAATAAAATAAAATATGGCTGATTTTTTTTCTCAAGCTTTGGTAATATAATTACATGAATACACAACAATCAAGCGAATAACAAACGAGACATTTAAAGGAATATTAAAATTAATTAACTTAAATTAATTAACATGGCATGAAAATATCAAATGCAATCATAATTAACTTTCTTAAGTACAATAACATTCCGTATTGAATCGGAAATGTAATGTTTGGTAATAAATAATTTTCAAGATTCTAATGAAACAATACATTTTTTAAATATAAAAAATAAATACCAATTCAATTTCTATAGCTTATATTATTAATGTCAATACTAAATACTAAAAACTGTAGCAAATGTTAACAAATTTGTAGTTATTTTAAAATAAAAATATATGTGTTGTACATTGGCTGATAAAACCGTGTAAAAAAAAATGTAAATATAAACTCATCTGATGAAGAAAATATAAAAAAAAGAACAAAATATATATTTTATAAATTGAAAATCTCAATTCTTTTGTTTTTAAATTCGAAATACACCAAAGTAGGATTAATAAGAATTGAAGCACTTTACTGCACGATTTCGGTAGCTATAAATCAACAGACTGCGGAAAACCGGTCAACTACAGTGTAGACTGTTCTACAGATGTAATAACTTAATTTATTCGCTAATTTATCACAGAAACGAATGGTGAGGTTTTCCTTTTCCCTGTCCAAACAACGCACAGCGTCCCCGGACATCTTGGGAATTGAATTTGAAAACTGTTCCCAAACAAAACAAAATTGTATTAGCCGAAAGTACATAAGAATTTTTATTACTTCGTATCTAATGATATTAAACCTAATTAATAAAAAATTATACAAAAAACTGAAACGTCATTCAAATGTTTATCGTTGTTTTCCCAATTTCTTATTCTAAGACAGTTTTTTTTAATATTTAGTGCAATATATATATTATATTCTAATATACATTAGAAAAAAATATGTAAAACAAAATATATAAATTCCTTAGTTGAGGGCTAAACTTTGTGGTAACATGATGAAAATAATTATGAATTATGATTAACATCTTTTAAATATATTTATAATAATACTGTAATAATCGTATGATTGGTATTGTTCACCAAAACTTAAGTAAGTACCTACCTATAATAATTATTATACATAGGTCAGTATACTTTTTATTGAATTTGATAATATAATTAATGATGTTAATTAATAATAGAATAGAATAATAGATTTTATATAGATTTTAACTTTTAAGATTTACGCTTTATAATCCTCAAAAATCTTATATTCAAATATTTCAAATTTAAGAAACTCAAGATATGTTTTGAAAATACAAAACATATACCTGCGAAACAACTCTGCTTAGAAATGTTTTTTAGCGTAGGTTTGATAATTGATAAGATGAACGACCGCTTAAATGGCTCATTTAATATAAAACTGTCTGCCCACCGTTTGAGAAGAATACCATAATTTCCACATTATTTTATATTTAACAAGTTATATGATTTAATTAAACTCTATTTCAGACCATGATCAGGCTGCCTACTACAAAATGATAATAACGAAGTATGTTACTTTTATTTATTACTTTTTTAATGAGATCAAAAATGATTTGTAATTTAATTTTGAAAATAACAATAATATGAGTCGACATAAAAATAGTTAAGGGCTGTTTACAAATGTACGTGCCGACCTTTATTTTAATTGACGATTGTATAGAATTTTTTCCTTCCTCATTATATTTTATATAAACCATTTTATCTATTATTTTTTTAAATTCGATACGATAATCGTTTATAATTGTTTTTTTTTGTACCTAAATCATCTGTTGCGTAATTGTTTTTTGACAATGTCCTGTCACGGTTTCCGGTACAAACACCCATGACATAGTCATGTCTATAATCATTACGCTACATAATACAGGGAGATCATGTTTTAGTTTTTTAAAAAATAAAACCAAAAATACATCCTCGACGCTAACAACATAAAAGAAATATACCTAGATAGTGGAAATAGGTCTGACACATACCTAACCGTTTACGGTCCAATAGATCAGTGACAATTAATCTCCATTTATACAGCATTCCGAGAAACTACATTATGTATTCATAATGTATATTTCATATAGTATCTAAAAGGGTTTTTGGATCATCTAAGAGATATTATGGACATGATTAATAACACTTATATGTTTCCGAAACATTACGTGACAACATTAAAACTATTTTACTTCCTCTTCACGGAGAATATTTTTTTTTTTAATATTATCCAAAAATAGCTACCTAACTATACCTATGTATGTTTTGTACCCAACTTTGTAATGTTCTTTATATTAAATGTAAACTAATGTTTTTTGACATAGTGATCTTATCAATAATTGTTAAGTAACTCGTGCCCGACTTGCAGGTAAGTTTGTGTGGTGAATTTAAGTAGAAATAATCCAATAAAACATAATACACACAAAAAGCAAAGTTTGCGAAAGCGCTGTAATTAGAATGTTTGCTTACAATCCGTACGGACATCACGTAAAAGTATAAAACCAATAGAATTAATTAATCGTCTATTTGAAAATTCAATAGAAAAATATGCATAAAGTACAATGTTAAAAATTAATTATATCACCATGGTTCAATTATTTGCTGCCATAAATAATGTTTTATCGACATATTAATATATAACACAAAATACCCTGGAAAGTAAAAATGTGTTAATTAGTTTTTAGCATTATTCGGGGGAATACATTTTATTTTATCAATAATTTACAGTAGAAATTATACGACGATAGAGTGTGTATAATGTATTTTGCTATTTTAAGAGAGCCTATAATGACTTTATAGGATTTATTGTAAGAAATTAACAACCATAGGTAATTTAAATTTTCTTTTGTCCTAAGCGTTTAAATATTAATGACAAAAGTGAGAATGCCTACGACTAATAAAATTAAATCTTTCGTAAAGTTTCCTACTCGGCAGTACGGGCATCATGCCCGTATTATAATCATTATAATAATATGGCTCCTTACCGTGGAATAATATAAGAGAATGTGGTTATCAAAAGCGGTGTGTTATGAATTTTAAAATAACAATTACTGAACAGCAAAAGAAATCGATTTAGAATTCACTGTTTCACCTTTTGTCACGAGTTTAAAACGAATTCCGTACAAATAAACGTGCCAGCGTACTAAAATTAATAAATGTCATGTTTAAAAACGTTGTTTGTGTACACAATATGTGAAATATATTAACATATTACGGTAATAAATAATAATTTCAAAAGTGACACGCGTATAGTTAAATGTATTATCGATTTAGTGTGCTTTTCGATTTTCCACATTTGGCAGAATTCTTTTCTCCGAGGGTAGTTCCGGCGCCAGACTGGCCGGTTAAAAGGTTTTGCAAGACAACGAAGGGTGCAGAAAAAAACAAACTAGAGGGGAATGGGTTTTGTATTCAAAAAAAGGTCCAAAGAAAACTTGATTGATCGACTTGCGGACATATAATGAATGGGAGAACGCGTCTGTTCTGTTTTTAAATACAAATAATGTAGACAAAAAGTAAACAGAGCTGATAGAAGTTATTTGTAAAAATGATTTGAAAGGTGTCAATTTTTTTTTTTGTTAGTTAATAATTAAGTTTCATGCGGCAATAGCATATTATATTTTTTTGCGCATAGCATACAATATATATTCACAATTTGAACGAACAAAACAATACATTTCCAAACAATATATCGATATTGGATTAAAGGCGATTATAAATTTTATATAAACAAAAGACGACGAAGGAAAAGGTTCATAGCCTGAAACTAAATTAAAAACATCCTGACGTGAGAATACAACGTTTATCCTACTGTAATATTATTATATAATACATAGTTATAATTATTATACTATTCGGTATTCGCTATTTAGTTTTTGTCATTTTAAATACTTACTGCAGTACCCACTATGAATTATCATATAGTACAATTTAACCTATAAACTAGCACAAGAAAATATTATATTCACTCCATTGTCAAATACGTCCCTCTATTTGTTTCTTAATGACTTAATGTATTATCAGTATTGAATTATTGGTTATTTTAGATACAAACTGCACAAAAACCGAAATGGTCACTGGTTACTGAGTAGTGAGTGGTAACTAAATGAAATACCGGCCCAGTGGCGCCGAACTCATATATCATGTGAAGCGATCGCTTCACTTCTTAATGGGTGGGTGGGTAGGTGGGTATAGGTAAGTTCTAGGGAGTAGTGGTTAATGGGTAAACAAAGTTACATAAGGTGTCCTGTGTTCAGAAGTTTTAAGTTTAAGTGGGTGGGTGGGTGGGTGGATAAAAAATTCTAGATTTCGCTTCACAAAAAAATTCTGAGTTCGGCGCCACTGTACCGGCCGACTTGAGAACACAAAATTTATCCAATATCCCATTATTATATTATATAGCTGTTAATTGCTATTCGTTATTTATTTTTGTTTATCTATTTTTGTATTTTGTAATATTTAGACCTCAGTATATTATGAATTTTCATATAGTAAAATCCAACCTAATAAACTGCCATAAGAAAATATGTTGGAAAATACAGTCAATGCCCATTGGCCATTGCCCTCAGACACCATTCAAAACCGTGGGTATGTACGAGTGAATAAGCGGACAAAATAATATTATACTGTTAATATAATGAGAACACACAGTTTTCCCCAAGTACCCCACAGTGGCTTAATAGAGTTAATAATAATCGTTTACTGTAACTTATATTATTTTATGCTCTGGACGTTTACTGGAGAATAAAATAGCGTTCCGAAATAGAACAACATCTGTTTCTTCAACATAAACATAAACCAAAGCCCCATAAAATAATAACATACCTAATATGCACACATCCGGAATCGGGATTATATTATTATCGTATACACCTAACACCTAAATCTAATACTATATTATGATTTGTACACGTCTAATTATAAAAATTTAGCATTCCAGTAGGTACTCATCCGTATAAAGTCTAAATAAGTATAATATACTGTACAAAATTATCATAATTTATAACTTTCCAACCTATAGACTTATTATAGGCAATAGGTGATTATTTTAACAGTAAACGTTCAGTATAAAACTTCATAAAATTAATTATTTAGAGCTGTATTGAGACAACGCTTTTGAAATAAAATATTTAATTTACTCAAACACAGAGTTCTATATAATATTTTTTTTGTGTAACGCATAACCTTATTCAGTGTGATCTTAAGTGTAGACTATCAGAGTGAAGTGGCACAGAGATACTCCCCAAATTGCTGGTCCACTACTTCGCTCATAATTTAAGTACCTATACTCAAATGTTATACATTCGTTCAAAATTCGATTTTCAGATTCATCAATTCTCAAAAAAAATGTTCTGCTTCTAAATAGGAAATAAAAATCTTAAAATGAATACAGTACTCCCTCGTTAACACGAACTCGGTTAACACAAATTATTGTATAACGCGAACCGGTTTTTCAGTCCAGAGAAAGGCTCTATACTATAAGATAGGGGTTTTTTTATTTCCTCGGTTTATACGAATTATTTCGGTTAACACGAAACTCGAACAAATTTTAGGTACCATATTGTCGTTTTGTTGATTAACACGAACAGAAAAATGTCAATCTGTACATATATATCTAATTTCGTTTTATTACTCGTATACTAGTCGTTAGTAATTTAATCTTTATAACACAGTTTTATCGATATCTTATCTTATCCCTACTATGTATGTACATATTCTCTATTGTAGGTACATACATATGTATACATGTGTACATTTGTAGGTATGTGTGCAATCTAGTTCGGCGATAATCGCTCTCGTTTAAACAAATAATTGCTCTATCAATCAGTTGGTCAGTTGACTTTGTTGGTGTCGTTAGTGATTGACCAAAATGAGTTTGAAAAGGAAGCAAATGTCTATAGATCTAAAAACTAAGCAACTAATTTTAGTAGAAGTCGAAAAAGGTACACTGCCTAAAACCAAAATCGCGGAGTTTTTGAAAAAATGTATTAAAAATATTTCTTTATATATGTAATGTAGCGTAGTAATTAATTAATTAAAAATATTTCAAATATTTGTTTATATGTAGTATGTACCAAAGAAATGTAAATTTTTATTTTGAAGATTACTTAATAAAAAAAATGTATTTGAGTGTAAAATAACGTATTAGATTTAACCTTCTCTGATAACACGAACAAATTCGTGTTAAACCTATCGGTTTACACAAATTTTTTTAACACGAACATGTTATTTTGTGGTCCCGTCGTGTTCGTGTTAACGAGGGAGTACTGTAGTAAAAAACAAAAAAATATAATGATAAAAATAGTAAAATATGTTGTTTTATAACGACTTTAGAATGCCTACAGATAAATGTTTTAATACTTTTCAAGGTAGCTGTTGATAACTTAAAATTCAGAATAAATAATTAAATATTAGGCACCTAACTATAAAATATTCCATTAAAAAAAAAAAAAAAAACATTTAAATAATTTTAATAATTTTAATCCATAAATCTACAACTAATATATCTCTGAAAACTAATTACATATTAGGAAAATCTCTGTTTTAAATACTAACAATACAACCCAAAGCTAAAAATATGTACACACATCAAAAATAATAATCATTTTAACATTAATTATTTGTTTTAAACTTATTTAGTTTAATTACATGTTTACAATTAATAAATTAATAAAAGTGCACTTTTATAGGCATTCCTATATTATATATTATTTTCAAAGTTAAATATATTACAAAAACTGTATTTCATTAATGTTAAATTATTATAATAATAAGCAATTTGAATATTATTATAAACTTATTTGATTTAAAGTTGTGGAAATTACTTCGACTTAGTGGTTCAGGGTTCTACACAAAATGTATTATTGCCATTATAGTGTATATCATAATTTAGCTAAATTAATACTATATAATCATCCATACGACCATACCTATACAGTAACTGTAACATATATGTATAATATATAAAAGATTCTTTGTTTTTGACAACCTCAAGAACATGAATATACGTCCCGCTGCATATTTGTTTTTAAAATAAGCTGTTTTTCTCTCTTAATTTTAACAATATTTTTCTAACTTAAAATTATACTCCAACATTTTATAAAAAATATAATATAACAGCGGTGTATCTTTTTTTAATGGACCTTATTTAAATTGTATGGTTTTTATAGATGCAATTAATCAATCATCAGTCTCCATTTAAAGTTTAAACAGTTCCAATGGAGTTGCTTAATGAGCATCTCTTATTTTATAAATAAATCATTTTGTAATTTTTAACTGAGATTCATTCAAATATTGTCGAAAAATTATTTAGCTCTGTGTAATCATCCGTCGAGTACATTGTCGAAAAGTGTTTCAGTAGGTACTCGTCGAAAATGTAATGTGCACGAGAGTAGAAATAATTTAATGAAAGGAGCTTAGCTTTTATAAAACCATCTTTAATTAAATACGTGTATATAAATAGAAAGTATACCTATATTCGATTATATCATTAATTGATATGATATATTTTCGTATGTATATATTGTACATTGTACAATGTACAAATTAAGCCCTATCATAAGAATAATATATTATTCATTATACACAAAATATTTTAATTTTGTATAGTTCTATATATTCATAAATACATTTTTAATCACATTACTAAGGTAAATGTAGTTTTCGGTCTAAAATTAAAATATATTTTAGTTTCAATTACAATATTCTAATGTTTTTAATATTTAAAACCCAAATACTTTTTACTACAAAATATGTATTTTAAAACAATTTATTTTTGAAAGAAATTCATTATCTTTTTAACTAAGTAGGTATCTTTAATATTATTAGGTACATCGCATCAATTTATTTCAAGATAATATATTTTAACAACAAACAAGCACTAATTGCCATAATATATTATCAAAGATATAAAACAAAATGGATTCTATGAACTTAATTCATTCGAAATGTCACTAAATAATGAGTATAATGTATCACTATCAGTAACAATTATCAATGTAAATATTATTTATCCAAATTCAAAATACCACAAAATGTGTCACTCAATTATTAGTGTTAGCTCATTGTAGGTCGCTTGGATCACTATTTACAAAATACTAAAGACATGTAAGTATCAAAAATTGGTTGGATGTAACAACTCAAAATAATAAATATATTATTACACAAAATTGTTAATGGAGTAATCGTCGTACTGATCGTTGACGAAGTTTACGAAATTACACTTACAGTCTAGACAAACCTACACAATTATATTATCAGACATCAAAAATCTAATAGGCTCATACTTTGTGTGGTCCACCGCGATTGTCTCCGTTACTCACCGGACCAATCCGAGCCTGCGTACAATAGAAATACATTAATAGCAAGACATTGAGAGCTCGGGAAAATTATTTTCTATGGATGTATTGTGAGGAAAAACCGCTTAAGACAAATCTACAATGCTATTTTCGTGCCAGAACATTTCGAAAGATTAAGACTTAAACGAGGACAAAAAAGAACCTAATATCTATAAATCACCTCAATTTATTTACTTTTATATAAGTGTCTCTGGAATACAATATAAAGAAAATGTGTATTTAAAGAGAGATTTCAGGTTTTTAGGATATTAGCCAAGAAAGCATAATATAATGAGATATCTTGCAAAATAAAAATCAAAAGTATATGACACTATAATAATTATTATAAAATGTAGAGGTTATAAAATCATGGAAATTAAATAGTGGCATATAATATTCTTATAATTCAAAGACTATTCAACTGCTTAAAAAAATAAATATTTACCTATTTTCTTGATTATATTCATAAATTTAAATATTTTTTATTAGATATCACAATATTGTTCGAAATTTCTTATAACAACTGTATATTTAATGCATTTATAGTTTTTAAAAATAAATATTATATTAAAATTTATAGCTAAGTATTACTATTTTATAATATTTCGATATTATTGTCTACATGGAATAACTATTATTATCCGGTGAACCAAACGATTTTAATTTTTGATAATTACAATCAATCATATTTGTAAGCTTAATAAATATAAATCAAATTAAAATGTATTATTTTATTAATACAGATAACATAATATTATGTAGTACACTAGTAACTATTACTAAAAATTTAAATATCCATATAAAAATTGAGTAATTATTTTCAAACGAATAATCAATAACTATAATGATACAAAAGCAATTACCTACCTAAATACCCAACAGTATAAAATAAACTACAAAAACATAATACACTATAGTCGTAAACTATCTAGTTTTTGAAAATTTAGTATTTAAAACTATAAACACTAAATTGAACTCACATCATGTGACACAAACCAAGAATTGTTAGAAATGTATACATATAGGTTTGTATTTGGTTAATATTATAATATTAAAATACGTAACAAACATGATTTTATTGTTAGAATATTATTAACGAATTAACTCACCCAAAACTATAGACAACTCGACAATAAATCCGAATGACAAAAAAAAAAATCGGATCGGGAAACGCTAACACAACGTATGACCGATCTGCGTGAGGTCTGGGGATGCACTAACAATTTAATATAATGTAGAAATGTACACGTGCTGCCGAGGGCGCGTGTTGTACGGCTGCCACCCGGGAGTCTGCGCCACGGTCGATTGACAGCGAAATAAAAAAATGATAAACGATATTTAAATAAGATGAAATAAAAATACATTTGCAGTAATTTGAAGTCATAAAGAAATGCATACAAACACAATAGTAATAAGTTAAATTCTGTAGACGATTATTATTTTCAATCATTAATTTTTTGGATTTACAAAGGAAGATAAACGTAACGTGATATTGTAAATATTTAGAGCCGAGATGAAATATAAGTTTTTATACAAAATGCTAACAAATTGGGAGTCATCTCTCGAGGGACCAAACTTAGAAGTAATCAATGTCAAGAATAATATTATTATAATACAGGTAAGTGCGGATGTATATAGTATATGTGCAGCTGTTGAGGGACGATCTGCGCAGTTTAGTGGTACAATATTATTTCATCCTGCACACTTCGAGATTTAATTTGAAATAAAAATCGTTGTTTTTCGTGTAAGCTTTTTGAATTTTACTAAAATGCTTTTGAACAAAAAAAAAATAATTAATAGTTTGGGTCAAGTCATTCTCAGTTGTATGATTAAAAATGAAAACCTTACCTACATTATTATTGTTAAGATCATGAAATTGCAAGATTAATCAGAGTCTGAATATGATAAAATATTGAAAATAACAAGTGTAACTATAGGATTATTACTATAATAATACAGTAGAAATCGTTTGGTATGTCATCGGTTAACACATCATATCGGTTAATACGCTCCAAATCTTAAGTGCCAACTAAATTTCCCATGTTTATTTGTATCTCGTTTTGTAATTTGTACAATTCAACGCTACCAGACTACGTGATGCCTTTGATGTACCGTCAAACAAGTTCTACTGTACGAGTATAAGATGAATTATTAACAAAATAATCAAAATCACTTACATATCGTCAGACTAATTCGTATACCTAAGTTCTAACTCCAAAAATGAAATTTCTTGTTTATGACTTTTTCAAATAAAATTAATGATAAAATTCATCGTTTAAAAGCATGTTGCCTCAAAAATAATAGTTTATTCTTCCATGAAAGTATTTACAAACATACAGAGAAAATGTCCCATCTCCATACCTGATTTGTTATGGAAGAAAAAGTTCCATCTCCATGAACAAAAAACGTGTAACAGGACTCAGAACTATTTCTTCATAAAAAAAAATAAATATTATTTTACAAAATTATATGTAATATGTATTTAATTTATTTTCGGGACAGAAAAAACTAACCTAAATAATATTATTATGTCCTGAAATCAAAACATGAAAAACCACAGTACAAAGCAAAATCTTTGTAAATAAATCTGTTTACATACAGTCGAGTATCGAATATCGATGGGAATAAAAATAAATTCTACTCGTGTATTTTTTGATTTATTTACCACCTGAAACACATCTCAAAAACACTTTCAGGGGCTAGAACAAAAATTCGAGTTTTCGAGATTTGAGTTATCGAGACTTGATTGACACGTTGAAGGATTAATCAATATCGTGGTTATCTATTTATTTTTCGGTTAGTAGATAACCGTGATCATTATTGGTCAATATTAAACTAATAGGTACATTTACAGAAATGTCTAAATTAATAATAAAAACCCTTTAGTTTATTTTACGTAATAATAATAACTCAATAAATAATCCAAAAGTCAAAAGTTTTATGATATTATCCTCTCATTTCAATAAAAAAAAAAACACCCAAACACATCTCCGTAAATATACAGGTCACGCAACCCAACGTACATGTATTGGTATTAACCAAATGGTACATGGTATTCCGACGTTTCACTTCCTAACTATATATATTGACACTCGCTGAATCAGCTGCTATCGTCTTACCCTCGTTGTACTAAGCTAATGACTGTCTCCAAAATCAATTATTGGGTGAGCACTGTTAGCTTTGGCGAGATACGACAACGACGACGACGACGACGACGACGACGACGACGACGACGACGACGACGACGACGACGACGACGACGACGACGACGACGACGACGACGACGACGACGACGACGACGACGACGACGACGACGACGACGACGACGACGGTGGCGGCACAAGTTTGTCTGTTACTCGTTCGTTACTTCCGAGACAGAGTGTGACTCGAGAGTGATTTCGAGGTACTCAGTTAAAGCAAAAGTTCGTCGATTCAAAGGTCATACGCGTACGGTACCCAGCTCGGTTGTTCGGTGAAAAGGGTAGGAACGTCAAACGATTTAAATAAAATATTTATCACGGTTTTCGGAAATACCACTTTTATTATTGATTTAAAACAAACATATTATTATAAATTAATCCACTTGTCTGTACAATCGCTGTAATACGTCTTATACACATACATGTATACCGTCACACACACACACACACACACTCACACTCACTCGACCTGCCGAACTCCATACGACAGCAGCCGCGGGACTACACCGTTTTATCACAATGGTCAAATTGTATAATTTATTTATTTATCTGGTCTCAGCACATTCGCTTCATCGGCCTGACCTACATTTAATAGCTAGCCCTTGCTAAAATCGTATCCCGTGTCTTGTAAAATATTTGTAATTGACTTCGCGTGTATGGCCTACGGGGCACGACAATAATATATTCTGTACCGAATTTTGGATTATTTCTACAGACCAAAATCGAATAAAATATCCTGTCCCTCATCTGTACGTGATCACGTGATGTTGAGTTTGATTTTAAGCCCATCGTCTGCTCCCTCGCACGTTACATCCACGAGATCATATTATTATTATCGTCGTACCTATAATATACGCAAACGACTCGACTGGCAAGAAACAATTTTGTCCTCAGGGCATAACTATATACGCACAGCAGACACCCGATGAATATCAAAACCATGAAACCATCTGACTACGCTGTACCTTACTGAACGAGACGCAATAACTGTATTTACATTAAGACATACCATAATAATATTATATTATAATATAAGTACGAAAAAATTACAATAATAATTAAACTATTACCTAATAAAAAACTTAAATACCAACAAAAAAAAAAGATTTTTTTACAAAAACGTTCAATCCACATTTTCCAATAATAGTTACAAGAAACAAATAATACAGTATACAAAATACTATTGTATACACGAGTGCGTTGGACTAGAAGAAACAAAAACAAAGGAATAAAAGAAATTGTCCTGCAATTGCACTCTATCTAGACTCAAGAGATAGGTAATTATTTAATTATTTTTCATTATTGTTTCGCTTAAGCGTGGGGGCAAACTACTAACTGCAGTTGACCGACATTATTTGATTTGATCTCAAGAATCACGTGCTTTTGGTGAAACCTAATTGTTTTGTTGTATTATAACAAAATGAAAATTTGGTAAATACGTATACTCGAGAAAACAATAATATTTCACATTAAATGTAGTACAAGGTTTCTTATAAGTGGTCCTTACAATTTCAATTTGAAAATAACAAACATTTGTAAGAACAATTTTTCTTGCACCTACTAATGTATAAGAATTGCAGCAGAAGTTTAAATATTGACATATTATAGTATTATTTTATATAGGTACCTACATAGTTAATTTTTCAAAATATTTTGATTAATTTCAAATTATTCATACAACGAGCAAGTCTCATCATTCGTCGGTACGTCATTTAATATGTTAATAAAAATAATAATATATGATATTATATTATAATAATATAATATTATATGTGATTTTATTGGCAAAAATTAATTCTATTCACTACATTAGTCTTCTTATTCTACGCCCTTCGGTCCTAACTATATGGGGTTGGCCACCCTTATACTACACCTCCACAGGGCTCTGCCCCCCCCACCACTCCTTTAGGGATTCCTGGGGTGAGCCCAGCTATATTTATGTAATTGTCTATTCTGTCTATCCATCTCTATTTCAGTCTTCCCTCCCTGTCTTTCCTTCTATATATTCATTTCCATAACCACTCTCACTGCATTCGTGTCACCTCTCCTCATAAAATTACCGAACCATCTCAACCTATTTTCCCTCATTTCGCCTACAACTGGTGCCACTCCTACACTACCCCTAGTGAATTAATTTCGTATTCTCTGCTCCCTAGTCACTACACACATCCACACATCCTAATTTCCTTAGCATTCTTATATCTACTACACTGACCCTCTGCTCTGTTTTATTGTCCACTACCCGAAATTCCGATCCATACAAAATTACTGGCTACACAACTGAGTTATAAAATTTATCTTTTAATCTGAACAGCATCCTCTCGTCTCACAAAATACCTGACACTTCCATCCACTTTATCCATCCATAATCCATATACATAATCATATTCCTAACGTCATCCTCAAAACCATTATTCTTTTATACCACTGATCTTAAGTACTTGAACCTATTCACTTCACACACTAGTCCACTAAATCATCCCCCAGCTTTATCACATATCTTGTCTCATGAATTTCTCAATTTCAAAAATTTAACCTACCTTATAATAGAAAAATAAATAATTATATTAGAATAGATATCTAATAAAATATCCTTAGAAATAGACACATACATGTCAACACCGATTAGAATTGATCTTCGTAAAATTTAACATAATACCATTACCTACAGAATCCTTCTCAATGACAAGGTATACCTACGCTCGAAACCTACTTAAACATAGCGAACATACCGATTCTTTAATTAATATTTTTTTTTAAATATTTAAATACATATAAGTTATATTATGTAGGTACACTTTTTGTATATTACATATAACAATGAATATGATTTAATTTAATATATTATTTTTTTTATGCCCAAATGGCCACCTTTATTCGAACAAATGACTAAAATAAGTGGTTATATAACAAAAAATATAAGACTTCGTATTATTGAAATACTTCAATATTCATTATTCAAAACAAACGCTCATTTAAACAGGATATTCCTGACAGGCACTTCATATTAAACGTTCCTTCAAAAGTTTTAAAAACTTAAAGCAGTTTTAACGTCAATTCTCAGCTTTTATTTGTGATACCAGAAACTGCAAAGGATTGAGTATAAAACTTTCTGTAACTCACTCAATGCAAATGGATGCAAATTATTTTCCCTTCAAAAATGTCAATAATATTATTTATATTATACACTCACTATAAATGCTCAAATGCATAGAATGTGTATTATAAACCTTAAGGATAGTAAATAATAGGAAAATACTCAAAAAGTTTAAAATATAGTTTATAAAATGTAATTATTTACAAAATGAACATAATGAATGTTTTAATATATTCATAATTTTATTAGAATTAATTTTATATTTTGATCTGTATAGATTTTAATTTTAACACAGATTTTACTTTTATAATGCACTTGCTCAGTGGGACCCATTGTCTTCTAGAATAAATAAATAAACAAAATAATAATAGGTACATTTTTTAATCTCTTCTTTCTTGTAAATCGCGAAAAGCTTGTGGATAAATGTATGCAAGTAGGTACTGTTTTTTAAACAGAAAACACTCCCCGAGTCTCGTGGAATATATTATGTGCAAAATTTTGTGTCGATCGGTTCAGTAGTTTCCAAGTCTATAAGCTCCATACAAACGTACATTCATTTTTATAATATAATAATATAATATATATATATAATAAATTAGAGATCAGTTTCGTTTAAAAATTCGATAGGCATATCGACTGATTTTGTCAAAGGGGCACAGTAACGGTTTATTATAAATAGTAAATAGGTACCTACAATGATAATGCCCATGGCAGTGACAATTTACGTAAGTATATAAATACAAGTGGAATGATATTAAACACATTATACGCATTACGCAGTGCATTTTCAAAACAATCAACAATAATATAATACGGTACCTATAAACTCGAAAAATAGAAACCTACTGTGTTCAGATTTATTTGCAAGTGTAATGACAAGAGTCAAACATCTAAGAGTGGTCTGTATACGCACTGCCTTGGAATACTCGAGTGATTTATTCAAATTCTATGCAAATTGTAAATCGCGCTTTTTTTTATTTATCTCATTATTTTCGTAAACTTATTTCCTACCGTCACTCCGAAATTCAATAAATATTAGGTATTTTTCCATATTATAAAATGTTATAATAATTTTAGGATTTCAAATTTCTACAATGTGAATAGATATTGAATACTATTAATTTAATCGAAACAGTACAACACCCGTACCATATTCTTGTTCCGTTCTGATAATTCGGTGCTACATTATTCGTTTGATATTATTTTCCCATTTTGTCATTTTTGTTATTCAACTCGATTATCTATAATTTGTTTATAATAATATGGTCTCTCACTTTATGATATTATATGTTATATCATTAAATTTATTTTTGATATTGTAAGTTGATGTTATTTTAATACTAGATGGTACCTATTTCAAAAAATGCGTAGAAAACCAGAAAACTAGTGAGCTCGAAGAGGGTCATTTTTTTCACTTGTTTCATAATATTTATATACTATAGACTGTATTTTGATTGAAGTGATAGTACGCTTTAAAATTAAAATATTAGTTATGCCATTTTTCTTAGTAATTAATACACATTTAGTACCTAATTATTATTTTTTCCACAACAATAATTTCATATTATTATTATTTATTATTATAATTTCCGTTTCAGACGTCTTATCAGATTTTTATTATTATTTATGAATATAAATATCAAACGTTTGTAAAAATTATAAGACCTGAAAAATCAATTTCAATCGACAATTTTTTTTTAATGTATAATCAATTATTAATAATAATACTAACTTAAATTAAAAAATAATTTTATTTCACTTTGAGCAAAAACGTGATCCCAGATAAAACAAAATATATCATTATACATTGACTGTACATTGGCTGTACAGCCAATAGCTTCCTCACTCTGTTCAAAAAATACTGTATAGTATTACAAAAATATTATTAAACAATATACCAAATTACTAATTCTCGCATTCAAAACATATGGAGGCGTGTCCAACTCGTGAAGGAATTCATAAATATAGTATAGCTACTAAATAGCGAAAGACGCGTAGACGTGAAATAAAACAAAATCTTATCAGACAATTAATAAGTCTTTTTAATGTTATACAATATTTTTTGGTGTAACTACCTAATTATTCTAGTGCCAACCTACGTATATATATATATATATATATATATAATACTAATTAAAAAAAAATACATAGGTACAATAAACGAGTATAATATTATAAGTAAAATAGCGTCCAATGAGTATTAATTTGTTTTAATAAGTAAAATAATGATGATTTATTATTTAAAAACAAATATAGTACATAATTCACTATTAAAAAGTACAATTAATTGTTTGAACTCTTCCCCTTGGACGTTCTGTGATTTAATAAATGTGTAAATAAATGGTTTCAAACAAAGACCTGCATTACATAGGCACTTTTAAATTATGGATACATTTCCTGTAGAAGGTTATATTTCCGAATAACATTAATCAAAAATGTGATACTACAGTACAACTTACTATATAGGACATTTTAAATTGCAATCCTAAGGGTTCGATAAAACTTAATCGAGAAACTTTGATGCGAGTGTTAAGAAAGGTAATAAAAGGGTACCGTGTACATTTTCATTCGGATGGAAATATGTATTTTCACTTGATGTCACATGATCAATTTAAATCATTTTTATTGACTACCGACATAATAAACACAAAACATATTTGTAGTTTCATTAATAAAATGTAATAGGTGTTTTTTTAGTTTTCTTTTTTTAGAAAAATTGGTCCTAGTAACCTATATATGTATAAAAAAAACAATTATAATTATTTATTGAAAAATATTAAACATGATACAAGTGGCCCAATAATTACAGAAATAGTAAATACGAGATGCTAATAAATAAACTAAGAATTGGCCACACAAATCCAGCACGTAGTCTGCTAAAAAAACATCCAACATGTCCAACCTGAAGAGGCATTTGAATTAAAATAAAACATCGATCGACCGAATGTCGCCAGTATAGTAATATGATGCACAAAGAATAGGTAACAATCACTACCTATATAGGTATACTGTTAACGATCAACTATACACGAAATCCTATAGGATTACTAATAATAGAAGCAACAAAGAAAATAATACAACTTTCACTACATCCCGATTTATATAAACTAATTTATTATAAATTAAGAAATAAAAATCGTAATTAAATATGAATAGTAAAAAAAATAAATATAAATTATATATTGTAGATTCGTTGTGTGGCTAATAACCACGCCGTTGCTGAAACGTATTTTATTAATAAAAAAATATATATACCTATCTACCTTACCTATATGGCTATATATATTACTTAGATATATTAAGCAGTTATGAGTAAATTATAATCGAGATTAAATAATACGATAACACTATAATTTGGTTTTGGATTAGTTTTAATGAACACCCTCCGTCGATATCATGTACGGAGTGATCACAATGAATTTCATCCGTCGGAGATAATATGTGTAACTATAATATCATAAAACAATATGGTTCTTAATAAATATCCGCCATTTTTGAAACACGAATCTCATCTGCTCAGCCTTAAATTACCCACAAGTGTAAACCGTAAAGGATGCGATGAAATAACGTGTATAACGTATTTTCCTGGGAATTTATCTATACGCATAAATGTAGGTACGTGTGCACTGCAGTGCTCACATATAATGTACCTACATATTATATTGTATTTAATTAAACTAGAGATTTCCTTTGCCCGTTAGCCTTTTGATGATCATTAAAACTGATAGGTCATATTAATTTAATCTACCTCCGTGCTCTTATTATCGTAAATTTCTCAATGCTCGTGCACTACTAACAATCAAATTGGATTAGGTACCATTATCGGATGTCGATGGATTTTTCTTTTCACGACTTTACAGCTGTATGTAATATGAGATTTTTATTAAAATAACAATTAATACTGAAACGAATTTTTCGATTAAAATTTCATTTAAAATTCTGCCATAATTATATATTATATAGTACCTATATGTCCTCCATCTATAGATATATAACATAATGTAGGTATAAGGTCAACATTAAAATACATTTTATAATTATAATTCCCGTAAAATATTGCAAGACTAAAATTTTAGTTTGTTCCTATGTACGTAACGATTTACTTTTCTTATTTACATAATAATTTATTACGTGTTTATTCAACAGCGATAATGTTTACAACTTGAGGAATGAATATTTTAGGATACATTTAAATACCATTTGAACAGTGACTTATTGTCGGTAGTTTGCCAGTACATAATTCACTTTATATATTATGGTTAATAGGTCTAATGCTTATTAAAAGTATTCGGTCCCTTCTTTAAAGATGAAAAATACCAACGAGTTCAAACAGTCATAAGCCCATGTGTTTAATGAAAGGTCAATCATTGTTTGACCTGGTGGCGACATGTGATCGATTATCATCGTATTATAATCTAACTAATACTGTTAGTTCAGCATGACGGGATGAACATCTTAAGTTTTTAGGCGGCTTTATTATTGTATTGTTTTTGAGAGACCACGATGTGCTAATCAATATGATTTATGATGTTGGACCATATCGAAAAAGAAAAAAATGATGTTACATGCTTGTCTATTTAAAATCATTGAAGCAAATCGCTTAAAAGTATTGTAATTTTGTAATAAAATAATATTTACCATACGTTCATACTCAAACGGCTATAAAAGTAGGTCAAGGTTAATTTAGAATACTTACGTGCATAAAATGTATTACAGTTTTAGCATTTTTAGTATTAAAAAAAATGTAATTATTCAATCCAATAATTTAATAAAAATGGTTTATGAAGCAACTGCAGCCAACAAGTGACAAGACTGGTCCTGACAACAATGTAATCCATGATATTGATATACTGATTTAGGTTTTTCAAATGTAACATAATATTAGGCCGAGTAATGAAAAATTAACATTCCAAAACACTATTGTAAGTTTGAATTTTCTATAATTATAATTTATAATATTTTTTATTTTGTTTTAATTGATTTTTATAGCTTCGATGACAGGGGCCATTAACTTTATAAATTATATTTTAGTCGTTTTTGGTAACAATTTGATTACATTAATATAGGGGGACTTTATGACTTAATTTATAATATAAGGGATTAGACATAAAAACTTTAAATGAATGTACCTAATGAAAGATTTCGTTTCATAAACGTTCAGTTACTCTATTTGATCTATAGTTTAAGTTTATATTTTCCCATTGAGTAAAATTCTATAGGTATATATTATAATGTAAATTACTAATTAATTAGAAATATTTTAATTTTAAAAACGTATGGACAAATTCAAATGAAAAAAGTTACTTTAAATATTTAATGTTTCTCAAGCCGCATAATTAAACAAGTATCGTCAAAAGGACGGCATCTCTGATTACGCTACCCGATGATACCTATAATATTGATATAGTCAAGTTCCCAAACACAATCCTTCAACAATAATTTACAGATTGCATTTTACTTGATAAAAAATTTAAAAAAATATTTTAAGCAACGCGTATTCCGGGTCATTATCACCATGTATTGTTAAATTACATCGTATTTAAAAGTAGATATACCTATACCCGTTAAATGTGTTATATTATTTAGTGTTTAGAAATCATCTAATGTTGTTATGTATTTTATTTTCCCTTAATTGGCGCCCCCAGGGTATAGTAATATTATGTACCTATGTACTATAATTTAACACTAAATTGTGCGTGTTCAATTTTAACGACACACAAATTGATTGTTATATTATACCGCGTTAATATAAATTAATATATCATACAAATATTCAACAGTACAATATGAAACCGTAAAATGTTGTACCTTACTGGAGGAATCATATTTGCCCGGTGTTTTGCTTTTATCTAAATTTAATTAACGATTTTTTTATTCAAACAAACCAGCTATACTAAACTACACTATAATAATGGTGTACCTCTTTAATACGGGGCTTATAAATATTATATCCATCTGTACCTACCTATATAGGTAATAATTTGGTACGAGTTATTTGAGGCCAAAGGGCAAATTTTAATAGTCATCAATTAGTTGGAGGCGAGAAAAAAGTTACCAAACGTATTCCGATATGCCAGTTTGAAATACGAGTAAAAACAGATACGATCTCGTTTTATCCGGGAAGTTGAGGTATATAATTTGTCTTTATGTTTTCGTATAGGTACAACAATTAAAAAATAATTTACATATTGCCTATAGTGAATACACTGTATGTAAGCAGTAACCCACCTGTTATTAAGGTGCATAAATTTACGCTAAGCTGTAACGTACTTACTTCCAAAAAAAATTGTCTGAAAAAATGATGATTTACGCGTTGAATATAATATTATTATAGACGCAAATATAACAAGACCAAAATTATATTTTTTGTATCGACTATATATAATAATATGACGAATGTGTCTATCTGCAGCGGGTGGTAACCACGACTATTAATCATTTAGATGCCAAAATCGACGCCGATTAACACTTTGAATAATATTTTAATATAGGCAGTGTTTATAACTGAGTAACACTAGGTATAAATAAACTAATTTAATTCAAGAGGTTAACCTTAAAATGTTTAAAATGTTGCTTATATTAAATATAATATTAACATCCCATTTTTTTTTTGCCGAACAGTAATCTATACTAATAATATTATAAAAAGGAAAGATTGATATGTTTGTAATGAATAAAGTAAAAAAAAACTGGCCCGATATCAAAAATTCTTTCACCATTAGAATGCCGCATTATCCTTGAACAACATCGGCTACATTTATTACTAGAAAAAATTAGAGATCCCTACTAAAACTTCAATAATGTCCTTTTTTTTGTGTGTATTAATCAGCCCATTTTTTGTATGTATAGTGTATACGCATATATCGAAAAGTATTCAACAGATTTTAATACGGTTTTCACTAATAGATCGGTTGAGCCACGGAGAAGGTTTTAATAATTTAATGTATAATTTGTTTTGGAAAAATTAATTAAGTGGTCAAAAATAATAACAATAATATCTATGTATAATATAAAAACGAATGTTTGTCAGCTGTATGTCCTTTATACCTTCCTAAACGGCTGGACCGATTTCGATAAAATTGTTTGTGTGTGTTTGAGTTGGGATTTTGAGATTTACGTTGGACATTTTTGTTGATAAATGATTGCTATTGGTTATATGAGAAATAATAGTTGGTAGAAATTAGTTAAATTAGTTTTATTTGTACCTATATTGGTTGCCATTGGTTAATCGGATAGACCAAGTATGCATACAATCGAATTTTCGCACAAAGCCTACTGATATGTTGTCCGCGATCCAACGTAATAGTCAGATTGCCTACCAGGATGGCTGAGTTCCATTTACCTGCAGCGAGTTACACCCAAAACGAGTCGAACAATCACAATTTTTTTAAGATTTTACATTTTTCAAGGGGAAAGAATTGTGTGAGATCAGCTATATTATTATAACAAATTAGAAGAAATATAGCATATCAGTTGTGTACAAATATATTTATTAAAAATACAAATCTTTGGCCTGAGCAACGTCGGGCAGGACAGCTATTACTATTATAATATTATATGGTCTCATTAGTTCGATATTGCATAATATTGTCACTCCAAAACTATAATAATAATAATAATAATAACAGTATAACTATAGGTATTCAATACAAAACGAATTTACCTGCAATCATTTATTTTAAATCAAAGATAAAAAAAAACTATTTGTGCGCATCCCTTTTTCTGCAGAACTAGCTGCAACCGATCATTTTTTTACAGCAACAAAATATACTCGTATATAATATTTTAGTACCATTTAGGTATGTATTTCAGTAATGTATTTGTTATTTAAATGGTTTTAAATGATGATGTTAATTTCATATGATATTATGTAGTAGTGCAGGGTAATGATGTTTACAGCACTCGTCCAATTTAAATGGTAAATCTTCGTGTGACACCGTACTAGGTAAGTATAAATTATAGAAAACTAGTTTTCCGTGCACCTGTTGTAGGGTAATATCTGAATTTAGTCGTTAAACTAAACCTATTTCACATTCACAATAACACCACGCATATACATTTTTAACAGCTGACTATATTATATTCCTGAAAAGACTACTGCGTGTATAATGATTAATTTGTTGTCAGATAATATTATTATTCTTATACATTACAAATAGGTGATCAACTACTGGACACGTCCTATAATATGGTATTTTTGTGTTTTTATTTTTTTATTAGTTCTTTTTATCGAAACACGTCCGAATAGCTGGTTTAGTTTATGGCGTTTGTGTACAACTGTTTCGTGCAAATTATTATGCAACCTGATGTATTTTAAATTTGTATCCCATCATCTACACGGTCTATACTCATCGTGTTAATTTAACAATCAGTTAATCCGACCTGTTCTCTTTTAGTGTGTATTGAATATTGATGCATAATTAATAATTATTTATTAGCGGAATTACTATTCATCTCAAATCTCAACAGATCTTAACCATAATATTATCTCAATGTATTTATATAAACAGGTAGGTACTTTGTGATAAAAAAAAATACACATAAAAATATTCTCTTACTAAAAAATGTAATCGTTTTTAAACTTTTAACTTATTTCATCAACTCCAAAGTACTATTTTTCATTATAAACTAAAACGTATTATAGTACATAGTCTTTTTTCAGATATTTAGTTTAGATAAACAATACAGTTTTTATAATAGTATAGTGCAATATTATATTATGAAGGTGAAAATTGTCAAAACACTATTTATTTAAGAACTATTGTAAGTAAGCAATATATTTTATTTAAAAGTTGAACCATTTTTTGATTAATATTATTGCTTGTTTATATGTATATATAATTTATATATTATATAAAATGTACATAAAACCATCTTAAAATACTATGCAAACGTTTAATTTTTTCTAACAATAATAAATAAATGTACCTACTTCACCTACTACGTCTTACCTAATATATTTACCTATTTCATAAAATGTTGCATCATTAGATAGGTACCGAAAACAATGATAATTAATCACCTATAAATATTAGGTATTATACATGATACAGTATTAATGTAATTTGATTTTTATCAATTCAGAACTGTAATTGAATAAAAATAAACGCAATTCGTTTTCAACAATGATTTTAACAACAATCGAAAATAGTCAAAGTGGAATAGGCGTACAACACATACAACAATATCCGAATATCTGCAGCCCAACACCCTATAGTCTCACATTCGGCCAGTCCATTCTGCAGACACAAAACTAATTTTTGCTCTATCTCCAAACAATGCTTTCAAGTGTCGTCGCCAGTTCTCCTGTATTGACAGCGATGTCGAGACACAATGCGCAACGCCCGAAGGTCGTTTTTTTTTCTCTTTAGATATGCGGATCACGTATGACGGTCGTATTATAAAACAGAATGTCTCCCCGCAGCAAGAATGTCAGGCAATACCCACTGTCAGTCTTTCAATTATAAGACCTAAGTTTTCAATTTTTTTTTTCATTTTTTCAAACGTATTTAAGCCAAACAACAAATCGTGTACCATACTTTTTACTCACTCCCTCTCTACCCTCTTACTAAAATAATTCTCTTCCAATCTAGAGTAAGTACATAATTCACGGTGAAACAATAAAATTATTTTGAATAATTATATTATCTTTAACATAACGTGTTTTAGTCGTAAAATGTTATGTGTCCCCATTTATTTATTCACTATATATATATTTTAATATATATACTTGTCTCCTTCATAAAGGTTATGAAAGAATATTATCATCAGAGTCGTAAATTTTAACATTTTATTGATTTGGCCATCACAGGGGCGGCGTCGGTGGGTTTTTAATACTACACAAACAGCGATGGCTACTAGCCAAACAAGTTATATTCTGAGTTATATTATGAACTATTGACAGTGACCAAAAGATATTATAACGGCAGCTGAAGCTTCAGTTAAAATTAATTTTTTTTTAATTTAATCTACCGAAAACTGCAGTATTAAAATTAGAATCTAAATATTTCTATGAAACTGTTCTCAACTAGTACTTAATATACAATTATTTTTTAAATACACTGTAATAGCTGTTATAATAATATTATAATGTCTTTATAAATAATAAAAATTATGTTTGAAAATTATTGCCTCCAAAAAAAAAAAATTATTGAAGTACATTGACCTATATCAAATTAACATATAAGAATATTATTTAGGAGCCCACGGAAGTTGTTTTTCATATTTTAATTATAAAACAAGTTATGAGCATTTTAAAATTGTACATTTTTTGTGAACTTTAAAATACCTACTCATAATACTTGCTTCGAAATTAAAATATCAACAAAAAACCTACGGGGAGCCATAAATAATATTCTTACCTTTAAATGTAATAATATTCAAAATAACAGAGTAAAATGGATTATTCAGAACGTAGTATTTGCTATGACGGAGACAACGCATGTGGGTACGACGTATTCTTAAAGCGTACTTTTCAAAATAAATAAATATTGTATAATGATTTAAAATGATATGCTAAGATCGAGTTTAAACCATTAGTTTTTATGCCCTTTCCTAAAAAAAGAGAATGTCTAAAAATTCCTAATGATTCCTCTGCTTCTTGAAGCTTAAAATATTTTTAATGCTCAAAAAGGTGATGACAGACAATTTTTTTTTAAACACATCATTTTTAAATCAATACATTCATCTCTCTACCCAGAATCTACATTGTATTACTAAATCGCTCTTTAACATAGTTAGATATACTAATCATTCAGCCCATATCCACAAGTATGTGCCAAAAATATGTGACCCAGTGTGCAACAACTGTGAGTTGTAATACCAGATTAAAAATGAAACATGTTACTCCACTATACAGTGATCGGAGGTGACAAACGATTCCCACAATCACCTTAAAGAAATTCTTCGATCTTAAGAGGAAGTCAGCGCACTATGTGTTTTCTCTCTCTGGCCCACTCGGCAGCATAGACAAAACGTATGAACGCAGAATCATTTTTTCTATGTTTAAGTAATCTTAGAGTAAACTTACTATTATAAAAAAGATAGAGAATAATATTTTTGAGGGAATGTCATATCGAGTTTATCTTTTATGGTTATTTGACTTTGGATTCGACTGTCAAATTAACAAACAAAGTGACTTAAATGATGTTTAAATTGTTTTGAGACAATATTTAAACAAATCGATATGACATTCCCTCAAAAATATTATTCTCTATCTTTTTTGTAATGGGTGATTTTACTCTAAGAATTACTTAAAAACATAGAAAAAATGTTTCTGCGTAATGTGTTTGTCTTTGTTGCGCGTGGGTCTGAGAGAGAAAACAAAATAGTGCGCTGACATCCTCTAAGAAGCGCAGAAAGAAAAATATTAAATTTCTCAAAAACAACAAAATTGATTAAAAAATAATATATTAACTATAACTATTAAATCTATATGGTACCTCAACAGATAAACACCTCTACCTATGAGAGCTTAGGTTAAAATAAAACAATGTAAAATAATATGTATAATAATAATTAATGTTCTAATATACCTACTATTACAACAATAAACTGAGAATCTGCCTCATGTTAGTGCAATTGAGAAAATTGTATCCTATAAGATTCTCAGAAATCAGAATCATATAGACTGGTTATTTTTGCAGTTTGAGAGTATATTATTAGGTAGTATAACAACTATTAAAAAAAAATACTGCTAAGACTTGATTAGTATTCAGTGAGGAATACTATACCGTGAGCATTGTCGTTCACTTGTGTTTTTGTTGTGAGGGGTTATTTTTATTCTTGTGATGATAAGATCCAAATTGTCATAAATCAAACTTTTAATTTTCTAAAACAATCTTTTACATATTTTAATTGTTTTACATTTTTTATGAATACCAAGTGGTTTTTGAACGGTTAAATTATTATAAATATACAACACCAATTGTAAAAACAACTACTATTTAAATAAAATCTACATTAATTAACGATATTAAAGTACGAACCTTATTAATATGTACAGTGCGCATACTAAATCAACATTGTTTAACAGAATGTAATTCAATTATAATTACATATTTCTATGAGATAATACCTACTTACTTCATTGTATTATTTATGTAACAAATTTTAGACAGTTTTTATTACCTACTCTAAATATAAATCTATTTTAATTTATTGTTTCTCACAAATCAGACAATTTGGTGTTCGGCATTCCTGCGGTGCTATTTCCCGTCTGTTTCCCACACACAAAGATTCAGAGTAACAATAAGACAAGAGCACAATTCTCTTTTCTATATATACAATTGGATACGCTAGCTAAAAGACACGCGTAATTTCAGGCATTCATAACGATAACATAATATATAGTATATAATATACATATATATAATAATAACAAATAACAAAAAAGGTAGGTACATTGACAAAATCAAATTTCAGAGTTCTCTTTTAAAACGAATTTATAGAGCCGAAAGATTTGGTTTTATATATTTCAATTTACAATAATATTATTGTATCATGATACCTTCTTAAAAATATATATATATATATATAATATCAATATAGTTTGGATCTCATAATAAACATTAAGTGTGTTGTAGTCAAACTACTTAAATCTTTAATTATATATAATTTATGTATAATGTTATTAGGTACTTACACTATAATGTAATCGTTTTATTGTAGTAGTTGTAATACTTACTAACTCATTATTCACTTATGTTTTATTAATATTTTGTTCATAGTATATTGCTGTCTTAAATGTTTTTATATATTTTCAACACTTATCAGTTATCATAAAATAAATGTCCACAAGTTATATTATAACTTTTTTCATTATGTGGAAATCATTATTTTATATATTTTAAATTACAAAAAATATTTATTTGTTAGTTTCAATTATTTAAAAACTTATTCTCCCGTATCTATATTCTATAGCTATCCGTTTTATTATTTTAAACAAATTATGAATATTCACAAAAATAAATTAAAAATTGCATTTACATAAGAAGAATACAAAAATTGAAAGATATGTTTATGTCACTAATTAATTTTGTTGTTTTACAATGTTAACATGTTTTCATTTTTTTTCTGACCACCCGTATAGTTTGAATCGTTCAATAATGATCAAAAGACTTGTGCGCTAGCGAAGAAAAAAAACAATGCTCATTGTTTAAATGCTTGACATTTTCGTTATTGCATGTTAGAGAAAACCGTTGATCGATAATTACACAAGTTAATTAGTCCAAGTATCATAATTCCAAGTGAGTTCAACAATATTAAATCCAATACAAACAAAGAAAGAGTTGAGAGAATAAGACGTATTGTAAAACTGTAATATTTAATTTTTATACCTATATAATATATAAAATAATATAACTATTAATAAAGTAAAAACCATTAAAATAAATTATAAACAAATTAATAGTTTAAATTCGTAAGAATATTTTTGTACATAATATATTGTTAGTTTGAAAGTTCCTGAAAATTGTGTTTAAGTATCTACCTAAAACTAATACAGGCGTGTTACACAAGTTTTAGTAGTCAAAGTACATTAAAATCATGTGGCGAATTTTTTGATAAAATGGGTAACTATATAGTCTTAGATTGGGTTGATAACAGGCGGTTTACCTTAAATATTATATAATCCCATATCAATCCATTGAAGCATTGTTTATTGAGTTTTCATAAAGCAAGGACATTTTTAAAATATGGTTATACAGAGACGCGAGACTCCGTAGACTCGATGTAGTAAAGACCAACAGGTGACACCTTCGTTTCTGATAGTAGCCATCTTGTATTATTCATTAGCATGTACCCAAATCCACCTAAGATGTAATGAAATCACTATTAATAGTGGATGCACAAAATGTAGAATATACATAACTGTTTGTTGTCAATTAGAAGAAAATACATAAAGGATTGATCCTATATAAAAATGCAGCTTATGGATCGTGCGACGATTCAATAAGAGATAGGTGCCCAGAACGGAAGGTATCTTTGATATCATAATAGCTAGCGCTCGCAAGAAATTTATGTTGTGGTAGTCGGAGATCAGATTGGTGATGTTCCAATATAAACTATTATTTTTTTTTTTCCATCTCTCTGGGTTAGTTCACCTTTTATATAGTTTATTTTCCCATCATCCGTTCCTTGCGTTATCTTCACATATCTTTTCTATACATTAGCAACCGCCCAACATTCCTGCGTACCTACACATGCAATCCAATCGGCCTCCGCCAACTTTCGTTTTGCGTTCATCCCGTGTCCATTATGTAGGTATAGGCACTAGGCATCAAGGCAGGCAGGCACAACATAATATTATCACTTGCTAGTCATTGTATTATTATTTTCTTACGTAGAAATCTATTCAATCAAGTATCGGCTTGTTCGGAGATTATTGTATTACCATATTGATACCTAGGTAGGTACATATTATTATATCGATTAGATCAAGTCAAGACGTGAATATTCAAATATTGTATGCTCCACACAATATTGTCAATGGATTTAGTGGTTTTACGACAGTGATATTTGTGTACCTAAACTTTTATTATACATATTTACTAATCAAAATAAAGCATATTATGTTAAAAGAAAAAATCAATTTTAACCCTTAAATTAAATTTCCGATGAGATCCTTATTATACTCGTTTTAATCGCTTTATAAATTCACAAAATATTCTGTAATATACCATGAATGGTATATGTTATCACAAAATATTGATGGCAAGTACTGGAGGAACGGAGGTTATGCCTTTGCCTGCCTTATACTAACTACAAGCATGAATAAGTATAAATAAATAATTGTTTTAAATTTAAACGAAAATATATTTTACACATTGTGCAGTTTTACATTAAATTGTCAAGTATGCTTGAGGTCACTCTTCTCACTTTCCTGGTATAAAAATTATCTTTTACTCCACATTCATAAGACTTATCAATTACTTTTATCAGTCCTCCATCTCTGAAATAAAACTCTGAATACTTACGTTTCTAACACTGACTAACTAAATCTTATCCTTTATTCCTCTAAGAAGTATTTACCTTTATTCTTTTAATAGGAACCATTTTACTAAACAAACAAAAAATGTAATAATAATAATAATTGTTTAAACTGTCGTTAATCTATGCTGTGTTCGTATAAAAAATGAAACTGATCATTAAATATCACTGTATAGTATTGTATTCTTAAGCTTCAACAATAATTTGTCTTTTTGCTCGTAAATCCCGTTGGTGGACCGATATTTTTTAAAAATGTTATTTCTACTTATTACTCTTTTGAAAGGTTATTTACTGCGATTAAATTCTAATAAACATACTGAATTTTATTTAATTAATTTAAAAATGTAAAGTTTTATCATTTATCATTATTAATCATCAATATTATTTTAATAGAAAAAATAGCTAACAAAGTATAAAAAACAAATGCAATGAATATTAATTATTATATCAGTTATTCTTCAACTATTAAATACTTAGTCGAATATACTGAAAGACTTCATTTCCAATATCATAATTTCCCTACCCATATTGTTCAGTAATAAATTATTCAATATTTTTAAATTAACTCGAATATTTAAATTTTATACCATTTAATAATGTGGTTAAATCAGATGTCGTACACTATATTCACATTTATATATTTATGATAATAAAGACCACGATAAATCACTTCAAGTATTTGTATAAACTTTACCAATTCTGAACGTGATTTTCCTTTAGTGTCCCCCCCCGACCCCTAAAAAAAGAAGAAAAACTTGACATAGACATTTTTTTATTTTTTATAAGTTTTGTACAAAACAACCACTAAAATCCGTGATATTTTTTTATTTATATTTACTTTCACTCTTATCGTTTAAATACTTCAAACAATGGGTTTTATTCGTCCCCAGAGTAAAATTAAAGGGTTGTTAATTTAAAACGTATTGCAGAATGTTTTATTTTTTCGCCCCCTATATCCTTATGGTTTCGGAAAATTGTTCCGTGGCGGGATAAATGCAAATTATATCCAAGGCACCATGTTAACTTTATTTAGATTCGTTAGGGACGTAATGTCACATAGTTTATTGGATATTTTAAACATATGTATTTTCTTAGTAAGGATCTATACCTAGGTACATCTGATGGCAAAAAAAACTAATATCTATTTACCTAACTCGTTCGAATTTTTATTTAGATCAGTATACAATATACACATTATATTATACCACGTTTATGGTTTATCGTTATAACAAAGTATTCGAGTTTTGGAAATACAAATTTAAGGACACTTATTTGTGTAGCACGCTCTTAAGTATTACCACTAATACACTGCAAATATTATTTATTATTATGTATTATAATATAAACTGGTATCTATCTAATGATGAATGAACTTTTATTCTTAGCAGTAAACGTGTTTATAATAGAAAATAGGTCACAATAATGTAAGTTGAGTAATTATTTAACTCTAATGACTAGGTATAGTATTTACTTAGGAAAATCAACAACTACAGATAAATCTAATATGTATAATAACATAGTTTATTCGACACCACACGTAGTCAAGTAAAAATGCATATTAGCAATCAATTACAATACTTACTCAAAAGTTATGGATACAAATTTTCATTTTATTGATTGTGCGCAGGGGTATCTCTGATCTCGAATGAAGGTATATCGTGCACACTTCTCCGTAACTAAACCAAACAAAGTTAAATCCAAACCGCCATGTCTTTTATAAAATTATACAACAGTTCGTTTTTTTGTCGTTTTAATAATTATACCGATTTAATTTGTTATATATATATAGTTATCTACTACCTACTTATGGCTGACGATAGTAATATTAATTAATATGTTATGCTATAACTTTTTTTTTTTTTAAATAAAGTTTAATTTAATATAAAATGTATCTATTCAAGAATATTAAAATTACATAAGTAATTTATTTGAAAAATGTATATATTTAAAAAAAAATTAATTTAACCTGTAACCTGGTATGATAAAATCCCCATGGTTTTATAGTAAACAACGAATGGAGTAATGGGTTTTAAAAGCCTTAGCTGGTATAGTTAAATTCTCTTAATATTATCTCTACTGTTACGGAACAGAAGTCAATCAATTGATGGATTTTAAAGCCATTATACTGCCATATAGGTGGTAGGTATTAATAAGATTGTTCAACTACTAAAATGAATTTCAAAAAGATATAAAATTTATTCAACGTTGATTGAAACGATTACTGAAAAAATAATTTAAGGGAAATAAAGTATAGTGATTCTTAAACTCACTCAAGTCATGTGATTACTTAAAGTATTTATGATACTATTTATACTAAAAATTATACAACAAATAGCATTATTGATACTGAGGTATTAAGACATACATTTTATATGGACTCCATTAAATACGTAAAAGTTGTTGGTCAGAAATTAAAATTTGCGGGCTTAAGTATAGTGGTTTAAAAAAAACACTTATAAACCTCATTCGGACTAATGAGTATTGATATCAAAATGTATGTTGAACTTGGATAATAAATTTCATGACATTTTGATTTAAATCCAATAACAAATACAAATTATTCAAACGCAATAAATTAGTGATCGTTAATTATAGGTATTCTCTTGCGTTTGCTAAATCTGGGAAACTTACAAAATAAATCTTAAAATGGTACCTATACGTCTAATGAACAAAGTAGGAGTAGGTACAAGTACAACAAATTTTAAAACTGTCGATGAAACGAAAATGCTTCAATGTAAAAACAATTCATTTCTCACGCAAAATGTAATAACGCTAAACAAAGTTTGAAACCAGTTTTTCATCCTACACCTTACGTGATGTATTATAAACGAAATAACAAAATTATTTTACACAATTTACAATTACATAAGTATAATATGACGGTGAATGGTGATGAACGTTTATACCTAATATTTATAATAAGCAATATTAATATGTTGATCTCGAGCTCACTGTATCAATTTTTTTTGTATATTATATTATTCATAAAAATCACTTTTACTAAATGCAATTCACTCGAGTCATCGGCTATCCACACAAATCTATATATTTGGTAAACATACCGTGAGTCCAAAACTCCAAAACGGCATATACGATATACTATTGCTTCTGTATCATTAGTATATCAAATGCATAGCAAAACAGAAGTAATTAAAGCTATTTGATGTATTCCTAGAAATAACCACACCCCACAAACGGGTATATAAAATAAGGGAAAAACTACGGTAACTACCGAATATTCGATATATTTTTCAATTCCGTCTCACCCGACTCACTTGTTTGTACCCGAAATGTAATCAAGTAGTATTAATGTATTAAACTTTTACCCACCCAACAAATACTTATTTTTCAAAAACAATCGCATTACAACATGCAATCGCTTGTGTGTGGTCAAAATCTAAAATTTTGTAGATTTATGCAATTTTTATGTTTAATCGTACATTATAATATCATTTATATTATAATATACACAGGGCTTGAAACCGAAATTTTCCGGTTTCGGTTTCGGTTTCGGATACCGGTTTTGATTTTTTCCGATTTCGGTTTCGGTTTCGGATACCGGTTTTGATTTTTTCCGATTTCGGTTACGGTTTCGGATACCGGTTTTGATTTTTTCCGATTTCGGTTTCGGTTTCGGATACCGGTATCAATTTTTTCCGATTTCGGTTTCGGTTTCGGATACCGGTATTGACTTTTTTCGATTTCGGTTTCGGTTTCGGATACCGGTATCGATTTTTTCCGATTTCGGTTTCGGTTTCGGTTTCGGATACCGGTATTCATTTTTTCCGTTTCGATTTCGGTTTTTAACGGTTTTAACCGGTATTCAAAATCAGTATCGAATATCGGTTTTAATCCCTGTATTTATAATAATTTATAATGACATAAAAATATAAAATACTGGCGACTAGGAAGCACATTTTTCAGTCGGCGGCTTTTAGGGAAACCCAGACAATTATGTTAAGGTCTTATAATGTATTATAATAAATTATAAATAATATAAATTATTTATAACTATACTATAATTATTGACTCAGTATTTCATAATTAATTGTTGGCTATTGTGTTAATTTAATGTAGGAAAATTATGCCACATATAGTTATTTCTGTCTTCTGATCGTCTGTGGCGGCAGAAAAACACGACAGCTTATAATATAGTAAATAATAATAGTATTATTGTTATACAATTTTTATTATGGCGTATTTCTGCGTATACTGTTTTAGAATACGACTATACGATTAATCCATTTACCAAAATAATATATAATATATAAATATAATAATTATTATATTGCGTATAATAATAATATATTTATATATTATGCGTCTAATAATATTTATATACCCTGTGAAATTACCTATGCAAACATACGGGTGCCTGCAGACGAAGATTACTGCACCAGTGCAGCTAGACCTACTTACATAATAATATATTATTATATTATAAAATATCAATTATAATAATATAATATATTAGGCACCATTAATCATTATTAATATCAATTGTATTACTACAGAACTCAAAAAGTATACATAATAATATAAATATCTATATAGGTAGGTACTTTCGAGTTAACATTTTAGAATCCATTAAAAAACTAAGTAAAAAAAAAAGAAGGCATAGCACATGACCTAGGCTACAGGTCTAATAAATGGACAAAATTAATAATTTTTAATAATATTATTATAAACGCGCCATGGAAACGGCAATATAAATATTATAAGCTATTAAAATAAATAATAATATATAATATTTATATGATAATTTATAAAAACTAATAATATACCAACAAAAATACTATGTCAACTCCATGTAAAAAAAATTTAATTTAATTTAATTCTTCGTTTTGCTCACGGAGTAAACAATTACCCTAGACGTATTCATACAGTATATTAATAATTTAATATGATAATTTATAAAAGACTAATAAACTTTAACTTAGCATAGTTATTAGATTCTGAGCGGAGCAAGGAAGCTAGTGGTTTTACAATGGTGTTTAGTTTATTTTTTTTATTTTTTTTATATCCTGTATACAAAATTTCTACCAGAAGGAGTGCTTTGATTACAACATATAGTACCTTATCTTTTAGCAAATTGGACCAAGATGGTACTTTAGAGAGGTCATTTTTCGATTTTCTCAATAGTTATTTAATGCCACGGGAAAAAGTACTGAAAAATTACGAAAACCCGCTTAAAATGGGATTTTAATTTCTAACAATTTGTTTATCACCGTAGCAACGAATAAAAAAAATAATAATTAAATAAATAAAATAATTAATGACAATATAAAATATACAGACTGACAAACCGTCTCCGTTCAGAATCGTTTTTCTTATACAATGATATTATATCATTGAATTCAAGTTTAATACAATCCATTAAACAATGACCAACTTGTAATCTACTGTACAGCTGAGCGACATCCACTTACCTGCCTTTTTTTTATTTTTATTTAAGGATAACTTAACTTTAACTAGTTAAAAAAATTGGTTAACTTGCCCAGCTTTGCCATCATCCACATGATGTTATAATAATTAATTATATCTTATAAGTTATAATATTATATTTAATATTGATCTTATTGTATGATAGAAGGATAGAACAAATTTACATAATATACACGATATTTATTATTTTCTACCATATGCATTATAAATTATATTATTCATAGCTTTTAAACAGAAATTCAATTATAGCCTATAGGTTTATTTTAAATGCGTAGAGCTTTTTAAATGTCAGATATTAATGTTATAATTTTTCGACTTCCGTTTCAGATATCATGTTATTTCTTAAGATTTCGTCTTAAGTTTCAAAAAACGGTATTATTTTTTCCGATTTCGGTTTCGGATTTGGATATCGGTATTTATGTTTTCCGATTTCGGTTTCGGTTTCGGATACCGGTATTTATTTTTTCCGATTTCGGTTTCGGTTTCGGAAACCGGTATTGATTTTTTCCGTTTTCGGTTTCGGTTTCAGATACCGGTATCGATTTTTTCCGATTTCGGTTTCGGTTTTGGATACCGGTATTAATTTTTTCCGATTTCGGTTTCGGTTTTTAACGGTTTAAACCGGTATTAAAAACCGGTATCGAAAATCGGTTTCAAGCCCTGAATATACAAACAATTGATTTTAAGCTATATATTCGATGACGCAACATAATATTTACTCTGGTATCGACTCTTGCACAAATGCCATAATATATATATCCATTTATATCAATATTGGCAATTTTGTAATAACTGTGGCTGACTTTGTGAAAACAATAGCATAAACCTCCTTCAAACATCCTTGATTAAAGTTGTCGTTTGTAAAGTTACAATGTTAATTATATGGAATTACGGCATTAATATAATACTATCACAATATACAGTTTAATATAATATAACAATCAATGAATAGTGAAGTGCCACTAATGTTTTTAAATATTTTTTTTATTTTACAATTTCTACCTAGTTCGATAGTTTGGTTAAATTTTCTACCGAACTATATAGTTACTAGTTTATATCATATTACTTAATACTTGCAAATCGCTTGTGTTCAGAATGTAAAACTTAAATTTTCTGTCAATATTGTTGGCAAGGAATCAATATCATAGGTAGATATACCAACGAATAAACAGAGTAGAGAAGACAAATTGAAAAAAACTTCGAACCTATTACTATATACCTATACCATTACACCAACCAGCAGAATATTACTATAGTATTATATTTTGCCATCGTTCGTCAACCAACCTTTCACATCGTAATCATATTCCTTTCACTTACCACCTACACTATAGTCATCATTATTATATCACGTTTTTAAGAGGGCAAACATTTTATAAAATATTTTCTTATGAACATGATTATAGTTTTATTTTTAATGTAATATAATTTATATATATATATATTTAGCATTATTGAATTATGATAAATACTCAATTTTGTACTCAACGGTTTTATATTTTAATACATAGTTATTGATCGCTGAATTCACTGCAGTAACCTGTTTATTTTTTAATTATTAGTAGACTTTAGAATATTATATGATAAATACTCAATAAGTCATTAAAAAGTCGCTATAATTGTAAGAACAATATTAAAAAATATACAAAATATATAAAACGAATGTTTAGTTATTTTGTACATGTTTCTATATTATAAATCTAAAATATTAGGTATGTTCTCCATATAGATTCAATTTAAATTATTCGTATTAGAATAATTATATTTAGTTAAATAAATGTTGAATACAGCCTCCCGGCTCCCATACGACTTCTTATAAATAGGAACTCTTCATGAGAGACGTTTAAGAAAAAGTGATATAAACAAAATAATGGTACCTATTGGATTGTTATACACTTATACCTATATATTTGATATATAGCCATAAGCATAACCCTATAGAGAATAAAAAAAATAAAAATTAAGGATAAAAATTCGGATTTAAATGAGAGGAGAGTATAACGACGGCGGCTGTGGAGAATATCATCGTTGATAGATGAGTGTTTGCAGTGGGAATTATGCGGCAGAATATAATGTATTCTCGTGGCATACGTCGGAGGGCCAAGAGCAACGTCTCCGGGTGCCACGACAAAACATGACTGATTAACATCAACCTTAGAGCGTCGACAGAAACCAACGTTGTTCATATGTATTCGTAGACATGAACATATACGAATTCATTTGTATAGAACAACTACACGTAGTCTTGACAAGTTTCTCGAAAATCGATTTTTCTATTCAAACTCTCCGGCGAGTAATTAACCGGCGCGTAGAACAATATGTTTCTAATATTCAAATATTAAATGCTTAATCATTATATTAATATTATTATTTAGTTGACGTTCCGACAGCGATTATAAATGTATATAATATTATGTTATAAGCCAACAATTTTATTATGACTGTACCGTTTAGTAACCGTAAAAATATAATACTTAATAATACTTAATAATACGGTGTTAAATATTGTACTATTTTTAATAAAGTAATTATTAACGACACTGTGCCGATAATACTTATATTTTTTTTCTCATTTCAGGTTCAGTGATGCGAGTATTGTATATTTCGTGGGTGTTATATTTGGTCATTAGAATAGTTACGGATATTGTATACAGACAAAGTAATATTATAACAACACGTTTATGTGTATTTTCACACATCGCTCAGCGCTATTCACTAAAAGCATTATAATTATTAATTAGTATACCGTGAAAGATTAACAATTAAGTACAACACTCGTTGAATGTAAAACGTATATTACCTAATGAGTTGTGACTAATGAGCTTGAATTAGGCAACACACACATAATATATTTTTCTGTTACCAATAATTACAAAATCACAATTAATATAATATAATTGGACAACAGGTCTTGAGGCTCAAAATGAGGCGTAACTATAATATTTTGTATATCTAATTAAAAACGTTGATTTAAAAACCTAATTAAATATATATTTTAGTTTATGTAAGCTGGATTGCGTTTAAAATATAGTGCAGAAGTGCTGTACTTGAAACTTGTGAGCTTTCAAATTGACTCAAAAATGGATAATAAAGAAAAACCACTCACATCATTGTTGTAAAACTAATTGAGCACTCACAATAGAACATATTATTATAAAATATACATCGCAAATTAATTTACGCAATGTGGTTTGGTACTGTAGTATTGTATACTAGGTAATAGGTATCTACCTACTTTTTTTCCCAATAACTAGGTACCTACCTAGTAATTTACACCTACAAATTATTATTGTTTTTCTACGCAATCCATCTAGGCACTCAATAATAATGACGTGTTTGTTCGATCAGTGCGTATTTCTTTAATTTACTAACTCGCTGCTCCTAATTGACACATTATTATTTTTAATCGATTTTCATAAACCCGCGTTTTGTTTTAAATCTGCTCAGATAGCTTATATGGGATGATGACTATTTTTGAAATACTAAAGTGAGTTTAAAGCTAGAATTACACGAGTAATACAATATGGTCATTGAGTGATAAATATATTGTTTTTTCATGAGATAGTTTGCCTATTGAATACATAATAATATATAAAATACGAATAGTCCAGGATCAGGCCTAGACTAACCATATTATACAATCATAATTCACAAAATAAACAAATATTAATAATTTCTTCGTATTCAAATTTTTTCGTGTCTATACATATATATATATATAAATATTAAATATATATATATATATATGTGATTACCATTTTGATTACCTTGTGACCCAATATCGGTACTATTCGGACAGTACAGTTACTATTTACACGATATAATATGAGTATCTAACATGTTTTTTTTTCATGTTCATCTGCATCGATCAAATATGCTGCTTTAAATTATCTTATATCCTAATATAAAAAATATCCTTAACAAAACTACGCGTTACATTATGATAAATGTGTATCGAATACCGAGATTGATGGTTCGTCATAAAAAAAAATATAAGAAAAAAATAAATTTCAATTTCACGGTTTTCCACATAGTCCAGACTAATAGTTATATCTACAGGTCATTGGCAGTTCTCTCAATTATTGGTATTAACTATATTATACTAGTTACAACTGTGATGAATCTTACCTCCAAAAATGTTGAACGAATTCTGGACAACTGCCACATTTTCTACACTTGGACATTTCGTTTATTTCTGAAAATAAATATTAAATTATTAATTTTTACTTAAAGGTTAAGGTTAATCTGAGTCAAATAACAATATCAATATATGTATAGATTACATAGCCTATTATTTGCAATTGTAGATTTTAATATTCAATAAATTAAATAATTGCATAAACATACATTTTTCATATAAATTACAAAACTATAAAATGTTCTCTTCGAAATAACTTAATCAATAAATACACGCTTAAATTAATATCAGGTATAATTTTAGTATTTTACTTCTTTTGTTTTTGTATTTTATTGTTATTTCTAGCTAAACTTAACAGTTGTGTATATAATATCTGAACTAAAAAAACGTGATGCTAATATTTAATTTAACCTTAGAAGTTTTTTTTTATCAATTTGTTAGAACGTTTGATGTACAAAATCCTGTTGTTAGATAATTAGAAACAATCAGTTAAGTACGTATAAATTGTATTTAATTCGTTTTTATTACTAAGGAATACTTTAATTTAAATAATACTTAATCAATCCAAATCAATATTGATTTAAAGTTTAAACTTAGAATTTTCGATAAAATAATTTTCTCAAAAATTAAAAATATTCTTAACATTATCGATATATTAGATATTGGTTAGGATATTATAAAAAAAGATAATTCGTTTAAGATTTTATAATATTATTATTTCTCAACTACATAGTAAACAATGGTCCTCTTGGAGGGCTAATTACGGATACCACGTCAAAATAATGTTAAATTTCATCGCATTCACAACCACTAGTAAGTTATTCTATATATTATGAACATGTGGTCAACATGTAAATGTTGTGCATCCATTGTCTCACAAAGATATAAATCTTGCTAACCAGATCGTCTATTGATTTACTTATAGCCTACCTATTTATACACATCCAAAATACAAAAATAAAAATACCTGACCTTCAAACTAAATCTCAAAATTTAAGTTCCGATTTTCTAATATTACATAATATATAATATGAACTATCAGGTTAGGTACATTCTATGTTCGAACATCACTCGATGAAGAAATGATAAATGTATCTCAATTAACTATAATAATATGAAAACATCGATTTTAAAATATCAAAAATAATTATTAATCATTTGAGTTTACAAGTAATAACGTATTATTATAAATAATAATATTATTAATATAATTATATTCTACTTTAATTGGTTTAAATACTTGAAGTTAAGTATTAGTTAGAAAGTATTTGTATTAACCTGTTTTTTTGTAGGTATACTATACATAACGCAGTATACCACTACCGTTTTGGTTTTTAGAATTCTAATAGAATTCTAATTCGAATGAATTATACGTAATTTGTTTTATTATACAACCTTAAAATAAAACTTCATAAGTTATAGGCATGTAGTCGTAAATAAATAATAATATAATATCTTACTAACCAAAACTGAGCGTGTATTCCAAAAAAATGTTGTTATTTAAATAATATGATTTGTATAATATTATTATTTAACCGTACTAACCTTAAATGTATAAATATTTATTGAACATAATAGTTTAACCGCAAAATCAAATATCAGTTATAAATCTTTAAACCTAATAAGTATAAATAATCAATCAATATCAAAAGCAAACACTAAACATATTATTTAACATTTCTCTTCGCCTAGTGATGAATATATTTTATTATTTAAATAAGGAGGGGGATGATCTTCTCCCCCATCGTCAATTACAATGAGAATAGTTGCAGGGTGCATACCAGGAAATATATAATGTCTATATATAGCCTGTGGGTAAAATTAAGCTGTGTGAACACATTATTTCTTTGTGCTCCTTCGACATCGCGTAGGAGAGGTAAACGTGTTACTATAGATATTAACGAACTGGAAAACGGAAACACGCGATGTTATCTTCGATTTGATTATTTATCGGTATAACAGAGCCCGTAAAATTCAAATATTTAAGTAGGTATTACTTAAAACATTACTCACTGTATATTCACGTAATCATGTGTAATATATTTTACAAATACAATTTCGAATAAATATTTATTGAGGACTAAATTCTCAATTTCACGAAGTTCAGACAAAATAAAAAAAATAATTATCAGTACATTGATATCGAAAAATATTTGTACAACTAAATATGAGTATTGAGTATATACGTGATATTTTGATTTAAATGTATTTACCAATATTGTATTTTATTAGAAAAAATCAAAAACCACATAATATTATGTAATATGTTCAATATTTGAAAAATAATTATAAAACTATTATAATCTATATCAGTGTTTAATCAGAATGTTTTTCATAATAATATTATGTTCTGTATGAACAACATTTTAAAATACATGCATCGCTACTCTCAGAATCTAAAACAGTTAATTAGATATTTCGATATCATAATTATTGATTGCATTTCATTTGTTATGCTTATTATACAATTTTAATTACTATTAGTACCTAGGTAATTTATAGAGTATCGTGATTAAAAAAATATAGGTAGAAAATATTGTTTGTAGAAAATCAATTTGTTTAGCACTGTAAAGCCAGTGATTTAGTGAATACATTATACGATATACACGGCTGGTAATGTTACCCAAGTCCTAAGTATAAAGTACAGCGACACGGTAGCTATAAACGTTGAGACAGTAAAAGAAACAATAAAAGAACGAGTGGACGTATAGAAAAACAAAAAGAAGTTTAAGAGGACTTGGACTGGGATATAATCATCATTAATTAAACGGATGTTGATCTTATCCCGGTCAACAGTTGAATCGTATTCAGAACCAGTCCGAACCCAGTGTGTGTGTTTGTGCAGTAGTAGAATGCGACAAGTTACTGCCTTCCGATTGGATCGGTATAAATTATACAATTGCATGCCTAGTGCCTACCTTTATAATATGTATTACTATACGTTTGATATCTATAACGGGATGGACCACTCGACTCCCGGGAAATAAAAAAGTATATAAAATAACCGTCGACGAGTCCCCAACTTAGTGAAATAAAAAATATAAATGTTATGAAATCGTCTAATCGACGATTGTAGATACACATTATATTACATATTATAAAATCGACTAAACGTAAAATAATAATAATATATGTAATAATTATTAACAAAAGCCGTTTCAAATTATGAAACATTTTAAAACTATTATTCATATTATTTCCTTTTTCTTAGACTATTGGCTATAGAAATTCAAATATTACACATAATTCTAACAATAATATATTAATGATGACTTATTACAACGCTTATGTTATTATTACATATTTTTATGTAATCTATAACATTCACACCATAACTGAATTTAATTTAGTATGTATCTATCAGAGTACTGAACCTCTGTTTTAGAGGTATTGTTTATTTATTATATAAACTGATATACTTATTTTAGTTTATTAATAACCTCCGAACGATATCACACACAGGCATTTAACTATTTAAGTATGTTGTCCAGTATCGTATTAGGTATAGGTATATGTATATTTTATACCATAGGAAAATATACATACAACTAACAAGTCCCGATATAAAAAAAAAAAATCATTATTTTAACATAACGTATTATTAAATATACACGTAAGCGAAATTATATACTTGTTACTAAGAGTAATTCATTTCTTTTTCTAATGCTAGGGTATATTGAGGGTATTATTATAGGGCGGTCTAAGAGTCATAAAACAGATGGATTTATAAAAGATAATTAAATACTTTATCTTTATTTTAACAGTTGAATAATACAACATAAATGGTTTTCACAATAACTGTTATTTATTTGTATTTTTTTAACTTTGTTAATATAATTAGCTACATATTATTATTATTATAGTATTACATTATACATGGTTAAATGTTTAGGTACATACTTAAATATATCAAACCGTGAATATTATTGTTATTTATTAATCAAAACATATGTGTTATTTTAATATGCTAAAAACTTTTCACATTAAACATTGTGAAATACATCACCAAATTGAATTAATGTTGGTATAATGATTAATATTCTATTTAACATTTCAAAATTAAATATTACCTATATTTAACCATCATTACTGCAAATACAATAATATAATTTCAAATTTCTAGTACCTAAAAAAATATGTTGGTAGGTACTATGGACTGTGTTATAGTACGATGTAAGAATTCAGTATACATAATAAAATATTCTGGTTAAGCATAACATATTTTATAAAAATTAAATATAGGTCCATAAAATAAACCTAGAGAGGCGAGAGCACATTCGAAATTTCGAAGAATCTTTATTAGGTACAAATAATATCAAGTATGTTACGTTCTAAATAATGATATAAATATCCACAGGCCACAGGTGTTATAAAATAGGTATGTCAAGAAATAATGAATGTATAGGTAAATAATATAAAATATAATATATAATATTTACAACAATTTATAATGTCACATAATATTTTATATTATTTGTTGTGTACATTCTTAGAATGTAGATTTAACAAGGTTCTAAAAAAAATATTTAGAAATAGAAAGCAGAGTCTCCAATTGTCAATAATTGATAGTAGCAAGAATATAGCAATAGTTTATATTGGTACCTCATATTGTGAGACTGATTATTAGTATGACTATTGATTAGTGATGTGTTTAAAAGTGAATAAATGAAATAAAATAATTAGTTATAAGAAATTTATGAAACCTAATTCGACAAACCAAAAATAAATCTGAAAATTTAGAAACTTAGTTAAAATGTATAATCATTACCAAAGTGATTTTGGTCATTTAACAATAACTAGAAAATAGGATAATTTTTAAGATTAGATGAACTGGAAATATAAAAAAATTGTCTATCAATACGAATGTATAGGAAATTTTTGAAATCACTTTTATTTTTGAAAAAAAGTTGAAAATAAATCAGAAAACTAATCCCACATTTAAGTATTTAACTGAGCAACACCAATCCTATTTTGAGTGCTTATAAAATCTTTATAAAATTAATATAAACTAACTAGTTATGAATTATACATGTATAAATATATTTTTGAACTAAATAAAAATTATATATATATACTAACGACCTCAGCTGCCGATATTTTTAATAAATAAAAAAAAATTGTTACTGCATAATATTTATATGTTAACTAATTTCAATGACGAACAGTGATTTATATACAATGCAATTAAAATCGCACATTACCGGTCTCTGCATGAACTACGGAGATAATAATATTGTCAGGGTTTGACTTTTATTTACCATTTTAAATTTTATAAAAATATGTATTTTATTAGGTTTATCAAATCATTTGTAAAAACGAAGTAAAATGCTGTTCCCTTAAATTTCGCTAAAAGCGGTCTCTTACTGCATTTTAATTCTATGAAATACTAATCAATATATAAAATATAAATATTAACTTATAAATTAACTTGATGACGTTGCAAGTGTTTTACTTCTAGAAGGTTACGGCTACTTATCAAGTCAATGACAATTTTATAATGATTTTCTTTTATTACGAAATCGAACGACTAATATAAGTTTTAATTTTTTAAAACGCATTCCGCTAAATAAATACCAAAAACAGTGTTCTAAACTGGTTTAGTAGTTATAATAAATAAATGCGGTCTGTCGTCTGTTAAATAATTTTTTCGCGTAATTTGTAAGTGCATTTTGTCAAAATACCCAATTAAAATTTGTATTATTCAAACCGGTAATGTTCTGAAAACATATTAATTGAGGACTTAATCGCTGTAATTTTGTCCATCGTGCACCAAACCTGTGCAGCTGCAGGCCAATCCAGTCGCCATAGACACGAGAAACGCCTGCATTTTTCTCAAGTCCGTCCGTGACTCACTACGCCCATAACATTAACTCCAACGGGGAAACAATCCGACTTGAACATACGTGATTAGATATTATTATTATTATTATTTTCCCCACGCGAACAATATTCTTTTGTACCTACAACTACAGTCGAGAGTGTAACACACATGGGTAAACAAATTTATAAGAATTAATATATGGTAAAGAGCCCCGAAAACCGTGTGGGCAATGAATTCCGTTTAATTGTTGTAATGTATAATATTAGCTATTATTATGTAAATGTGGTAGTCCGTTTAAATATGTAACGATTTTGACACTATTGTGTACCTCGACGTTTAAACGGAAAAAGTCACCTAGTCACTGGCAACATAGGATGTGCTTACGAGAATTTAGATCTGACAGAACTGAGACAGGCCCTGATACACTACAGTAAACATGAGTGGAACCAACAATTCAATGCCAGGTGATTTTGTTGAGATTTAAAGCATGCTGTACAGTAAAAAAACACTTTGTAAGGTTACAGGGCATTGAAGTCGCAAACCAACAAAAGGTGTTTACTGTTTATAATTGCAACGAGAGAACTTACGACATTTATACCTACAATATTTTCTTTTGTATTAAAATGTATTTTTTTAAAATAAAATGCATAATGCAGTATAAAAAAATGTATAATCATTTTTGTATTCATAAACAAAAATTAAATCTGTATCAAAATATATTTCTCAGAATTTCTGTTTAATACTTATTATTATGTATATAAACTATAACCAGAAAAAAAATGAACAAATGTAAATATTTTTACATCGTCTAATTTTATTATGTATTTATTTACATTATACAATGTAAATCAATACAAATTTAAGTATAACTTTAGAGTTGAGACTCAACTTAAAACTTAAATTTGTGTTGCCTAGTCAAATATACATATTATACATACCTCTTAATGAACACAAATTATCATCATTACACGTATTTAAAAAAATATATAGGTACTTTAATTTAAAGGAACTTAAAAGAAATAACAACATGTGATACATTTTTTATGAAACTTGGCTTGTATCTGATCATTAACTTTATTCGATATTTTAAGTAGGTATATCTATTAAAATGGTTAATTGAGTATAAAACTATGGAATATTATGTACATTTTTACCCAGCTTCAGTTGGCTGTATAATATAAGTTGTTGTAAATTATTATTACCTTTTTTGAAACGAAAAAAAAATGTGTTTTATTTTAAAATCCAGTGGCACTTCAAGGCAAGATGAAACATATTTTTTAACACTGACGAACAAACAACAAACAATTTAAATTGAACTTTCATCGGAATTACCTCGCGCACAAATAAAACAACAGCAAGTAAACGATAATATAATAAATTACACTAATTACAAAAATAATGAAACTACCAAAGAAACCCCTAAATTGGCAGCATGTAAACCATAAAAATACAACAAAAACACCTAACACGGAACAACCGATGCGCACGATCACTTCGCGAACGTTCGCTTCGTCGTCACAACACAGACTGACCATTCGCCAGACGCGTTTTCCCGGCGAGTTACCGGTTCAAATTTCTTGGTGGCGGCGCGGTGGTACGTTAGGCGACGTTCACAGACAATCATATTTAATCCTCTACGCAGACATTTATTAACATCTATTTATCAAAAGTAACATTTTTAAAAAAAAAATATTTTGATATCGTTTGCTTTATTTCGTTTCTCAAAACTTGTGTAACCAAACTACTATTAAAATTACTATTAAGATATTGAAAGTAATGAAAATATTCTCGGCGAAGGTGTAAAATAATTTTCAAGAGTGTTCAAATATTTTAATACAATCATTTTTAGGCATTTCGAGTGTCTTGAATTGGTTTATCGAAACATAAAAAGTTGAAATAATTATTTGTACGACTGGCGTAGTATAATAAACTAAAAGTCTTAAAATAAACTCGTTTAAAAATAATCGTTCATAAATTCGTAAATTTATAAAATATTCATACATTTAATACCCCTGTTTCTCATATATTTACAGTTTAGCTGGTGACGTATAGGGCACACAGAAATAAGCCGTGTAGCGTAGATAAACACGTAGGTATGATATACGATAATAAGCCGACCTAAACAAGTTAATTCAGCAAGTCTCTGTTCGACAAAACGCGTCTTTTGGAACGTGGTGACATTAAAAACGATATCGTTATTAAAAAAAAAAAAAAATGTTTTCTTGTAACAAAAAAGAAAAGTGATGCCATACCAAATTATAAAATTATTTCATATTTGTCATTATAACTATATTTTTTTCAATTAATTGAATTATAACCGTGTAGGGAATATATATTATTATACATTGTTCTCAGTTGTTCATGTAATAAATAAATAAATAATAATAAGCCAAACTACCTATTTACTATCCATAAATAAGATGCTTAAAAATTATTAAAATTAGTCTTTATATAGATATGTATATGATAATTTAATATACAAGTATATTTTCTAACTCACTATATCTAAATTATTATTTACTTAATTTACTATTATATTTAATTATTCGATTTTAATTTTGTATATTTGTTACTACAACTTACTATACTATTTTAAAAACTATAACTGTAATAGAAATTATAATTTAGTATTTTTTTATCATAAAAAAAATCTAGCTGATTTGTATTAATAAAAAATTTCTAATATTATTTTTTTTTAAATCTATTGAAATTTCGTCATTATTAGGACTCGGAAGTTGATGAACTAAAAATAATTTTTATTTTCTTCTTTTGGAATTTCATAGAGTCTATAAAAACTTGCACAGCCCTAATTTGGGTCACGGCAAGAGATTATCTTAAATGAAGTTTTCCTAGCTAAAATGTGTTTCAATACAACACAAATATAAAAAACTATTTTAATTTAAAACTTACCTAAACTTATTTTACATTTTATGACATTTTGTGTAATTCCAGGTCAATTTTAACCAATTTCCACTAAATCCTGATCAAAATAAAAATGTCTAATAAACTTTTTTACCAAAATAGAAGTACTTATACTATTGATTTTGAAGTCCAAGAAATTAGCCTTCCAAAATCAAAATTTTCAATTCAAATGTTTTCAATTATTTATATGCATTTAATGAGTAGAGGAAGAACTGTACTATTAACTTCTCTCTACTAACTAATACTGACTTTAAAAATTGTAGAACTTAGAACACTTTTAAAAATTGAAATTGGATTACGTAATTACATTATAAATATTGTTAGTTTAAATAATAACTGAACTTTTAATGTACTTAAATCTTAACGAAAAATCCAATTTTTGAATGTATTTATATTTTCACTAATTAATAACAACATAAATAGTGGATTATAGCATGAGGTTCAGTAATAGTAGGTATACACACATTTTTTATTTATTTTTTGTATAAAAAATGTTTAACAATTTACGATGTTTAAATTTTTCAGCAATTAACATTATTTATAATATTTGTCTAAAATATTACAATTGGTATATTAAATACAATAGATTTATAGATTTATAGTCAATATACAGAACAAAAAAATAATAATCTATAGGTGCACATGTATACATGTATACTGATAATTTGCTTACTTCAGTATGAATATAATCATTGTTATGAGTTATATTCACTGATGTACTATCCTGAAGGAACTTAAACGGAATAGAATGTAAGGTTTAAGTCATAGCTAAATGGTTTAAACAGGTTTTGTACAAATCATATTATTTAAACTGAATATTTTTAAATATTCTTTATACAGTTTGTCAGTATGTGCCAATAATAAATCAATGAACAAAGAATTTTTATAATATTTACTTTTTACAATAATATTTTGTAGGTAGGTCAGAAAATATGAAAACGAGAAAGACATTTTGTAAAAATAATCTACAATATACACCATAACATTTTTTAAAATAAAGTCGACAAAAAACTTTTTGTTCAATCAAAACCGTGACAAAGTAATACAAAGTTACTCGTTAGTTGTTGATGATGAAAATTAAAAAAAATTTGATGATAAATTCTCAATGATTTTTCATGAACGTCTGAAATTAGAATTTTGATCAAATTAGTAAAAATCACAAAAATTTGCAAATTATTTTGAAATAGAAATTCATAAAAAAATATTTTTATATCTAAGATTTGATAATTTAATACGAGATTCCTCATAAGTTTATCTATATTTATAAAATAAAAATTGTCTACATATACATGATAACACTTTCAAAATATTTTAACTCTTAAGTTGCTTATGGACATACTAAATTTTAAATTTTTTAGTTATTTTTCTTGAAATGTCAAACAATTTTATTCGTTTGGTTAAAAAGCCTGGATTTTAATACAAGGCTCAAACCCTTTGTTTTAATATCAGCTTTATTGAAAATACATAGGCTAGATTTTCTTTTCGTAAGAATTTAAAGTTCAAATTTTAACAAAATGTATCAAATTAAAAATGTACATATTATATTTTGTAGTTAAAATATTTATAAAACATTAAATTTTTATAGCTAAGGATTGAGAATTTAAAACAAAGTGTCACGTAAGTACTTAGTTTATTCTGTAACCAAAAAATCTAAAAATACACTTTTTTATAGTTATTTTAAGTTCAAATTTGGATAGATAAATCACATATCAGAACCAAGAATAACAATTTTAGTTTTGTGTTGTAATTTAAAATTATTATTCATGAGTTAAGTTTATTATTATATTTTATATACGCAATGACTCTTTCAAATTCAATATTTTTTTAACATATATTTTAACCTACTGTAGTACTAATGCATAATAGTAAAATAAATTACTTTAATCACAATAATAATAATTATCATAAAATATACTGCCTATTAGTAATATATTGATTGATAGACCGCATTCGCTCAGAATCGTTTTTCGTATACATTGATTTTGTAACATATAGGCAGTGGTCGGGAGTAGCGCGCTAATTGTAGCGACGCTACAGTAGCACGCTACTTTAGCTGTAGCGATTAACATAGCGTCGCTACAGTATATACAATGTAGAGAAATACTATAGCGCGCTAGAAATTTATGGTTAGCGTAGCGAAAATGTTCATTATTTTATCTCTACTTCTAACCTATTTCATGATAATTAAAATATTATGATGTATATTTATTTATTTAATTAAGATGACAAGATGAGTGTATTTTTGATTTTTTCGGGTTTAGCCCGGACCGGACTAAGATAAGACCGGATAGATAAGACTATAATCATAAGTGCATTATTACAATGTAATATTTTATATTATTGAAAACAGAACCATAAATAATAATTAATATATTAGTATTTTATTATCACTATTTTTGTTTTCGGCATTCAGCGTTTTCTACTTTTCTGTATTTCTTTTAAGTTTTAAATATTTTGAATAGTTGAATTAAAAATGACAGAACCTGAAGCCACCACGTCATATTCAACTAGTTAGCAATTTTCAATAAAACGTTTGTTTTGATCTATGTTACAAAAATACATGAATTACACTTAATAAACCTGCCTTCCGAAATTACAAGAAAATGGTGGTAGGCATTAACAAATAATGACCAAGTACTCAAGTGAATATCTAAATAAACAAAAAAAAATTTTAAAAAAATGTAGCGAAAAAGTAGCACGCTACATTTAAACAATAGCGTTAGAAATAGCGCACTACATTTAAAAAAAAGTAGCTTCAGCGATAGCGAGCTACTTTTTTTAGGGAGTAGCAGTAGCGTTAGCGTGCTACAAAAAAACAGTAGCGTCCCGACCACTGCATATAGGTAATGAAAATTTAACACATCCATTACAGTGACTAGGTAGGTACTCTAGACACCTGTCACCTACCTCTATACAACAAAGCGTTACCCACTTGGCACTTTTTGGTACATGAAAACACTGATAATTTTCAAATCATAATTTTCCAAAAAAAACCCAAAAATGTATTTTTCCTTCGAGGGTGTTGCAATATTCAGAGTCAAAATTTATACGAATTTACCTTTGCAGTTCAACCGATGGTAATGTAGCATAACAGGTATTTAAGGGTTATAATATAAACTGAAAACTTCAATTAGCTATAAATTTAAAATTAAGTTTGGGAGACAAATTCTGATTCCACCAACATTTATTTCACTTTAAAAAATGGCCATAAAAGACACCACTTGTCCTGTTAAGTAGAAAAGTTCCCTATATTATTTTCAATTGTGAGGGAAAATCTAAATCGTGGACGAATGTCATTTATTTTTATTTTTAGTTGGTAACCTAAGTAAACTCTACTAGAGCAACAAGTGACAATTGTTGTAACTAAAACTAATCTGACCAATAAAATATTCAGGAATTATAAGTCGGTCTATCTTCAATATTTCCTTTATACATGTCGATCGCCAATGTGCTTTACCTTGGACATATTTTGAGTTTTGACCCATGACAAAATAGATAGGTGTATGTCAGCAACTTTTTTATACGCATAGTATTCTCCAACCACTCCACGTAATTGAACGGCCGATGAAATGAGGCGAACTACGACTATGACTGGGTTATAATACAGTTCAATGGTGATCACGTTATGTTAACTATCAAACTGCGGTTATATAGTACTAGCTGAACCAGTGCACTTCGCTGTCCGTAAAAAATCGCAACTCTTAAAAAAATTATGATTATTCAACTCCTTTTGGGTGTAACTTGCTGCGGTAAGAGCAACTCAGCCACCGTGGTAGGCAATGTTCAATAATTTGATTTGATGCAAGTTTGTACCTGATCTGCCCGAATAACCAATTACAACCAATAATAAATAAATACTAATTTCTACTGTAGACTGTAACCAATGGCAACTATTAATAAACAAAAATAAAATTTCAAATTTCCATCTTGAACCTCAATGTCCCTGTTTGAGCACATATTTAAAATGCGAATTTCGGCAAATCCTTTCTTATTGCATGTTGAAAATATGAGAAGAACCTCTATTCAAATTTCAAGTCCGTACGTTGAGTAGTTTTGAGATATAGCGATCAGCGAGTGAGTGGTATTTGGATTTTATATGTATAGATGACCATTATGTTTATTATTAAAAACAAAAATTATTTATTGAATTAGTTACCTTTTTTTCCGTATGTCACCACTATACATGGGAAGCCACTGTTTCCACATGGCTTAACTCCGTGTAGCATTGTTTATTAAGTCCATAATTTGCAAACATTTTTGATTGCTCTCACGTGTCGAAGTTTTCTTTCCTCAGCGACGCTGTTATATATAGATATGTAAAGTAAACTACGAACATCATAAAAGCTATCATTTACAGTAGGCGAAGCCACATGGGGATAGACGGGACATGCCTCTCCTTATCCCCTCACAATTCACATACGACATACATTTAATATGTACAGCCATATTCATGACTAAATAAACAGGTATGATCACCAAAATGCCAATTTTTTCCTATCACTGCGCATTTCCTGAGACTTGACATGAACAGTCAAATTCTAATATAATAATTGTAGGGGGAATAACATATTTTTGCATGATATTAGTTTTTCTTCTAAATCGGGGCAAGTATAAAATATGGATACAGCAATCTAGCGATCATGCCTGTTTATTTAGTCATGGCCATATTATTAATTTTATGAGAAGATCTTTGAGGACCAGCCTAAGCCTGCCACCCTAGACGTCCAGTACTGTATGCCCTTTAATCAGGATGGCGACCCAGGAGTTTGCTGAACTCCGCCCGGAGGCTGTCTTAGTTCTGCAGTATCGGAAGAGAGTGTGCTCATGTATTGCAGTAAAAAAATTAACGATGTCATCTCTGAGAGCGGGCACAAGTAATAATTGTTCATTGGACTTAATAAATCCTGCAGCAATTATTAATTTTTCATTATTCAACATTATATTTATAATTTATTTATTTACTGCACATAAACTACAACAACATTTTTTTTTCAAAACAGGTAAATTCATGTTCCCGAGAATCATTAGTTTTCTTTTATAATTTTCTTTTAAATATAAATTGATGTTTTAGCTATAAAACAAATTATTTTTAATCTTTTACAAAATGTTTACATAATATTATTAATTAGAAATAACAATAAATATGATAAGTATGTTCAGTGGCGTATTTGGGGGGATGGATCCTTCTCCCCTGACTTTTTGTTTTTTTCTTTTAAATATTTTGCATCTGAAGGAAATGTATTTTCAGATGAGTATATCTAAAATATAATACTTGACGTACCTACAACTGTTTAAGAGGACGCTACATACTCATTTTATATGCAATAAAACACGTCGAAACTCTATGCATATACAGATTCCATTCCTTTGTATCAATATTTAATCATGGAAACAAAATTGTAATGACGATAGTAACTATAACGTCAATAATTGCTATAATAATAAATTCTGATTCTGAGAAAATAAACCTGGGATATTCACTAGATATTAAATATTTAATACTATTCATTAAGGCTCCCGGTGCTCATGTAGTTGTGTACACAAAAATATACTCTACGGGGATAATGATCCTGTTCTGTAGAATCAACCAAATTTGATAATATTTTTTTAAACTTATATTGCTGGTAATATTCTACAGTCCGCACCGAACTCCGTGTTACAATATTTTAATCTCAAACTTTATAATAGGTACCTATATCTTCAAAAATAATACAATTGTAAGCATTTTTTACAAATTATATTATACCATTATTTGAAATAAAATAAAAAATCGGAGTTCGATGTGGCCCGTATAGGATACCTCCTTCTTTCGGTTAAAAAAATTAGTTATCAAAAGTAAAGTATAATATTTAATTTTCAAATTTTACAAAATTTGAAAACTGGCGCAGGGGGGCTAGCTTAAGAACGATTATTAATATGTACGCAAATATTATCTACCTTTTTTAAAATAGTTATAGAATATCGTGCTGATTTTAATTAGTAATGTTTTTTTGAAACCTATATTCAACATAGTATCAATGTTATGTAACTTCCATTGCACAGTGGGTCTGTATGAAACAAAATAATATATTATTGAAAGTTAAATCGTTAAATAAATCAATAACTTCTATAGCTTCAAAGTTCGTTAAACTTGAAAACGTACCATCGGATGGTATAATTGTAGTATACACGGGTTAATTAGAATTTTAAATAATGAAGAAATAAATGTAAATTTTAAACAAATTACAGCCCTAATAAAATTAACAAAATATAAAACTATAATATGGTTAGAAGCTGTCATAAGTCACTATAATTTAAATTTGTTAGTAATATAAGAAACACTATCTACTGAAAATAAATCCACAGCGTTAGCATAATATTATAATCCTGGTAGAAAATGCATATCTGTTTATAAATGCATTGGTTTTACAATGTGTTTTTTTAAATTTATTCTTTTTTTTATTTGCGTCCGTCATCACCTCTTAGGACAGTAAAAATGCTTGGAATTTCTTCAACATTATATTTTCTGATAGGAAAACCTAGAAAATCTAGAATCTAGAAAATGTCCAGTAATTTAAAAAAAATGAAGGAAAAAGGGTATTTTTAGGCAAAATCGGTTTTCGAAAAAACCAATTTTAGTTTTAGGTGTAACTTTAAAACAAATTACAGTAGATACGCATGGAATTTTTACTGAATGTTTATATTAGGATTTTATATACACGATAAAATTTTCAAAATATATTGAGCTGTTTACGGGTATATTAAGTTTCTAATTTTTTAGTTTTTTTTTTCTCTAAATGTCAATAAAATTGTATTCGTCCTCGTTATAAATGTAATGACAGATTGGGAGGTGAGAATATTTATAATAATATATCTAATCATGCTGATAATATGTATAACTATGACCGACTGATAGTGAATTATAAAAAAGTTGACTATACATCTCCATTCTCCAGGTTAGGTACGTGTGCAAATTTTGATATTAACCCATGGGTTAACAACTTAGACTTAACAACTCAGCAAAAAGGCGAATTATTAATACAATTATTAAATAAATATAAAAATATTTTTTCATAATCTATGTGGGATCTAGGAGAAGTAGACATGGAGCCTATTGAAATAAAGTTATTGGACGATACACCAGTAAATGAACGAAATTCCAAATTGAGTCATTCTGAAATAAGAATTATTAGATTGGGACATAACTGAATATTCATTAAGTCCCTATTCTTCACTAATTTTCTTAGTACCAAAAGGTCCATCAAAAAATAAAAAAATAAAACAGCTTCAGATAGTATAATAGAATGGTCTTAGATGAGTAAATTAAAAAACTCTCAAAGAGGCATTTCCTTTACCAATTATACAAAATGTTCACGATACACTTGCAGGAAATAAATATTTTTCCTAATTGGACGCATTGTCAGGTTTCCATCAATTAAAATTAAATTAAAATTCTAAAGAAATTACCAGTTTTTCTACATCAACAAGTTATTTACCTTTTGGCTTAACAAATGCACCTCAAAAATTTCAAAAGGTTATGAATAAAATAATGGCAGAATTAACCTATAGAATTCTGAATTGCTATTTGGATTGTGTGTTTTGGTAAAACTTTCGAAGAACACCTCAATGCACTTGAAATAACATTTGAATAACTGTTAAAATATAAAATTTTGAAATGTAAATTTTGCTATATTATGTTCTAAAATTATTAGGTAATGAGCACAGTATAAAGCCAAACTGAAGAATGACTTTTAGCCGTTAGAAATTGTCCCTCCTTTACCACAATAAAACAACTACAATTTTTTTTTTTTGAGCAAATTATTTTCTTAAATTTATTCCATATTTTAGTAAATTAGCGCGTCCACTTACAGAATTATCTAAAGAAAAATTAATAGTTCCTTGGCTGGAAACACATTTAAAAATCTTAAATTAAAGCTTACAAATAAATCAGCTTTATCTCATTTTAATGACAACATTTATTAGTAACCAACGGTTCAAAAAAAGGTTTTGGGCTTAATTTTACAACAAATAAATGAAATAGTAAAAATACACCCTGCAGTTTCATATATGGGCTATATGGCTCAAAAAAATTAAATACCACACAAAACAATTTTTCGGCATTAGAATTAATAATGGCAGCCTTACATTTCGGTTGCATTCATTTTAAGAAATATCTTCATTGTAGAACCTTTATAGTCTGGACTGAACATAAAAATCGAATACAATTACAAACTATTAAATCATAATCTACAATTCTGAACAGATTAAGAACTAAATTAATTGGTTTCAATTTTAAAATAATTTATAAAAAGGGCATCAAGCTGCAGATTTTTTGTCTGGATATCTGATCGAAAATAATGGTACTACATGCACCAATTTAAATGAACATCAAATAAATACTGTGGAACCATTAAATTTAAAAACACATCAATCTAGATAAAAAATATAATAACTTTTTTAGAAAATTCAGACATAATTAAATGGCAAACAAAGCAAAATCATATAGGTGTTTGTATATAAATTTAGCTTAACTATCACTACAGCAGTACAACTACTGCCTGATAGGTTCTATCCCTCTCAAAATAGTTTTGGCAATGTTGTACGGTTCTAAGAAGGAAACAACACACGCAGGTGTAGCGTCCATTTAAAGATTTAAACTAACATTTTAAACATGTATAATAATATTTAACTAAAAAACCTAAAAAAAAATTTATAAATAATACTCTACAATATAAATGTTTTATGTTTGGAATGTTAATTGAATACTTATTTTATTTAATTCCTTGTAATGTAAAAATACTATTTGTCTAATTTTAAAGTATATTCAGCACTTGAATTGGAGAAAAACGTGGGGGGAATGGAGTACCCTTTATCCTTCAAATTACATCTTAATCAAAAGAAATTTAAATGTTCGGGGTAAACAAATTTGTTTATACTTTTGGATCCCCTTAAATTTGTTTTCCAATTCAAGCACTGAGTACCTATATTTCATAATACATTATACTCACAATGAATTTTTCAAACTCAATGTTTCTGGCAAAAATCAATTCAATCTACTGTATTAGTATTAGTATAATACTACATAACTATTCAATGTCAATATAAACAATATATCAAATAATAAATTTAGTAATGTATAGGCCTTCGTCCTTCGGCCCTCGTTTGTTACACAACGATAAAATATCATAGAATTCGAATTCAACACATCCATTACAACAGTGAACTAAACGACACCTGTACAGCTGAGAGGTATCCACTTGCCCACCTTTTTCGATTCTGAGCGGAGTATTGAATGTACCGATGTTCCAATGAGTTTTTTTTTAGTGTCTGTCATTACCTTTTAGGACAGTAAAAATGCTTAGATTATTTCAACAGTATCTTTTTTGATGGGAAAGTTAATCTAGTTAGTACTTTGAGGGATCAAAAGTAAAAAAATTCAAAATTATTTTTTAAAATTCAAAAGCACGGTGAAAAAAAAAGAAAACTTAAGGAAAAACCGGATGTTATGAGCAAGATTGGTTTTCGACAAAATTGATTTTGGTTTTTGGTGTAACTCTAAAAAAAATTGACAAAAGATATACGAATTTTCACTGAATGTTTATATTAGCATTTTCTATAAACGATAAAATTTTCAAAGTAAATTTTTTTAAATTTTTTTGTTTTTTTTCTTTAAATATCAATACAATTTTATTTGTTGGGCCAAAAAGTGTGAACATTTAATACAAGGCCCCTGATATATTGTTACAATAGCAGTTGGAAAATATTAAAAATACATAATAATATGTACAATTTATAAGGATTTAAAGTCCGAATTTTTACGAAATTTATCAAATTAAAAATGTAGAAATTATTCAGTAGTTAAAAATTTATAAAATGTTTAACTTTTATAGCTAAGTGTTAAAAAAATTAAAACAGGTTTCCACTTAAATATGTTATAATAGTATATAAATTACTTTATTCACAACAATATCATCAAATATACTCAGTAATACCATATGCTGACTGATGACCGTCTTCGCTCGGAATCGTTTTTCTTATCGTTTTTCAATTATATCATTGAATTAAAATGTAATACAATCCATTACAGTGACCCACTTGTAACCTACTGTACAGCAGAACGACACCCAATTGCCAACCTATTTATCTTATTGTATATTAACTAGTATAAATGTCAAGACACCTCTCATAATACACAAGCCAGATACTATAATAACATTTTTCATAAAAGTTAAACACATAATTTTTCATAATATAATATTATATTTATAATTTATACATTATTAAAGGTGGTAAATTGAAATAATTAAAATTTCGTTTTGAATTAACATATCATTACGTTATTTAAAATAAACACATTTTGAGTTTTGACAAATATTTGGAAGTTAGGTACCTATTAATGTAAAATATATAAACAATAACAAAATTATTATTTTTTGTCTTAAAGGTAAAATATATATATTAAATCCCGAGCAGTATTCTGGATAGCATAATATAATATAATAATGAAATAATACAAAATACAATATATTGCGTTATATCTGTTTCAATAAATTTTTAAAAAAAATAACTGGTAAATAAGCACCGTATGTAGCATAGTAGGTAGTAGGTAATATATTATATTATAATATATAGGTACACAACATATTTTTTACTACAGGTAACAGCTCTAAACACTGCATATAAGATATGCATATGGGTACTACATATAAGATAATAATATTATAATATAGGTACCGAAATTATAGACTATTATATTATAAACACATAGATGATATTTATACTATTTACAATTAAAACGTCTGTATAATATATAGGTTTGATATGAGAACTATGGCCTATATTATATTATAATTAAACATATGTAGCCGTGCATTGAGAATTCTTAAATCTAAATATTCCTTAAATAAGTACACAATAAGTAACAAAATATTATATATTATATATATATATATTATGTATAACGAATAGTATAATATTATAAAACCCTAAAAATAAATTTTTAATATCAGTCTGCAACAGGTACGATCGTACTTGTAGGATGTTCCGTATGTCATTGATACTTCTTGTTGTCGTCCGTAGGGACGTGGAACGATTGACCGCAACTGGAAAAGTCGGTTACGGTTCTGGGTGCCGAATTCTTACTGTGGTTTTGCAAGGACTCCATTTTTTCAGGATACTTTTTCCCGTATTGTAGATAGTCCGCTGTAACGCATAAACGACGAGATTATATCATGAGTTTATGTTTTAAATTCGACAAAGGATATTATGTCATAAACACGATGACGCACGTATATGAGGTATTAAAATGTAAAAAAATAATAAAAACTCGATTAATAATTACCCAATCTTATTTCATTTGGTTTGTCGGTCATTTCGTTGTAAATGACGGAAGCTTCGGATTTCGGAAGATTATAGACGAGGTTCATTACGTACTCGAACATTTCTTTATCAAAATATTCACCGTACAACTGAAACAAATCAAAAACAAACTTGTACAATTTTATTTGACGTTTCTAATACCGCGTCAAAATGTTATTTAAGCGCGAATGTCGTATGAATAATATTTTCGTTACATTAACATAAAATTGTATACCTTAAAAGCCAACACGATAAGATCGTCTTTAGAGGTAGCTTTCTGCAAAATGTATTCAGCCAACAAGTACTTTTTAAAATCTATGGTCGACAAGTCTTCATTCTATATATAAAAAAAAATAACCATGTTTTTTGTATGTGAAATATTGACACAGGGAGAATATACGGCCAAAAAACAAGTTACTCAACATTTTCACCTGATTCCGCCTTCGTACCAAAAGTGACAGTTTTGAAAAATAGCAAATGGAGGAACGTGACTACTATTTACCTACCTATATAGATGCATTACTTAGTGTCCTTAAATATTCAATTAATACAACCAATGGTTAAGTCTGCAGTTGGCGAAAATCCATTAAAATTTCAAGGAGGGCTAACATTTTTAACATCAATGTGAGCCTTAGGGGTATCCAAGCCCGGATTAAAATAAGAATAATATATATCCATTATCCATATATTATAGAAAATGTAGCGAGGTACTACCCGCCAGCGGTCCACTATTGATCGATATCCATTGTGGGCCCGGGTCCATGCCGCCTCTCTTAATTCAGACTTGAGGGCATCAATCCCATACAACTAAAAGCTGTCTATTTTTTGGGAGGCTAATAAAATATTTAGAGGTCTTAGGACCTCCACCAACCACTTCCCTCACATTTTCGCTTATTGTTTAGTCGATTAGAAACATCTAATACCTACTTGTATTTTGACCAACTTCATCATGTTTCGAAATAATTGGCAATGATCCAGTTAATTTTATTTTTGAGAACATAGTCATATTTATTGAAATTAAAACAATAGCTGTAATAGCCAATAGGAAGGTAATAGCAATTATATTTTAAAATCAAAATCAGTACATCTGTACGACTCCAAAGATATAAAATTTGTACATATTATAATGATAATATATTTTTGATTTCAAAATAAATGTTTGTTTTTGAATTTGAAACTAACCGTTGTAAAACTGTAAAAAACATTTGATAACTTTGGGCACCAGGACGGTGAAATATAATATATTTATAACGTATATTATGTTTATAAATCTATGTATATTATAGAGTTATCATTATAGGTTGTCAACCTTTTTTTGTTCGTGGCACCCTAGGATGTCTTCTACAAATCCCCACACACTATATAATGTGTGTAGATGTTTTATATTTTCAATCATTTAGCGGCACGTCTAAGGCCAGTTCACGACCACCTATTGAGAACCACTGTTATATAGAGTCTATTATAGACCAGCACTGCAGATATTACCTCTAGATGCATTTTGAAGAGGCTGACCAGTGAACCGTCCTCGGCGGTGACGTTCAAACTGTTTGCGAATTCTGCCAGATCTACCGGTTGAGACTCTCGATTCTGAAACGACAGCATGTTCTTGACCAGAGCCGAGTCCTCGATCTTAATTCGCGTCAATCTATAAACGGTAGAAATACAACGGATAAGACAAATATGTACCTTACCGACAAGTGACGTTGTAAGAAATATTACAAGACCGTGACGACCGCGACGTGAAGAGATCTTTTATTATTAGCGCGGTGACAGCAGCCATCACTGCAGTGCAGTGTGCCAGATCACGTTAATACGTTATATTATTATTTATTATTATTACTACTCAAACTATAACGAAACTTTTCTATATGACTGATAATATATAGTTTCACGCCACGGCAAATATTTATCACCGAGTGATGATGATTCACGTGTCATCACGGGGACACGTGACACCGTATTAAAATTAAAATAATATATTACTATATGTCTATATAGTATTATTTGTATTATGTTGTGTTATGACGACCGCCTATCTGCACTAATATAATATACTCTCACCCTAGACGACTTCTAAGTCTTTCGACGGTGATCAGATTCGAGGTCATCGGCAGACCCAGTTGACCAGCTTTCACGGCCACTCTACAGTCGTCGTACGTGTAGTCTGCCGTTGGAACAGCCAATGCCCTGAAACAATACAAACAAAACAATCGGTGGAGACGACTCTAGAAAGATTTGGCATAGAAATACTTAAACGAAATAACATCATAACATAATATATTAGTCGATAACTTAACACAATCATCGAGTGTAACGACTAGAAAAATAATACCCGTAGTCACAGAATAGATGGCTTTTCATTTTTGAGAGCGAAGCTTGAGTTTAATCCTATATAATTTTATTCTAAATTTGTCTTTAAAGAATTAATGAGGACTTATGAAAAAAGTTCCCTTCGCCCAACTCGAATTAGGCTCTCTACATTTTAGTAGTACAAGAAAAAATTAAATGACATAGTTTAGCCGTTTAGATATATCGTTTTATACAACTGTATAGATTAAGTACGTATATTTATAACAAAATAAAATAGCCGACGGGCGTTATCAGTTGTAATACATAAATAATAAATACTCAATACTATTCAATGCTATGACGTATAGCTTGAAGAAATATATTATTGAGTTCACAATTTTTCGCTGGATATTAGTACCCTCTCGCACCGGGTATAAAATTCTGAGAGGTATAGATATCCCAGAAATATGTTGTACATATACTGCGGTTAAATAAATTTCCTAGATTATTCGTATATGAATATTATCCCCGTGAAAGAATTATTCTGCTAGAATATTTTTACCCTCGGTACTTATATAATTTGACAGGGGGGTAGGTAATAAACTGAGAAATTTTTATCAGATATATTATATTAACCTAGAAAAATCGTACACCCATGGGACATGAATTTCCGGTGTACCATTTTATGATAATATTATATAGTTTAATATTAATACGTTTAATAATATTGTATGGGGCATGCGTACTTGGCCATCACGTTACGAACGCCTTCGGCGAAGGCTTTTGGGTTCTGTTTTTCGTATTCGCTGGGCACGTACACCGGCAGGAATTCCACTTCCACCGTCGTAGTCGGTTGCGTCATAGTCAACCACAAGAGTTTCAATCTAAACACGATACCGTGGTTACATTATACAAATATTATATTATTATAAGCATGTCGAGAACACGGGAATTCTATATAGTCTCATAATATTTATATATATGTTGATTCTCCCTTACGCTCCAGGACCGTCCCACGTCCAGGTGACGGTGTCCAGTTTGTTCGGGTACCGCAACAGTACCGGTTGAACGGGCACCGCTGGATAGAAGGCGCCCGGCTTGAACGTTATCAAACACGATCGGTTCGTACATGTGCCTTCCGGGAATATTAGGATCTAGAAAAGGATTAGACGAGTTCAGAGTTCTTATTGGGTTGAAGTCACGTACCATATATTATGCATATTATGTGTTTACAGTAAAACCTTCTTATAACGGACACCCGTAGGACGGAAAACTATTTAAGGGGAAAAATTGTAACAGTCCCGTGTATGACTTATATCTCCTATATTTTAGTCTCCCAACAACGGAATCTCCTTTATAAAGGAAAAATCAGTTGGTACCGAGCGATTCCGTTATAAGGAGGTTTTACTGTATACTGCAGTTATGTAGTACTGGATATAGTACTGTATTCCATCGAATAGTATCAACTTAATAACCGAACGTATTGAACACTGCAGTTTACTATAGATAAAATAAGTTCATTCAAAATTGTTCAAAACCATAATATTATGATCGATTTAACGCGTCAAAATCTAACGATGAAATTTTTTTGTGAACAAAAAACCATCTGGTATCGAATTTTGTTCCTAGTCTCTGTATATTATACAACTAATGGTAAATTGGTAATATATAACAGACGCCGAAATTACCCATATTATGTGTATAATAGTATAATACATTGTTATATATTATATTCAAAGATAGTTTTTACATTGATTCGTAAAAATTATTTTCAGACAGTATAGTAAAGTCTCATTTAATACCTATAATAAACTTTGACTTTTTATGAGCACATTTCAATAGACTTTAAAGAACTATATTTCAAACGTCTACTAATCTATTCGCGACGGTCGACCATTATTAATTCATCGAGGACTGAGAATACATGCAATGTATACGTCACATAATATAATATTTATATTATATACACATCGTCAAAATTAATTGCACATTTTTATACATGTACGCAGATATCGTATTATTTCGTCGGAAATGTATTTTACCTGAGGCCAGTCTTGGTCGGATTTTACACGGCGAATTATCTCCTGTATTGTGTTGTGTCTCGATTCTGGGTCGTCTCTCCGTACGTACACGGGCTGCGTGAAGTTTATTACTCCTGTAGGACCGTAAAAAATAATATGAGCAAAACTTCACTACATAATATTATATTGTCGGTATACACGGATTTATTTCCACCCGACTTTGTAATAAATATAGATATATATTATTATATCTGTGAGAATAGTACCTACACATAAACGCGTATATCAGAGCGTTTAAAAAAGTATATATACTACGCTATAGCAGGTGTACTATTATAGGTATTATATTATTACATAGAAGTTAAATTATCTAAAAAAAATACAAATTAAAACACATTCACACACGCAAATATTAATAATCTATTTTTGATGACTAATTTGTATCTACAGCAATAAAATATAAATGCGCATGCATTGTCGTCGTATTTGTCTACTTTGTAACGTGTAAAATGTAAATTATATAGCTCACGACTTAAAACCACTTTTAACTTTGTCGCTTTATCATAAGAGCACAATTATTCTATTTAATATATCTCTCTCTTTAATTTATTTTCAAGATTATAATATGTTGTTTTTAACGAATAATTTAAATTAATTGTTTGTGTTATAAATTGTATTGCATTGACACGTACTTCCGACCCAAGGGCTAAGTCCATCCTCGATCCTCGCAATGATAGAAGGGAAACCAGTCACGTAACTTATACAAGAGTCAAGGAACGTGGAATGAGGAGCGATGACCAGTAAGGGGGCCTCCCGACAGGAAGCTTTCACCCCCTTAATAACCATGTTCATGCCACCTGCTAAGTAAGCGGAACGGCCCACAAAACAAATCCAACGACGGATATAACTATAAAACAAAAGTAAAAAATGTTAAAATTATAATAAGCAAACAAAAATCACACTAAACTACAATTATTAACATCACATATAACACTACCTAACTATATCTACTAAAGTCTACATAAACTATACTATAGTTTAATCTAATCATTTCAACAATTATTTTTCACATAGAAAATATATTATTAATTCATACAATTAGCATTTCATTAATTTTGATTAAGTAAAAAAAAAAAAAAAAAAACGTAGGTACCACAGCTTTTAAATAAAAACGATAATAGGCTAAACACTTAGATAGACACCGGTCGATATAGACACGGTATAGAATACAAGTATTTTAAGCATTATTTTAGCCAATTAGGTACTTATATAATGGGTAAGAAATAACGATAAAATAAATTATCTAGGTAACCATATAGATACTTTATAATACCATAAAGGTTACCATATAGGTACTTTTACTTTTTAATCTGTCTAATTCATGCGAAAATTAAATAATTAGTTCCAATAAATTATTAAAATACTATAATATTTAGTATGAACGAAAACTTTATGCAAACTTAATTCAATAACTTATTCACTAAAAATTTGATGTGCGTAAATTAAAACTTTCTCTAGCATTTATTATTCAAAGAAACTTAATAATAAATAATAAATATTGTAATCTTAAGGTCCCGCCTAAAGATTGAACTATAATTTATAGTGGATTCACGTTTATATTGACCCGTCGGTATGTAAATTATACCCCGATTCCCGACACAATGACAATCAAATATAAAACAATATATTATACAGATGACACGATGAGCGTTTTTATAAATAAGATAAAGGTATTACAAAAATAATTTTCTCTATATAATAGTGTACCTACATGCTACATGATTATTATGCAAGTTTTAAGACACCAAAATATATTATGTCTTTAAAACGTTACCGTAATTTTACCAAAAAATTAAAATGAGTAATAGAAACAATATAGTAGGCATGCACACGAAAAAAACATTACTATGCGATGTAAAATTGGTGAACCTTAGACAGTAACATATTTAAGGGAAGGGAGCCAAAGTTATAATATAACGACCCCTGGAACTTTTTTCTAGTTTTCATGCTTTAATAATAATTTAAAGTTTAATATATCTAGTGTAATAATATCTGGTCCACGATTATTGATGGTCATAAATTTAAAAATAAAATCGGGGTAGTCTCTCTGTTGTATAGTAGAGATATTTAATAAATCACTGTAATAATGGATGTGTTAAATTTTAATTCAACGATAAATCATTGCATACGTAAAATGATTCCTAGTAAAGACAGTCGTCTGCCTATTCTTCTAAGGATAATAATAATATGTACGATGCAATTATTTATATTGCTATTAGTTATTTATTTTTCTATCTTTAATAGTTAATACCAATATATACGGTGTAAATAGGTCCATGGTATACCTAGCTTAAAATCAATTTAAATATTTCAAAAATTGCATTGCGTATAGGAAATAATAATATATATACGCAGTGGTGAAAAAATAGTTATTTTTTCTTTAAATATCCAATGTCATCAAAATTTGGAATTCAACCATTCGTAAAAAAATGTTTCTACTGCTCTACTCTGATAGTTTTTAGTACTCCTTCCAAGTGTTGACAAAAACAAAAATATAATAACAACAAAATAAAAATAAGACACATAATATCATTTATCGCTTCACTCGGAATCTAAAATACAAATAAATTCGTTATAATTTTTTAAAACATTTTTAGAACCAAAGTAACAAGTTTTATATAAAAATACTTTACTCTCAAGGATTTACTATTTTGTTTGATGAATAAATGAAAGTTCTAGAGAAGTCATTTTTACAGAGCAAAGGGGTGATTTTTCTGTTTTACGCCTTTCTTCCAAAATAAATACGCCACTGATATAAGAAAAGGTCCATTATTGTTATACAATGTCGTCTGTGCATGTGCACTATTATTACTGTATGACTTTAGTGGCCAGATTTTCGTTTCGTTGTCGATGACCGGTATAAAATATTAATTGATGTCACGCTATGTCAAATCTTAAATCCAAATCGTTAACAGGTTAATATCACTTTATTAATATTATATTATTACTTTGTGTGTGCTAACGACGCTTTGCTCGATACGGGAAAAAACACGACCCGTCATTACGTCGTAATTGAACGTTATTATTATATTGCATCGTCGTGGACATGGTTTTTGTGAGAATTATTAGTGTGAAAATGTTTCTCGTCAATTCTAACGTTTAACTCTCACGCTCGAGAGTCGAGCTGTTGGCCGTAATTTAAACGCGGTTTGGGCGTTGCAAAGCACCAGAGTAAAGTATATTTACCGATATTATAGTTGCAGCGCGCTTCAAAAAACGGATAACACGCGATCCACGGCGGCCTTCTTGACATTAAACAATCGCACGCAATAGGTGTAATATTTATATTATTCAATCGGACGGACATGACACCCGTCGCAATGGTCGTGTGGGAACTTTTGATAATAATATACCATAATATGAGTTAACGACTTCGCGTTTGTTACTGTCTCGACGTATCGTATTGCTATCAAATCACGCGAGTCGCCCACGTCACACATAAACACTATATACAATAATATGTAATATTTTACATATTATTGTAAAGTGAGAGCCGCGTAGGATGACGAAAAGATTAAAGATTCGTATATTTTTTGATATCAAATATCAATAGAAAGATGTATTCTATGTAAAAATCATCCACCGGGACACACGGGATACAGCTTACTGTTGTCATACATTCCTACCATACCTACCTATAAGAGAGTTTGAAATTCAAATCATTGGTAGTTTATATATTATAATTTATAGATAAAGGTAGACCAAAAAATACAAATTGAATGTTTATACTTTTACAATGTTTTTTAATTTGTATAGGTTTGATACATTATATTTATCTTAAGCTAAGAATATAATTGATTTAAGATTCTTAACTCAATTATTTGTGAACCTATACATCAAAAAAATGTTTAAATTACAATTATTGATTAATGACTTTATTACCTACTATAAGCTATAAGAAATTAATTTGTTAATACAAAATTTAAAAAAAAACATTAATTCTTTATATTACTTTCATACCTACAAAATATATAAAGAAAAAAAATATTTTATAGTTTACATCATAAGCTTCCTTCGCCACTGGCTTATAGTGTCTGTTATTTTATAGGGTTATCTATTTTAAGTTGTATATACCTACTTGTTAAAAATACTTGATAACAATATACATTTATTTGCCCAGTACCTAACTTTGTATGTCAGACCTCTGTGCGATACTGCAATTACATCGGTGGCATTTCGTGTGCACCGGGGTGACACTTTACATATTTTATTATTATTACACATATTTTACTTGTATAATATTATACTATAGCGTATTCGTCAGATTTCTAAATTCAGCGGAACATTGTACAATAACGGTCTCAAGACATCTACGTTGATACTTTGCCCGTCCCATAGTTGGCAAGGTTTGACGCATAATACTATATTATAATATTATCGCACGTGAATTTATTCTAACCAAATTCCTTACTATAGGTTCATTGTGTTCAATAATTAGTAATTAATAATTATACAATAGCATACAATGTTCCCAAATGCCAGCCTCGGAATCAGATGCAGACGGTCGCAAAACGTGCCGTGCAGCGCGCAAATATGAATTCTACAACTACTTTAGTACTATAGTCTATAACTAAACTACACCTATACACATACTAAATATTAATATACATATATTAATAGTACAACATCAATGCATGTGTTACAAAATCAGCATACACACACACACATCACACATACATATTAATATAACTTACATTTAGTTCTGTGACTCGGGTTTAAAATGACCAATCCCGGAGTATAGGAACTCGAGCGGAAAAGTCTCTATAGTAAATATATCAAATTATACGGTAGATACGATTTTTCACGAGCTCGTTTATTATTTAACAGCAGCAATGATTTCCAAGGGCCGATTTACATATTATAGAGCGTAACATACTGACGGGCATAATATAAAATATTCATAATAGAAATGGAATTGCGGTATTGTTTAAAATGTTTGAACTTCGTCCGCGTTCCACGACTGTCGAAAATCGTGGTGAAAAGTTCATTAGTTCGGGGCCTTTTATTATTAGACCCGAGACACGGACTGTGGGGGTTATAGGTAAATAATATATATTTTACGAATACATAGTCACGTGGACGCAGGAGGGCATGCATAACGGGTAAAGTATAACGACGTGTTATATTGTTATAATTGGGGATGGGCGCCAACTCAACTCGTTAGGAAACCGTGAAAACAGATATAGGTAGCTATATCAATTTGCATGCTATAAGCGTCAATCATCGTGGGTTAGATAATATTATAAAGTATAAACTATATGGACATACCTACTAAATTTTAAATTACTTATCATAATTTTACTTATTATATATTCTTAAACTGAAAAAGAAATTAAAAATTAAAAATGTTTGTTATACCTATCCAGTAAATTTTTCAAGAAAAAGAAAAGAATAAAATAATTATTTTTTTTACAGATTTTATTAAATTGTAGTAGTTTATTTATTTTTCAACCAACTATATACCTATGACAAGAATTTTTTTAAAACATATATTCCAAACAAACAGATAAGACTAACCTGTTATAAAATTACTAAATTTAATTAATTTAAAATTAATCATTTTTGAAATATAATTAATACGATTCTATCATAACATTATTGAAGTATAATTTCTCATCCCTGCACTTTGCTGACTTAAGACTGAAAGTAGGAATAATAACTCAAATTATTTTAATTTAATTAAATGTAATATGTTTAGAATTACACAAAACAATTAAGACAACAATATTATATTATAGCCTATGGCGATTATAGCATGCAATTCGGATGCACCGAATTTTTCAAAGTCTTATAAGTTTTTTTTTTCAAATTTTAGATGAAAACGATTCGGTGACCTGTACCCAGCCCCAATCATACAATCATCTATACAACAACAAAGTCACACGGTGCAGAAGATAATATAATATATAAAGAGAATGTGGATCGTCGCGTACTTCCTACGATCGGTATGAACGAGTTCTCTTCCTTAGCTACGATGGTTGGACCGCCCGTGACGACGGCCGCCAGCCCGTCATAAAAGGACGAGTGCGGCGCGACGGCCAGCACGGGCGCCTGTTGCCGCGTGGCCTGTTCGCCGACAGTCCTGACCCGATGGAAGCCAGCCGCCCCGAACATAAGCCGGACGACCACGTACACCGCACGTCTGACGCAGCTAAAAACGCAATCAAAAGCCCAAAACCAGTACACCACGTACACGTAAAGCGTGCATAATAATATACAACATGTATGATATTTAAGTATAAGTATAATATACTATACCTACAATAATAATATTATTGTATAGTTTACTATTTATTTTACTATATTAGCCATAAGGACACTTATATTATGTACCATTTAAAATTGATGACTCCCTCTCACTATCTAACTTAACCGCTATAGGGTTGCCATACGTCGTTCCAGCTGTTTTGAAAATATATATAGCGTCCAGCCGGCTAAAGTGTTTTGGGACGGAAAATTGTCCCGGAATCAAACTTCAATACAATTTATGCTAACGTGTTGACTTTTACTAAAAAATTTCAGTAATAGAAAAACAATATTGTTATATTTAAGTTACTTATTATTTGACTGACTCACGAAATCTATTTTAAAATAATTTTCCCGACAGTTATTCATGATACGTCCGTTGCCTTCCTGTGCCCCCGCGGAAATTATTGCTGTCACAAATCGATAATTAATTTGAAAGGTAACTTATTCTGATTTGTAACATTGAGTTATAGTTTTTACCTTACAAACGTATGTCATAATAGACCAACACTGACCATTGTGTGTGGTATTCTAGCTACGAAAAAACAGTGTGTTGAAATTGGTGGTTGGCCGTAAAGGAGTGGTAGGTATTTTTCAAGTGAAAATTACACCAACAATGTTTGTCCTAGTTCAAGAAATGTTAAATATGGCAACCCTAAGTTAACTTCGTTAGGTTTGTAAGAGCCCCGGCCTTTGAGAGGAGGGGCATTAAAAACGTCACTCCTGTTCAACAACAATGCAATTAAACTATTAAGGTTATTATGTACATCTTTGTATAAAGGCGGATGATATCATTATTATTATTATTATTATTATACCTATCTATGCCTGTATATTTTATTTTTGATAAGTGTTCGAATATGATATGTATTTTAATATATTTATTTTTATTCGTAAACAATTTTGCTTACACGTTACTGTTTTGGATAAAGTATTCAACCATTCTAAATATATATATTTGTACTTTTAATTTCTATGAAAAATACTCAACACAAGTAATAATTATTATTTGAATGTGATAAAAAAAAAGTTGTAAATAGATTATTATATATATACTTTAATATATTTTATTCCCAACTCCAAAACACCTCAGAATTTAATAAGCCATTTTTCAGAAAAAATAATTTGTAAACATGTAATATGTCATATAATATGACTGGGATTTAATAGGTTTATTCATTTTTTTAACTCCCAATACTTTCATACTATCAAAGATGTAATAGAAATACCAATATTTTTTATATATATTATATGTGAAAGATAAATCATAAAGTAACATTATTTTATGTATATAATATGTAGTACATAGACATAACCGTAGACATAATGGTTAAACGATTGTATGACACAAATTAAGACAAAATAGTGTATTGCAGAAAGCTTTTAAGCATGGACAATCGACAATCGACATTAATAATAAAATATATGTAGAGTGTACACTTATAACATGCAATTCTTGAATATCCGCCTTTCTATTATTGTATTAGTTAGAAAGATTTAAATGCTGCGATCCTTTCATAGAAACAAAAACTGAAGTGTCTATATTATATAATATCTCATCAATAATAAACATAATAATTATAATTATAATTATTTATTTTGATTAAACAAATTGATTGATTATTGTTACCGCTTTTATATTTATGAAATATTGTGTTTATAAAGCTCCTCGTATAATATACCAATCGACGTATCGGTGAAAACACTCTATTTAAATTTTAAAATATACTTAATATTAAAATAATATAACCTCGGTCCATTATGCGTGAATAATTAATAGTTAACCGGAATCTATGAAGTTCATACAATAAATTACAGTGCAACAATAGAAATTATATAATCCAGTATGGCAGTATTGATAGTCTGATGACTGTATTAATACTTATTATCTACAATTACATATAATTCGATTTGTCATATTATATTATTATAAAATAAAACGTTTATTTAAAACCATTTTTAAACATTGAAGAACAACGTAATATGCCCATATTATAATATATTTTATATATTTTAGTGAATATTATATTCTAGTGATCAAGAAATAATGTACGCAAGGAAATTAAGAAGGGTAAGTACTATTTTTATATATCATTATAATATTATATTCATATTAAATTCAAAATGGATTGCTTTTTGATTTGTCTATAGTTCCTATACCTAATGTAATCTGCAGGTTTTTGAGAAAGAATAAAATAAGTAATAAAATTAAGAATTATGATCTAGTTATTATTTTTAATGATTTGACAAAACGTTATTAATTTATAACTTTTAATTATGTAAAACTTCGATTATTACTATATACTTTTTGGTAGATAAAATAATTTGTATTAACCTTGTCTAATTTAGATAATAACGAATGTTATTACCTATTAGTTATTATAGCCCAACGTGTCAAATTTAAAATAGCTAAAGGTAACAATAATGAATTATATTGACGAGTCACCGCATATATATATATACGTGAACATATATAATAAACGCTCTAAATCATAAACTCAATATAACGCTATATGGTTAGGAGTGAATAGGTATTATTGACTGTACTGTTATATAGTAGAATAGTAGATTGAAAAACATATGCCAATAAAAATATTGTACTAAAAAAAAAGGAGACAAAGGTCTCGATTCAAATTAAAAATCGCTGTTCAGCTTGGTTCACGGTTTATACCCCCGTGAGCTGTGATCCATATACTGGTATAAAAATATAGGTACTTATGAAAAAAATTATTTTAATAACTGAAAAATATAGGCATATTATATAGGTACACATTATTAAGTGTATAAATAGTAATAGTTTAGGTGGCAATGTGAAAAGTCTTAGATTTGGTCTGTTTTCGTGAAACTTACCGTCTCCATCCGGTAAGTGGTCTCTCTGATAATTCGGTTTGACTAACACCGGTCAAACCAATGGTCGCCAAGAGCCAAGCTATAGACAGCAAAACCAAAATGGCAACTATCCGTACGGGTAGAACGACTATAGTGAAAAACGCAGTCTGAAATAAAACAAAAGGTTTTGTTATTAAACAATAATGATGATAGATGTGTACGGCCTATTTAAATGTAAATTACTTATACGAAAAGTAGGTACCTATACTCGAGACACGATAAAATATTATTAATTTTAATTGTATATTATTTAATAATAATATTATCCCGACTTAACACGTGTGCAGTTTTTTTTTGTGACAAATCCCATATAGTATATACGTTATATATAGATGTACCTCGGTTTGAGTGTATCTCAGTGTTAGTCTAGGTACCTCAGTTCACGGACAAATCGGCGTCGGTGTATACCTAGATTTGTGAAAAAATTTGACCTAGATGGGCAACCGCAATTTTTGGATTATATTTAGCACTGACTGGGTATATTTTTTAACGTGGCTTAAACTACTTGCTCTCTAAACTTTTCTGATATCTCTAAAGACATTCTCTGAGATTTTGTATCAATTCAATTGAGTGTTTTCTGAGTATATAAGCTACACACAGTCATTTTGTTTTAAGACATTGTTTCTTTAATCGAGACCATGTACCTAAACTCGACGATTTCATGCATATTTGTACCTGATCTGCCAGAGTATAAAAAATGGTGTACATTTATAAACCAAAAAAAGTTTAAATTTCCACCGTTTATCTCAAAATCCCTGTTTGAACCCCTCTTGAAAATGTGAATATTAAAAATCATTTTTTATGGCACATCTAGATCATTAAAGGAACCGCTATTCCAAATTTCAAGTTAGGGAAGTAAGTTTTTAGTTTTTGAGATGTAGCGATCAGTGAGGGAGTGAGTGAGTGGTATTCGGCATATATATATAGATTATTATATAGTTTTATGTGTACTCATATAATAGTTATGAATTGAGTAGGCTATAGCCTATATATACTATACACACATAATAACAATACTATTATAATTTATAATACTGCAAATAATACAATATATCTAGGTATAGCAGATAATAGACATTTTTAAACCAGATTATGGTGAACAAATAGTACGAATTATACTTAAATGTTTTGCATACTATATACCTATACATCAGTAATGGGCGATGGTAAGTCTTATTTCCGTCTAGGTTTATGTCAACTCATATGTTCTAAGGCTTCAAACGCCACTAAATTATATTATAATCCTGTATAATATATGTTCAAGGACCTATATCGGAAGTACTTACATGAAACGTCATTAAGGAACATTTGTGTGTTATATTGCTGACATCCTTGGTAAAGTTTAAAAATATAGAATTCACATTACAAAAAGGTAAAAGAATATAGACAAGTAATTATCTTAATATAATAATAGCTAAAATTAGTATATAACTGTGTCTGGGTGTGAGCACTATTCTAAGTTCTAACTACGATAACTGTCATACTGTTGTAGTGTTGTCGAATAAATTATGATGTATGTAAAATAAATAAGTACATAATATTGTGTGTAAGCAATGTGTGGTATACACTTATACAATATATATAACGTAAAATGTGGTTATATCATGGAAAACATTTTTAATATGAAAACACTGAACAGTGAATTGTAATCGGTTTTACCTTATCGGGATTATAACATATAGGTATTATTATTCTAAATCCTCTAAATAATATAAACGACAACATTGTTATCGTAAATAATGAGAAAACCCTTCTAATGTAATTAATATATACAGTCAAATCACAATAACTCAAAAAACTTGACAACTCGATTTTTTTTTTATTCTCCTTGAGGGTTAAGTTGGTTAAATTCGAGTTAGGTATCTCGATTACTATTTATCATCTCGAATCTATTTATTTTTTTATCTCACTTCAATTTTTCTAGATTTCTCAACTATAATTCATGGAGATATATTTCAATATGGCCATCGCATATAATATTAATAAATATATAGTATGAGTTTATTATCACCTAGCATAATGAAATATGTAAAATTTAAAGAACTATATTTAATAAAATATCACGGAATAAATAGTAATATAAATAATAATATTATACTATATATTCTGGGAAAGATATATTTGCCACGTCCATTCATCAATATATAAGTGCATTGTTACATTACACAAATATATGGCATAAATTATAAATTTTTTTATCATATTTCTTATTTAACTACCTACTTAAATCATATTATTATAATAAATTAATAAAGTGATTTAAGCTGAACAAATTGTCCATGTATCATAATATTATAATTTATAATAGGCAGTGGTGTATTGGAGGGTATACGCGGGTATACGTCGTATACCCGGATCCCTATTTTTGGATTTATGCGTATACCTTTAAGAAAATTAGTCTTTTATGGGTATACGCACGCTTCTAATTTATACCTACTAAAGTTTCAAAAATGGCTGCATACGAACTGAGTCCCAGTATAACCTTTTATGACGAATTGAGTCCCGGGTTGTTTTAGGGTATAAACCAATTGAGTCCAGTGAAATTGTAGGTATAATACTAATTTAGTCCATGTTTTAATACTAACTGAGTCCCGTAAAATTTAAAAAAAAAACATTTTCCTTCCTATTTTTAAAGACTTGTAACAAAAAATTCTACAGGTATGGTTAAAAATGTTTTTTTTTTTAAATATTTTATAATATAAATATATAATAATGTAGGGGTATAATATAATATGAATAATTTGTGTATAATTAAATAAATGTAGATAATGATAAAATAACATTTTTATATTGGTAAGAATTTATGGGATAAGCATTGTACATATTCAAATCTACTTATTGTGTTCGATTGAAACAGCTACATTTGATGGCTGATTTCTTTTTCTTTTATACAATTTCTTGAATTAATTATTAAAATTCCCGGCTCATAGTATAATATATTACTATATTATCTGACGAAAGTCATAAAAATGATATGAATGTTATGTATATAATATATATATAGGTATATCCGTGTGGACCGGCTTTTGACGCGCGGCACGGCTGTGTGGTATAATTTTCGCTGTGTCTGGACTCTGGATGGTTATTTTATATTTTACTCAAAATAATCCTCGGACTCAATTCGTATACAATTAGTTTCCTAACCCCGGACTCAATTAGTATATGTTTTGTTTGTACCCGGGACTCAATTAGTACATTATTTTTTTCCCGTTCAGGTATAGGGACTCAAATAGTATACAGTGTCAAAAATATATTATAAACCACTGCTTTATCGTATATACATACACAGTACACTGAATCGGTCGCGGTATGCCGTGTATGGTTAAGGCTCTACATACCATGGGTATGCTATGCCACCATTTTGCGACTCTTTTATCAATGATCAAATGATAAAATAAAGGGGGAGAAATTCATAGATAATATAAGAATATTATCTTATATTATCTATGGAGAAATTCATATTCACATAAGATTATTAGTCGCAAAATGGCGGCGTATCATACCTGTATCTATAGTGCCCTAGTATGGTTAAAATAGATCCGTAGTCAAAAAATCGTGTACGATTATTGATAATATAAAACAATAAACATACGTAATTTCAAACTAAATGATAATGACAAATTAGAATAATAAAAAATAATTATTGTTGATGTATTGTGTTATTACTTGTCATCCAATAACCAAATTATAAAATCGAACTATTAGTTTCTCATTATATTAATTCTATTAATTTTATAAAATATTTTATATATAAATATATTATAATATTATATGATCGATAATGGATAATAAACGTACCGCTACTTCTACTATATAAGTATTTTACTGTACAATTTTTTTAAAATTTGATAATAAAAAGTTGTATTATTTATGATATATATCATATATGAATTGGGAACAAGTCTAGTTTACCGGGCACATTTTTTTTTTGAAATTTTTTTTTTTTTTGAAAAGGGTTGTTTTGACGAGTTAAGAACGATTGTGCAAAAATAAAATTTCGGAAATGATTATTTTGGAAGTTATAGCTTCCCAAAGTTAACGATTTTACGTTTATACGCGTGCGCGCAACACTACTATAATGCCGCGCGGAGGACCTCGAGTTTGGCGACCGTTTGGCAACCCTTTTAAAAAAAAATTTCAAAAAAAAAAGGTGCCCGGTAAACTAGACTTATACCATGAAATTGAATTAATTAAAAAAAAATAATACATTGATACTTGGTACATATTACACACAGTGGAGTATATATGAATTAATTTTATGGTTGGGGGTGAATATAGGGTGAACTGGGGGGCGTATATAGGGGGGTATATACGCCACCGCATATACATATACACATGAAGAGTAAGTGTTTATAATAAAGTAATAAAAGATTATTAAATACAAAGTGTACCTAATGATTTTTTGAGTGGAGCAAGAAAATATTTAAGGTAGGTATATCGTATATATAGGTATATACTATATTCAACTACTTTTAGGTGCGTATACCCATAAATTTATTTACCAATACACCACTGATAATAGGATATACAGTAAAACCTCCTTATATCATACCCTATATAAGACGTAAATTTCCTTACAACAGAAAATAACAACAGTCCGTACAAGTGTACAACCTACATTCCGTATATTTTAGTATCCCTATAACGGATATTCCTATATAACGGAAAAGTCAGTTGGTAGTTGGTACATACCGATTCTGTTATAAGGAGGTTTTACTATATATGTCTAGGTATAATATTATAAAGTTTCAATAAATTTAATAATACCATGCACGTTTCAGATGATATCGATTAACATAACGTTAACTTCACCTATAAGTTTAACGCACTCGGTATTAATAATAGCATACAATGTACATTAATTAGAGTTTATACAAATATTGAAATTGCGAACGAGATAATTAATATACAAGACAAAAACGCGGTGCAACGACGTCCGGTATAAGTGAGTTGTGAGTACGTACATTATATTTTACATAAACCTGCTCTAATATACTTATAATGATTACATAATATATACATATTTAATATAATATACATAAACTATACACTATATGCGCATATGCAACCACAATAACAAAGCACTGTTATTGTTTTATTACTATTATTATCGTGCATACACCTGTGTAAGATAATACACCACTTCAATCGATTGTCTAAACTTTAACACGACAATGTATGTAATTTCTGCATACATATATACATAGCCACTGAGTACCTACACAAAATGTGTTTGTCAGGCTATCGGCATAAATTTCCACCACGTTTAAGGACAGACCAGTGGCGTAACTATATGACTATTTTTGCGAGGGTGATATTTATGACGTATATTTAATATTTGTAAGAAACGAACATTTAAACTTTATAATATTCATGAAAATTCATACATAAATATATATTATTTTTAATGATATATGTGTCAATGTATCATACTCATCATATACTTTATAATCCGGTATACTATATTATACTGGATGCAATTTCAAACAGAAGAATCGAGGTAGGTACTAAAGTCTTTATTACAAAAATCAATAACATTTTTTTTTTAAATATTTATTTTCTTTAAATATACCTACAGTTTACATCATTAAGATAAAGAAATATATCTACTGCTTTAAGTCTTTGCTTGTGACTTACTTACTATGTTAACTTATTTATAAATTATAATAGAAAATGCGTTCTAAACTAAATTTTACACGACATGTCCCAATTTATTTTTTATTCCAAAACGATGAATGTTTGACAGACTTAAAATATATAACAACTGCTTGTCAATATTCACACACAACCCGCATCTGCAGTGTGTGTAATGTTTATTGTGTGTGTAATATGTATATCATCAAACGATTTATAGGCTAAGGTTCGTTTGAATGAAGTCGAAAGGTCTTATTGCCGGGAAGTTCGAAACAGTTACCACAATAATAATATAAGCATGTTATATATATACTTATGTCATGTATATAGTTATATATTATATACACCACAGTATTTGAGATCGATATAGACTTTAGAGTTGAGAATAATAATACATGCCGCGCGATTGTAGTGAATATATTATACTATACATAATATTTAATATGTTTGTACCTATGTATACTGGGTGTTTCTGAAATGGATGAGGTAAATGCTATTCGCGTACTTTGTGTGATGGCCCAATGAAGATTTTTTTGAATTTTTTTTTCTATCTTCAAAATCTGGGTTTACACATATTATTTTTAGAACATTATCTTAAATGTAAAAATAAATAGTCAAGTTGTATTTTTTGCAAAATGCTCATACAAATTGAGGTGTCACATTATTTTTGGGCTTGTCACGAGTTTTTCACGCTCGAATCGCCGACTAAAAAAAAAATGGTGTGGCACATCGATTTGTATGAGAACACTACAAGATAACAGCGGTGATAGTTATTTGTTGTTATTTAAAATACATGATTAATTAATGCATTATTTTACATTGTCAACAAATAAAAATGATAAAATAATAACAAAATTAGGGTTAACAAAGTTCTTAATTACCAAATTTACTGACACACATTTAAGTTGTGTTACATTGTAAAATAATCATAATTAAATACACTTTATTTTGAAAACCTATTTTTATCTACAGTTGTTCAATGTGAGTATGTGACTCCTGTTAACTTCGATGCACTTTTCCATCCAACGATGTAAATGTAATTAACTCCAAGTTTTTTCCAACAAATTTGGAGTTTGACGAATGATATCAGCCACATTATTAGTTCTCATAAAAAGTTCATCTCTATTATTTAATTCTTTGGCATAAACATGTTCTTTCTGCATTTTAAATGTTAGTGTACTCCATTCTTCAAAATTTAAATTAAAAACAAATTTAAAGTGTTGTTCAATATTGAATTCAGCTATAATCAAATCAACTAATGTTCTTTATGTAAAAATTACGGTAAATTAGTTATTTTATAATAGGCATTATGGATAAAAGTTACCATATTTTATTACCTGTACATCTAAATCACACAAATCAATGTATGTCAGTAAATTCGACCATTTTAAACTTTGTTAACCCTAATTTTGTTATTATTTTATCATTTTTATTTGTTGACAATGTAAAATAATGCATTAATTAATCATGTATTTTAAATAACAACAAATAACTATCACCGCTGTTTATCTTGTAGTGTTCTCATACAAACCGATGTGCCACACCATTTTTTTTTTTTTTAGTCGGCGATTCGAGCGCGAAAAACGCGCGACAAGTGCAAAAATGATGTAACACCTCAATTTGTATTAGCATTTTGCAAAAAATACAACTTGACTATTTATTTTTACATTTAAGATAATGTTCTAAAAATAATATGTATAAACCCAGATTTTGAAGATAGAAAAAAAAATTTCAAGAAAATCTTCATTTGGCCATCACACAAAATAAGCATATACCATTTACCTCATCCATTTTAGAAACACCCTGTATATTTAGAGCGTAGCTGGTAGGCCAGAAAACGTTTCCACATGATATATATATTATATGTTTTATAATATTTTTCTAAAATTTCCACTTGCACTGTACACAGAATAATATGTAAGTATATATAGTTATTGATTGTACATATTATATGTATATATATAAACAAAATAATGTGTGTAAAAACGTAAAAGAAATGTAAATACCTATGTATATAATCATTTTAGTCTTTAGATATTTTATTACTATACTGAACACTGTAAACAATTTTATGTTATACATCATTATATTATATACAAAATCATCCTAATTCCCTATAGTATATTATATAGTATATCATACGCGATTCGGAATCTCCAAATTGACGTAACACAAACGGATACCATAAACCAATGAATGTTTGAATTCAAAAATGACTTATATATATTATATCTATACTATTATATAAAATTGTAAGGGTTTTCTTCGACAGCGCTAACCGAGAAAACTACTGAACCGATTTGGCTGATTATATAGAATACAGATACGTATCAAAATATTTAATCGATTAGACGTCAATAGACAATAAAGCATTTTATTTAAGACAATGATATACCTATCTAACTGCTATCATATATATTAATGGGAGTATAGGCCAAAGCCCAAAAAATACTAGTTTCACAAAATCAATAATGGTATTGATAACCATGACAACTAAAGTCGAGACGGACACAAGAATATCAGGTATATATGTACCTTATTGTACATATAGTATATTAGAAACCTAGAATGTTGAATACTTGAATAGGTAAAATAGATTTGTGTTTAAACGCATTCAAACGTATCAATAAACATTTTTGCAAGATACTTAGAGCGTTATATTTCTGTACTTGAAAAATGGTACGAATCAGTGGCGCCGAAGTCCATGCTGACGTCGGGCCGTGGCCCGACCTCTTTTTAGAAAAATGTGGCCGGCCGGGCCATATTTAATTTACATTATAACTTTATTATAAGCATGAGTAAATTTAAACCGTGATTATGAATAAATTTATATTAGGGTACCTCTATATTAAATAATTGAGATATTGAGGCCGGGAAGTTTTAAAATTGCCCGACCACATTTTAAAAACTTCGGCGCCACTGGTACGAATAAAAACATAACAATTAGCAATACTATACACATTAGGTATATACAAAACGTAATAAATATTATGACAAACTCATTAAAGTAGCATATGTATTAAAACACGAATTCGTGTACAATGAGTGTCAGCTTGCATTTGAGTTGGATAATTCTACTCTAATATTTAATTTAAAATTGTTTTTTCGACATATTTTAATTATATTGATAAAAATTATGAGTCATAACTCATAATTAATGATTATTCAGTACTAGTATACAAGCAAAAAACAAATAGTACCTAATTATATGATTCATTAATACAATTTTTTTTAATAGTCGTAACTATATCAAATTTAAAGTTTATAGTTTTGTTTTGATTATTATTTTAAATATTTTACATTATATATCTTAACATATTATTAAACAAAGTCTCTTTTTCTTGCTGTATGCTTAGATCTTTAAAACTACCCGACGGATTTTGATGAGGTTTTTTTTTAATTGATAGAGTATTTCAAGAAGAAGGTGTATATGTATATAACAAGCACCCCCGGACGGTGCTCAAACAAGAATTTTGAGATTTACGATAGAAATTTTTGTTTATTAATGGTTGCTATTGACACAAACAAATAGAAAATATTCAAATTAAAAAAATTAATAATAAATCTTAAACTTAACAAAGTCCGGCGGCTGTCTGTATGCTTAGATCTCTAAAACTACTCAACGGATTTTGATGCGGTTTTTCTTTTATTTGTTAGTGTGATTGTAGAGGAAGGTTTATATGTATATATAACAATATAACATATGCATAATAAAGCAGAGAAACACTCCCTTTTTTTTGTATGTACAAGCATACCTCGAAAAGAATTCTTACTTATTTTAATGAGGTTTTCACTAATAAATCGGTCGAGTCACGGGGAAGGTTTTAATGTATAATAATTTTCCTTGGTGAAATTAATTGGGCGGCTGAAAAGAATAACAATCTATGTCTATATAATAAATAAAAATAATTGTTTGTCTGTATATAATTGAACTTCTCCTAAACCACAGGACATTTTCGGGTGTTTTTGAGTGAGTCCCTGAATAGTTTAGATTCACAATTAGACCCAGTTGGTTCATCCCGGAGAGGTGCTCAAATAGATATTTTGAGATTTACGATTTATAAATGGTTGCTATTGGTTATAGGATAAATATAGGAAATTGAAAATTGGAGGGTGTATACAGCTTGATTATTCAACTTATATAGACTGTAGATAGGTAAATGGTAGCTCACACATGATTTTTTTTAGCATACGAAAAAAGAATTTTTTATTTTTGTCAATCTAAATGGTTGCAATTCGTTACATATTATATTAATATTATAATTAGAAGAATCTAGTAGGTAACTAAAGAGTTCTGTTTAGATCTGATTACATAATTATTATTACAATGATTTGTAAACGATTAAGCTTAATTTTTTTAATACAGGTCTCTATCATCTAAACGTCTTTAATTATACATGTACCTATAGCGTCAAAACTTCATCAGAATATATAACCACCAAGGCAAACTTGTATAATCAAATAATAGCTGAAAACAACGCCACGACATATTTCGACTTCATCGTCAAAATCCTAGTACCTACGCACTCATATATTTATGATACGAAATTGCACGCACACTGCGCTCGAAATAAATAATAACTAGTTGTGAAAATCGCTCTTCGCGTTTAAATATATTATACACTTATGTACATTACAACATGATGTATTTGATAATATATAATATACACTTCCGTAGAAATCAGAGTTACGTCACGGAATGATAACCACACACAAAAACTACCTAGTTGCTAAAATGCAGCACGTACCTATATGGCACCTATTGCACCTCTATATAAAAATTCATCCTGGCGGTCGTCCAGTAAAACTCTCATGACGTTTGTAGGCCTATTTTGATATTGCACACAGCTGCAGAACTACACTGAAATGTACATATTGCATAGTATACCTATCTTTGACGTCGAACATAACGAACACTTTTTGTTTCAATTCCTGTAACGTAATAATAGTAAACGTATACTATCACCCGACAACCATATTATTATAGGTGCCTACTTAAGTAAGTGTAGTATATAATGAAAATCGTGTGTGTCTTTAAAGAAAGTTTTTAACCGAAACCTTATGCACGCGTAATGACTGTATAATAACGGATGTTTACTTCCATGGAATAAATAGATAGTGAATATTTCACTAGATAGTGTTTTCGATACTCGATGATTATTAACGGAAATGTACCTCAAATAATTGCGTTGAAGTAGTATAAAAATAAAAAATAAATATGAATATGTTTTTACTCCTAATGTGAACAATGAACGCTCGATAAAAAGTCAAGTTTTACGAGACAAAAAAACTGTAATAATCACATTCGATTTCGTAGAATACAAAACAGTAAATACTATGCTATCGAAATTCGAAATGGAAGAATCATTACAACTACTATATACTACTACCTAACTATTGTGTAGATGACGATAATGATTTTTAGCGCGTTTACATTTCTCTAACAATTATAGTATTATTAGCATATATATTATATATATGGTATAGTGATTAGTGATCACTGCTGCAGAAGTTGTAAAATGTATAGGTAGGTATAATTAAAGTGAACGCGGGTGCTGAACCTGTTCGTTGTCGTCGGGCTGTATTTACTATTGTCTAGTAGGTACCACGTCCAACCGCAGCGGCAAGTTTGACACGATCGAAAAAAGTTATGTTTCGTTGTTTTAGTAATAATAGCCAATAGGTATGTAGGGTAATTATTTAGAGCGATCAGGATATTTCTGAAAATTTAAATGTATAAAATATACCTAAGGTTCGACAAAAAATCTGATAAGTGATAGTTTGAAAGAAATCGTTCTTATCGAATACGGAATAACATTTTATTTTACGAATTTAGCTCACTCACGTTGTAATCGATTAGAACGTCGTAATCGTAAACCTTACAAAACAGCTGGTTTAGGAAATGTATGTGTATGTTTATGAATTGTTGTAATATATTATACATTTAACGATCAGCGAAGAGAAATATATACGAGTACAACTACGAGGAAAACAATAATATACTAGGACAATATCATACTACTTACAGTCTACACATAATGTTTTATGCCAGTTAATAACCGTGTGTACGGACAATATTAACACGCGATACACCATACAATTAAATAATTACTCGTGGACGATATAATAATAAATAAAATATAATATGTTTTATGCTTGCAGTGAATTATAATAAAATACATAATATTATTTTTATTTAATAAATACAAACGGACGTAAGCACAAGACGTTACTAAAGTGGTACCTATACGATAAAAATTATTTCACTACAGTGAATGATAAAAATATCATAGTCGATACTATGACCATCATTTAGTATAGTAACTTATATAAGTATTCACATTTAGTAAAATATAAATGTAGACTTAGTTATTAATTATAGTTAAATTAATTATGTAAATATTATAAATATGTTCAATTAATATATTATTATATCCAATTGTTGGATAAACAGTACCTATGCTTGTTTGATTACATTTGAGACAACTATACAGTTCACAAATTACAATGCATAATTATTATAATTTATAACTAACATTATGCATTAACGATTAACCGAATAAATATAAGGTATATTTACACAACTGTATCTATGATGTGTGGCTATCGCCCATCACTACATCCAAGCTAACATTTTGGTAAAGTATAAATAAATTCAAAATTTTTTAAATATCTAAACAGATTTACCTTAAACTTGTCGTAGGTGGAAGTCAGCTCCAGATGATGTACGAAAGGGTTGAGCATGTCTTTGGACGCGACCATATCGCTGCCAATCAACAGTTTGGTCTCGCTCATCTCTGCACCAGCAGTGGCAGCGGTGGCAGCGAAGTCGGCCGTCGCGTCTCGATCTTCTTCTCTACGATCCGGAAGCACTATAGTTCACCGCTGGCTAATAACAACAATATATACAAAGAATGAAGGCGAATAAGGAACGGTAAATAGTGTACTACTATACGATATTGTATAATTGTATTGATCACGTAATCCAAACAATTTTAAGTGTGTTATTTCTAAAATCATTAAGAGTTTGTGCTAGTGTGTGGGCGGAAAAATTTATAAAATCACAAGAAAAGGGGTTTTCATGAGTAAATAATAATAATCTACCTACGTTATATTATTATGAAACTACGAGGCCCAATGTGAACGCGGAAAAACAGCGACGGAGGACAAGAATAGTGCGGCTCGTTGACTATGATGTACCGTACACCAACGCGCGATTATCGACAATGTGCGGCGGACTGAGCGTCGGGACATGTGCAACAGCGCGAGCTCGCAGCAACCATGCGTGAGCGACGATCGCAAAATGCGCGCGCGCGCTAGCTAGTTCTCTCCCCTCCGCAACCCCGTCGTAAAAACTTTTGGTCGAAACGATAACGGTCAGCGGCGGCGAGTGTACCGCGAGCCCTACCCCTCCACCCAAAAATCCGTATCACCATCCCCAAACACATCATATTATAATTTATAGTACATACTTGTATGTAGGTATATAGGTATAAGTATAGTAGGTACCATGTATCATAAGTATAGCTGGTACTAAAATAATTGTTATACGATTTTTTTTTTTTATTTCAACGTGAAACCAATGTTGCAATAAGATAGGTATATCTACCTATATAAATATACATATATACATAATATATGAATATATTTTTTTTGTAGGGGGAGAAATGGTTGGAACGGTTCGTTGAAACACGTTTGTATGTGTGGAAAGGATTTGTAGCTGAATCCTGGGTGGTCACCCATCCGGGAGATAGCAACACCGGCCGATACGCTACGTCATACACTCAGAGAATTTCTGCAGTTGAGTGGACGGATATATACGGACCGCGCCACACCAAGCCGCTTATAAATATATTATAGTGTTAAATATCGCATAAATGTATCCTATTTTATCATATTTCATAGAGGACAACGGATAAGCTAAACGCCAACCCACACACGTAAATACTAAATATGTAAACATATACAATGTTTATCCAACCAGTTATTGAAATTATATAGAAATATTAAAAATAATTATTAATGATAATGAATATTAATATAAAGTTATTGATTATTTTAAAATTGAGCGGCACGTGAGTTGGGCAAGACTATAATATGTTTAAGTTACTTTAAGATCTCAAGATAAAACTATCTTTAAGAACTACCGTGTATGTGTTCAAAGTATAATTTGTACAGCTGTATCTATAACTAGTGCACTATTTTCAGAGTAGATAGTTTTTAAACTTCAGAAAAAAAATTAACTAAGGCGTCGGTTCGATCCCGGCTACAGGTGCCATTTTTCTTCAGGCAGTCACGGTGTCTGGGGAGATAAAGGGTCAATAAAAAAAAAAAATACACATATCCAGATTCCAGGGAATCCTTCTTTAAAATTACTATTTGATTGTTTTTTATATTCAATAAACAAACTGATTCATCTGAATGTCTGACGCATGATGGGTATATTGATTAATAATGACTAGATGATAATATTAAACAAGTCATAATAATATATAAACCGTAATTATAATTTATAACGTAGAGGCCAGAGAGTGAAAAAAGCTTTCCCTTTCTGCAATTTCAATATATATTAGGCAAGGCGGCATTACCTCAAGGTGTCCTCTCTTATTAACGCTTTAATAAGACACTATCATACACTATATAACTACTTAGAATAACACTTTCCTGGGCACTTTATCTGACAACACAGAATTACTTGAAATTATTTCAAATGAAAAATGTTATTTGAATAAAATTAATTCTTGAGAAAAATTGGAAAATCAAAATCCACGAATATAGATTACTGGGATGAACGTTACCCTAAACCGAAACTAATGTCATCCACTCAAACTATACAACAACATAATTACACTACAACTAACATCAAAATACCAAGGTATTGCACTAGAGTACTAGACCAAACATTATACCTGGTCAAACCAAACCAAGCAAAAATGTAAGCAACTATATATAATCCCATTTCCATTAACTTCGCCGTATTCTAAAATCAAACCCAGCTCTCAAAAATAAAACGCTTATTAACAAAGCAATCATCAAACTATAGTATGATCATTGATCATATTATTATGACTTATTAAGTCCCTGCCGAACTACAAACATTCGTCATATACAACCCTTTCATGTCGTCACCTTATAACAGTTGTCCCATAGGGCATGGAAAATGATACATGACAAACACTGTCCTTCATAGTTCACAGCGATCTAAGATTACAAACAGTATAATCTGTTATACCCAATGAACTCGCAAAAATCACTATGGAAAAATTCCACTCAAAGTTATCAAACTTATACAATCATAATATTTCGGAAGGGGCTTGAACGTGCCTGATATACAAATATTACCTACCTATTTTTTTTTTTTTTTTAATTTTTTATTAAGATATTACATGCATATACAAGTATACAACAACCCCGGAGTAGGTAAATACAAAACCTGCAAGGTTATTACATTTATTTATTGCATATTTTATGATAATATATATATATATGTAGGTATATTATATTAAAAGAAGAACGTGTAATCACGCAAAATATATAGTATTTATTTTATCCAACTGCCGTAGTATTGTCCGTCCGCGGCGTGGCTGTGATAGTGTGATCAATCGATCGACGGCTACATAATATAATATTATGTGGGTCACATAATTTAAAATGTTATATTATAAAGCCGATAACTGTACATCCCGTTGCACCTAAACACATTATAAACATAATGCCACTGTCATTTCGGGACTGCGTACTACTTTGACACACTATGCCTAAATGGATCCGTAAGATAATATCGTATACGCGTAAAATAATATATTATACCTACATGCAATGACTAATTACTATACCAGAATACCAGATTATATAATTTAAGAGTTATTTGTAACAAAATATAAAATACTTAAATGTAATCATAGAGGTCCAATAGACTAGGACAATAACAATAACAATAACAAAAATTCTAAAATTATGTGTGAATGTGACATGTGCACTCGGTATGTAAATATTATGAACAGAATTCATTCTGTAGTCAGTGTCAATATTTTAAGGAAATCTATGGTGTCTTTGGAATTATTAATGTGGATAAATATTAAATAAAATAGATCTAAAAAACCATAAAAGTTAAACTATAGGTAAGTATATAACTAAACAATTTGAACTCTAGGAATTTTTCAATAAACGATTGTGAGGAGCAGCACTTCATCTTAGTATCAAATTGATTGATACTATCAATTAAGAACAATGTTAAATGATTAATTATGGCATAACCACAATTTACAAATTTAAATTTAAAATATAAAATAAAATAATCACAACCGATTTCAGTAATCCCTCTTATATAATTGAAAAAATAATGAAATTTTAGACTTGACATAATATGTGTATAAGAGAGACCATAAATTATAAAACCAAAGTGATAACACGAATTCGTATAGATTTCTTAGATCAATAAATATAATATTATATCTAATGCTATAAATTCAATATTATGCCTAAAACTATATAGGTATCAATAAAACATGCAACATTCAAATGACAAATGGGCAAAGCGGGAACATTTTATTAAAGAAAGATATTTACATATAGGTACCTATGGACTATAATAGATGATATACTCTATTAATATACTTAAATAATGTTCTTATACTAGAGTTCCTATACCTACTACACGCTCTATATTTTATACTTATAACATGTATGTAATGAGGTAGAGTTCGTATAATGATCTAAGGACTAAGACAGTAAGACCTAAGCCACGATTAGTTGTTGAAATACGTGCGTCTATTTATTTAGTAACGAAATCCAAAGCAAATAATATACATAAAAGAACTTGTCAAAGTTTTGAAAATATAATTTTTTTTCTTTAAACTTAAACATTTAGTTTGCGCTAACCATAAATATATTTTGTTTTAAGTAGCCAGAAAGTAATTTCTGGCCAAGGTCGCACTTGATACTTTCGACTAATGCGATATTGAAATTATAAATATTTTACCTGGCTTAAAGTTGGAACCCAATATCCATATAATAAATATATGACTAAACTATATACGTATTTATAGTTTATAAGTATAGTTATAGGTACATATTATACTATATAAATTATAAATATATGAAACAAAAATTGTCTAACTGTACTTAATTTTTTTCGGATTTATTGCAACTTTCTCATCAAACACAACCTCAAGTGAAAGTAAAGATACTTATTACCTATTTACATATATTATACACGGTATACACCATAAAACAATACATATTTTTCATAAGAATACGTGCAAAAACTGTATTATCGATGTATTTCGCAATAATTATTTGTGATACACGTACAATTGTTTTGTCGTACAGAATAATGACGATTCGAGTGCCAAATATATAATAAAGCGATAAGCCAAAAGACAAGCGTTAAGTAATAAATTAAAAGTTACTTACATAAACATAATACAACTAAAAACAAACTAAATATTAAATAAGTTAAAAACCAAAACAATAAACATCACACTATTTCGATAACTAATCACTAATCAACATTTTAAAGATTCAAGTTTTGATAAAAATTATTGATAATAACTTGTGCTATGGGAGGTTGTACAGTGTGTTGTATAATCTCCCAGACATCGTAGAGAAAATCCACAGGTAGTAAGCAATAAGACGTGGCTATAAATTATAATACATAATATTATTAGCAAAATATTGAACTCATAATACATTCACCATTTCGTGATTACTTTAACTTAGTAAGTAAGTCTCAGTTAGTCATGCGCCATTGCTCGACTGTAAACAATGTAAAATAATGTATAATATATTATTATATTAATATCTTTATAAGTTTAAAGTTATAACTAATAATTATTATTAAATTTCAAAGGATGTTTCCAAAATATTATTAAATGTTAGCTAGGTATTAATTATTATGGTAATTTTAATGAGGATATGAGGATATTTTAAAAACACATAAATAACATAAACAATATCTACCTACCTTGGAGCTTACTTTAAACTTAAATTTTAATATAACATTATGTACCTACTGTCAAAATTATTTCGCTTTCTACAGCCATACCAATACATTTAGGAGGAATGTCCAGATGAATGTTATGCAACAATACATGAGACGATGATGATTATCATTTATCATATTACACTTCATATTTATACCTGTAATGTAACTTACTTACATTTTCAAAAATAAAATCCCATTCAGTAATTAGCAAAATAAAAAAATGAAAGTCCGTGTTTGCAAAGTCACTGTTTAGACCGTTTACTATAATAACCACGTTATTATTAGTTTGGCACATAGATATCATTATACATCATACAAACAAACAAATATAGGTACTAGTAAATAATAATTAATGGTTTGGAAGGTATGTTAGACACTTAGACTTAATGACGTAACTCTTTGTTTACTTGACACATTTAGTAAAAATGAATACCTTATATAGTGTCTATGTACCCAGTTGTAGGTAGTACATATAGTAAATTTATATTCTCGATATTTGTATTTGTACTTACATTTATAAGTGTTGTACTGTTATAACCAGGGGGTAATTTGGGGGGGGGGGGGGGCAGGTTGTACATTTGCACCATTTTTTTTTTTAAACGCCGTCTTAGGCTTGCCAACAATAATTATAATAGAGCCGATATACCTAAGTGTTTTATATTATATATATTTTATATTTTTTCGGTATTAAAAATGAAAAATTATTGTACTAATGTTGAATTTCCAAGAGTGTGGTTTTGTGGTCCCACAATATTATAATTGATACAATTATAACACAAACATTGTGAAGAAGGGTATCCATAAAATAAATTTCTGGTTTTATAAGCTAGCAATATTATATAATTTGAGTATGCGGGGAGAAAAAATGTGTAGGTTAGGTTCAGTTAGCTATTTTATAATTTATTATAAAGGTGTTTTATACCCATACATTTATTTACCAAGTGTAAATACCACTGTACACGTGGTATCCAAAATATGTATAAAATAAATACATTAAAAGTACCTACACATAGTTCGTCAAAAATATTAACATTATTGTGATATTTTCATACTAATATAAGTGACATATTAAATAAATTATACAAATATTCTACAGTTTTTGTCTCCACTTGACCCCCTCCCCCCCAAAAAAAACAAAAAGTTTTCTATGTGGCCTGGTAATGATTTGAATGGCCTGCAAACATTTTTGCACCAACAAAAAAAAAAGTTGAAATGACGCCCCTGGTTATAACTTATAATACATAACTGATATCTCTAAAGCAATTATCATAGATATATTTATAAAAAAAAATACCAATAGTACTACACTACTACCTATAGAAATATAAAAATTAATAAAAATGTAACGTGACTTCAATAAACATTGTTAGAATATATTATGACGGTATTAAAAAATGTAAAAGTTAAAGAATGTAACATTTACGCAGGTACCTATGTACATTTTTTATGAATATTGAGTAATATACTAATGTTAGATAATTTTATTCACTTATAACTTTTCTAGTGTTTTTCGAAATTTTAAAAGGCCCAACATTCATAGAAACTAGTTTAAAACTAATCTAAACCTTAACCTACCTCTCTTAAATACCGAATTCTTATCAAAATAACAACATTTTATTTTAAATTTACAAATTCTTAATCAAAATAATGATAATAATACAACGTCATATTAATTATAATAGCCTTAGTTTATAGATTTGGTACATTAAAATTGCGTCTCAACAAAATCACGGTGGCCGGTGGGCCCAAAGCCAAAAAAAAATTTTAATCTAACAGACTCGAGGGCGCCAAGATATCTAAAAGTATTGTGGTTTACTCAATCATCAAAATAAATTTAATTATTGTATATAATTAATTGAATTTAAAATGTATAAATACTACTGATATAGCAGACACTAGCAGTATAATCTATGCACATTATATACCTATATTTTAATACCTATATTTTAATAACTATATTTTAAGTTTGTATAATATTATAATTTATAATAATAATATAATATAAATCTGCATATTTTATGATGACAATTGACAACTTCCGTAAAAAAAATATAGATGAGCCGTTGATAACAGGGACGTACCCAAGCCCCCCCCCCCATTGATTAACAGAATGTTAAATCTTAAGGTACAAATTACTTATTGTATACTTTTACTTGTCAAAAAACTTGACCCCCCCAACCATTAAAAATCCCTGGGTACTCTACTGGTTCATGCGCATACAAATATACAATAACACACAAGATGCAACATTCAGAACACAATAATAACAAGTAACAACAAACAACGACATTTCTCGAATAATAAAGATTCTTTACCAGTTTACCATCGATGGTCATTGGATAAAAATGTATTAATTATTAACCAGCTACCTTCGGGACGTTGTATTTCGAACGATTCGGCAGCGTCCGCTTGTTCTTCCATGAGATTGTAGTCCAGTGCTTGTTGCCAGCAGCTGATTTGCATTTTAATAATAATAATATTTATAATATGTGAGTGTCAGCTGTAGTGGCCGCGGCGGCCCTCATAGTCCAGCTGCAGTGTTCACATTCCTCCGGAGCCGCAACCGGATCGCTGTCAGCGGCAACCTGCTATCAAGCTCCCGGACGGATACGCACTTGTTGTTCAAGTTGTTGTTGTCGTACCGTTAACGACTCGTCCGCGGTCCTCACGCCAAACCCGTGTGAAAGGGAGGTGGTAACGTTATAATTTTTTTTATTATTATTCCTTCTGTCAATCGTCGAAAACACGGTATAATCGTACGTCGTGTCTAGTGCTCCGTTCCGATCGTCGTTGCTGTCGAAACGGACAGTGAATAAACAAACTAATCCCAGTCGTCGGATATTTTGTACTAAAGAGTACGTCTTGTATAGCAGCAGTCAAACGCGCGCGAAATACTTGCAGATTTCCACCGGATTGTAACGATAATATTATGTCGGATTTCGTCCCGTCCGAGAGGCGCAACAGGTGAGAATAACGTTATTGACGCTATTATAATTTTATAGTAGAGATCCTCCGTAAGTGTTCGCACTTGTCAGTGTCTTAGGTACAAATACTACCCCGAATCTCTAATAACGTACGCCGTTGTAATAATTAGGATAATATGTCGTACAGCCTGGATGTAGGTAAGTAATCTTTCGTAATCGACGAAATAGGATCTTAGAACGGTGATCGACAGTGCGAATTCATCGCATTGAATTCACACCCACCCGCTTGTCGAATACAATAATATAACATTCATGTTGTACTTATAAAATAAATAATTATAGCGATGTTGTACGCTCAAACTTCTAAAGTTCTATAATATATTATATTATTATAGGCATTAATATTAATATTTAATATTATAATCCTTATTACAAATGTACAATGAAATTCTTCGCTCGTATTGTCGTATGAAGGTATACAAACGATAAATACCTATAAAAAAAATAAGTAGCTATCATGAGTTACCGTCGTCATCGACTTTCAAAGTACCAATAAAAATCTCTTCACTTTACTGGCTCATAGTCTGTTTTCAAACGAGTTCCTAAACACGGGCAGAACGTATAATAAAAATCTCTTTGAACTGTTGTGCAACAAGTCGATATGGGTAATATACGTTTATTGTTGTACCTACCTACGTAGGTAATCAAATATAATAATGTGAATAAAAATCGTAGATAAATAATAAGGGAATAAGATCATTTACGTATAGATAATAATATATTAGATGCACCTCTTCCATAGGATGTTACATAATATGTACACGCAGAAACATACAATTACTAAAATTATTTCTTTAAGTTACATTTTACGATAAAAACGACCAAACGTGCACCAAATTTAGTATAAGGAAAGCATGAAGCGATTCAAAATCTTCGGTTCCCCTTGCGTGGTAAGAAATCCAAAATGTACAAGTAAGTATACAATGAAAACCTACCATCTTATTTGAGTTTCATTTACGTTTTATTGTTGATCTTGATAATATTCAATTAGGAACTTATAAACAATACGTTTCAAGCATAAAATCATAATATCTTATTACATTATGAATTATAATATGCTTTTACGAATACGTATTATTACCGAAGTGACAGGTATTGTTTTCGTCGACACATTTATAATCCTTTATAATCTCCTATCAAGTACAACGGTGTGACCGGCCTTTAAGCATGTATACGAAGATCATAATATTTTCTATATCCCTGTTGTAGGTATTTACTATACTCGATATGGTTAATTTATTATTATGCATAAATAATATATTTTAGTGAGTGTCTAATTCACACATTTTAAAGCAGATAAACGTGTTTCTATGCGCTTGAAAGTAGGTGAAGAGGTTTTCGCTCGTATTAGAAATAAATTTGATTTTTAATAACTCGTATAGTTTAATGTTTAACATTTTTACACGTGTCATAAATTCTTGATTTTAGTTCAATATAAAATCTGTACCAATTTTTTTACATATAAGCTGACGCGTCTGGAAAGGGGAGCTTTGGGTCATTAACACTATGCTACCATTAAAATATATTATTTATGTGGTCTAAATTGGCACCCATTGAGGCCTCGGAAATTAGTAGCAATTGTATATGTAGGTAGTAGGTACATTTATCGTTTTAACTAAATAAAAACTTGTTTAAACCTGAAATTTACTCAGAAATTAAGATACACGCTTGCCCGATTATATTTGTATTTATATTTATTTCGTATCATAATTAAAATCAATGAAGTTATTTAAAAATGTATTTTAATAATAGTGAAATATGCACCAATACGAATCCGTTTGTAACGTAATAAAATTATAATTCATCTTAGACTATGGAAAATTTACAAAAGTTAGATTAGGGACATATAAAATCGAGTATAAAATGTATTTATATAGACATAAATAATATATTACCTATGTATCTAAGTAATATGAATTCGTAGTAATAATCATAAATTCATAAACAATCCAAATTTTATGTGATGCTTAAAAAAACTTAAAAAAAACTTTTTGTTACATCTCTCTTTCTATGTAAAAATTCGAAATACGCCATTTAACGTAAATATATAGGTACTGTATATATATATAGGTGCTCTTACATATTTTCGTTGCAGGTTCTATAGTAAGTGCCTGCAATAGTCTTCCGAGCCAGAACGCTTAACCTATTATTATTTATTTTCATTATCGTATGTTGTATAACGTCGAAATAATAATGTGCACGTATTATAATTCGCATTCGTAATAATATTAGGCGTGTTAACTGACGTATAACCGCATGCGGGGATACTGAGTGTATTAATATTATATATACCTATATGGCTATATGGCTTTATCGGTGTATACACGGAACTAGGATTCAAACCGAAACAATAAGCTGAACAACGCGTGTATTTCACGAATAAAACGAGCAAAATAATAATATATATTATATTATTATACAGCAATAATTTTTTCATAAATCGTCGTTTCCCTCATCATATATACCTATATACATACAAACACACGCTTAGGTATATCATAATACATGAGGCATGAGAAAATCGGGGGTCAACGACTTGCGGAATAGCGTCGATGATGAAGAAGAGCGTTGTTGGAATGGGACTTTTCATCATTATCATCATCATCGCCATCGTTATAAATTATAATATTATGCACAACGGTGGATTTTAAGTATTTCCTACCATTATAATTCATAGCCTTATTGTCTTATTAGTATAATGGCCGATGGACGGTGGTACTACTCAGTAATGGTACAATACTACAGTGTATACGCTTAAAAATTACCGCTGATTTTGTATTTTCTTCGATTTTTATTCCAAATTTGAAATATAGGTACTCTAAGAAATAGGTACGATTGTAGTGCACCTCTATATTTATGCAAAATAATGAAATCTGTATACAATATTACAATAAAAATATAAATTATGATACCTATACGGGCTATACGGCTATAGGTACATGGTTACACCCACGGTTATCTACTCAGGTTGCGAAACGAGGCGTGATAACGCGTCTCAAAACGGTGTATTGGTGAACTATAGCGCTAGTAGTACTTGGCCCGTCTACTGAGCACCGATCACGAATTTTACCACGTACAATATACGTAAAATATTGATCAACGTCATTATAATTTATATTTTTATTACTTACTGTAACTTGTTACTTGTAAGTTGATTTTCATAAATTTATTTTAGTGTCTATTGAACTTGAACTATATACTTACCTTTTGGTAGAGTGGTTTTCAGTAATATAATTAATTATATAGGTATTTTAGGTATTGAGTAGGTACCCAAAAATTAATTTGAATAAAAAACTAATACAATTGTAATTTCTTAAAATACGAAAACATTTTTTTTTTATTACAGTTTTATTGATCAAACCAAACTTGAACCAATTGTCTTTATAGTTTATATAAAACTAATTTAGAACCATAAATGAATAAAACCATCATAAAAATTTTAAAATCTTGTATAATATTATACAAGGTGGAACAGAAAGACCTGACAATTAAATAGGTAACTTTTGTTCTAATCAATATTTTTAATTATTAAGTAACTCATTAATTTTAAAAGTAAATACATTTTAAGTGATAAATTAGATTTTAACATGTACTTACTCAAAATTCTTATAAAATATTTTTAAAAAGTATATACTAATCCTTATATACAAATTGTCTAATTATACCTGATTTACAAATTGGATATTTTGATTTTTTCAAAAAAATTGTACATCAGATTTAACATTTATTTTTTTCAGTTATATACTAATCATTATATACAAATTGATTAATTATACCTGATTTACAAATTGGATATTTTGATTTTTTCAAAAAAATTGTACCTACATCAGATTTAACATTTATTTTTTTCAGTTTTAAAAAAAAAAAAAAAAAAAAATGCTATATTATATAATAATAGTCAATTAATTATACATTATTACAAAAAAAATATTGAGTATAACAAAAGTTATTTTATTTGTCAGGTTTTCCTGTTACACCCTGTATGTAGGATGTAGGTGCTAAAAGCTTATTGAGATATAACAATAAATATAAAATAAGTGTTAGATTCTTTGGGTATCCAACAGAAATTCCTTTAACCTGTATTATGTATATTTATAAGTTGTGACTTGTATATAAAATAAGCACAATTTAAAACTTGAATTAATTAATAATCACTCGTCATATGTATGTTTTATTACAAAACTATGATACTAGAGGGCCAAGAGCTACTAGCGCTGGTAGTTCACAATCACGCCGCTTGGCTGATTATTACAGTGGAGTTAGATAGGCCGTTTCGCAACCTGAGTAGATAACCGTGGTTACACCTTACACGTACTCGTAGTTAGTCTGTATGATAGTGGTTAGTACCTACCTACAATATTATACATTTATTGTACTCAAAATAAAAATACATTACTTACCGTGATTATTTGAACTTCGACAGTTCGAAATAGGACCTAGGTACTGTTATATAGTGTTGGGTCGTGTACGTATTTAATCAGTGAGACGTCCATATAAAAAATTGAAATAGTTTCTTAATATAATAATATGTACACTCTACAGGTATGTAAATACACCTGGGACTTGGGTACTCATTATTTTATTCGATGCAACGTTGTTCTATCGCAATAAGTAATTACAGTAATTTATTGAATAACTTAAATTGTAGACGTCGTTGTGCCTGAATTTGCGTGTTCAGTTTAATATAAGAATAAACAGTTTTGAAGAAAAAAACATGGTCAGAATCGAGTTACCAATAAAATTTGTATATTTACCGACATTTATGAAATCTTTTACAATACTGCTACTTAAACATTACTTTCATTTACGCCATCAATTGCATGGGTAATATTTTCAGTTTGAACAATAATACAATTTTAAAAAATAAGTTACAGAATAAATAGACCTCCCAGGTTCATTTTATATTTCTAAAATAGCAAATTTTCTAAATCTAATATTTATCAATAATTATCCATACATGAATACTAACTACAAAATACATAATACATCAATATGTATAAGATTTTAAATTAAATAGGTAATTCATAGGTACTCAGAGAAAAGACAATTGTAAGGAAAATTTGTTATGCTATCATATTTATATCATTACTGTTTTCAAATGTTTGTACCTAAGATATTGGTATCTAACTATTTTCATTGATTTTGTTTTCAGAAATTAATCAGTGGACGAACACAACTATGAGTGATGAGGGAAGAAGATTTAGAAATAGCGTTAAAGGTAGGTATTTGCTATTGGGTATATAATTGTATACCTTACAAGTTGAAAGTTATAACTGTTAATACCTGAGATAACTAAAATTATGTTTTATCTTTAAGGTGGTGATCGTGGGAAATGGCGCAGTCGGAAAATCGAGTATGATTCAGCGTTACTGCAGAGGGACATTTACCCGGGACTATAAAAAAACAATTGGAGTAGACTTTTTGGAAAGACAAATAGAGTATGCTACTTAAATAAATACCTCATTATGCTACAGATCTTGCTACTGAATTACACAAAAACATGATACATTTTATGCACCAATCGCGAGTTCATACTATTAGATATTGTAATGTTTTAATAATAAAGATAAATAATTACATTGCTAATATGGTAGTGTGGAATTTGACAAACAAACAATTACAAATACCAAATGCATTATATTATCTATATATCTAACTCTTATTAAATGAGTAAATATGTGAAATTTTTAATTTGTCTACAGTTTATATAACATATATATTTGTTATATAACATTACTTAAATGTCCAGAGCTTATAAGTTATAAGTTTATAACCAAACTATTTGGTATTTGCCCATACCACAGAAGTAAAAATAATAATAATATTTCTACAAATAATAATTCTAATAATATTTCTACAATTATGTGAGCTTTTCTGACTTATTCATTTTTCGACCAACCCGAAGTCTGCCACTCTACAAATCGGTCTTTCCAACGCATTTCGGACAAACCGAAAACCGCTTCCCTGTTTCAACATTAATTAATGCATATAACTGGTAATTATATGCATAATGTATTTGTAGTAATTGTAGTAAATACTAATTAATGAGGAATTATGTGCTAAATGTGTTGATATCTCCTTGAATTTGTATTGAATGGATCGTAGAACATATATCAATACTAAATTCTTCAATAGGAATCATTTTTTGACAAGGTCTTACTTCAAAAATAAATATTATAATTTTCTTAAACTATGACTATGAATATTTTATTTTAGATGCAACGGGGAAGACGTGAGGTTAATGTTATGGGACACAGCAGGCCAAGAAGAATTTGATGCCATTACCAAAGCATATTACAGAGGAGCTCAAGCTTGTGTGTTGGCATTTTCCACTACAGACAGAGATTCTTTTGAAGCAATTCACTCGTGGAAAATTAAGGTTTCATTTCAATTAAATAATATTTTATCGGTGGTTAGATAAGTTTTTATAATAGCTATTAAATATTGACCATAAATGCAAATGGGATACCTACCTGAGGCTAGCTGACCCTACGGACTCATCTTAGTCCATCAGCTTTCAATTCATAATCGATCTCCCTAATTGTCTGTATACTATTTTATTAAATTACAATCTCTGTTTTGTTATAAAAAACAACCTTGCTACTTAGCTACTTCAGTTATGTTTATGAATTATGGAATAATTATGGTCCATAATATTATTTTTCCTAAGACAATATTGTAAGTATTTAATATAGAAATATTCAGTAAAATAATGTTGTTGTTTTGTTCAAATTTCTTTATTCTTATACAAAATTTTACTAGATTTATCATAAGGTTAACCTACCTATGTTATTATGGTAGTTTAGTTATGATTTATAGAATAAATAAAATATTTCAATCATATTAATTCATTCAATATTCAAATGCCTTTAATGTTAGTTAATTACCGTGATAATTTGACTATGTATTGTATAATATAATACAAATTAATATGTTATTTATGATTAATAATTATAAAATAAAAAGTTGTAACTGATGTAAATATAATACATGATAACTATAGGTAGTATACAATATGCATGTTTATTATTCATAATTTACTAATTTTTTATAATTTTTAAAGGGTGTTGGTCTTGGTAGTAATTATTTATCTTGATTCTTCTCTTCAATAAACTCAATTACGAGTACTTCAACAATTACGTAAGTTATACAGCTTAAAAATATTGCAAAATATACTACTGTTAATTCCTTTAAGATCAAAACTTAGTCTATGAAAAATAGGCTAAAAATTCACTAGATCTTGTAAATAAAATTTGTCAATTAAATTTACTACAGGTGGAAGACGAATGTGGAAAAATACCAACAGTGATTGTCCAGAATAAGGTTGATCTAATTGAACGCAGCCAAGTTGATCCGTAAATATTACTATTTATTTAGATTTTACTTACTAGTAAAATTTTAATAGCTTATCGGTAATCGATAATAATGCACAATGCTTTACCATATAAAACAATTTTTAGTGTTTTAATATTGTACAATATTTAATTGATTCTATCAGTATTGTTATTGACAGTAATCCTAGTTAGTGCATATTATATTATACTTGTAACATATATTAATTTAATTTACTAAATAGGAAGTAAATCAAGACATATGTACTCTTTAATTTTAATTTATACAAGTGTATCAGATTCTTAGTCGCTTATTGTGTTTAATCAAAACTAATACAATGTAGACTACATCATGTTGCTTGTAACAATAAACTAAAATCACAATTTAAATATTTTATAGACAAGAAGTTGACATTCTTGCCCGGTCGTTAGGCTGCAAGCTAATATGCACATCCGTTAAAGACGACGTCAATGTCAACAATGTATTTAGGTATTTGGCCACGCGGTGTTTGATGGAAATACAGAAAGAAGAACAGGAATATATGTCAGGGAATGGAATACACCAAACATATACAATAGGTAGATTAATTGTTTTCACCTTTTCAAACAGCAATCAACTTAAAATATTACTGTTACTAAAATAAATAAACTATCTCTTGTGGTTTTGTGTGGCTCGGTCCGTACATTCAACTGCGGAAATGTTCAGAGTGTAAGAATTGGCCGGTGTTGATAGCTACCGGATGGGTGACCACCCGTGATTTTTAGCTACAAATCCTTGCCACACATACAAACCTGCTTCAACCAACCGTTCCTCCCACTACAAAAAAAAAAAAAAAAACAAACCTACTCCTCTTACCCCTCAAGTTTTGTTAATAAATTTTTATAAAAAAAAATAACATTGATAAACATCACTAATTTTATAACTATGATGAAATTAAACAACAATATTCATTTATATTACTTAAGTAATTAGTATATATTTATAAACATTTTAATTTTTACTTGGACGTATGTAATAGCTTATAAGCTATAAAGACAAAATATGTCACTTTATATTATAGTAATTAGTAATAATGTATCTAGAATAGTAAAATATTATCTGAAAAGATTCAAGTGACTTATATCTAGTTTTAATTATTAAACATGAAAACTATTCCCTAATAATATAGCAATTTGTTTATTTTTTTTATATATATTTCAAGGTTCATTTGGTGCAGTTCCATACCACAACAGAAATTCTTCAACTACAATAAAATTGAGATCTGGAAAAATAAGACAAAAGAAAAAAAATATCTTTAAGAACTCTTGTGTCATACCGTAATAGTTTAAACAATAACTTTTCCAATATAAAAATGTTTGATGTGTAATTAATAAAATATGAAACAAAATAACAATATTGAAAAACAATTGATATCACTATGTTTGTCAGGAAAATCAGTAGTTAAATTTAAGATTACGTTAGTGATGAAGGTTATAATATTACAAATGGAAATGTTGTAAATTACTGACAAGCTTGTCAAGCTACTTGTCTTTAGATCCCATAATGTAATCCAACAGTCCTTGTAGTCGTTTAATAATACGTTTCTGATCGTCGAGGGTACACCCCAAGACGGCTGTCTCAAACACCTTACAGCCAAGCTCATTTTCCAATGGACTACAAGAAGCTATGTATGACTGACACATGGCCTTGGCATTATCAGGATCATCCCTCAATGTATTCACAATTCTGTCAATCATCGTATTGATTTCTTCCAAACAATTTTGCTGACTTTCACTCCTGGTGGTGTGCACATTGATGTTAACAGTTTCACATCTATCTATGATACGATTGGCAAACTGATTAATGTCTTCTTTGTCAACTGAAACCATACGTTAAATGTAATAATAAAATGTATTGTACAATGTACATGGAAATCAAACGCTCACCGTCACTCAGCTGGTCCAGCAGTTCAGAATTCCTTACGTCTTCCACGCTGCTGTAAACATTTTCGAGATCCTCGGCCATTTTCAAAGCCTCTTTTCGTATGTTTTCAATGAGCATTTCGGCGTGGTCCAAAATTGTGGTCAGATACTGTTTGGATCTTTGGTGTCCATCGTCATCCATTGCGAGTTCTATAAACGATAAGGACGGGTCTTGATCGCCGAAAATGCGAAACTTTTTAGTATTTTTTCTCAGAACTCTGATCCTTGGTCACAATATTACGAGCGACGTTGACGTGCTTACAACTCGGCAAAGACAACCCGATATGGAGAGTACCGCCTACGTAACGACTTACATCACGTTTTGCTCTTCTTCGGTGTTATAAAAAAAAAAATAACAACAGAATTGCGACTTTCGAACGATCATTGACAGATTAACAGTGTATGAATTGTCATTATAGTGATGACATTAATTTTAATACAATAGAACGAAACGTGTAAATATGTATACCTTCCGGCTTCCAACAAACAACGAGAAACGTTGAACTTATCACCTCTGGTATTCTTTTATCTATGCTTATTGCTCAGCACCTCAAACCGAAGTGCCACTTCAGTTCAGTAGTCGCGAAGGTCGTCAACCAGTAGCACGATTTAAGGTATATCTTAAATCGTGACCAGTAGTAACTATAGTAGGTAAGTTGTTTCGGGTTACCCCTTGTCCAGGCAAGTCAGTTGCCAGTTTTTATCTTTTATCAATGCTGTTGCCTTAATTCTTATCAGTTATAGATAATTGATAAGCAAATTGAATATTTTTCACAGATATACTATATACACACTACACAGGTCACATACACAATATTATATTATTTAAAAAAAATAGTATTATACAACTATACTAAATCTGTTAAAGCCCTACTTTAGTACAATGATGAATGAATTACTTTCCTTGGGAACTGAACTGCCTATAAAGTATTAATTATATGTTGCAACTATTTGTTTTGTTATGATAAATAACAATACTTGTTTGATTTTCTTGCTTAAAAATTTCAAAAAGATGCTTATTATATTATCTAGGTGTTCAAATTATTAGTTATATTACTAAAAAATCTAGCTATTGAACCAAGTGTTCAATTATTGGTATTGATTAAACATAATTTAATCCAGTGATTGAACATGTATATTAATTTATCTTTTAAGTTACGAAAAAAAATATATACAATCAAATATAGGTACCTAGTTAAATAGAATATTGTCAAATATATATTTATGGTTTTTTCTTTCAAAATGGCCAACAATGTAACTTCCAAATCATTGTCAATAAATAAAGCTTTCATAGTTCTATTAAATAAGGATAACCAAATCTACAATATTTATGAAAATATCAGGAAAAATTCTTGTAATTAGGAAACGGGCCCTTGGGGCCTTGTTCATATTTAAGTGATGAAGAAGAAAATCAAAAAACACTTGATTTTATGTCATTATATAACACTCGGTTTTCCTTAGATTTTTGATTTCCGCATCTTTTCTGATAGGAAAGCAAATCTAGTTGGTACATTCAAGAGGTAAAAATAAAAAAATAGTTTTGGAAAGCGTCGGGCAAAACCAAAAAAAATTCAGAAAAATGGGAATTTTTAGGCGAACCAATTTTTAATAAAATCTATTTTATTTTAATCTAACTCTAAAACTAATGACTGTAGATATTTTTAATTTTCACTGTATGTTAATATGTTAATTTTCCTCCGGTACATGTTACAATTTTTGAAATATTTTAATTATTCTCAATTAACTAGTACATATGTATATATTTAAGATTTGAGTTTTTTTTTAATATATTATATTAAAGACAAATTGTTTTGACAAATATTTTTTTATATACCTAGTGTGTTTGAAGTGTTCAAGTACTAGTGTCTAACATGCTTTGTTCAATCACTAGGATTTCACTTTTTTTTTTTAATTAACTAATATGTTTAATAGTAATTTGGTGGTTTTATATAGTTTTCTTATAATTGTTACTTGTTAGTTTAAAAACAAACCGTTGTAACAACCTTTAAATCTAAACTGTGTAAATATTATGCTGAAAACCAATTTATGAATACATATTGATAACAATAATAACCTTTTTTTATAGGTATTTTATTTTAATTGAATCTTGATTTTTTTTTCAGGACAATTTAAGAACAAAATAATATATTCTATAGTTTAATTAATGTATTAAAATATTTGAAAATTTTAATTGCCACAATTGGACAGGCCCCTCTTTTATGGATACAATAAAACAAGTCAATTTGATGAGCAAAAAAAAATGTATCATTTATATTTTATAATTTATTCATTCAATTTATTGTTTTAATTTTTATTAGCTACCTAGTACCTACCTATATTAATTGATGTCAAATGAATGTGTCAAACTTTAAAGAAGTTAATAATTAAAATTCAATTTTCAAAGTTCTCAATTTTTATGTATCTATGGTTAAATGTTTAGCTTTGTTTTTTAAATAAAAAAATTGTATTAATATTATCAAGGTTTACAAGAACTTTTATTTTTATTAATACATCCATTCCTAATAATGAGAAAATACCATTGACAATTATGTATTCATGTTTTATTTCTATTATTCTATCAATGATTTTCCGACAATAGAATGTTATGTGCCGACTGTCAGGGAAGTGGTCAGCTGGCATCATATAATAGTACCTATACATTGAGTTATGAAGAAAACCCATTCAATTGTTCAAATGGTGGTCTAACTTTTTTTAGTTTTGGGCAATTCAACAAGACTGAAACTAATGTACATTTGCGGATGTATCTTTTAATCTTTTCAACTTTTTATTGCAACTAATAGTTTATTTTAACTTTAAAGCTATTTTATTGAGTTATCAACTAACGCATACATAAATACATAATGACCACACAGAACCAACAATTTATAAATTGTTTTTATTAAATTAAAAAGTTTAAAAAAAAAGTTGTCTAAAATTAGTACTTTTGAAAGGAAATTGTGTATTACTCCAAATAACACTGTATTTACCAAAGACCAGTAATGGGTTTGGATTTAAATATAGGAGACTCAGTGAAGTATAGTGAGTATATATTTTTATAGTGTGCTTCTACTCGGTAAGTTTTTTTAATGTCATACTGGGTTGTTCATCTGTACTTCTTAATAATTTTGCCAGCTCATATCTTTTCATGTAAGTATTTATCTAATATAAATAAAATTATCTTGTATACCTTTACTGTATTACTGTCTAAAAATAAAATGTTTGTATATACTTCTTCTGAGTCCTGGTAAATCCTAGTAGCAATATATTCTTCAAATAAATATGTAAATGTATATCTGCATTTATAAACTCAAATAAAATGTATTAATAATTACCACATAGTAATTGAAAATACTAATATAGTCTTAATTCAATTTAACTAGAAATTATCAAACTTCAATTCTGGAAACAAAAAATCAATTTATTGTAGACAAAAACAAATCTAATTGTTTACGTTTAGTGTTGACAAGTTTTTTATGTTTTTTTAAATCACTAGAACCCATTCCTCTTGGTAATTCATCTTCATCCAAGAGTATTTCCATCTCTTCAGCAGCTTTATTGAACCAATTTGTAGATGCTGTTTCTTTCTTTGCCTTTTCTTCCAACGTAGTTACCTCCTGAGCCAGTTTTACACATACAAGGTATGTTTGCAATATCCGTAGTTGTACCTCTAACCTTGGCAATTCTTTTTCTCTTTTCATGGTCCTCAAAACGTTCAGGTATACATTCTTCTTATCCGGAGTGCAAATTAAAAGTGACAACCCAATATTTGACGCTCTTGCCGTACGGCCACTACGATGAATATAGATTTCAGCTGTTCTTGGGACGTCATAATGTATGACATGATTAACACCAACTATGTCGAGACCTCTTGAAGCTACATCAGTGGCCAGCAATAAACCATGGTCGTTGGCTCGGAATTTGTCTAAATTTTTAAGCCTTTGTTTCTGAATCATATTTGAATGTATAGGTAATGGATTTAATTTTAGAATACTTAAGACACTAGCGAGTCTTTTCACACAACTTATACTATTGCAAAATACTAAACTTCTACCAGGATTTCGTTTCAAAAAGTAATACAAATATCCGTCTTTTTCCTTAACTGAGCAAAATATTTGCATTTCTTTCACTGTACTAGTAACACAATTTACAGTTGTCAAGTTTACAACATGTGGATTTTTCATACCTATTAACTGAATTAAACTTTTCAATTTATCATCCGGTGTTAAATTTTTTTTAACTTTTTTCTTATTTTTAATGTTTATTCTATATGGAGCTTTATGCACCATAGTAAGAGTTGCGGAAAACACAAAATTTTGTCGTTTATTATTTTTTTTTAAATTTATTTTCTCAAGCATAAGATGTAGTTCAGGAAAATGTGCAGTCTCCACCATGCGATCTGCTTCATCAATTACAAAGTACTTGACTTTATTCAACTGCATTAAATGCGGCTCATTTCTCTGTACCATTTCCCAGAGACGTCCCGGAGTAGCTACAACAATTTCTGGACCCTTTTTTAAAATCCTTTCTTGTTTTTCACTTGACAATCCACCAACAATAGCAGCGATACTAATGTCTGTGAATTTAGCCACATCTTCGATGTGGTTTTTAACTTGCATGGCGAGCTCGCGGGTAGGTACAAGTATGACTGCCCATAATTTTTTATTTGTTTTCTCATAACTATCTGGGGGCAAATTGACGACGGCCACACAACCTAGCCCGTTTTCATCGAGTTCTTCTAAGACTTCTGGTTCACTGTCATCTTCCAAATCAGAATCTGAGTCTGACTCTGACTCTGGAGCAGAATCTGAGTCATCTGATACCGAACCCGTAGATCTTCCATTGAGTATGCCGTTTAAAATGGGTATAGCAAAAGCAAGTGTCTTACCACTTCCAGTTTCGGCAGCACCAAGTATGTCTCTTTGATCGTTGATTGCCGGGGGAATCGATTCCGATTGAATCTTCGTAGGTTTTGTGAAGTTTTTCAATTTGAGAGCGTTTAATATTTCTGTCCGGATATTCAGCGAATCCCAATTGTCCATGGCTGTTGGACGAAAACCTAATAAAACAATTAATCGGAAGTGACAATATGTATTCACCAATAACTATATTAACAGTATTTAGAATTTACTTACCAGTTAGTATTTACCCCAATACGTGGTGATTAAAGTATTTAACAGAAATTTGGGAAATTTAATAATATTTGAAATTATAATTATTTAACATTTTGTATTTCACATTTGATTACTTGACTAAATTGATAAATGATAGTAGTTATCTATATTGTATACACGTGCGGACGTGAATATTATTCGAGGTTATGTGCAATTTGCGCCAATTTATAAAAATTCAAAATCGTAGGTTACTACTTTAATACCATATAGACATATTAAGTTAATAGGTATGTCTATGGACTATGGTTACTACTAAAATTCGCCAAAAATGTCCAAACGCCCCCCCTTGGCGGTCTTAATAAGTTAATAACCGGGGCTATGAATTTAATGCACTAAAAAACCTTAAAAATGTCAAAAAAATGCATGAAAATAGGTATGCACTGAAATGCAAAAATGCAATATAAAATGCCAAAAGTTATAAAATACACTTAAAATGGCTTGTGATTTAATTTTTATATATTTTATACTAGCTGATCCCCGCGCCCTTCGTTGCCCTTTAAATGCACCAACTCTATTATGACTCAAAATTCGTTATTTAATATTCGGTGTATGCTGTTCAAAATGTATCTTAACTTTTCTGTTGAACTCAATAAAAATTCTGATTCTCAGCAGTATATTATCATTTATCAGGTAGGCAATCTACCTGCGGTAGATCGAGGACCGCTGATATTTGTAGGTAAGTGTATGATTTATAACTGCAGTAAAGTATTTGATTAAAATAATCAATTAATACAAAATCCTAGCATAACCTATAACCGTACTAAAATAAAAAAAACCAAATTTAACAATTTTTAAATTAGTCAATCTTTTTCCCAGAGGTTTAATCTATACACAAACATTCATTTTTATACTCTTTCGTTAAAAAAAAAATCAAGTAGATAAGTAGTTTCAGAGTTTACTCTGTATATGATTTTCATTTCACATTCATATAGTTAGATTGATAATATAGGATACTAGCTGGTCCTGAGCACTTCGTGGCCCGAAGAAAATGACAACCCTTAAAAAATTGTGATTGTTCAACTCTTTTTGGGTGTAATTCAATGCAGTAAGTGCAACTCATAGTAACTCTGGTAGGCAATGTGCTAAAATTCGATGCTTGAACCTGCAGATCTGCCCTATTAACCAATGGCAACCAATAATTGCAATTGGTATATTGCTATTGAAGTGTAATATTTGATATTAGGAATGCGTAAGTAAAATTGTTTACAACAATATTATACAAATTAAAATTTACAGCGTAATATGTGTAACGGCATAGGTATTTCAGTATAATATGTAATAACATTATTTAATCTCGTTTTTAATGAAAATATTCTCTTTTCCTTTTGATAACGTAAAATATCTTAATCAGATTATTGTAAAAAAATAATTAATTTCACCATAAACGATTTTATTATTTAAAATGTATAGATACGTATATTATAATATAAGTAATTGCTTTAAAACATGTTTAATTGATACACAGTTATTAAAATCGACTTTTATAATAATTATCTGAAATCACATGTTTTTAATGAATGTCTTATTTTAGAATTTGGTATAGCAGGTATATATGTAATCTCGTATAGTCGTATTAAACAAATAAAATATAAATGCTAACAAGTAAATTGTAATATATGTATTTATACATAGTATTTTTTTATCGGGGTATATGCCGTATATTATGGGTTATAGTGTAAACATCATATTATTTAAATATTATCGAGACAAAAATTTTAAAATACCTACTCGAAGTTATATCGTGATGATTATTTTAATTTAATTTAATTTTTTTATCATATTTAATTTATATATGATTGAGTGTATAGTCGTATGGATTTAATATTTAAAGTTCATAATACCTACTTAATATGGTTTACACGTTTTTATTTTTTCTATAAAATATAACATAATATTAAAGTTTAAACACTGTTTTTGGCATTGTATGTTTAACTAAAAGTTATTTTAAAATTCAAGGACGTGTTATAAATTATAATCAATATTGATATGAGCAATAACTAATATTGATTTATATTCTATATTCGGATCTAACTTTAAAATATATATTTGCTACCTTTGTAGTATGTATAATGATGTACCTATTTCAGTGCAAAATCTAATGTTTTGCCTATGTTAATATATTAGTGTACACTGTACCTTCAACTGTCAAAACTTATATACCGTCAAAAAGTGATTTCCTATAGTACAAAAGATAGGTATCAAGTTTGGTTCGGATTAGGATATTACAACTCAAGTCAATAATTATGTAGAAAATGTAAATTAAATATATATATATATTAACACATACGTGGGGATTTAATTGTTCCAACCTAAACCGAAATGTTTTCAAACAATGTTATTTTTCGACATCCAGTATTATATTATTATTTTACCTATGTAGAATACAATTTTGAATTTTTTAAATATTATTTTGTAATAATAAATTTGTATCAGCTATTTGAGTCAATTTGACTATATTAACGTTCAAGCGTTCTACACAATACATAATATTATTATTTACAATTCTTGTATGGTTTTTATAACCGTCCATGTCATATCCGCCAGTGTAATACGTTATTTTATGATTTATTCCGCAGTAATTCGTCGCCTTTAGTACTTGATGGCTTGAATATTTCTTGAAACATATTATAATATCCGTGTAGCGTTTATACTGCAGGTCTACGGCCATTACACTCTGTATAAATCGACCAACGAGTTTTTTTATTTAAAATATATATTTTAACGTTTTTTTAGTCGTTAAATCTGTAAAATTGAACTAAACGAAAAAAAAAGAAACAAAATTTTTTTTGTGTTCACAAAATATGTTTATTATAACAAAAAGGCCGCGAATAAGAAGAAAAAAAAACAGAAATTAAAATGTGTGAACAACTTAACAATTTTGAATTTTGAAATGACTTAAATATAAGAAAAAAAAATACGACAGACAGGATAGACACAATAAACAAGGGGGGAGGATGCGAGATGGCGATTGGTGCAGAAATGCAGTGTTGCTGGCCACTGGTCACCTCTGCACGTTCTCCGACCTGTCCCGCGGGTTGACGAGTGTTGCTGGCGCGTTTGCTCGGACGCTTGACGACCTTGCCCAGCCGGCGAGGCCAGACCGAGACGGCCACGGTTGCGACCACGGTTGACGGCGACGGACGGCGACTAGTGAGCGATGTCGTGCGAGTCGACGGTCGACGGCGTGACGACTCGTGACGACGGACGGCGAAGACCAAGACGTGGAGCCAGCGAAATGAGATTCTGTGCTGCAGATCCGGTGGGGACGATCGAAGCGGCCGATTTGAGATTACCGCTGGGCGAAAAGGCGAGAGCCAGCGGACCACAGCGCGATCCTTGATTTTCGGTACTTTTCGCCCTGGCGTTGTCCCTTCGGCCGCCGCGCGCCTCCAGACTCTGAAACGGTTAAGTTTCTGCGAGTCCGGCATCGCTGACGTCCCCGTGTTCCTAGCACTCGTATCTCCGTACCACTCACCCCGTGCCGAGGTCTCCGCCGGTGCCGTCGTACCGAGTCGCCGCCGCCGTCGTACCGAGTCGGTGTACCGTCGGGTCGGAATCGTTGCCCGCGCCGGTACGTCTACTAGCCGCCGTCCACCGCCGCCATGGCATCACGTGACCGTAACTGCGGTCCGGCGCTCGCCGAGCCGCCAGAGGGTCTCGCGCGTCGTCACTCGTCGACGACCGAGCGCGCGACGCCGGCGAACCCGTCGCGCCGCGGGTGCAGGTCGGAGAACGTGCGCGGGTGACTTACCGCCGCGCACCGTCCGTGCTCTTTCCCGCATCCTCCCCTCCATTCCGTCGCCGTCATCTCCTGTCCGTCGTCTTCGCCCAGGGGGGTCTTCTACTGTGGCGGTCTCGAATTTTTTCATCCGATACATCGTCTTCTGGACACAAAACATCCTCCACTTCTGCTTCAGAAACCTTCGAATTTCCGTCTTCTCTTACTGTGTCGTCGTCGTCGCCGAGCGGTGCTGTCTCTGGGATCGGACCGAGCTCCGACTCTGCAGCAGACGACAGCGCGTCGCCGCTCGGCACTCCGCCACAGTGCGACGGTGTTGTAAGACGGAGCAACACATGCGGCCGCGGGTATCACGTCCTCTGAATGTTAAATTTCTTTGTGTGTATTATTCTCTTTCTGTTAAACTAACCTTGTTGTTATGATTATTTAAATTGTTATAAGTACAGTGTAAGACAGTACCAAGTGGATGATATAGTTTTAGCGTTTTAATGTTTTTTGGAAGTAGTTTATTTAGCATTTCATTGAACATTTCATAATCACGCTATATAATTTTAATTCAAAACTATGTTGCCTACCTACCAATAATAATAAATTATGGTTTGAAATTCATTGAGTTATCGGCTATAACAGTTACTTTTATCACGAATTCCACTGATGCAGTGTGCTCAGTGTGGATGTGTGTACACAAGACACCTCTAAGTATTATAATGTTGACCCACCTCTAGCACATGTTATAGGTGATACATCATATTATTTACCCTTGTACCCTTGTAATATTGTATTTGTACATTATATTTTACACTAAATAAGGTAAATCTATAGTACACCTACTTACCAATAACAGTCATATGATTTAATTAAGTATTATGAATAAAATATGTTTTGTTTCAGGGCAAGGAGTGCTTGAAGGGGATAGTGGTGCAGAGTGCAGACTTAAGCTTTTTACACTCGAATTTTTATTATTTAACCGGATTAGCGAGTGTCAAGGATACATTTACAAATAATTCAATCTCCGCTTTTACAGAAGTTAAGCGCCATATTCATTGGATTCGACTGTATAAAAACATAATTAATTAAAAATATACTACAAACTATAATATAATATATTGTGCACTATTAAAATAATGTAGTCCAATAATTTCAGACCACCTTAGCTTCTGAGATTTTCAAATCGAAGCACGTAAAGCCTTACGTGCCTCGCTAAAGGCGATTTTGATCTGGTTTGTGTTCCTCGTGTTGTACAGAGAGATGGTGCTATGACGCGAACTCGACAACATAGAGGCCGTCGGCAGTAGCCAGTGTCCGCACCGACGGTCGGACCTGTCCCATGCATAGACCTTTTAAGATAAACTATAAAATCTGGTATAAGGAATATTTACCCACTTTTACGAGATATAAATATATACACTCAATTACCTATACCTATTAACTATTGAATTAATAAAACCTAACTTAGGAAAATGGGGTACCTCAGGCTACCCCTTAAATCCACCACTGAAATTGACGTTGTATAAACTCCTAAGCATCATGAGTTTTACTATAATTGCAATGAGCAGTAATTATTTTAACTATTGCTTAATGTGAAATCAACACCAAGCTCCTTCCAGCTCTAAATTCACACACAAATGTGTAAGACATTGACAACAACGCTTGTGAAATTAACTACCAATTTGAAAATTTATAACTGTAATTATGTATTTCTATGTTATTGCTTGTAACTTTTTAAATATTAGTACTATGGTAGACTGATTTCATTTTTAATATTATATAAAATAGATATCGTATAAGGTAGTAGTTTTGGCAGCCAAGACGCTAAACGGCTCGTAAATTTATGTAAAAAAACTATATACATATATTATAATATTATATTAGTAATTTATAATAATATGTAGGTACAGGTATTATTAGTAGCATACAGTACAATAAAGTCGAATTAATTTTTTCCGAAAACATCACATTTGTTTTATTAGGAATTATAATAGTATATGTTTCTAATTAAAACCATGAAAATATTATATAATGTGGTATAATATTGTATTAGGTATACAATTTAATTTATATTTATCTTAATATGATTAAACAAAATATTCAAACGTAATTCTATTATTTCATATAAATGGTGTCTCTACAGCAATGTTAAAGATGGACTTATAAAAATCATTGTATTTCTGTGATTCAGTTTTTTCAGTACAAAAGTCATCGACCAATGGACATAATATGTAGCGTTTTGGAACTGCAAATAAAAAAATTAATATTAAATTTATTGAGCTTGTTCATTTGAATGCCCTCCCACAGATGCATTGAAAACTCGATTTTTATATATATATTATAATAAGCAATTTTTAGCCCACAGACCTGAAACCATATGAAAATATTAAAATTTTCTTCTAATTTAAACTAAAAAATAATTTTTAAAACTTCCCAGCTTTGATAAAAAAAAATCAATACTTTTTACAGTGACAGTCGACAGAAAAACATTTTCAATATAAATTTAAAAACAAATATAAAATGAATAACACATTTATACATTCTGTTTATACTTACTGCTTTCTTTGACAAAATTAGCAAAGTGTATTGTAAGATCTATAAAAGTAAAATATATTGGGACTTTTTCCTATTGTTTTTACTATAACTAAATCATATAAGTAAGTTCCTAACTCTAACTCTGTTGGTTAAAATGTTAAATATTTTAATAAATTGATCAAATTGTTCATCAGTTAAAAAATGTTGATTGACTCTTTGCATTAATTTGAATAATAACGTACAGCGCTTATCTAACATAATATGTTGCGGTACGATGTATACTCTTTTAGTAACCACATATTAATAAAATCGAAAATAAAAAAAATGTGAAAAATAAATGTGTTTCTAAACTTTAACAAAAAACTAAACACAATTTATTTTTAAACGTTGACAGGTGACTTACTTTTTTCTGTCTTAACTTGAAAGGACCATGGCAAATTTAATAGTGCCAGTGAATTTACCTAGTCTAAAGTTTATAGGGCATGGGACTATTATATTTCCCACCAAAAAAAATGTAATTTCCTGATTTCAATAAATCGTTGGTATAGCACTACGGTAAAATATATCAATATATCAATAAATGCAGAAAACTGTGTATTATATGTATGTATGGCATAAGTTTATTTTACACTACCCATTGACATAAAAATATAAAATTAAAAATTCCGTATCATTTTTTCAAATTTTATTATTAGATTATTCATTGAGTCAAACATGAATAGTAATATTAAACGTTATAAAATGTAAATAAACAAATATTTTTTTATACAATTAAAAATTATAGAATATTATGAAAATTGTTGCTTGTATGTTATATTCTTAATATTAATCAAAATATTGGATAGTTTGATTCATTTTTAGTTTTCTTGTTATTTTATAGAATAAATAAAATAAAACAAATACTCACTAATCAAAACTTTGTCTAAAAAAAAAAAATAATAATAATGATAATTATTTAATGTAAATGTGATATTATGAACCTACCCACTGTTAATAGCATAAATTCATTTTAAAACTTAAATTGATTGATTTTTATAATTTAAGAACCCTGCATAGTAAATATTTTATAGAAGATGTTTAGGTTTATATGGACTATGATAGTAATAACTAACTGTTAACACTAATCAGATTCATAGCTATAGCCTATAATGCTACTCAGCATACTCAGCGGGTAAGTGAAAATTTGATAATCATTATTTCATGAGTTATGAGACACAATAATCACATACATTTGTAAAACGTTATCATAGCGCCCTCTATGTTATAATGTTTATATTGTTATATATTAATATCGGTCAAGTGACGAGGTTGTGGATTGTTACTTCAGTTACTTGTTATTTATTATTTGACATTAATTGTTAAATGCTAACTATAATTTATTATTTATTAAACTCTATTACAATGTATAAAACTGTTGGTCATAATATGACCTGTAATTTAATTATTCTTTCAGCCTTTAGGAAGGTACCTAATTGTATTTATTTATATTGTTATAAAAATTGTATTATTATGTATTTATGCATATTCTATGGTTCTTTCAGAATAATAAAAAGAGTTCATAAAAAAAAACCCATATTGAAAATGTAATTACAAAATAAAACAAATTAAAAAACATAATAAACACGTACCTATGTCTTCTAAAAATAAAATAATAAACAAAATAGTTATTAAATAATAGTATACCTTATGATTCGCAATCATAGGGAAGACCTGATTATTGTCTTTCTACAAACTATGTCATTATAAAGAATTTCACAAAAATCTACCTATGGAAGTCAAGCGTTTCCACGAATGTTGATATATTTTTTTAATTTAACCAGTCATCACTATCGGTGTTAAGGTACGTTTTCTCTGCAGCGTTCAGCCGCGGCGTTTAGGTACGTCGTCGAACGCTGTACTATGAACCTATACTCTGTTCAAAATAAGATCGTGACCCGGCGGCGACCAGTTTTCGTCGGGCGGCGGTCAGACATATGGCCAGATGCCGTCCCCACTACAGCGACGCGTCGGGCGCAGCCACGGAACAAAGCCACGCCCATGCGCACAACTCGGCCGCCGGGTCACGATCTTATTTTGAACAGAGTATATGTATTTTAATGTGGCCGTTTTCTCATGCGCGTTCGTCGCTGCGTCTAGAACATTTGACGCGGCGTTTGGCAACAGCACTGGTCTCGGACCAGTGTACCGCGTCGAACGCCAGCGACAACATGTCGAAAAAGTTTATTTTTTCGGCTGCTGAAGACGAAATCCTCATAGATGAAATTCAAAAAAATAAAGTTATTTTTGATAGTTCAGATTTGAACCATAAAGATAAGAATATTAAAGATTCCATATGGACAGAAATGGGGATAAAACTTAACAGAAATAGTAAGTACAAAATAAATTGTATTAATTAATCATTTATAATTATTTATTTATATAATATTACCTATGTAGATTATATAGGTACCACTATTATTTCGTTATTAAAATGTTATGTATTTTTTATATTATATAGTTGATGACTGTAAGAAGAGGTGGAAAAACATGCGTGACACGTACATGAGTAAAAAAAAAAATTTCCTACTGGGTCGGCGGCTTCAGGTGAAAAAAAATGGCCTTTGATGGATAATCTATCATTTTTGGACACAGTTGAATATGAAAGAAAGTATGTAAAAAATAGAAACTAGCTAGTCGCTAGATATATGTATTTTAATTTACCCATACCTATTATAATTAATTTAAATTAAAAAAATTATTTTAGAACTTCTACAAATGTTGAAACGCAAAATATTATGTCCAACGATTCATTCAGAGACGAAGAAGACACCGTGGTCGTGGAGAATGAAAGTAACAGTCAAGCGGATATACCCAATTTTCCAGCAGTGTCATTTGGAGGAAAACGTTTACGGTCAAAAGATGATAAATTATCGGCAATATTGGCCAAGAGATCAAAAGAAAGAAATGAAATGTTATCAAACATCCAGGCACAAAATAATTTATTAGCATCACAAAACCCCCAACAAGAGGACGAAGTCGACGTTTTTTTTAAAAGTATTGCCATGACCGTCAAAAAATAATTAGAGTTAAATAAAAATAGATTGTTTTGAAACTCCATATACCTCTTATCTTAATAATAATAAACTAAAATAGCAACAAAAACAATACAAAACATATTTATGTGGGTATAATGACTGGTAAAATTACACAGTAACGATTATGTTAGCGTCCCGCTCGCACGATACAAACCGTGTTATAATTTTTTGAATTTTATTTTTTTTTTATACTTTTAAATAATGGACGAAAATTGTGAAAAATTGTGTGCTTGTTTAAGTGATTTTAAGGATGATTACACATTATTTGATTCCGATGATACCGATGCCGATTCTGATTTTTGTATTGAAAATGTGGAAAGTGATAGTGATGAAAACACCGATCAAACTACATCAAATGTACGTCATCGATCACCTTCTCTTTCAGGTTAAAATATTACTATAATTTCTGTACCAGAATTTTTCTTAGGGAAAGATAAAATAACTAAATGGTATAAAAATAATCCCCCTTAAATCGCGAAAATACAGGTAAAATGATAACTCGTAGAGAATATTTAAAAACTTTGGGACAAGAGCTCACTAAACCTTACATGGTAAAACGTCTCGAACAGCCATGTTTATCATTCCTTCTTCGACAACAAATAATAAAAATGACTGGATGTACTTCACAAAAAAATAAAGAAAGTCCGAATCCAGATGTTTCGACAAGTGATCAACGAATCAGATGTAATTTTTGTCCAATAATCATCCAAAATACGCCACTGAGGTTATCCATAACATAAGTTAATGCAGTTATTAAATAAAAATGGAAAATTGTTATTAATGATATGTTTCCACTATCAATCGCAACAAATTAGAAGATATACAATGACGACCATTATAACTTATAAGGTAGGTAGGTACTCGCACCTGACTTGGGGCTATGTCATTGTTTTTACTAAAAATGAGTACAACCAATATACAACTTGAATACAATAATAATTAATCAATATATTATACTATTATAAAGGTATAATTAATATCCTCAGGAGTACACGCTGACGACCTTGTCTGTTCAGATTTTTATTTTATACAATATATAAAATAATTTATTGTCGTTGTTTTCAATGGCATTTAAAACGTAAATGAATACATGTTATACGTAACCGTTTAATATATTAACAGTGTAAGTTGTCGTCAAGGGGTGGACTAGATCGGTCGATTGATACTAATGGTCATGGGCAGGTGCCTGGCAATAAAAAACCAATATTTTAGTTAATTCTTCCTAGCCCAGCCCTAAAAAATCACTCGACTCTGAAATCTTGTCTCAACCTGCTCATGGTTGTCGTTATATATTATAACACGTAAATATAGCGTAGGTAGAATGTGATCACACAATTTTTTTTAACTAAAACGTGTGTCTATACATCTCTACCTGTTATTAGTTTTGTTACAAAACGATGCACAAATGACTTCCAAATTTCATTACCTGAGTTACCAACATAACGCAAACGTTAAATTCCGCTACCGATGTACTGACTATGAAAAAATTTATAACTGCAAACTTTACTTTAATTATGGATTGTTAAACGTGGTAAATCTATCAGTATGGAAAATAATTCATATCCAGCAATTAGCAATTTTTTAAATATAGTATGATTATGAGTAAAATTCGTTGAAAAGTTGTAGTTTAATTTACAGTTAATAAATACAAAAAATATTCTAAGGAAATCCATAAATTCTTCAATGGAAAACTTAGTAAGAATAACGACTATAAGACGATCATCTTTTACAAAATAAAAGTGATAACGTACCTTTGGTTTCTGGAATAAAAAAAAAATCTCTAGTTATTAATTTAATAAAATATTCATACCATTGTTCTACTATAAGATCATGGATTCATTAATAATATGAAAATTATAGTCTTAAACCATATTATACACATGTAAGAATCATCAAATCATATATTATATATATAAAATAATTATTAAAAATAAAAAGGACTTACTTATATTATCTGGAAATAAAATTCCCAGTAGTTATTTATAAGTTTAACTATAAAATATTTATAATATATTGTTATGATTAAAGATCAAATCTTGTGATTTATTTGAAAAGTTCTCAATACATAAACGGAATGTTCAGTAGGACACCAACTTTTAAATTTAATAGTTTTGGTAGAAATATAAAACCTATCTTATTAATAATTTATAATACGTTTTGTGCGACTTTGCAATATGAAGCTACCATAATAACTATTCTTAACTCATTAAAATATAGGTTATAATATTTTTAGGCACCATTCGAAATGCTTAAAGGGGCCAACAATTATGAAGATTTAAAACATATTTCAGAAGAAATAGCGTTCAAAGAAATATTTTCAATTGACGTCTCGACACTAAAAAGTTTTCCAGAATTAAAAATTTTATTTTCTATGATTTCCAATTAATTAAACAACAATCTTGAGAAAAAAAAAGTGCTTATGTAAATTCAGTAAGAAACTTTCATACAAATATAAACTATATAGATAAATTAAACAAAAAACTCAAAAAATATTTCTTACTGTTGAATGACGCTGGAAAATAATAATTAAAATTCTATTATTATTATCATTATTTTAATAACCATATTATATGTCAACAAACAATTAATATTAAATCGAAGGTCCAAGAAGAAACAAATATGCGGCCAAATATTAACACAATATTGTTATAATTGGCTTATTTTAATCAATATGTACTTGTCATCACAACATGATAATAAACTGATAGAACATCAATAATGTCTATCAATATGTATTAATTTATAGTAAAATATATATTACAGTATAATACTATAATATGCATTGTATGAACTTTTAAGTTATGCGAGAATAAAGCAATTCGTAGGCTTGGAACTAAAAGTTGCTATTTCAAAATATAATATTATTCATTTAGGCAATTTAAGACTTCAACTGTATTATCACTTATCCTTTTGTAAACTATGCTTTTGAATAATTGACAAATGTCTAGGTAATTATTTTCCCCATAACCTATAGTTATAAAACTATTGTTGATATCCAAAAATTATTTGATAACCAACTTAAGAACTATACTCATCAAACATAATATTTAGTTATACCAATTAAGGATTCAATTAAAAATTAAAAAGTATAATTCTCTAAATAATGACTCAGCATGAAAGTTTATGAGAAAAGTTTCTTAACTTATCTGAAAAATAAACATTTGTACCACCCAATTTTCGGTTAAGGCGTATGCATAGTATGACAAAATTCTATGGAAATTAATTTTTGTACTTCTAAAAATATAGTTTATTGAGTGGTTTGAAAGTTAAGACACCTTTTATCAATATTGTAGGAAAGAAGTTAATCTATGCCGGTATAAAAGTTAATTTTCAATATTTCAATTACTAAACTAAATAATTTAAATTAAAAAAGTAAAATATCACAAGTTTTAGGGATTAGAGCTAATAACAAACGTATAGCCTGCAGGGCTCTCATAACTCTAGATAATGTTGAAATTATATGATGGCACACGTTGAGTAATTGTCTAGTGTAACTCCACACGATGGTTTGACAAAATCTCTCCTTCCGAATCAAAACTGTTTTTACACGCCATTGGTTGTCGACATTGGTTAATTTTCACATTGCATTGAAGCAAGTGAAAACCCTGCCTTCGACGTGTTGTTAGCATTGATTTCGTGTCACACTCGCTTGTCTCAAATATTAAAGCTATCGAATAGTCTGGTCAAGTTTTTGTTCGTATGTTAGTTTCTTTGTAGCCTTAGAAATACCATTTTAGCAGTGGCGTAGCCAGGGGGGGGTTTTGGGTGTTTAAACACCCCCCATTGACATTTTCCTCCCTAATAAAAATATTGTTTATAGGGTTTGGGACTGCTCGCATTATTTTAGATAAGTTATAAATTTGTCTTATGAAATATTTTAAATGTCTAATCAAACAAGTTTGAATTTGCATATTTTAGGAAAAGTGTACATTTGAGAGATTTTTCGCATATTTATGCATATTTTGCATTTTTCTAACTTAAATGTAGGTACATACAAGTGTCGGGAAAAATCATATTTGGATAACATTGAAAAATATTTTTAAAAATATTATGTTTGGTTAGGTACAAATATAGGCTCTAATTTTGAGATTTGGGGAGGCCGAAGCCTAAAACCATACTATTATAAAATTGAATTAAAAAAATTTAGTAAATGATTGGGAGGGCTGTTAAAGTTGTTGGTGGAGCTTGGCTATACGGTTTGCCATATTTTCGCATAGTTATGGTATGTAAGATTTTATAAGTCTCTTTGTGACAAGACTGTGTTAAAACTATAATTGACATCTACATTCCAGATTGTACGAAAAAATGAAAATCAGTAGAACGTGTTCGTTTATCAAGGTGTTCTCATATCACGTTATTCTTTATTACATATTTATTAACCTAGTATTTTATTCCAGTACTTTTAAAAATCAAGTTGTTTTATTTCACAATAGTTTAAAAATGTCCAAAACATGCAATAGTGTTCCGTCCATCACATTAATCAATATAGGTACATCTACCTATATTAAAATTAGTAAGCCCGTGTATGAATTATTTATATACCTACTTATTTTTTAGTTTTTTTTACCAAAATTGTAGTATGTTTTATGAATTTTTCAAAAATAATATAAAAATGTAGCTGTATATATTTAAGAATATTTTGACAACTTTGACTGCATCATATTTCGGTAATATTTAGTGCAACAAGTCAAGTCCCGAACCCTAAATTTGTTAAATATACGAAAACTGTAAAAACTTGGTTTTAATTTATACTTAACACCCCCCATTTCATAATCCTGGCTACGCCACTGCATTTTAGTATATTATTTTTTCACTACTATAATGTACATATCAAAATTAAATAAAAATAAAAATTCGATGAAGGACCCTTTGGTTCCAAGCACATGAATTTTAATAATACAAATTTAATATTTCACACTCATTGTAATATATATAATTATAGATTGTAAAAACAAATTTTTGTTGAATAAAAAAAAAAATAAACTACTATCTCAATCAAACAACATAATATTACGTACTTATGTCATCTAGAAAAATAAATTATTAAAATGTTATTGTTACTAATAGAGTTAATTATAAATCATCAGATATTAAAAATATTAGGTAGGCAATTATTTTTATAATTTTTCATCTTATAATCGTTTTTGATTGAACTATAGGATATGGTTTAAATAATATATTGACAGTGACTGGGATCAAACCAATTATCTTACAAATACGACGAGTGCTATATTTGTCAGTTGTCAGTGATGAATAAGTAAAATACTGATAAGTCGATCTGCTGTATACTTAGTAGACTTCGCGTGAAATTCATCACTGATTACCAAAGCCAAATTTATTTATATGTAAAATGTAAACTATAAATAATAATTTCTAAATAATCTACTATAAAAATTCACGTAAGAGATAAATATATCATAGTATATTCTAAACAGATCGTTAATTATAGGTTAAGAAATTTTACCCCCTTAAAAACACATTTTTACCGGGGGGTAAAAATAATCTACTTTAAAAATTCAATGGGAGATAAATATATTCTGGTATACTTTAAACAGATCATATGCTAGGATATTTATATTTATACCCCCCTGTCGATCAGTTTTACCGTTGGGGAGGGGGGGTAAAATTAACATAGTATATTTATATCGAGGGTAAAAATTAAAATTTTGTTTCCTGTTTTGGATTTATGCTTATGTAAAATAATCTGGTTCCATTTCGATTCTTTAAAAATTATAATAAAATATTGGAATTGCAATTGGCGTCAATTATGGCGGATCATTACAAATTTTCAACCAGATATCCTATTATCCTAGCATTTGCTTAGGACTAAACATAAAATAAAAATGTACTCATCACTGTCATCTAATTTATAACCCCGTTTCAAAAAAGAAACCAAAATTAATATTAAAATACCTTTCCATAAAAGTGAAAGTATCGATTCCGGTAAAGTTCTGGTTTTTAAATTAATTTAAATAAGGGCTCCTGTGTGGTTCTACCATTTAAATTAATTTAAGTAAAGGTTTTGGTTAGGTTCTGGTTCCTAATATTCAAAAGGTTTCGGTTCGAAGATGAGTTAATTTCGGTAAGTTTAAAGTCCCTGGAATGAACATTCATTGAAATCATAAACATTTTTAAATGATATTATAGGTCCAGTCAGAGTCTCAACATTTAAAAGAAAATTACCATGCAAAATAATAATATTATGTATAGGTACCCATTACATATTCAAAATAAATAAATAATACGTACTATTTTTTGCTGTAAAAAAAAATGTTTAATAATTTATAACTAATGAAGGTTTATCATATTTTCTATAAATAGATTATAATTTATAGGGTTAATTATATATAATCATGATTAAAGTAAAAATTCTAGATTTTGGAAAATTAAAGTTCTTTAGATTTCTTATTTTTTTATTCTAAGCTTTAATAATTCATTTATCATACTAAATTTTGTATGGTTAATCAAACAAATACATTAATACACTAGACCCCTCTGAAAAAGTCAGAACACTAATTGGACACGCACAACTACAATTATAAGTAGGTACTTGTGGATAAGAACAAATAGTAGCCACACTTAATACAACAAGATAGGAAGTGAAATTTTTTACGAAAAAATGGTACGAAAAAAAAAAATAAAAGCTGGTTTTCCCGACTGGAATCGTACCCTCGACTGCCGCTGGAAGGTTTCGCAACTTATAAAAGTTTTACTTAAAAACATTTTAAATGTAAAACGTAGTTTCTCAAAAGTAACTGTTTCAAAAAATATTGAAAATACAAAGTTAAAATTTATTTTAAGACCATTTAAAATTAAAATTTGTATGAACTTCATCAAAATCACAAACATTTTAAATTTATATTGCATCTTCATTTTTAATCAAAACAATTCCCATGCAAAATAACATTATTATGTACCAAATACATATTAAAAATAAATAAATAACACGTACCTTCATTAGCTGTAAATAATAATGATTAATTATTTAAAAAAGAGTAAAAAAAATTATAGGCATAATTATATATTATATATCATAATTAATGTAAAAAATCTAGATTTTGGGGAAAAAAGTCTCTCAGATTATTATAAAATGGCATTCTAAACTTTAATCGTAAATTTATGGCACAGTAATTCAAATAAATAAGTAAAAAAACTACAGTTGAAGGTGCTTAAGGACAATATCGATTAGTTTAGTCACTCTTGTATTAAGACAAGAATACAAGATAGAAAGATAATATTATTCCGAAGTGATTTATATAACAGTTAGTTATATTGAATAATAAAAAAAGATATAATATCATTACAGAGTTGCACCAAAAACCAATATCGATTTTTTCAAAAACAGATTTTGTGTAAAAATTCCCGTTTTTCCTTAATTTTTCTTTTGTTTTTCATGGTGCTTTTGAAAACTACTAGAAAAATTTTACTTTCGACCCCCCAAAGTACCAACTAGATTCTCTTTCCTATCAGAAAACATACTGTTGAAGAAAATATAAGCACTTTTACTGTCCTAAAAGGTGATGACAGACACAAAAAAAATAAAAATAAAAAAAACACACATCATTGTAAAATCAATACATTCATCTTTCCCCTCAGAATCTAAAATATAGAACAGCCACTTCCTTTTTCCATCAATTAAATTTTGAATTTTAAAGTTCACAACATGGTGGATTGACAGAGTCAACAAATCCAGTCATTGTTATGTTACGAGTCTAAAAATAATCATATTAATTAATATTTAATTGTTATATCATAATGGAATTTAAGGTTAGGTTAGGTTAGGTTGGAATAAGTTGATTCAAGAACAGTTTCTGAACAAACACAACTTTGAAACTGGATATGGGTAAGTAACTACACAAGAGTTTTTGATTTGTTATCTCATGATTTCAGGAGATAGGATCGTAAAAATACTGAAAAAAACATAAATCATACGTACCAATGCTATCTGTAAAAAATTATATAATATAACAAAGTTATAAATAATACAATATTAGATACAATATTAGATAAAATATGAAATTTATAGTTGTATTCAATGTGCTTGACCCCTTTGGTTCTCCCTGACATTAATAAAAATGTATGAATTTTGGTGTATAAATTAAATTGATAATATTGATTATAATTTGAATATTTAAAAATGCATATTATTTTAAAATACCCTTAATTATTGCGAATAATAAGTAAAATGAAGGTAATACATTTTTGGTTTATTTAATACGGCTATTTTTATATTCTAAAATTATAAACATCAGACATTGAAAATTTAATTTTAAACAAGACATATTTTGAAAATAAATTGTTATGCTTGAATTCAGACAAAATGAACAACGTGTATTGTTCTAACGTTTCTGATCTGCAATGTCTATTTGTATCTACAAACAGCAATTTAAGCTATAATGAGTAAAATAATTAGTGTCATAATATAATCTTGAAATCTCACAATAAACAAAATAATACAACTTAATGATATAAAATTTAAAAAGAAATAAACTTACTTAATATATCTAAAAAATATTAAAATAATAATTAATAAACATAGTTTTATATTTTCAATTGAGGGACGTTTAGTTTAAAAATTAATAATTAATAGCTTTTCTAGTTATAATGTTGGTAAAATGAAATTGCAAAATGCAAATGATGAACATATTAAGTCAGACTTACAATGTGTATTGTTAATCACTATAGGTTATTTGTATTAAGTGGCTTGAAAAAAATCTTTACTACTTGAAATAAATAACCAAATATAAAGGTCTATGTTTTTATTGTCACGGTTGGAAATTAAATAGTAAAAAATAATACGATTTCCTATGAGAGTTTTCATTTAAATAGTTTCCTGTACTGGTATACTTTGGATGACTATTTAGTATTTTTAAAATAACAGTAGTTGATATTATAATATACAATGAACATAACTTTGTTTCGTGAATTCGAAATACAAAAAAAACACAAAAATACATACCTTTTAATATACCTATTCAAAAAATAAAGAAGTTTTATGCGTCATTAATGATAATGTTTATATTAATTATTTTATTTAGGTGTCAACATAATGAAAATTTAAAATATACATCCAGTTAAACATAATAAGTTAGGTACAGTATCTAGATTTTAAAAAGAATACTAAACTATATCTTATACAGCTACGTCACTAAAGCAGACTTAAACAAACATTTTTAAAGTATATTATAGGCAAGGTCAGAATCTGAAAATGTAAAAGAATTTTACATACAATACATTCATTCGGGACTGTCATTAATGTCCCAATTAATCAGGTGTCCCCTTTCAGCGGATTCTACTGTATTTACTTATTAGGCCTAGTACTACTAGGTACTTAATAGTTAATAGTGACAATTCTTGTCAGGTATAACGTGTTCTAATCTATCGTACACTCCCCGTAGTTAAAACGGGCATATGTAAACTCCCCTACATTTTTGTAAATTCCCCTAAAACTATTTTGCTACTGTATTACGCTTACGTAAATTCCCCTAAAAACATTTTGCGACCGTATTACGCTTACGTAAATTCCCCTAAAAACATTTTACTGTTTACACACAGTAACTACGTGTACCTACCTATTTAATTATTAAAATTTCAACGTCGCAAGGGCATAATTATGATTAAATATTATGATATTATGATTAAATATTTGCTGAGCTATTAATATAAGATATAATATAATATATAATATATAGATATTAATAATAAGTTAAAAAGACGACCACAATTAAAACAACTAATACAAAATTATAAAGATCAAAAAATAACTAAATTTCATTATATAAAAACAATTTCACATTATTACTCAATCAAAAAATAATCAACATCATAAATATCTACAATCAACACTTAATAATTTTAATAAAACTAGAATGACGATGAATATGAATTTTTCTAAAGAGTTGAATTTTTATATACATACAATACATTCATTCGGGACTGTCATTAATGTCCCCATTAATCAGGTGTCCCCTTTCAGCGGATTCTACTGTGTTTATTTATTAGGCCTAGTACTACTAGGTACTTAATAGTGACAATTCTTGCCAGGTATAACGTGTTCTAATCTATCGTACACTCCCCGTAGTTAAACCCTACTGAATAACCTTCAGGCTAATAACCACGCAGTTGATGCCTTAAACATAAATAAAAATAAAATTTTAAATAAACATAAATAAATACTACTTACTTTCAGTTCCTGTTAATAATAATATTTGATAAATTAATAACTATGTAAATGCTAATGTAATATTTTCCATAAATATATGTTATAATATAATATTACTGTTTTAAAATACATTTCATATAATATAGGTATATTTTTAATTTCACAATGTTTTGTTTTCATATCAGAGATTCTTTTGGAATACCTTTTACATTTATTTCTTTGATATTTTATATATTGTTTATATTTTATGCACTGTCTATTATTTTGTTCTTTAATATGTAAGTCGTTGTTGTTGTAAATATTAATGTATAAACCATTTTTAAACGAAGATTTTGATTATTAAAATTAATAATTTTAAAATAGACAAAAAAAAATGAAAACATTAGATTACCCAACTAACGAAATATTTATCACCGTAAAAAAAAATCCTAAATAACACTGCTTTGATTTCGATTATTATGAAAGATTGACCTACTAATTTGATTGGAGTATGATCGGCTTCAGATAGTTGGATAGTGTTTATAGTTTCTATTATTTTTAAGTCGGAATTTTTTAATTAGGCCACCCCTAATACAGCTGGTATTTGCACCGAAATCCAACGATATCAGTAATTACTAATTCCATATTATTGAGAAAATAACAGTAATTGATATAATAATATATTGTGAACATACGTTATGCTTTGTTACGCAAATAGTTACAGGAAAAATACGAAAATTACGTACCTTTCAATTTTTCAGCTAATGTAAATATAAATAAATAGAGATTAGTAAAATATGTAAAACATTATAGGTATTATTTAGTTGTCAACATAATAACCATTTACAATATACAACTACAAATATATTATAAAATAAAATGTTTATTGGAATTGATATCAATATACTATCACAATCTTATCAATTTCAACTTATTAAAGTAATTATAACTTATTAACATAACGGTTCTTATCATATGGGAGGTATCCCAATACTCAATATAGGAAAATTCAAGTGCCGTGAAGTTAAACATAATAAGTTAGGTACAGTATCTAGATTTTAAAAAGAATACTAAACTATATCTTATATAGCTACGTCACTAAAGCAGACTTAAACAAACATTTTTAAAGTATATTATAGGCAAGGTCAGAATCTAAAAATGTAAAAGACAAGTTCCATCTAAAACTCTTTATATTATTTATAGAGTCGAATCCGCTTAATTGGGACACATCTTGCGATGACCTATTTGTCCCCATTATCCCGACTGTCCCGATTCACCGAATAATTTTACATACAATACATTCATTCGGGACTGTCATTAATGTCCCCATTAATCAGGTGTCCCCTTTCAGCGGATTCTACTGTGTTTATTTATTAGGCCTAGTACTACTAGGTACTTAATAGTGACAATTCTTGCCAGGTATAACGTGTTCTAATCTATCGTACACTCCCCGTAGTTAAACCCTACTGAATAACCTTCAGGCTAATAACCACGCAGTTGATGCCTTAAACATAAATAAAAATAAAATTTTAAACAAACATAAATAAATACTACTTACTTTCAGCTATTGTTAATAATAATATTTGATAAATTAATCACTATGTAAATGCTAATGTAATATTTTCCATAAATATATGTTATAATATAATATTACTGTTTTCAAATACATTTCATACAATATAGGTATATTTTTAATTTCAACAATGTTTTGTTTTCATATCAGAGATTCTTTTGGAATACCTTTTACATTTATTTCTTTGATATTTTATATATTGTTTATATTTTATGCACTGTCTATTATTTTGTTCTTTAATATGTAAGTCGTTGTTGTTGTAAATATTAATGTATAAACCATTTTTAAACGAAGATTTTGATTATTAAAATTAATAATTTTAAAATAGACAAAAAAAAATGAAAACATTAGATTACCCAACTAACGAAATATTTATCACCGTAAAAAAAAATCCTAAATAACACTGCTTTGATTTCGATTATTATGGAAGATTGACCTACTAATTTGATTGGAGTATGATCGGCTTCAGATAGTTGGATGGTGTTTATAGTTTCTATTATTTTTAAGTCGGTAATTTTTAATCAGGCCACCCCTAATACAGCAGATATTTGCACTGAAATCCAACGATATCAGTAATTACTAATTCCATATTATTGAGAAAATAACAGTAATTGATATAATAATATATTGTGAACATACGTTATGCTTTGTTACGCAAATAGTTACAGGAAAAATACGAAAATTACGTACCTTTCAATTTTTCAGCTAATGTAAATATAAATAAATAGAGATTAGTAAAATATGTAAAACATTATAGGTATTATTTAGTTGTCAACATAATAACCATTTACAATATACAACTACAAATATATTATAAAATAAAATGTTTATTGGAATTGATATCAATAAACTATCACAATCTTATCAATTTCAACTTATTAAAGTAATTATAACTTATTAACATAATGGTGCTTCTCATGAACATAATCACTTGATATATACACTGTCTAGTATTATGGAGATAAAATAATTTATTTTAATAAGTAGATACTAGATTGTAAGTAGGAACTTCGAAATTGATTTGTTATTTATGGATATTAAAAATCTTTTTAAACTTTTGTGTACAATTTATATTATAAGGTAAAAAAATGAAAAATGTTATACAAGGTTCCTCAAAAGTTAAAAGTTACTGTTTCACGAAATTATAAATATTACAACATAATCTTGAAATCTCAGAAAGGACAAAATAAGACATTTTAATAAAAAAAAAAAATTCTGTACGATTATGCGTTACAATCAATTAAAATAATAATTAAAAAGTTAAAAATGAATGATTAGTAGCTTTTTTCAAATATCATGCTGGTAAAAAACATTGCAAACCATTAACATAAGTCAGACTTATGACAACACTATGTGTATTGTTAGTTTCTATATGTTATTAAATATTCAAATATTCAAATTTTGATTTCAATAGCCGGAAAAATACTTGAAATAAATAACAAATAAAGGGCTACCTTTTTTAGTGTTATTTTCGTCACGCAAATTTGCAATAAATATATAAACACAAAAATTACGTACCTTTTATAACTAATTTAAAATTTAAAAAAGGTTTATAAGTGATTAATTTTATATTAATTGGCTTAACGATTGAGATGATTGAGGTGAGCAAACTATAGTTGAACATAAATTTATCAATTTAAAATTATTATAATTAGTATGACTTATTCATATCATAATGGTTATTATCGTGAATCTATAGTCACTCAATATTGAAAAAAATCTAGTGCCGTGAAGATAAACATAATAATGTACATACTAACCTAACCCATACATGAACAACACTTCGATATTGTTTTTGTTATTCATAGATATTCAAAATCTTTTTAAACTTTTGTGCACAATTTATATTATAAGGTAAGAAAATTGAAAATGTAATACAAGGTTGATCAAGAATTACTGCTCTACAAAATATCGAAAATACAGTCATAATTTTTTTAAGACCGTTTAAAAGTTCAATGTGTATGAAATATACATTCAATTCACAAACATTTTTAGATATAATATAGTCCCGGTCAGAATCTAAAAATTCCAACAAAAACACTTTATTATTTATATGTGCCTGTTAGATATTAAACAAAATAATAGTAGCTTGGTATGGTGCTGTGGTTCAGCGGTTGTCCTGAGGACAATGTCCTCAGTCACAACCGTGTTCTGAAGTTAACCAGTAGCCGGTGTCCCTAGTTCTCGGATAGGAGACCACCCGGGTTATTAATTATACATTTTGCTGCATATACACGTGTTCTAACCAACCATACCCTTTCCCACAATTAAAAACCTACTGATTCACCTACAGACTAACAACCACTCAGTGGATGTCTTAAAAATTAATAAATAACATAATATAAATACAAATAATTTAAAAGATCTTACTGGACTGTCCTGTTAAAAATAATGTTTGATGAATAAATAAATTTGTACACAGGTAATATAGTAATATCTACCATAAATATATTTTATAATATATTATTGTTTTTATCAATGTATTTATTATATAGGTACCTATATTATTATTTTAAACTACGTTTTGTTTTGTTTTTATATTAAAAAAGATCTAACAAACGGTGTGGATGTATGTTTTGTAAATTTTCCTTGTTGTCATACGCACAGGGTATTTGTTCATTAATATATTTGTATTTGTTGTTGTTATTGTAATCGTAAATATTAATGTATCAACTATTTTTAAACGAAGAGTTTGATAATCAAAATTAATAATTGAACAATAGACAAAAAAAAAAAAAAAAAATGAATAAACAAAGATTACCGAAATAAACAGATTTTAGATTCTGAGTGAAACGATGAATGTATTTAACATTGTAAACTTGAACCCTAAATGACATGACTTTGATTTTGATGACTATGATCTACTTATTTGAGTGGAGTACGATCTGCTCCAGATAATTGGATATTGTATATGTATACATTTATATTATGTTTAAGTTCTAAATAACAACATGCCTAATACAGCAGATATTTTCCAACTTTTCTGTACAATATGTTATTAGTTATAAAAAATTGAAAATGTTATACACGGTTTCTTAAAAGTTACAGCTTTAAAAAAGAATCGAAATTACAGTCTTCGTTTTTTTTGTGCCCTTCAAAAGGCTCGATTTTTATGAAATTCATTAAAATTATAAGCATTTTAAAATTATATAATAGACTGAATGGAATCCAAAAATTTAAAATTCAATGAAAAAAAACGTTAACATTTTACCTTCCTATTAGATATTAAACTGATTAATAGTGTCCTGGTATGGAACGGTGCTTGGTCTCAGTAACAAACGTGCTCTGACGTCAAGCATCAGATATTGTCACTAGTTCTAGGACAGGTAATCTACTTCTTAGTGACAAATCTTGCCACATATTATACACTATGTTCTTTTTTTTTGTGACATCGACAGTGCCGTTGGAAATGCTCATATATTATATTGACAAATGCACTTGTTCTAACCAACCGTACTCTCCCTTACAGTTAATTACCTACTGAATAAACTTATAGTTAATAACCACGCAGTTGATGCCTTAAATATATAGAAAAAATATATACATAAAAATAGATAAATGACACTTACTTTTTTTTGCTGTTAATAATATTGTTTGATAAATTAATAACCATGTGCATAGGTAATACTTTTCATAAAATGATGTTCTAATATAATATTTTTTTTTTATCAATGCTTTTATTACAGTAAAATGGGGTAACTTTGATAAATTTGTACCGTTTTATTACAATTTTACTTTTTATTTTATGGATAACTTCTGTAGTATTAACGATAAAATTCCAAAAATTAAATCTTAGTTATAGCTAATTATCCTCAATTGTTTAACATTTAATTTTTTTAATTTCTGATGTTATCTTTTGAGATATTAATATTTTGAAAATGCTATCAAAGTTACACCACGTTGTGGGCAACTTTGATACCAGCATTTTGTAATGTGTTATCTAAGTTACCCCATTTTATGAAAAAAATATTAAATTGTCGTGGTTCTATGGTGAATAAAAATATCATATTATCAAAGTTACCCCACGAAATCAAAGTTTATTTATATTTTAATTGTTAACGAGGTTTTCTTTTCTTTTTATATCAGATAAGATACAAACGGTATGAATGTATTTATTTTGAATACCTTTTGCATAATTATATGTCTGTGATAACTGATAATATTTGATATATTGTTTATACTTTGTAAATTTGCCTTATAGTCGTATTGACAGGTTATATTTTGTTCATAAATATATTTATTGTCTTTGGAAATTTTAATGTGTACTCAATTTTTTAAACGAATACTTTGACTATCAAAAGTATAGCCACACTTATAAAAACAAGATAGAAAGATAGTATTATTATTGTCCTGAAGTGATCTATACCAACAGTAGTTAAATGGTATAACGAAAATAATAATTTTTTTAAAGACATTCATAAAAGTTTTACAATATTGATAATCATTATAAAGTGAAAATGTGAATCTGTGATTTGTGAACGTTACACGCGCCATTCATTTGTCGAGGTGCACCTACCAATACCATGACATTAACCACTTAAAATTCAAATTTGTACGAACTTCATGAAAAATCACAAGCATTTTTAAAGTATAATATACTGTATCACTATTTAGAATCCAAACATTTAAGGGAAGATTTCCATGCAAAATATCATTATTAAGTATCAAATATATATAAGAAATAAATAAATAACACTTACCATCTTCACCTGTACAAAATAAAGATAAATTAATTAAAATCGAGTAAAATAGATTATAAGCATAATCCTAGACAATCCTAGTGAACATTTTTTTTTTTACTTTTAAAAATTAAAACGTATTTTTAGTAAAATCTGAGATAACAGATAAGTGTTGACAACCCCATCGGATTCAATGAGTTTTACTCCCAGCTATATTAGCCTTCAAAAACAGTGAGAAGTGAAAGATTCAAGATACTCGTCTACCAGAAACAATAACTGACAATTACTGTAAAATTAAAACAATATGAACGACCATTTTATTTTTCCGTGAATTTAATTTTGAATTTTAAAGTTCACAATATCGTGGACTGACAGAGTCATCAAATCAAGTCATTGTTATAATGTGCAACTTGTCTGAAGATAGTCATTTGAATGAATATAACATGGTTGTAACATGATGGTATTAAAGGTCAGGTTAAGTTTTGTTAATTTTGTTAATCGACACATTCAACTATTTAAAAACAGTTACTGAACAAACTTTATATTGGAACTGGTCATTGGATATAATAGTTGGCAAGTAACTACACAAAAATGTTTAATTTGTCATCTGGTCATTCTAGGAGAAGGGAAAGTAAAAATATAAACGTAACATTAAACTTACCCAAATTACCTACAAAAAATATATATAAAATACCAAAATTATTAAAAATACAATATTTACAAGATATAATGAGAAATGTATAGTTTCGTTCAATGTGATTGACTCCTCTGGTTTCCTCTACCGCTTATAAATTTTTGATTTACAATGTCTATTTGTATCTATAAATGGTCATTGAAACTATAATGGATGAAATAATTAATATTTTAATATAATCATGAAATCTCACAAAGAACAAAATAATACATTTTAATGAAATAAAAAAAAAATAATAAAAATGTACTTACTAAAAACTCCTATAAAATATTAAAATAATATTTAATAAGTTATTATTACTACATATGTATTATTACATGTATTATTATTACTGCTTATACCACTTGAAATAAATAACAAATAAAGGGGTATGATTTTATCGTCACAGTGGGACATTAAATCGTAAAAAATTGTGACAAAAATTATAGTGCAGGTACGTATAAGAGTATACACTTAAAAAGTTTCATTTTTTGGTATAATTTGAATAACAATTTATTATTGTGAAAATAACGGTATCTAATTGATCAAATATACTATGTCTATGTGCATGCTATACTTAGTTACGCAAATTCACAATACAATAAAAAAATACATACTTCGTAATGCAACTAATTAAAAAGTAAAAAAAGTTTTATGATGGATTAATATTAATATTATTATTGATTATTTAGTAAAATAAAATATGATAATCATTCAAAATATACATCTACAAATATATATATAATATATATTTAAGATTTATTAGGAATTTTATTTTTCTTCTTTGTTATCTAACTATCTTAATCTACATGACTACAAGTTAATACCGTTTTTTCTTATTTTTACTTATTAACATAATTGTTCTTATCATGTATCGATAATCACTCAACATACTAAAATACTAGTGTTATGAAGATAAACATAATTAATTTTAATAGGCAGGCTGGTACGATATCTAGATTTGAAACAAAATATTAAAATATATCTAATAGCTACGTCACTATATTCTAGACTTGAATTTTTCAACAAATATTTACAATTGAAATTACTAGATTACCTATGATATAATTATTTTACATTATCACTTATAAAATAAAAAAATTATTGGAATTTTTTTTTTTTAATCATGGATATTCAAACATTTTTTTAACTTTTGTGTATTTTCATGTTATTTTATTGCTTTAAAAAATATTGAAAATTAAAGTTATAATTTCTTTTAAGACCGTTTAAAAGTTAAATTTGTATAAAATAAGTACAGGTAGATACATATGAGAAATTTCATTTCAATTTTTTAATATTTTGGGATACAATTTATTATTGTAAAAATAACAGTAATTGATATAATATAATATACAAATTCGCAACACCGTGAAAACATACAACAATTACGTACTTAGTTTTTCATCTAATTAAAAAAAAAAAAAAAAAAAAATTATGAGTGATTAGGTAATGTTTATATTAATTATGGTTTAACAATATTATTTTTAAACATATGAAAATAAATTATAGGCATTTAAATTACTATTAGCATCAATATTATATTAGAAGTATTATTCAGTTAACATAATAACCATTATCTCAATAATAGGTATACAACTATATGTATAAATATATTTAGGATTTTATTGGAATTGAGATGTATAAACTGGAAAATATATTATTTAGTAGTCAACATAATAACAATTGAAATATGTATTTACAAATATATTTTAAGTTTAAGATTTTATTAGGATTGAGATAAAAAAAAAAGATAATTTTATCAATTGCAACTTAATAGTAATTATTACTTATTAATATAATGGTACTTATCATGTATCTATAATCACTCAATATAGAAAATTTCTAGTGTTATGAAGATAAAATAATAAATTGAATATGTATTATAGGTAAAAACAAACTCTATACTTGAAACAGAATTCTAAACTATATCTTATAGCTACGCTTCTAGCAGACTTTTATTTTTCAACAAATATTTACAATTGCAATTATAGTTATTTTGTCATAGGTGTCAATAATAGATACTTATGACATCATTTACATAACACAATGTTCCTAAAAATGTAATAAATAATTACAATGTTCCTAAAAATTTACTGCATTAGAAAATATTGAAAATACAGTCATAATTTTTTAAGACCGTTTAAACTATGTGCTGATTGTATGAACTTCATTAAATTCACACACAATTTTAAAATATACTATAGGCCCACTCAGAATTTAAAAATTTAAAATACAAGTTCCATCAAAAACTCTTTAATATGTATATCTATTATCTATACCTATTAGATATTAAACTAAACAATATTGGTCTGGTGTGGTGCGGTGGTGGGCCCTTAGTCAAAACGTGTTCTGAGGTCAAGCATCAGCTTATTTCACTAGTTTCCAGCTTTGTGACCACACGGGTTATTAGTGACAATTTTTGGAATAACCTTCGGGCTAATAGTTGATGAATTAAAAATTAATATACATATAAGAAATTAGGAAACAAAAATAACCCTTACTTTTTATTTCTGTAATCATAATGTTTGATAAATTAATAACTGTGTACATAGGTAATATTTTCCATAAATATACCTATGTTATATGTAATAATAAATTATTATTCTTATCAATGTTTCGTTTTGTTTTTATTTCAGAGGAGATACAAAGTGTATAGGTAATTGTATTTTTTTGGAATAACTTTTACATGTCTTTCTACCCTATGACACGGTACGCAGCGGTAACCAGTACAAAGTACAGGTACCGCAGCGACCGGTCTGTGCTTTTGACAACCGCCACCACGGGCTACGAGCGCGACATCGCCAACTCTCCCACCACGCCACAGCGGCAAGGCGGGAAGGGAAGGCAAGTCGCGCAAGATGAGTACCGACTACCGGCCGCCGGCGGATTCTCTCTCGTTCGCCGACCGTCGAAAAACTACCACGTTTTATCACGTTTTTATTGTCGTAAAGACTATAACCAAATACTATAGATAAGAATACGGGACAGTGAATGTTAAAAATCGCGACACATTTCGTCCCCCCGAAAACGTATAGGTTGCCTACTTAAAACATTTTACGGCGTTGACTCTAATATTACACCTAATTTCTGATTCAAACAAGTACACAAATTAAAAATAGATTATCATCAAATACTATTATAGATATGTGTCTGTATTATATTTTGATAATAATGATTTGTTAAAAATTGTAAATTTTAAAATTCCAAATATAATTAATGTTTCTTGTTATTTATATTTACTGACTTTTTATTTGTAAAATTTGATGTTTGTATTATTTCCTTACATATTATAATGCCATCTCATGTTAATTGTTCATATTGGAACTGCAATAAAAGGAGTAAAAATAATCCTGAACTAACGTTCCATAAATTTCCAGCAAATGAAAAATAGTATGTATTGAAGTAAAAAAATATTTACAAATCAATTGTACCTATTTATTGCATAGTAGTATTAGAATATAATATTTAAGTTATTAAGACCAGAGGCATGGGCGTAGCATACCCTAATTAACAAGGGGGACTTAAGTCCTTTTAAGACTCTTTTTTTTTTTATTAAACTATGCTAAAATTGAATGTATTGAATTACAACATCAATAGTCATTACAGTTATATACTTGTATAAAAATTAAAATGTACCTAGTCAATCAATAAATATGCTATGCATGTTTATTGAATTATGACTCTGAAGTGAGTACCTACATTAAAAAAAAAAAACAAAACAATTTTGAAAGTTTTATTTTATTATTACATTATATATTAATATTCTTAATATAAATAAACGTAGGATTAATACAATTTACCAAGCTTTCAAATAAAAAACATTTTATTTTAATGTACCTACTCTTATGATAAATGTAAGTCAATTCTACGTTTATTTGTACTGAATATATTTAAAATATCTTCAGTTTTTATTTCTGAAGTTAAGTCTCGTTCAATTTGTACTACAATTTGTTCAATATACTATTTTTAATTTTACGTTATTTTAAAAGCATAGACTATTAGAATTAGATAAAAGAAAACTAACCTAACGTAGGGGGACTGAACCACTAATTGGGGGGACTATAGTCCCCCTAGTCCCCCCTCATCCTATGCCCATAGGTAGTATTAAATCTTTTCTCATAATCAAAAAATCTGAAAAATACATTAACACAGTTTTATTTTGAAGACATTTCAAGTTCAAATTTGAACTAAACTAGATATTTTAACAATTTTTGTTATTTTGTTATAATTTAATAGTATTATTTTTGGGTATTTGATACTTTTAATATCTTTATATCATTGAGTTCAATATTAATACACACACTGACCACTACAGTGACCCATGTTGCCACGTCACACACATCACCTAAATGTATAGCAGAGCAATAATTGTCAACTTTTTTCTATAGTATGCATTTGACACTGCAGCTATGTATAATATTTATGGTATCTATGGTACTTAAAAAGTATTGGAATGCATAGATACATCATTTATTGGCAGGTATAATCAAATCATACAGTATTTTTCAGCATTTATTTAGCATTACTCTATGAATAAAATACTATAGACATCTTTAGTACCTATTTGATATAATGATATTATGAGAGATCACCTAAATTTATTTGACCATGTTATTTTTGAAAATGTTGACTATATAGTTGTAAATTATGGATTAATCGATGTAAGAACCAAACAGTAATTAATGGGTTTCATACATTTGGATTACAAAAAATAAGAAAAAATTATAGAATTTGCTCAGAACACTTTAAAAGAGAAGATTATATTATTTGGACAGATACTAAAAGGTAAACTAGTATTATTTATATGCATATATATAACATAATATGGCACGTACAAAATATATGCCTTCATACTTAGCATAATATTTTTTTTAATGTATTAAATATTTTAAATACTAAAATATTACTTGTTATAACTAAGTCCTTATCTTTAACCAATATGTAATGAAATACAATCGAAAAAAAAGTTAATGGGGCTGTTCCTAATATTCTGAATTAGAGTAAAAACTAATCTTATTTCAGAATATTACACAAAGATTCATTACCTAATGATGAGGTACCCGAAGACCAGTCACTATTTGCAGGTACCTCTACTAATACAAATGATGATTTCACTGACAATGATTTTGCTTCAGACTTAACGTCCGACCAAATGGTAACCAGAAAACCTGGTTGGAGTCCAATTAAGCCAAAACATAACAATGGTACATTTATAATAACTTTTTGTAATGTCTGATATATTTACCACAGTTAGTAAATATGTTTATTCCTTGTAGATTTAAGTTATGTGTCAGAGACATCATCTGCACATAAATATGAAAATGGTCAAACCTCTACAGTTTTGAACTTAGAATCTGAACAATTAGATACCAAAATAGATGAATCACTTACATCACCCAAATTTTTTGACGCCAGTAATTGAAACAATTTTAACTTAGTAAAATAATACTTGCAAACAATGAAGTATACATAATTATTCATTTTCACTTGTAGGTCAGTGTTTTAGAATTCCAGTACACAAATATTCAAAGACCAGAAAGTTATTTAAAATGCCACCTACCTTAGGATTTGGTGACACGGACTGTAATTATTTCTAATTACATAAAAAAATTGTATTATATTTTAAAGAATTTTTTTATATATTTTAATAGGTCAACCATTAGTAAAAGATCACAGTTTGGAATTATGCAAGACTAAAACAGATATTCTGAAGAAAACTATTAGAGCCTATCAAAAAAAAGTTTCAACTAAGAACTCGCAATTATTGAAACTAAAAAAAAGGTATAAAGATAAATTAAAAAAACTGAGGACTTATGAACTCACATATTCTTCTATCCAGAATAATATTTTATTTAAAATACAAATGAGGTTAAAAAGATTCAAAAAACTAGGGCGACGGTATAAAGAGAATGAAAAATGTTTTGCTTTGGCCTTATATTATAATTCACCGAAGGCTTACAATTTTATGAACAAATATTTATGCTTACCTACAGTTAGGAGTTTGAGAAGATGGTTGCAGATGTTAGATGTTTCTTGTGGTATTAACGACAACATTTTACAAATATTAGAAAAGAAATTTGAGTCTCAGCCAAAATCCGAAAAAGTTATCTCAATTGTTTTTGATGAAATGTCGTTGAAACAATTAGTGTCATACAACTCACAAAATGACACACTATATGGGTTTGAAGACTATGGTCCAGAAATTGATTTAAAAACTACCAAAAAATGTAATCAAGCTCTAGTAATTATGATTAAAGGCATAAAATCTTCTTGGAAGCAAGTCATTGGATATTACTTTTCATGTGGAGCTACAGCAGGAGCGCAACTAAAATCAGTGCTAATGAATGCTATATTTAAACTAAAATCCATTGGATTGATTCCTAAAATTGTGGTTTGTGATCAAGGTACTAATAATCAGCAACTTCGTAAAATTTTAGGTGTGACAAGCGACTTTCCTTTCATAACTCATGATGAAGATAAAATATATTTTATGTATGACACACCGCACTTATTAAAATCAGTTCGGAACAATTTAAAAAAATATAATTTGATTTATGAAGAGAAATGTTATTCGTGGGATGATATTGTGCAATTTTACAATTTGGACAAAAATAAATCTCCAAGACTTGCCCCAAAAATTAAAGATACTCATATACAATTGCCACCATTTTCACCCATGCGAGTTTGTCTGGCCTCTCAAATTTTAAGTCACTCAGTTAGTTCAGGGATGATGACATTAATTGCCCATAATTTGCTACCTCCTAAAGCCATTAATACTGCAAACTTCATTCAACTTATGGATAACTTATTTGATACATTTAATTCTATTTCTTTCAACGAATCAAAGATATACAGAAAACCATTATCTGAAAACTCTTGTCATTGGGAACTGTTAAATGAAGCTCGAAAAGTATTGACAAAAATACATGTACAAAATAGAACGGGAAAGCAACCACCATGCATCACAGGTTGGATTGCAAACATATCATGTCTGAAATATTTATTTGAAGATTTGAAATTGAATTTTGGTTTTGAATTTATTCTTTGTCGCAATTTAACCCAAGATTGTATTGAAAGTTGGTTTTCAGTAGTACGTGCTAAGGGAGGAAATAATTCAACTCCTGACTCTACAAAATTCTTTTCAGCAGTACGGATGTGTATGGCTAATCAGTTATTAGATCCATCAAAAGCGGCTAACTGTGAAATAGATAACAATCAGTTTTTAACTAAATGTGATGAATTACTTAAACATAACCCAAAACTTGACCTTAAGTTACAACACTTGAAAATTTCTCAAAAATGGAACCCTGAAGACGATGATGTTCTTAGTGATATGAACATAACATTCATCACACAAAATAGCCATGAAGAAAATGCTATAGCATATGTTGCTGGGTGGAGTGTTTCAAAATTGAATCACACCGAATGTCTTCAAAAGCTTGCAACAAAAGAACCAGAGGTTCATTTGGCATATATTCATATTTCAATGAAACAGTATGATGGTGCTAAATTGTTGTATCCACTTCAACCAACATTAGTTTATGTCCAAAAAGTTATCTGCCTTTTTAACAATAATATTAACAAATTAATTTCATGTAGTAGGGTAAATATAAAATTGAGAATGATCAATTTAATAAATAAATTTTTGTTTAAGACACTAGACATATGTTTAGAATGTCAATATTTGTTAGTTGATAAAATTTTAAATGTCGCAATTAACTCTTTCATTAAAAAAGAAAATAATTATTACAGAGATGTAAAAAACAAAAAGTTAAAAAAAATAGTACATATGTAAATAATAATAATTTTAATTATACAATATTATACTAGGTATTAATGAATGAGTTAACTATTATCAAAATTAATATTATTTTTTTTTAATACCTATTTAACTGTTGACTGTTGTACCTATTGTTTTAACACTTTGTATTTAAAAAATTTGAATATCTGAATTAACATTGAAGTAATGAAGTCCAGGATTATTAAAGTTTTAATTCAAAAATATGATAACAGTTTTTTTCTTATTATATGTCGGCTACGCCCAAGGATTTCTCATATAGGCAACCACTATGATTTTGGGGGGATATGTCGCAAGCATTTTAACATTCACTGTCCCGTATTCTTATCTATAGTATTTGCTATAACATCCCGCCACACTTTCGTGTTTTTGTTAGCGTGTCACGAATAAACGTCCCCCCGCTGACCTAATTACCACTTAATCAACAGTGTTCACGTTATTATCAGTGTCACCACTCACCCTCTCACCACAACTTCACACCACAAGGTACGACCGGCCTACCGCGGACACCATACCAGTCCATCACCGCCGTAGCCGCGTCACCTATTTCATGATAGAAACCCCAAACCTAATACACCTGATATTTTCCCCAGAATTCAACGTTATCCGTAATTCTGTATTATTTACAGTACCTTTAGTAAATATTGAGTTTGTTTTATCGTTATTTTCAATTGTTTGTAAACTTTCTCTGTCACAATTTGCTAGTTTTAAAAGTAAATGTGGTGGACTACTTTGGGTTTTTATTGCTTCTCTGTTATATCTAATATTACCTAAATATTTACTTTAAGGTTTCGGATTTTCAATGTCTATTTTTATCTACAATATTGTACATTGAAGCTATACGCTGAACGAAATAATTAATATTATAATGTACTTTTTTTTTTTATTAGAAATAAACAATCTATACCAGCGTAATGTAAAATAAACTTATGTGTTAAGAGAATACACGACGTGAGAATTTGAATAAGAAGCCACCCACTGGCAACACCTAGCAGATATTATAATATAATCTTAAAATCTCACACAGAACAAAATAATACAGATTATTTAAAAAAAAAAAATTAGAAAGTGTATTGTTATTAATAATAATTAATAACAAACTATATAAAACTTAGTTCAACTTATTAATAAAGGGACTTTTATTTAAAAAAAAAATTATTAAAACTTTTTTTAAATATTACGCTGTCAAAAAAATGTCAAATCATTAACATAAGTCAGACTTGCATTAATATATAACAAATAAAGTGCTATTATTTTATTGTTTCAAATTGAAATTAAATTGTAAAAAATAAATATTAAATACGGGTAGGAACGTATGAGAGGTTTCATTTAAAAATTATCCTGTTTTGGTATAATTTTGACCACAATATATATTATTGTGAAAATAATAGTCATTGATATAGTATACTATGAACTGAACGTTATGCTTTGTTACGCATATTCGCAACACAGTGAACGATTCAAAAATTACGTACCTGTAGTAGATGGTTCAACTAATTATTAAATAAAAAAATGTTTATGCGTCATTAATGTTTATATTAATTATGGCTTAACAGTATTATTTTTAAACATATGAAAATAAATTATAGGCATTTAAATTACTATTAGCATCAATATTAAAAAACAGAATTCTAAACTATATGTTATAGCTACGCTTCTAGCAGACTTTTATTTTTGTAGACTAATATATTTTTATTCTTATCAATGTTTCGTTTTGTTTTTATTTCAGAGGAGATACAAACTGTATAATTGTGTTTTTTTGGAATAACTTTTACATGTCTTTCTACAATATTTCATGATAGAAACCCCAAACCTAATACACCTGAATTTGCCCCAGAATCCAACGTTATCCGTAATACTGTATTATTTACAGTACCTTTAGTAAAGATTGAGTTTGTTTTATCATTATTTTCAATTGTTTGTAAACTTTCTCTGTCACAATTTGCTAGTTTTAAAAGTAAATGTGGTGAACTACTTTGAGTTTTTATTGCTTCTCTGTTATATCTAATATTATCTAAATCCACATTGATTTTCCAATTTTACAGATTTTCCATATTTTATATTATCTTTATCATTTAAATTGCTTTGTAATATTATGTTAGTGTTTTCGTTTTCATTATAATTTATATCTTTATGAAGATAACCTCATACATGTAAATTATGACATAACGAACCACATAATATATAGGTACTCTAAGGTTCCCGATCTTAGTTGTCTATTTCCATACACAAATTATGTCCATTGAATCTATACTGGATGAAATAATTAATATTATAATATAATATTAAAATCTAGCACAGAACAAAATAATACATTTTTATAAAATAATTAACTTTATAAAACCTAGTTCCATCCTTTTAAAGGAGATAATTTTATTTTAATGAATAATTAATATCTTTTTTTAAATTATTATGATGGTAAAAAAATTGCAAATCAATAACCTAAGTGAGGCTTAAAATATGTACTGTTAGTTTCTATAGGTTTTTGTATTAAGTGGCTTGAAAAAAAAACTTCCTTACTACTTGAAATAAATAACAATTAAACATAACTGTTAATTATTATTATATCGTCATAATGAGAAATTAAATAGTAAAAGTAATACGGATATGTTTAAGAAGTTTCCTACGTTTTGATATAATTTGGATGGCAATTTATTAATGTGAAAATAACAGTAATTTATATAATATACTATGAAAATAATGTTATACTTTGTTACGCGAATTCGCAACACAGTGAAAGACTCAAAAATTACGTACCTGCAGGTTTTTCATCTAATTATTAAACAAAAAAATATTTATGCGTAATTAATGTTTATATTAATTATAACTTAACAATATTATTTTTAAACATATGAAAATAAATTATAGTCATTTAAATATTACTATTAGCATCAATATTATATTAGAAGTATTATTCAGTTAACATAATAACCATTATCTCAATAATAGGTATACAACTATATAACAACTATATAAATATATTTAGGATTTTATTAGAATTGAGATGTATAAATTATCATAATTTTATCAAATGCTAATTATTATAGTAATTATTACTCATTAACATAATTGTCTTATCATGTATCTGATCACTCAGTACCTGTAGACAATTTCTAGTGTTTAATGATAAAAATAATTTATGTCTATAGGTAGGTTGGTTCAATATCCAGTTTGGACCATAATACTCAACTATAACTTAAAGGTACGCCACTAAAGCAGAATTAAATTATTCAACAAATATTTACAATTGCAATTAGGTACTATGAGACAGTTTACATTATCACTTATAAAATGAAAAAATACTTTGAAATATTGTTTGTTATCCATAGATATTTAAAAAAATTAGTGTACAATTTATATTTTTAGGTTTGAAAATGTAATACACTGTTCCTTGAAAGTTACTGCTTTAAAATATATCGAAAATTGGTAAGGCCCGTATAATTAATATATAAATAAATAAATTACACTTACTTTTTTTTGCTGCTTATAATATAATATGAGAAATTAATAACTATTTACACAATATTATACACCTTTCAAAAATAAGAAACGACTGCGGCGGCGACCAGTCTTCGTTGCAGACGGTCAGGCCATATCCATTGTTCGAGGTCCGTACACGGGCATATGTAAACTCCCCTACATTTTTGTAAATTCCCCTAAAACAATTTTGCTACTGTATTACGCTTACGTAAATTCCCCTAAAAACATTTTGCAACCGTATTACGCTTACGTAAATTCCCCTAAAAACATTTTACTGTTTACACACAGTAACTACGTGTACCTACCTATTTAATTATTAAAATTTCAACGTCGCAAGGGCATAATTATGATTAAATATTATGATATTATGATTAAATATTTGCTGAGATATTAATATAAGATATAATATAATATATAATATAGTATATATATATATTAATAATAAGTTAAAAAGACGACCACAATTAAAACAACTAATACAAAATTATAAAGATCAAAAAATAACTAAATTTCATTATATAAAAACAATTTCACATTATTACTCAATCAAAAAATAATCAACATCAACAATATCTACAATCAACACTTAATAATTTTAATAAAACTAGAATGACGATGAATATGAATTTTTCTATAAAGAAAAAAAAATATTTTTGGAAGATAACTAGAACCGCCTCCACGTGATGTCCTCTGGGATTACTCTAAATGGTTCTAATTTTATTTAGGGGAGTTTACGTAAGCGTAATACGGTAGCAAAATGTTTTTAGGTGAGTTTACTATTAGGGGAATTTACTATTTAATTTTTTAGGGGAGTTTACATTTGCCCCCGTACACATTGTCAAGCCACGCCTATAATGCGCAGTAGCTGGTTGCCGCAGTCGATTTATTTTTTGAACAGAGTATAGGAATTATTCTCTATAAAATATAAATTGATGCAATTCTATATTATTATTTTTTTTTATCATTGCTTTTGGTTTATAGCGATATATTATAATTATGAACAATGTTTTGTTTCGTTCGTTTATCAGATTAGATAAAAATTGTATTAATATATTTTTTTGGAATACCTTTTACATATATTTCTGTGATAATATTTGATATATTGTTTATGTGTTGTAATTTACCTTGTTGGCTTATGCACTGGTTATTTGTTAATTGATAATATATTTGTTGTTGTTGTTAATCTTAATGTATACAATTTTTTCAAACGAATAGGTTGCCTATCAAAAGTGTAGGCACACTTATCGAAACAAGATAGATAGATAATACTGTTCTGAAGTGATCTACAAACACAAAAGTGCGTATTGTGAGTTAAAACGCATGAAATAAAACATATTTGGTCATCAAAAAGGTTCACGAGACACACGTTTCTATGGTTTGCTATGTATAGAAAAAATACATACATAAAATAGTTTAAAATACCATGGACCGAGAGGGTACCGCATAAGGAAGTACTAGATAAAGTAAAAGAACAACGAAAAATATTTAAAAATATTCAATCTAGAAGATTCAAGATGATAGGTTAAGGCATAAAAGTATACTAAAGAAATTAATTCAAGATATTGAAGGACACATTGCAAGAGGAAGACCAAAGGCAGAATATATGACACAGATAATGCAGGATACGAATAAAGGAAATTATAAAGACCTGAAAGAATTGTGCTACTATAGAGAAGCATGAAGAGCTGCAACAACAAATCTACGGATTTATAATTAAAAAAATTAAAATAAAATATAATAAAATGCAAAAAACTGGTTTCCCCGAACTTAATCTTACCCGCAACTATCTTCATAGGGTTTCACCCCTTAAAGAAGTTTCACTTTAGAAAATTTTCAATGTAATATGTATAAGGTACTCTTTAAAAAAATATTGAAAATACATTGTAATTTTTTTTTTTAACCGCTTAAGACTCACATTTATACGAACTTAACTAACATTTTTAAATTATAACATATTTCCATTCAGAATCCAAATATATTGAAAGGACAATTTACATGCGAAAAAACATTATTTTGTAATAAATACATATTAAAAATAAATAAATAACACATACCATGGTATTCTAAAGCTTCACCTGTAAATAATAATGGTAATATTATTTAAAATTGAGTAAAATAGATTATAGATTATTATTAATTATATATCATGATTAATGTAAAAAATCTAGATTTGAAGTTTTTCAGATTGTTATCAAATGTTATTCTAAACTTTAATAACTAATTTATTATATCAAATACAAAACATTAAAATATTTTATTTAGAAAGACAACCAGAAAGAAGTTATACTATTTTAATTTTATAGCTAAAATGTGAAATGTTGACATCAATCGTTTCTTTGTTCGTCGTGGTGAATACTCTAGAGAACATTTATTTTATGAATTAAAAAATTAAAACGTATTTTTAGTCGAGTCTGAGATAACTAAGATAAACGGTAACAATGCCATCAGATTTCAAGAGTTACCTATGCCTGGAGCTATATAGCTATATAGCTTCATAAGCAGTGAGAAGTGAAAGAATCAAGATATTCTTACCAGAAACAATAGACTACGGTTACCGGTATTTTTCTCGAATGAACTTTTTCCTAAATGGTATATTTTCCGAAAATCCGTATATCCTAAATCTTATGGCATGTATTAAAATCAGCAGCAATGAAAATAATTCACTTGTGAAAATCCCTCCATTTTATTTTTGGCTGAGATCTGACTTTTCGTTCTAGACTCAGCTCCGAGATCATTATCTCTACATCGGCTAGTTTTTTCGGGAACTCAATACAATTCATTTTCATTAATGCTATCTTTATCGCCACATACGGCGCCCGCGGTCCTATTTTGAAATTTTGTATTTCGGAAACAATAACCGCCGGGAAAAATGCATTCGGGGAAAAAAGGTTTCAGGTTTTCAGATTTTCGTTCAAAATACCAATCGGGAATAAGTTCGATTCGGGAAAAACGGCGGGTACCGTAGACAACTGCCTAATGAAAAAATATAGAACGACCATTCTCTTTTGCCATGAATTAAATTTTTTACTTAAAAACAAATTAATAATATAATGGATTGATAGAATCAATTGAATCAAGTCATTGATACGCAAAAAGTCTGAAAATGATCATTTGAATTAAGAGCCTGTTCTGGAACTAAATTCTGCCTTAAAAATAGCTCTCATACCGAATACTCTCATAAAAAAATATGCGATTTGAATAGTTATTATTTTTTTTAAACTGTTGATAATTTGATGAAAAAATATATTTTTTAACGTTTACCAACAAAATATGAAATCTAAACTGTATAAGTTTGTTAACCCCTCAAGGTTGGCCAGACTACTGTCCAGTAGTATTTGGCCTTGTATTGTGGCAGGCCGACAGGCGACTAGGTTAGTTAGTTGTGAGCCAGACGTTGTCTCGTTGTCTGTGCTGTTGTCTCTTTGTCAGTTTGCGAGGCCGAATAATGGAACGTTGTGTCGGGAAAGTTAAATAAAGTTAAATTAATACTGAATAAAGTGAGTTTTGTTATTTATGCTATTATAGTGTTGCAAAACAATTTGACGTTGAAGATGAGGCGATAACAAGTGTTGAAGTGTATACTGTATAACAAAAACCTTAGGTTTAAATTATATTATAAATAAATGCCTGTTGAATAAAGTGACCTGCGATAATCAGTTATCATTCTAAGAGAAGAGAATGTAAAAATATGGCAATAAAAATAAAAATACACTTACTCATACGAGCTGCAAAAAATATGTATAAAATACCAAAGTTATTAATAACACAATATGAAATATATAGTTGTATTCAATGTGATTGAGTGATTGACCCCTTTCATTTTCTCTGTCGTTTATAAAGATTTATGAATTCTGATGAAAGGTTAATTTAAAAATCTTGACTATAATGTGTGTATATTTAATAAGTAGTATGATTATTTTGTTTGCTTCTTCTAATATTATGATTTTATGAAGGGTATTAAATTTAATGTTTGGTTTATTTAATCCACTTTATATATTCTATTCTAACATGGAGACATTATAAATAACAACGCTTGAAAATTTATATTTGGAAAACATATTCTTTTAATTCATTTAAGACTTTACGAATAATGTGTACTAGCTGTAACGTTTCTTATCTTCGATGTCTATATTTATCTATAAATGGACATTAAAGCTAATATGGACAAAATATCTAATACTATAATATAGGTAAAGGTAACCTTGAATTCTCTCACACAACAAAATAATATATTTTAATAAAATAAAATAAAATAAAAACAAAATTATACGTACTATAGACACCTAAAAAATATTAAAATTATAATTAAAAACTTATTAATATTTAAGTAAAACATAGATCAACATTATCGAGAGGGAATATTAGTTTAACATTTATTCACAAGTCAGACTTAGAGTGTGTACATATTGTTAGTCACTATAATTTATTTGTATTGAGTGGCTTGAAAAAAAAGCATTACATTGAAATAAATAACAAATAATAAGGTCTATGATATTTTTATCGTCAAAATTGAAAATTAAAGATAAAAAAATAATGACACAAATAATACTGATACGTATGATAGTTTTCATTTGAAAAATGTCCTGTTTTGGTATAATTTGTATGACAATATATTATTATTATTATTAATATAGCAGTAATCGATATAATATACTATGAGCATAACTTTGTTACTTAAATTTGTAAAACAATAAAAAAACACAAAAATTACGCACCGTCCAATGCAGCTAATTAAAAAATAAAAAAATGTTATGCGTTATTAATGTTTATATTAATTTTCCTAACAAAATATTTAATCATAATATGAAACATTTATTATAGATATTTAAGGTACTGTTATCATCAATAATACATTAGAAGTATCTACCTATTATTTAGTATCAACTTTACAATACACAACAACATTAATATATATGACTAAAATTGTATCAATTGCTAGTTATTATAGCAATTATTACTTATTAACATTATGGTACCTTATCTGTTATCATGTACCTAATCACTCAATAAAGAAACAATTGAAGTGTTCTGAATATAAATATAATATATTTTAATAGATGGGTACAATATCTAGATTTGAAACAAAATACTAAACTATATCTTATAGCTACGCCTCTAAAGCAACTTGAATTTTTTAACAAATATTTATTAGATACTTATGAGATAATTTATATTATCAGTTGTAACATTGTATTGGTATGTTGTCTATTTGTTGAAAAAGATAATAGGCCCTACTAAACATGTTCGTACATGATAAAATTCGTTGAACTTTTTTTGTTATTTACATCTTTTTAAATTAGTATGTACAATTGATGTTATTGGGTAATACAAATTGAAAATGTGAAACACAGTTCCTCAAAAGTTACTGCTTTCAAAAATATAGAAAATACAGTATTTAATATTTTTTTTTAGACCCATGATGCCGATGCATATCACTTATTTGGACCATCGTAAAACAATTTTGGAAAATTCTGTGATTAAGTATGATTTAAATAATTTATAAGCTAAAAAATGCGTGTTGTGAGTAAAAACCGATGACCTAAAACTTCTTTACGAAAATAAAGTCATAGTAATATATAATATATTTCCATTCAGAATCCAAACATGGAAAGGACAATTTCCATGCAAAAAAACATTATTTTGTACCAAATACATATTAAAAATAAATAAATAACACATACTCTGTATAGCTGTAATTAATAATAATAAATTATTTAAAATAAAGTAAAATTTATTATAGGCATAATTTATAATTATATATAAATCTACATTTTGGGAAAAAAGGCTTTCAGACTCCTGTAAAATGTAGTTCTAAACTTTTATAATTAATTTATTTATAATATTAAATATTGCATTGTAAATCAAACAAATAACTAAAATTAAAAACTACGCTTCTAAAAGAGTTATAACGATATGTAGACACGTCAGTGTTGGTCAAACGGGTGGGGTCGGTGAGGGGGATAGATCCCCCATTATTTTTTTTTAATATTTATAACAATTTATAATTAATTATATTCTATAATGCATTAAATTTTGTTCTATTTTTTTTCTAAAAACAAATAATCAATTATTATAAATTTTGGCAGAATATCAGAATATGCCTATACGTGTTCATAATATTACGACATGACAAGGTATAGAAAAATAATATTGTTCTGAAATGATTTATAAAATCTAGTTATTTTAATTTTATAGCAAAAATGTGAAGCTTTGAATGTCATACGTAATTTTGTTTCTTTATTTATCGAGGTGGTAAAAACCCTAGTGAATATTTAGTTCATGAATTTAAAAATTAATAACTTATGTTTATTCAAATCTGAGATTAGAGTTAACAACCCCATCAGACTCCAAGAGTAATATAAGGTATAGCTTTAAAACCAATGTGGAGTGAAAGACTCAAGACATTCCTGCCAGGAATAGTCGTTACAACTTACTTTTAAATGAAAAAAAGAATGAACGACTATTTATATTTTATTTTCTATGTATGAAATTTTGAATTTAAGGCTCACAATATCTTTGGCTGATAGAGTCAACAAATCAAATCATAGTTATATCACTTATATATGTAACGTGTTTGAATATAATCATTTCAATTAATATTATATGGTGATATCATAATGGCATTTAAGGTTAGGTTAGGTTAGAATTAGTTGATATAAGTACAGTTTCTGAACAACCATAACTTCAAAACTGGATATAGGTAAGTATTTTAAAGACAATTTTCATCTGGTCATTCTAGGAAATATGGTAATAAACAATAAACATACAAATATACTTACGAATATCTCTATATTCTGCAAAATATATATTTAATATACCATAGTTATTGATAATATAATTAGAGACAATATTTAATTTATAATTATATTCAATGGATGGATAATTTTGGTTTTCTCAGCAGAATACATCTAATAAAAATGTATGAATTCTGATGTGTGGATATAAAAAATGTTAACTACAATGTGTATATTTAAGATTGAGTAATTGAATACCTAATACCCTTATTGTGTATGCTTTTCATTTGAAGGGTATTTAATATTCAATTTATAGAATCCACCTTCTATATTCCTATTCAAATATAGAAACATTTTAAAAACAGTGATTGAAAATGTCTATATGCTCACTTCTCCAAATATGTAAAATTGAAATATCTTAAATTTACTTTTAAGTGAATAAAAGTCATTGCTTATAAGTTATAATTATGTCTAATTTACTTCAAAAAGACGGGATGTAAAAAATTAATTATTCGTTAGTTACAACTTACGTTTTGACAAGCGACCAGTTTCGTAAAGTGCTGTTTAATTGTAAAAATAAAATTAAACTCAATTTATAAAGAATATTATGCTTGAGTAGGTTTCATCAAACATTGATTAGTTGAATAGTTTACCACTCATGTATGTCCAATCATGGGCCACTAGATCTTACTAAACATTTCATTTTATGTACTAAAAATCACACATACCTATAATAGTTATCAAAGTTAATAAATAAAACAAGTCGACTTTCAAATACAATCACCTTCAATTAAATATTGATTCAACCATAATTTAAGAACGCCCAATATACAGCAACCTTTAAATTTATTTTGAATACATAGGTAATCCTCCTATTTTTATTCATATTCTCCTTCTTCTCTGGTTGCTTCTCTGATGCTTTCACTGTATCATTAAACTATTCATTTTTTATTTTACCCAGGGTATTTTTCGTTCAAGTTTTTGTTCCATCACAGCACTTAATAATGGTTTTATGCTCCTCATTACATGTCCTGCCCAACGCAATCTACCTTTGTTATAGTCTCTCCGGTCTCCAATAATATTTTTGTTGCTTCCAACTCCATATTTTTTCTTCATCTTCCACTCTCCTGTTATAAAATTATCTATCGATTCACAATTTTCCCGTTATATCTTTATTTATAGTATTAAGAATTAATTTAGTTTATCAATATTATGATTTTCTCAGTTTTTAAGTTTCAAACCAGTACAATATTTTTTTGTATGCGTATAAAATGCAGGACCTATATCATAACCATTCTAAGTTACTATTTGTTTATTAATATTTAATTAAAAAATATTACCAGTACAGAGAGCTGAAAAAAAATTATTTGTATTAGTCAATCGTGTGGATTTACAACAAATTGGGTAAACTATTAGAAATATTTAATAAACTATCTGATTATTTTTAATGATAAGTAATATTATAAATGTAATGTCTGAATATTTTATTTTTCCACCAAATAAATAATATAGTTTTGTAAAACATCACTAGGTAGTATACAATTTCTTATTAACTATATAATATGAAAAGTAAGAAATGGTATAATATGTTCTGTTAGTCTCTAGATAATCATAAAATAACGAAAATTATTTTTCGTATTTAAATGTTTATATATAAATATTTATACAACTCATTGCTGATAAATTTCGATAAAATAAAAATTAAAACACAAATATTATAATCATTGTAAAACAATAAAATAAATGAATCCTTACTTTTTAATACTTCTCTATGTGTATTTGCAGGTATAACCCAAACTGCAAGTACTGTAAATATAAGCGTTATTAAATATTGCTTAAAAAAAATCATTTTGACTTTATATAAGAAAATAATATAAAATAATGTGAACGTTGAACAATAAATGAAACAAAATATTACTTCTCGATTTCTTTTATAAACGATATATCCCTCATATATATACTCCCTCAACACTGAATAAATATTTTTGACAAAAAGTTGTTTGTTTATGGTAACAACTAATATAACAAGGGAATAATATTATTATTTTCTACTTGTAGGTGAACACCATATTAATTTTTATTTTTTTAACGCCTAAGTAAATAATGTGCATATAAAATTTGATCCAATGCACGCCCACGACTGCTTCATGCCGAATTGTCGACAGGAGAATGTGATGGTACAATAATTATTATGTTAAAGGAGCACACAACACAAAAAACAATTTTATTTTAATTGTTTTTAAATGTTAAATTATTGTAGCTATATTAAATGATTATGGCTATATTAAACGATTTGGCGAAAATCCGATGAAAAAAAAAATGATTACTTTAAGACATGGTGTCCACTTGTGTGATTCCGTCTTACAAATGTACAACATAGCAAAAACTGATATGCGTGGGGCAAATTTTTTAGCACCATATTTATTGTAGAACTACCAAATTTTCACAACACGTAAAGAAGAACTTTATCTGTGGAAGAGGGTGGTCTCTTTTTTTTAATAGCACCATCCAATAATTTTTTATAAGCAAATTAAAAAACTAAATGTTTGGAAGCAAATAACTTTTAGTGTATTTACGTTGTATAAAATATGGGCACGCTGTTGCACAGATAATGTTCTTTTTTACGTGTTGTGAAAATTTGGTAGTTATAGAACAAATATGGTGAGAGAAAAGTTATCCTGAGCAAAACAGTTTTTGCTATGTTGTACATTTGTAGGACGGAGACAACACATGCGGGTGTGGGGTCCTCTTAAGAAATATTATTAAGAAATGTAGAATAACCACGTGACGTCATTGGGTCCAGCTCATCGTAAATGCCTATCTTATATGTGTAAAAGTTCCTAGCGTCATACAACGATTTATCAATCTAAAAATATTATATATGAAATTTAGTTTACGTATAAATGTGTGATTTTATGTGTTAAAGACAATAAAAGTATCGGAAATTCAATATAACCTTTAGTTTTTTAAATAATTATAAACCCTTAAAGTGATATTTTTGGTGCATTGCCATTTAAATATAAAATAAAAATTGAAATATATCTCTTTTAAGATTTTTAGAATTTGAAAAACTTCAAAAGTAATTGAAATTTTTATACTTGTATCGTCTTAAACACTTAAAACACACATTTACATGAAAATTAAATTTCAAGAATAAAATAATCGGTAAATCATAAATCAGGTTGGTACCGTTGGTATCGTTGTGTAAAGCAAGGAACTTTTACACGTATAAGATAATTACGATGAGCCGGGCCCAATGACGACAAGCGTCTTTTTTCAATTGCTCATAACTTATTGAATAATGTAAGTAGAAACGTAAAACTTATACGATTATACTTAGAATTGAACATCCTTTGAAATTAAAAAAAACTTTGTGTTTTGTGCTCCTTTAATGCACAGTGTATATTTACATTTTAAAAGTGCGATTTAGTGGCGATTGAGTGTTTGCGTGTTGCTAGCTCCCGGATGGGTGACCACCCGGGAGTTTTAGCAACAAATCCTTGAAAAACATACAAACGTGTTTCAACCAACCGTTTCTACCTCCTACAAACAAAACAGCTAATGGCCATAGTTGCCAGCTCAAGCTCAATGGAAAAAGAAAAAAAGTGCGATTTAGAATAATTGTAATTAACATTCATAAATCGTAAATTACGTAGTTACGTAGGTAGGTACCTACTTACACAGTATAATCCCGTTACAACGAACTCCAAGGGACGGAATTTTTTTTTCGTTATAACGGTAATTTCGTTGTAACGGCTTTCGAAAAGCTTAATAGGCTTTCGGTAGAGGATTTCTATAACTTTTGTTATAACGGGATTTCTTGTTGTATCGGTATTCATTGTATGGGGGAGATGCCATTGTAGACTTGGGAAGGGGCGGAAAGTTCAGAGCGGCTGTCACCCCTCTGAAGAACGCGCTAGTAGAGAAGATATCTGGTACCTCCATCCTGGTTTCAGCATCAGAATCTTAAGTAAACATGGAGGTGGTCGACCTCAAATCTACCTCCAAAGTGGAGGCAGTATTGGCCGCTGTAAAAAGCGCCCTTATGGTCTCCAGCAAAGGGGACACCTCAATACAGGCAGCTGATAACGAGATCACGATTGCCCGGGGAAGCTAATCCCATGGACGTAACCCACGTCCGGGTAGGATGGACCAGCTGCAGGCTCAGGATCCACCGCCCCTAGGCCACCAGGTGTTTCAAGTACTATGGCTTCGGTCACTCTCAAGGAAGCTGAAAGACTCTTGCCGGATATGTGGCTCTAAAGAACACAAGGAGAAGGAGTGCACAGAATCTTTAAAGTGCGTAGCCTGCGACCGAGAGGCTCTCAAGTCAGGGCAGCACAGACCCGGCACTGCCAGCCTGCAAGGCCAGGTGCGATTCTGAGTCATGGCGCTCAAACAACTGCCGTAATGATTAACTTCATTCAAGTTAATCTCAACGGGTGCTGGGCCGCTCAACAGCTCCTAGACCAGACGACGACCCAGAAGAACGCCGACGTCTTAATCGTAAGCGAGCCTTATGTAAGCGGAGACGGCGGAGGCAGAATTCGCTACAGCCTCGACCGAAATGCTTCGGTCGGCACCACCTCAGGCACCGGCTTCGTACATGAGGACTCTGGCTCCGGAAACGGGAACGCCTGGATCAGGCTGAGGGACCTCGTCATATTTAGCTGTTACTGGAGGCCAGGCACGACGCTGGCCGAAAATGACACGTTCCTTGGGGACCTCGACCAGGCCATACGAGCCACGGGTGACTCCGGTGGCTGATAGTTGCAGGCGAATTCAACGCCTGGAACGTGGAGTAGGGCTCCCGTACCAACAACCCGCGAGGAGATCTCCTCTCAGACTTGGCAGCGAGTCTCGGTCTCTCACTGGCAAACACCGGTGACACCCCCACCTTTGTAAGAGGGGATGCCACATTTATAATTAACGTCACCTTCTCCAGTGGATTGGAGATTCACGGCTGGTCCGTTCTCGACGAGATCAATCTAAGCGACCACGCTTACATCAGCTTTTTGATCGACCACCCGCCAGATGACCCACACCCTGGCCGGCCTCAAGTTGCGGCTCCGGCCACCTGTATATACTATTGTGAAGCATCATGGGGTCGTGGTACTCTCAATACACCAGCACTCGCCGAGGAAAGGGTACCATCCCCCATGCGAGCCCAATCTAAGGGTGTAAACATTTTGCTTTAAGAATAAACGATGCTACATGAGGGTCAATCAATGTGCAAACAGTATAGCCCTCATGTAGCGGTTATTCATGGAAAAAAAAAAGGTACGTCATACAAAATATAATATGATCCAACGGAGGATGTCAAAATTATGTTTCTAAATAAAATAATTCTAGATGAAGAAACCGTAAATACCTTTAAAAAAAAAAATATATTTTTGGAATATAAATAGGTATTGTTTTCATCATCGAAAAACATAGAGATATATGTTTAAATCATATAGTATCAATGCGACATTGTTGGTAACTAATTAGTTATAGCTCACTTAACTTTATGTTATAATTTAAATTACGTGTACCGTGTACGGTGTACCTACGACAGGTCCTATAAGCAATGTAAAATAAAAAATGTTTAATATTATTATAGTAATTGTATTTATAAAGTTTATTTATAGACAATTGAAAAAAAAAACTATCTAGGTACGTATAGCGTATATAGCATATCAATAATAATACTGTTTGTCAATTATTTTCTTGATGGTCGTTTCAATCAAATTGAATGTGGTCACAGAGCTTCAACGATTATAATGCATATAAGAGACCGTCATGAAAGTATATAGATAGGTACTATAGTATATTATTGTAGGTACCTATATACAAGTTATATAATATATATAATATAAAGTAACGAATTACCTGGTGTTCAACCAGGGGGCAAGGACATAAAGTTTTCTGAGATCATTTCTGCATTGCACACACTTTACATTTTTGAATGGGTGTATTTGATAGTTACTTATCAAATTCACCGCGACTAGCAGCGGTTATGAGCTTGAGAATACAATGAATACAGTATTTCTTAGTCTTATACAGTTGTTTAAAATACCTATATTATCTGAGAAATTAAACATTAATAAATGTTATAAACAGAGCATGCATGCAAGAAGAGATCGACGCACAACCGCGTCTGATGCATCGCGAGTGTCGTGCTGTTGGCAATAGATGGATGTTTCTGAGTTGGGTCCCAAATTTAGAATTGTTTGAAAAATTTCAATTGATTAAGCTGGAATGATATTATAAACAAAAATTGTCATATTAATGATTACATTTTCCATAATCTTATTGAACCAATTGAAATACAAAACTAAGATACCTAACTAAAAATATTAAAGATAACAAATCTTGTTTTAAAAAAACTCTTTGTACTCAAATACTCTTTGTATAATTGTTTAATCGTTCTCCCACAACTTTATAGGCATAGTGGCATCTATCTTTCTAAATGTCAAAGAAACCATTATTGTTTCACTTCATCAGTCCGTTGATAGTTCGGATGGTTGTCGATATCCGTAAAGGAGCTGTATGGCGACTAAGAACTTAATAATCCCTAAAAACTAATAATAATATATAGGCAGGAAAAGTGGTGGTTCTAGCGTATGGGTACTGTACAGGGTGGGCAGCTGACCATAACAACATTTCTGGTGTCAGTTACTTTAAATATGTAATTTTTTACAAACAAGATGTTTTATCGTTTGCTAAATTATTATGATAATTTACAATAAGAAATGTTATTATATTATTGTCATTACATTGGTGATAAACTGGTAGTTGCTAGTTATAACATATCAATGTCGTGGTAATTTCTAGCAATCTAGAGTCGGTAGGTGCTCGACATTGGTGGCAGCTACGCTGTAGAGAAGATAAGGTGATACCACTTGTTGAATTCAAATTTAATACCATCCATTATAGTGACCCACTCGTAACCCACTGTACAGCAGAGCGACATCCACTTTTTTTTCATTGCATTTCCAAATTATTTTATCTTGAATCTTTCCCTCTTGTTGGATATTATTAAATAGGTGTTGTAAATGCTTATACCGCTGACGTTTACTCCGATGGTCGATATTATGTCATTTATCTTTGTGGGTGGTATAATGGTGTATGCTGAGACGTCCTCTTGTATATAAATCGATGTTCCGTATTTCCACCGCTCGGCCACCTCGTCCCTCTTTTGTTATTTTATTGTTATTCAAAAACGAATAACTGTAGATACATGCAATTTTACTGAATGTTTATATTTTCATTTTTTATACACCATAAACATTTGATAATATTTTGACTCTTTTTGACCTGTTTACGGACATTGTACGTTTTCAATTTTCTAATTTTTTTTTCTAAAAATATCAATAAAATTTCATTTGTCGGGAAAAAAGAGTGAAAATTTAATGCAATGCTCCTGATATATTGTAACAATAACAGTTGAAAAATATTAAAAATACATAGGCACATTTTTTATTTTTATAATCATTTAAAGTTCAAATTTTGACAAAATGTATCATATTTAAAATTTTATAATTATTTTGTAGTTAGAAATTCATAAAATGTTCAACTTTTATAGCTAAGGATTGAAAATTTAAAACAAGGGTCCATGTTAATAGGTGAATATATTATTAATTACTTTATTCACAGTAATATCATCAAATCTACTTAGTAATATTATAGACTGACTGACCGTTTTCTCTCAGAATCGGTTTTCTTTACAATGTCATTATATAATTAAATTCATATTTAACAAAATCCATTACAGTGACCCACTTGTAACCTACTATACAGCAGAGCGACTTTTTAAACATTTCCTTTAACTTTTTTTTATAAACTGTTATAAAGGGAAGCCATTGTTCATGTAGGTGCTCACATATATATTATATACCTACCTATTGCTACCTACCTAATTTTTATATTATTTCACCATGTTAGGTCGACTTTAAAAAAGGTGGGCAAGTGGGTGTCGCTCTGCTGTACAGTAGGTTACAAGTGGGTCACTGTATAATGGATGGTATTAAATTTGAATTCAATGATATAATATCATTGTATAAGAAAAACGATTCTGAGCGGTGACGGTATGTCAGTCTATGTATAAGACATATTATATACATATCTATGGTATTAAACAAAAAATTGACCTATAATAGGTACCTATAATAAATTCCAAATTAATCATATCACAATATCCATTAGATACTTATAACGCGTTATACATCAACAAAAACCGTGATACTATCATAGATATATAATAGTACACTTTAGAAGTTTAAAGTACCTACGAATAATATTATTCAATCACAACAAAATAACTAAAATAGTTATTCTAGGTTTTTAATATGTAATTTCGTCCAAATTTGAATTTAAAATGTCTGTAAAAAATAAGTGTGTTCATATATTTTTTAGATTTTTTGGTTATTTATGAGAACCTTTGTGTTGAATTTGTAATGCTTAGCTATAAAAACTGAACATTTTATAATTTTTTAATTCCAACGATTGATAATTTTCGAGATTTTGATAAATTTTGTCAAAATTCCAATTATAAAATTGATTTTATTTTAAAATTGATTTATTCCATTTATAAAAAAAAATCGTGCCTATGTATTTTTAATATTTTTCAACTGATATTGTAACAATATATCAGGAGCCTTGTATTAAACTTTCTTCTTTCCACCTAGGTAATAGGTATATCTAGTCTTTTATAACTTATAACTATACTTGTTCCAATATCAACTATTTTGTATGAAATTCACCACAAAATATTCAGCTCAGGCATGTGTTTAGGTACAATAGTGTTTTTTATATCACCTGAGTAAATAATTAGTATGCAAAAATAAACACGGCGAAAATGCTCTGGTACGAAACTTCAACATAATTTTATATTTTTCCACTTTGTTGGATCGACATTTAAATATTCCCAAATATTTTCAAATTAATTGATAATAATTACATTAAACATTTAAATACATGAACCTGGTCAAAAACATTTAAAAATCGAATTTTGACAAATGTTATCAAATTTTGTATTTAATAATTATTTTGTAGTTAAAAATGTATAAAATGTTCAACGTGTATAGGTAAGGATTGAATATTTAAAACAAGGTTCCACGTAAATAGTTATATCTTAATTACTTTATTCACAATAATATCATCAAATATACTTTGTAATATCATAGGCTGACTGACCGTTTTCTCTCTGAATCGTTTTTCTTATACAACGATATTATATTATCATTGAATTCAAATTTAACACCATCTATTAAAGTGACCCACTCGTAACCTACTGTACAGCAGAGCGACATCCACTTTTTTTTCATTGCATTTCCAAATTATTTTATCTTCAATCTTTCCCTCTTGTTGGAGAACAAAACCATTTTATAAATTAAAAGATCTAAAATATAATATCTACCTGTATTAATGGTATTCTGTTCGATTCAGACTAACTTCCAGAAAATCATACTTTTTTTTTTAAATTCTTTATTTTTATTTTTTTTTGGGGGTGGGGGGGTTATTGTTTTTAATCACCATTAATCTCTATCCAGAGCTAGATATGATCTCCCCCAAGATCACCGATGGTTTCGAAACTGTTGGAAGGAATCCGTGCACCCAGTTTGCGTTGGGTTGTTTATAGGTGTTGTAAATGCTTATACCGCTGACGTTTACTCCGATGGTCGATATTATGTCATTTATCTTTGTGGGTGGTATAATGGTGTATGCTGAGACGTCCTCTCGTATATAAATCGATGTTCCGTATTTCCACCGCTCGGCCACCTCGTCCCTCTTTTGTTATTTTATTGTTATTCAAAAACGAATAACTGTAGATACATGCAATTTTACTGAATGTTTATATTTTCATTTTTTATACACCATAAACATTTGATAATATTTTGACTCTTTTTGACCTGTTTACGGACATTGTACGTTTTCAATTTTCTAATTTTTTTTTCTAAAAATATCAATAAAATTTCATTTGTCGGGAAAAAAGAGTGAAAATTTAATGCAATGCTCCTGATATATTGTAACAATAACAGTTGAAAAATATTAAAAATACATAGGCACATTTTTTTTTTTTATAATCATTTAAAGTTCAAATTTTGACAAAATGTATCATATTTAAAATTTAATAATTATTTTGTAGTTAGAAATTCATAAAATGTTCAACTTTTATAGCTAAGGATTGAAAATTTAAAACAAGGGTCCATGTAAATAGGTGAATATATTATTAATTACTTTATTCACAGTAATATCATCAAATCTACTTAGTAATATTATAGGCTGACTGACCGTTTTCTCTCAGAATCGGTTTCTTTACAATGTCATTATATAATTAAATTCATATTTAACACCATCCATTACAGTGACCCACTTGTAACCTACTATACAGCAGAGCGACTTTTTAAACATTTCTTTTAACTTTTTTTTATAAACTGTTATAAAGGGAAGCCATTGTTCATGTAGGTGCTCACATATATATTATATACCTACCTATTGCATTTAAATAATTACAATACCTGGTAATTTTAATGTTTCTAAGATCTCTAAATTTTACTATCTACTTGTCAATTATACATTTATACATTTCATAACATATAATGAATGTATAAGTATTATTATGATTTAAATAACACATCATTATTAATTGGTTATAGGTTACAAATGAAATTTCAGGACACTTTATATCTCTGTTGTATCTGTCTGTTTATACTTAATAGTACAAGTACATAGTTACGACGAGTGGTTGAGTTAATGTTTAACAACAGTTCTATTCAAAGTTCCAATCTAATTTTACTAGCCAGTATTATAAAAAATAATCAACATGCGAACATGCGATATAGGTTGCTATGCTAGCCAATTTGAAAAACGTTGGTATCAAAATATAAAGGTTATCAAATTATTTTTAGTTTGTAGGTACATTGAATTTTATGTTTTATTCTGTATTATTTAAATACGTTTAGAAGACGGAAATTTAGCACGCCTTCAGACTGAGCTTGTTTTATCTACGAATTAAAAGATTTATGTATTGTTTACAATGACATGCTTGTTGAATTTTATAAAAACGGTAAACTATTACTTAAATATTTGGAAATAAAGTATAATGTTTCATATTGATATGATTAATATTTATCAACAAATGTCTTCTTTCCACCTAGGTAATAGGTATATCTAGTCTTTTATAACTTATAACTATACTTGTTCCAATATCAACTATTTTGTATGAAATTCACCACAAAATATTCAGCTCAGGCATGTGTTTAGGTACAATAGTGTTTTTTATATCACCTGAGTAAATAATTAGTATGCAAAAATAAACACGGCGAAAATGCTCAGGTACGCAACTTGAAAATAATTTTTATATTATTTCACCATGTTAGGTCAACTTTAAAAAAGGTCACTGTATAATGGATGGTATTAAATTTGAATTCAATGATATAATATCATTGTATAAGAAAAACGATTCTGAGCGGTGACGGTATGTCAGTCTATGTATAAGACATATTATATACATATCTATGGTATTAAACAAAAAATTGACCTATAATAGGTACCTATAATAAATTCCAAATTAATCATATCACAATATCCATTAGATACTTATAACGCGTTATACATCAACAAAAACCGTGATACTATCATAGATATATAATAGTACACTTTAGAAGTTTAAAGTACCTACGAATAATATTATTCAATCACAACAAAATAACTAAAATAGTTATTCTAGGTTTTTTAATATGTAATTTCGTCCAAATTTGAATTTAAAATGTCTGTAAAAAATAAGTGTGTTCATATATTTTTTAGATTTTTTGGTTATTTATGAGAACCTTTGTGTTGAATTTGTAATGCTTAGCTATAAAAACTGAACATTTTATAATTTTTTAATTCCAACGATTGATAATTTTCGAGATTTTGATAAATTTTGTCAAAATTCCAATTATAAAATTGATTTTATTTTAAAATTGATTTATTCCATTTATAAAAAAAAATCGTGCCTATGTATTTTTAATATTTTTCAACTGATATTGTAACAATATATCAGGAGCCTTGTATTAAACTTTCTTCTTTCCACCTAGGTAATAGGTATATCTAGTCTTTTATAACTTATAACTATACTTGTTCCAATATCAACTATTTTGTATGAAATTCACCACAAAATATTCAGCTCAGGCATGTGTTTAGGTACAATAGTGTTTTTTATATCACCTGAGTAAATAATTAGTATGCAAAAATAAACACGGCGAAAATGCTCTGGTACGAAACTTCAACATAATTTTATATTTTTCCACTTTGTTGGATCGACATTTAAATATTCCCAAATATTTTCAAATTAATTGATAATAATTACATTAAACATTTAAATACATGAACCTGGTCAAAAACATTTAAAAATCGAATTTTGACAAATGTTATCAAATTTTGTATTTAATAATTATTTTGTAGTTAAAAATGTATAAAATGTTCAACGTGTATAGGTAAGGATTGAATATTTAAAACAAGGTTCCACGTAAATAGTTATATCTTAATTACTTTATTCACAATAATATCATCAAATATACTTTGTAATATCATAGGCTGACTGACCGTTTTCTCTCTGAATCGTTTTTCTTATACAACGATATTATATTATCATTGAATTCAAATTTAACACCATCTATTAAAGTGACCCACTCGTAACCTACTGTACAGCAGAGCGACATCCACTTTTTTTTCATTGCATTTCCAAATTATTTTATCTTCAATCTTTCCCTCTTGTTGGAGAACAAAACCATTTTATAAATTAAAAGATCTAAAATATAATATCTACCTGTATTAATGGTATTCTGTTCGATTCAGACTAACTTCCAGAAAATCATACTTTTTTTTTTAAATTCTTTATTTTTATTTTTTTTTGGGGGTGGGGGGGTTATTGTTTTTAATCACCATTAATCTCTATCCAGAGCTAGATATGATCTCCCCCAAGATCACCGATGGTTTCGAAACTGTTGGAAGGAATCCGTGCACCCAGTTTGCGTTGGGTTGTTTATAGGTGTTGTAAATGCTTATACCGCTGACGTTTACTCCGATGGTCGATATTATGTCATTTATCTTTGTGGGTGGTATAATGGTGTATGCTGAGACGTCCTCTCGTATATAAATCGATGTTCCGTATTTCCACCGCTCGGCCACCTCGTCCCTCTTTTGTTATTTTATTGTTATTCAAAAACGAATAACTGTAGATACATGCAATTTTACTGAATGTTTATATTTTCATTTTTTATACACCATAAACATTTGATAATATTTTGACTCTTTTTGACCTGTTTACGGACATTGTACGTTTTCAATTTTCTAATTTTTTTTTCTAAAAATATCAATAAAATTTCATTTGTCGGGAAAAAAGAGTGAAAATTTAATGCAATGCTCCTGATATATTGTAACAATAACAGTTGAAAAATATTAAAAATACATAGGCACATTTTTTATTTTTATAATCATTTAAAGTTCAAATTTTGACAAAATGTATCATATTTAAAATTTTATAATTATTTTGTAGTTAGAAATTCATAAAATGTTCAACTTTTATAGCTAAGGATTGAAAATTTAAAACAAGGGTCCATGTTAATAGGTGAATATATTATTAATTACTTTATTCACAGTAATATCATCAAATCTACTTAGTAATATTATAGACTGACTGACCGTTTTCTCTCAGAATCGGTTTTCTTTACAATGTCATTATATAATTAAATTCATATTTAACAAAATCCATTACAGTGACCCACTTGTAACCTACTATACAGCAGAGCGACTTTTTAAACATTTCCTTTAACTTTTTTTTATAAACTGTTATAAAGGGAAGCCATTGTTCATGTAGGTGCTCACATATATATTATATACCTACCTATTGCATTTAAATAATTACAATACCTGGTAATTTTAATGTTTCTAAGATCTCTAAATTTTACTATCTACTTGTCAATTATACATTTATACATTTCATAACATATAATGAATGTATAAGTATTATTATGATTTAAATAACACATCATTATTAATTGGTTATAGGTTACAAATGAAATTTCAGGACACTTTATATCTCTGTTGTATCTGTCTGTTTATACTTAATAGTACAAGAACATAGTTACGACGAGTGGTTGAGTTAATGTTTAACAACAGTTCTATTCAAAGTTCCAATCTAATTTTACTAGCCAGTATTATAAAAAATAATCAACATGCGAACATGCGATATAGGTTGCTATGCTAGCCAATTTGAAAAACGTTGGTATCAAAATATAAAGGTTATCAAATTATTTTTAGTTTGTAGGTACATTGAATTTTATGTTTTATTCTGTATTATTTAAATACGTTTAGAAGACGGAAATTTAGCACGCCTTCAGACTGAGCTTGTTTTATCTACGAATTAAAAGATTTATGTATTGTTTACAATGACATGCTTGTTGAATTTTATAAAAACGGTAAACTATTACTTAAATATTTGGAAATAAAGTATAATGTTTCATATTGATATGATTAATATTTATCAACAAATGTCTTCTTTCCACCTAGGTAATAGGTATATCTAGTCTTTTATAACTTATAACTATACTTGTTCCAATATCAACTATTTTGTATGAAATTCACCACAAAATATTCAGCTCAGGCATGTGTTTAGGTACAATAGTGTTTTTTATATCACCTGAGTAAATAATTAGTATGCAAAAATAAACACGGCGAAAATGCTCAGGTACGCAACTTGAAAATAATTTTTATATTATTTCACCATGTTAGGTCAACTTTAAAAAAGGTCACTGTATAATGGATGGTATTAAATTTGAATTCAATGATATAATATCATTGTATAAGAAAAACGATTCTGAGCGGTGACGGTATGTCAGTCTATGTATAAGACATATTATATACATATCTATGGTATTAAACAAAAAATTGACCTATAATAGGTACCTATAATAAATTCCAAATTAATCATATCACAATATCCATTAGATACTTATAACGCGTTATACATCAACAAAAACCGTAATACTATCATAGATATATAATAGTACACTTTAGAAGTTTAAAGTACCTACGAATAATATTATTCAATCACAACAAAATAACTAAAATAGTTATTCTAGGTTTTTTAATATGTAATTTCGTCCAAATTTGAATTTAAAATGTCTGTAAAAAATAAGTGTGTTCATATATTTTTTAGATTTTTTGGTTATTTATGAGAACCTTTGTGTTGAATTTGTAATGCTTAGCTATAAAACTGAACATTTTATAATTTTTTAATTCCAACGATTGATAATTTTCGAGATTTTGATAAATTTTGTCAAAATTCCAATTATAAAATTGATTTTATTTTAAAATTGATTTATTCCATTTATAAAAAAAAATCGTGCCTATGTATTTTTAATATTTTTCAACTGATATTGTAACAATATATCAGGAGCCTTGTATTAAACTTTCTTCTTTCCACCTAGGTAATAGGTATATCTAGTCTTTTATAACTTATAACTATACTTGTTCCAATATCAACTATTTTGTATGAAATTCACCACAAAATATTCAGCTCAGGCATGTGTTTAGGTACAATAGTGTTTTTTATATCACCTGAGTAAATAATTAGTATGCAAAAATAAACACGGCGAAAATGCTCTGGTACGAAACTTCAACATAATTTTATATTTTTCCACTTTGTTGGATCGACATTTAAATATTCCCAAATATTTTCAAATTAATTGATAATAATTACATTAAACATTTAAATACATGAACCTGGTCAAAAACATTTAAAAATCGAATTTTGACAAATGTTATCAAATTTTGTATTTAATAATTATTTTGTAGTTAAAAATGTATAAAATGTTCAACGTGTATAGGTAAGGATTGAATATTTAAAACAAGGTTCCACGTAAATAGTTATATCTTAATTACTTTATTCACAATAATATCATCAAATATACTTTGTAATATCATAGGCTGACTGACCGTTTTCTCTCTGAATCGTTTTTCTTATACAACGATATTATATTATCATTGAATTCAAATTTAACACCATCTATTAAAGTGACCCACTCGTAACCTACTGTACAGCAGAGCGACATCCACTTTTTTTTCATTGCATTTCCAAATTATTTTATCTTCAATCTTTCCCTCTTGTTGGAGAACAAAACCATTTTATAAATTAAAAGATCTAAAATATAATATCTACCTGTATTAATGGTATTCTGTTCGATTCAGACTAACTTCCAGAAAATCATACTTTTTTTTTTTAATTCTTTATTTTTATTTTTTTTTGGGGGTGGGGGGGTTATTGTTTTTAATCACCATTAATCTCTATCCAGAGCTAGATATGATCTCCCCCAAGATCACCGATGGTTTCGAAACTGTTGGAAGGAATCCGTGCACCCAGTTTGCGTTGGGTTGTTTATAGGTGTTGTAAATGCTTATACCGCTGACGTTTACTCCGATGGTCGATATTATGTCATTTATCTTTGTGGGTGGTATAATGGTGTATGCTGAGACGTCCTCTCGTATATAAATCGATGTTCCGTATTTCCACCGCTCGGCCACCTCGTCCCTCTTTTGTTATTTTATTGTTATTCAAAAACGAATAACTGTAGATACATGCAATTTTACTGAATGTTTATATTTTCATTTTTTATACACCATAAACATTTGATAATATTTTGACTCTTTTTGACCTGTTTACGGACATTGTACGTTTTCAATTTTCTAATTTTTTTTTCTAAAAATATCAATAAAATTTCATTTGTCGGGAAAAAAGAGTGAAAATTTAATGCAATGCTCCTGATATATTGTAACAATAACAGTTGAAAAATATTAAAAATACATAGGCACATTTTTTTTTTTTTATAATCATTTAAAGTTCAAATTTTGACAAAATGTATCATATTTAAAATTTAATAATTATTTTGTAGTTAGAAATTCATAAAATGTTCAACTTTTATAGCTAAGGATTGAAAATTTAAAACAAGGGTCCATGTAAATAGGTGAATATATTATTAATTACTTTATTCACAGTAATATCATCAAATCTACTTAGTAATATTATAGGCTGACTGACCGTTTTCTCTCAGAATCGGTTTCTTTACAATGTCATTATATAATTAAATTCATATTTAACACCATCCATTACAGTGACCCACTTGTAACCTACTATACAGCAGAGCGACTTTTTAAACATTTCTTTTAACTTTTTTTTATAAACTGTTATAAAGGGAAGCCATTGTTCATGTAGGTGCTCACATATATATTATATACCTACCTATTGCATTTAAATAATTACAATACCTGGTAATTTTAATGTTTCTAAGATCTCTAAATTTTACTATCTACTTGTCAATTATACATTTATACATTTCATAACATATAATGAATGTATAAGTATTATTATGATTTAAATAACACATCATTATTAATTGGTTATAGGTTACAAATGAAATTTCAGGACACTTTATATCTCTGTTGTATCTGTCTGTTTATACTTAATAGTACAAGTACATAGTTACGACGAGTGGTTGAGTTAATGTTTAACAACAGTTCTATTCAAAGTTCCAATCTAATTTTACTAGCCAGTATTATAAAAAATAATCAACATGCGAACATGCGATATAGGTTGCTATGCTAGCCAATTTGAAAAACGTTGGTATCAAAATATAAAGGTTATCAAATTATTTTTAGTTTGTAGGTACATTGAATTTTATGTTTTATTCTGTATTATTTAAATACGTTTAGAAGACGGAAATTTAGCACGCCTTCAGACTGAGCTTGTTTTATCTACGAATTAAAAGATTTATGTATTGTTTACAATGACATGCTTGTTGAATTTTATAAAAACGGTAAACTATTACTTAAATATTTGGAAATAAAGTATAATGTTTCATATTGATATGATTAATATTTATCAACAAATGTCTTCTTTCCACCTAGGTAATAGGTATATCTAGTCTTTTATAACTTATAACTATACTTGTTCCAATATCAACTATTTTGTATGAAATTCACCACAAAATATTCAGCTCAGGCATGTGTTTAGGTACAATAGTGTTTTTTATATCACCTGAGTAAATAATTAGTATGCAAAAATAAACACGGCGAAAATGCTCAGGTACGCAACTTGAAAATAATTTTTATATTATTTCACCATGTTAGGTCAACTTTAAAAAAGGTCACTGTATAATGGATGGTATTAAATTTGAATTCAATGATATAATATCATTGTATAAGAAAAACGATTCTGAGCGGTGACGGTATGTCAGTCTATGTATAAGACATATTATATACATATCTATGGTATTAAACAAAAAATTGACCTATAATAGGTACCTATAATAAATTCCAAATTAATCATATCACAATATCCATTAGATACTTATAACGCGTTATACATCAACAAAAACCGTGATACTATCATAGATATATAATAGTACACTTTAGAAGTTTAAAGTACCTACGAATAATATTATTCAATCACAACAAAATAACTAAAATAGTTATTCTAGGTTTTTTAATATGTAATTTCGTCCAAATTTGAATTTAAAATGTCTGTAAAAAATAAGTGTGTTCATATATTTTTTAGATTTTTTGGTTATTTATGAGAACCTTTGTGTTGAATTTGTAATGCTTAGCTATAAAAACTGAACATTTTATAATTTTTTAATTCCAACGATTGATAATTTTCGAGATTTTGATAAATTTTGTCAAAATTCCAATTATAAAATTGATTTTATTTTAAAATTGATTTATTCCATTTATAAAAAAAATCGTGCCTATGTATTTTTAATATTTTTCAACTGATATTGTAACAATATATCAGGAGCCTTGTATTAAACTTTCTTCTTTCCACCTAGGTAATAGGTATATCTAGTCTTTTATAACTTATAACTATACTTGTTCCAATATCAACTATTTTGTATGAAATTCACCACAAAATATTCAGCTCAGGCATGTGTTTAGGTACAATAGTGTTTTTTATATCACCTGAGTAAATAATTAGTATGCAAAAATAAACACGGCGAAAATGCTCTGGTACGAAACTTCAACATAATTTTATATTTTTCCACTTTGTTGGATCGACATTTAAATATTCCCAAATATTTTCAAATTAATTGATAATAATTACATTAAACATTTAAATACATGAACCTGGTCAAAAACATTTAAAAATCGAATTTTGACAAATGTTATCAAATTTTGTATTTAATAATTATTTTGTAGTTAAAAATGTATAAAATGTTCAACGTGTATAGGTAAGGATTGAATATTTAAAACAAGGTTCCACGTAAATAGTTATATCTTAATTACTTTATTCACAATAATATCATCAAATATACTTTGTAATATCATAGGCTGACTGACCGTTTTCTCTCTGAATCGTTTTTCTTATACAACGATATTATATTATCATTGAATTCAAATTTAACACCATCTATTAAAGTGACCCACTCGTAACCTACTGTACAGCAGAGCGACATCCACTTTTTTTTCATTGCATTTCCAAATTATTTTATCTTCAATCTTTCCCTCTTGTTGGAGAACAAAACCATTTTATAAATTAAAAGATCTAAAATATAATATCTACCTGTATTAATGGTATTCTGTTCGATTCAGACTAACTTCCAGAAAATCATACTTTTTTTTTTTAATTCTTTATTTTTATTTTTTTTTGGGGGTGGGGGGGTTATTGTTTTTAATCACCATTAATCTCTATCCAGAGCTAGATATGATCTCCCCCAAGATCACCGATGGTTTCGAAACTGTTGGAAGGAATCCGTGCACCCAGTTTGCGTTGGGTTGTTTATAGGTGTTGTAAATGCTTATACCGCTGACGTTTACTCCGATGGTCGATATTATGTCATTTATCTTTGTGGGTGGTATAATGGTGTATGCTGAGACGTCCTCTCGTATATAAATCGATGTTCCGTATTTCCACCGCTCGGCCACCTCGTCCCTCTTTTGTTATTTTATTGTTATTCAAAAACGAATAACTGTAGATACATGCAATTTTACTGAATGTTTATATTTTCATTTTTTATACACCATAAACATTTGATAATATTTTGACTCTTTTTGACCTGTTTACGGACATTGTACGTTTTCAATTTTCTAATTTTTTTTTCTAAAAATATCAATAAAATTTCATTTGTCGGGAAAAAAGAGTGAAAATTTAATGCAATGCTCCTGATATATTGTAACAATAACAGTTGAAAAATATTAAAAATACATAGGCACATTTTTTTTTTTTTATAATCATTTAAAGTTCAAATTTTGACAAAATGTATCATATTTAAAATTTAATAATTATTTTGTAGTTAGAAATTCATAAAATGTTCAACTTTTATAGCTAAGGATTGAAAATTTAAAACAAGGGTCCATGTAAATAGGTGAATATATTATTAATTACTTTATTCACAGTAATATCATCAAATCTACTTAGTAATATTATAGGCTGACTGACCGTTTTCTCTCAGAATCGGTTTCTTTACAATGTCATTATATAATTAAATTCATATTTAACACCATCCATTACAGTGACCCACTTGTAACCTACTATACAGCAGAGCGACTTTTTAAACATTTCTTTTAACTTTTTTTTATAAACTGTTATAAAGGGAAGCCATTGTTCATGTAGGTGCTCACATATATATTATATACCTACCTATTGCATTTAAATAATTACAATACCTGGTAATTTTAATGTTTCTAAGATCTCTAAATTTTACTATCTACTTGTCAATTATACATTTATACATTTCATAACATATAATGAATGTATAAGTATTATTATGATTTAAATAACACATCATTATTAATTGGTTATAGGTTACAAATGAAATTTCAGGACACTTTATATCTCTGTTGTATCTGTCTGTTTATACTTAATAGTACAAGTACATAGTTACGACGAGTGGTTGAGTTAATGTTTAACAACAGTTCTATTCAAAGTTCCAATCTAATTTTACTAGCCAGTATTATAAAAAATAATCAACATGCGAACATGCGATATAGGTTGCTATGCTAGCCAATTTGAAAAACGTTGGTATCAAAATATAAAGGTTATCAAATTATTTTTAGTTTGTAGGTACATTGAATTTTATGTTTTATTCTGTATTATTTAAATACGTTTAGAAGACGGAAATTTAGCACGCCTTCAGACTGAGCTTGTTTTATCTACGAATTAAAAGATTTATGTATTGTTTACAATGACATGCTTGTTGAATTTTATAAAAACGGTAAACTATTACTTAAATATTTGGAAATAAAGTATAATGTTTCATATTGATATGATTAATATTTATCAACAAATGTCTTCTTTCCACCTAGGTAATAGGTATATCTAGTCTTTTATAACTTATAACTATACTTGTTCCAATATCAACTATTTTGTATGAAATTCACCACAAAATATTCAGCTCAGGCATGTGTTTAGGTACAATAGTGTTTTTTATATCACCTGAGTAAATAATTAGTATGCAAAAATAAACACGGCGAAAATGCTCAGGTACGCAACTTGAAAATAATTTTTATATTATTTCACCATGTTAGGTCAACTTTAAAAAAGGTCACTGTATAATGGATGGTATTAAATTTGAATTCAATGATATAATATCATTGTATAAGAAAAACGATTCTGAGCGGTGACGGTATGTCAGTCTATGTATAAGACATATTATATACATATCTATGGTATTAAACAAAAAATTGACCTATAATAGGTACCTATAATAAATTCCAAATTAATCATATCACAATATCCATTAGATACTTATAACGCGTTATACATCAACAAAAACCGTGATACTATCATAGATATATAATAGTACACTTTAGAAGTTTAAAGTACCTACGAATAATATTATTCAATCACAACAAAATAACTAAAATAGTTATTCTAGGTTTTTTAATATGTAATTTCGTCCAAATTTGAATTTAAAATGTCTGTAAAAAATAAGTGTGTTCATATATTTTTTAGATTTTTTGGTTATTTATGAGAACCTTTGTGTTGAATTTGTAATGCTTAGCTATAAAAACTGAACATTTTATAATTTTTTAATTCCAACGATTGATAATTTTCGAGATTTTGATAAATTTTGTCAAAATTCCAATTATAAAATTGATTTTATTTTAAAATTGATTTATTCCATTTATAAAAAAAAATCGTGCCTATGTATTTTTAATATTTTTCAACTGATATTGTAACAATATATCAGGAGCCTTGTATTAAACTTTCTTCTTTCCACCTAGGTAATAGGTATATCTAGTCTTTTATAACTTATAACTATACTTGTTCCAATATCAACTATTTTGTATGAAATTCACCACAAAATATTCAGCTCAGGCATGTGTTTAGGTACAATAGTGTTTTTTATATCACCTGAGTAAATAATTAGTATGCAAAAATAAACACGGCGAAAATGCTCTGGTACGAAACTTCAACATAATTTTATATTTTTCCACTTTGTTGGATCGACATTTAAATATTCCCAAATATTTTCAAATTAATTGATAATAATTACATTAAACATTTAAATACATGAACCTGGTCAAAAACATTTAAAAATCGAATTTTGACAAATGTTATCAAATTTTGTATTTAATAATTATTTTGTAGTTAAAAATGTATAAAATGTTCAACGTGTATAGGTAAGGATTGAATATTTAAAACAAGGTTCCACGTAAATAGTTATATCTTAATTACTTTATTCACAATAATATCATCAAATATACTTTGTAATATCATAGGCTGACTGACCGTTTTCTCTCTGAATCGTTTTTCTTATACAACGATATTATATTATCATTGAATTCAAATTTAACACCATCTATTAAAGTGACCCACTCGTAACCTACTGTACAGCAGAGCGACATCCACTTTTTTTTCATTGCATTTCCAAATTATTTTATCTTCAATCTTTCCCTCTTGTTGGAGAACAAAACCATTTTATAAATTAAAAGATCTAAAATATAATATCTACCTGTATTAATGGTATTCTGTTCGATTCAGACTAACTTCCAGAAAATCATACTTTTTTTTTTAAATTCTTTATTTTTATTTTTTTTTGGGGGTGGGGGGGTTATTGTTTTTAATCACCATTAATCTCTATCCAGAGCTAGATATGATCTCCCCCAAGATCACCGATGGTTTCGAAACTGTTGGAAGGAATCCGTGCACCCAGTTTGCGTTGGGTTGTTTATAGGTGTTGTAAATGCTTATACCGCTGACGTTTACTCCGATGGTCGATATTATGTCATTTATCTTTGTGGGTGGTATAATGGTGTATGCTGAGACGTCCTCTCGTATATAAATCGATGTTCCGTATTTCCACCGCTCGGCCACCTCGTCCCTCTTTTGTTATTTTATTGTTATTCAAAAACGAATAACTGTAGATACATGCAATTTTACTGAATGTTTATATTTTCATTTTTTATACACCATAAACATTTGATAATATTTTGACTCTTTTTGACCTGTTTACGGACATTGTACGTTTTCAATTTTCTAATTTTTTTTCTAAAAATATCAATAAAATTTCATTTGTCGGGAAAAAAGAGTGAAAATTTAATGCAATGCTCCTGATATATTGTAACAATAACAGTTGAAAAATATTAAAAATACATAGGCACATTTTTTTTTTTTATAATCATTTAAAGTTCAAATTTTGACAAAATGTATCATATTTAAAATTTAATAATTATTTTGTAGTTAGAAATTCATAAAATGTTCAACTTTTATAGCTAAGGATTGAAAATTTAAAACAAGGGTCCATGTAAATAGGTGAATATATTATTAATTACTTTATTCACAGTAATATCATCAAATCTACTTAGTAATATTATAGGCTGACTGACCGTTTTCTCTCAGAATCGGTTTCTTTACAATGTCATTATATAATTAAATTCATATTTAACACCATCCATTACAGTGACCCACTTGTAACCTACTATACAGCAGAGCGACTTTTTAAACATTTCCTTTAACTTTTTTTTATAAACTGTTATAAAGGGAAGCCATTGTTCATGTAGGTGCTCACATATATATTATATACCTACCTATTGCATTTAAATAATTACAATACCTGGTAATTTTAATGTTTCTAAGATCTCTAAATTTTACTATCTACTTGTCAATTATACATTTATACATTTCATAACATATAATGAATGTATAAGTATTATTATGATTTAAATAACACATCATTATTAATTGGTTATAGGTTACAAATGAAATTTCAGGACACTTTATATCTCTGTTGTATCTGTCTGTTTATACTTAATAGTACAAGTACATAGTTACGACGAGTGGTTGAGTTAATGTTTAACAACAGTTCTATTCAAAGTTCCAATCTAATTTTACTAGCCAGTATTATAAAAAATAATCAACATGCGAACATGCGATATAGGTTGCTATGCTAGCCAATTTGAAAAACGTTGGTATCAAAATATAAAGGTTATCAAATTATTTTTAGTTTGTAGGTACATTGAATTTTATGTTTTATTCTGTATTATTTAAATACGTTTAGAAGACGGAAATTTAGCACGCCTTCAGACTGAGCTTGTTTTATCTACGAATTAAAAGATTTATGTATTGTTTACAATGACATGCTTGTTGAATTTTATAAAAACGGTAAACTATTACTTAAATATTTGGAAATAAAGTATAATGTTTCATATTGATATGATTAATATTTATCAACAAATGTCTTCTTTCCACCTAGGTAATAGGTATATCTAGTCTTTTATAACTTATAACTATACTTGTTCCAATATCAACTATTTTGTATGAAATTCACCACAAAATATTCAGCTCAGGCATGTGTTTAGGTACAATAGTGTTTTTTATATCACCTGAGTAAATAATTAGTATGCAAAAATAAACACGGCGAAAATGCTCAGGTACGCAACTTGAAAATAATTTTTATATTATTTCACCATGTTAGGTCAACTTTAAAAAAGGTCACTGTATAATGGATGGTATTAAATTTGAATTCAATGATATAATATCATTGTATAAGAAAAACGATTCTGAGCGGTGACGGTATGTCAGTCTATGTATAAGACATATTATATACATATCTATGGTATTAAACAAAAAATTGACCTATAATAGGTACCTATAATAAATTCCAAATTAATCATATCACAATATCCATTAGATACTTATAACGCGTTATACATCAACAAAAACCGTGATACTATCATAGATATATAATAGTACACTTTAGAAGTTTAAAGTACCTACGAATAATATTATTCAATCACAACAAAATAACTAAAATAGTTATTCTAGGTTTTTTAATATGTAATTTCGTCCAAATTTGAATTTAAAATGTCTGTAAAAAATAAGTGTGTTCATATATTTTTTAGATTTTTTGGTTATTTATGAGAACCTTTGTGTTGAATTTGTAATGCTTAGCTATAAAAACTGAACATTTTATAATTTTTTAATTCCAACGATTGATAATTTTCGAGATTTTGATAAATTTTGTCAAAATTCCAATTATAAAATTGATTTTATTTTAAAATTGATTTATTCCATTTATAAAAAAAAATCGTGCCTATGTATTTTTAATATTTTTCAACTGATATTGTAACAATATATCAGGAGCCTTGTATTAAACTTTCTTCTTTCCACCTAGGTAATAGGTATATCTAGTCTTTTATAACTTATAACTATACTTGTTCCAATATCAACTATTTTGTATGAAATTCACCACAAAATATTCAGCTCAGGCATGTGTTTAGGTACAATAGTGTTTTTTATATCACCTGAGTAAATAATTAGTATGCAAAAATAAACACGGCGAAAATGCTCTGGTACGAAACTTCAACATAATTTTATATTTTTCCACTTTGTTGGATCGACATTTAAATATTCCCAAATATTTTTAAATTAATTGATAATAATTACATTAAACATTTAAATACAAGAACCTGGTCAAAAACATTTAAAAATCGAATTTTGACAAATGTTATCAAATTTTGTATTTAATAATTATTTTGTAGTTAAAAATGTATAAAATGTTCAACGTGTATAGGTAAGGATTGAATATTTAAAACAAGGTTCCACGTAAATAGTTATATCTTAATTACTTTATTCACAATAATATCATCAAATATACTTTGTAATATCATAGGCTGACTGACCGTTTTCGCTCTGAATCGTTTTTCTTATACAACGATATTATATTATCATTGAATTCAAATTTAACACCATCTATTAAAGTGACCCACTCGTAACCTACTGTACAGCAGAGCGACATCCACTTTTTTTTCATTGCATTTCCAAATTATTTTATCTTCAATCTTTCCCTCTTGTTGGAGAACAAAACCATTTTATAAATTAAAAGATCTAAAATATAATATCTACCTGTATTAATGGTATTCTGTTCGATTCAGACTAACTTCCAGAAAATCATACTTTTTTTTTTAAATTCTTTATTTTTATTTTTTTTTGGGGGTGGGGGGGTTATTGTTTTTAATCACCATTAATCTCTATCCAGAGCTAGATATGATCTCCCCCAAGATCACCGATGGTTTCGAAACTGTTGGAAGGAATCCGTGCACCCAGTTTGCGTTGGGTTGTTTATAGGTGTTGTAAATGCTTATACCGCTGACGTTTACTCCGATGGTCGATATTATGTCATTTATCTTTGTGGGTGGTATAATGGTGTATGCTGAGACGTCCTCTCGTATATAAATCGATGTTCCGTATTTCGACCGCTCGGCCACCTCGTCCCTCTTTTGTTGTTTTATTGTTATTCAAAAACGAATAACTGTAGATACATGCAATTTTACTGAATGTTTATATTTTCATTTTTTATACAGCATAAAAATTTGATAATATTTTGACTCTTTTTGACCTGTTTACGGACATTGTAAGTTTTCAATTTTCTAATTTTTTTTTCTATAAATATCAATAAAATTTCATTTGTCGGGAAAAAAGAGTGAAAATTTAATGCAATGCTCCTGATATATTGTAACAATAGCAGTTGAAAAATATTAAAAATACATAGGCACATTTTTTTTTTTTTATAATCATTTAAAGTTCAAATTTTGACAAAATGTATCATATTTAAAATTTAATAATTATTTTGTAGTTAGAAATTCATAAAATGTTCAACTTTTATAGCTAAGGATTAAAAATTTAAAACAAGGGTCCATGTAAATAGGTGAATATATTATTAATTACTTTATTCACAGTAATATCATCAAATCTACTTAGTAATATTATAGGCTGACTGACCGTTTTCTCTCAGAATCGGTTTCTTTACAATGTCATTATATAATTAAATTCATATTTAACACCATCCATTACAGTGACCCACTTGTAACCTACTATACAGCAGAGCGACTTTTTAAACATTTCTTTTAACTTTTTTTTATAAACTGTTATAAAGGGAAGCCATTGTTCATGTAGGTGCTCACATATATATTATATACCTACCTATTGCATTTAAATAATTACAATACCTGGTAATTTTAATGTTTCTAAGATCTCTAAATTTTACTATCTACTTGTCAATTATACATTTATACATTTCATAACATATAATGAATGTATAAGTATTATTATGATTTAAATAACACATCATTATTAATTGGTTATAGGTTACAAATGAAATTTCAGGACACTTTATATCTCTGTTGTATCTGTCTGTTTATACTTAATAGTACAAGTACATAGTTACGACGAGTGGTTGAGTTAATGTTTAACAACAGTTCTATTCAAAGTTCCAATCTAATTTTACTAGCCAGTATTATAAAAAATAATCAACATGCGAACATGCGATATAGGTTGCTATGCTAGCCAATTTGAAAAACGTTGGTATCAAAATATAAAGGTTATCAAATTATTTTTAGTTTGTAGGTACATTGAATTTTATGTTTTATTCTGTATTATTTAAATACGTTTAGAAGACGGAAATTTAGCACGCCTTCAGACTGAGCTTGTTTTATCTACGAATTAAAAGATTTATGTATTGTTTACAATGACATGCTTGTTGAATTTTATAAAAACGGTAAACTATTACTTAAATATTTGGAAATAAAGTATAATGTTTCATATTGATATGATTAATATTTATCAACAAATGTCTTCTTTCCACCTAGGTAATAGGTATATCTAGTCTTTTATAACTTATAACTATACTTGTTCCAATATCAACTATTTTGTATGAAATTCACCACAAAATATTCAGCTCAGGCATGTGTTTAGGTACAATAGTGTTTTTATATCACCTGAGTAAATAATTAGTATGCAAAAATAAACACGGCGAAAATGCTCAGGTACGCAACTTGAAAATAATTTTTATATTATTTCACCATGTTAGGTCAACTTTAAAAAAGGTCACTGTATAATGGATGGTATTAAATTTGAATTCAATGATATAATATCATTGTATAAGAAAAACGATTCTGAGCGGTGACGGTATGTCAGTCTATGTATAAGACATATTATATACATATCTATGGTATTAAACAAAAAATTGACCTATAATAGGTACCTATAATAAATTCCAAATTAATCATATCACAATATCCATTAGATACTTATAACGCGTTATACATCAACAAAAACCGTGATACTATCATAGATATATAATAGTACACTTTAGAAGTTTAAAGTACCTACGAATAATATTATTCAATCACAACAAAATAACTAAAATAGTTATTCTAGGTTTTTTAATATGTAATTTCGTCCAAATTTGAATTTAAAATGTCTGTAAAAAATAAGTGTGTTCATATATTTTTTAGATTTTTTGGTTATTTATGAGAACCTTTGTGTTGAATTTGTAATGCTTAGCTATAAAAACTGAACATTTTATAATTTTTTAATTCCAACGATGATTGATAATTTTCAGATTTTGATAAATTTTGTCAAAATTCCAATTATAAAAGTGATTTTATTTTAAAATTGATTTATGCCATTTATAAAAAAAAATCGTGGCCTATGTATTTTTAATAGTTTTCAACTGATATTGTAAACAATATATCAGGAGCCTTGTATTAATCCTTTCTTCTTTCCACCTAGGTAATAGGTATATCTAGTCTTTATAACTTATAACTATACCTTTTTCCAATATCAACTATTTTGTATGAAATTCCACACAAAATATTCAGCTCAGGCATGTGTTTAGGTAAATAGTGTTTTTAGTATCACCTGAGTAAATAATTAGTATGCAAAATAAACACGGCGAAATGCCTGGTACGAAACTTCAACATAATTTTATATTTTTCCAACTTTGTTTGGAGCGACATTTAAATATTCCCCAAATATTTTAAATTAATTGATAATAATTACATTAACATTTAAATACATGAACATGGTCAAAACATTTAAAAATCGAATTTTGACAAATGTTATCAAATTTTGTATTTAATAATTATTTTGTAGTTAAAAATGTATAAAATGTTCAACGTGTATAGGTAAGGATTGAATATTTTATTTAAAACAAGGTCCACGTAAATTAGTATATCTTAATTACTTTATTCACAATAATATCATCAAATTATACTTTGTAATATCATAGGGCTGACTGACCGTTTTCGTATATCTGAATTCGTTTTTTATATACAACGATATTAGATTAATCTATTGAATTCAAATTTAACACCATCTATTTAACAGGACCCACTCGTAACTACTGTACAGCAGAGAGACATCCACTTTTTTTTCAATTGCATTTCCAAATTATTTTAATCTTCAATCTTTCCCTCTTGTGGTGAGAAACAAAACATTTTATAAATTAAAAGATCTAAAATTATAATATCTTACCTGTAATAACTGGTATTCTGTTAGATTCAGACTAACTTCCAGAAAAATCATACTTTTTTTTTAATTCTTAATTTTTTTTTTTTTGGGGGTGGGGGGGTTATTGTTTTTAATCACCATTAATCTCTATCCAGAGCTAGATATGATCTCCCCCAAGATCACCGATGGTTTCGAAAATGTTGGAAGGAATCGTGCACCCAGTTTGCTTGGGTTTTTTATAGGTGTGTAAATGCTTATACCGCTGACGTTTACTCCGATGGTCGATATTAGTCATTTATCTTTGTGGGGGTGTATAATGGTGTATGCTGAGACGTCCTCTCGTATATAAATCGATGTTCCGTATTTCACCGCTCGGCCACCTCGTCCCTTTTTGTTATTTTTATTGTTATCAAAAACGAATAACTGTAGATACATGCAATTTTACTGAATGTTTATATTTTTCATTTTTTATACACCATAACATTTGATAATATTTTGACTCTTTTTGGACCTGTTACGGACATTGTACGTTTCAATTTTTCATTTTTTTGTCTAAAAATATCAATAAAATTTCATTTGTCGGGAAAAAAGAGTGAAAATTTAATGCAATGCTCCTGATATATTGTAACAATAGCAGTTGAAAAATATAAAAATACATAGGCACATTTTTTTTTTGGGATAATCATTTAAAGTCAAATTTTGACAAAATGTATATTTAAAAGTTTAATAATTATTTTGTAGTTAGAAATTCATAAAATGTTCAACTTTTATAGCTAAGGATTGAAAATTTAAAACAAGGGTCCATGTAAATAGGTGAATATATTATTAATTACTTTATTCACAGTAATATCATCAAATCTACTTAGTAATATTATAGGCTGACTGACCGTTTTCTCTCAGAATCGGTTTCTTTACAATGTCATTATATAATTAAATTCATATTTAACAAAATCCATTACAGTGACCCACTTGTAACCTACTATACAGCAGAGCGACTTTTTAAACATTTCTTTTAACTTTTTTTTATAAACTGTTATAAAGGGAAGCCATTGTTCATGTAGGTGCTCACATATATATTATATACCTACCTATTGCATTTAAATAATTACAATACCTGGTAATTTTAATGTTTCTAATCTCTCTAAATTTTACTATCTACTTGTCAATTATACATTTATACATTTCATAACATATAATGAATGTATAAGTATTATTATGATTTAAATAACACATCATTATTAATTGGTTATAGGTTACAAATGAAATTTCAGGACACTTTATATCTCTGTTGTATCTGTCTGTTTATACTTAATAGTACAAGACATAGTTACGACGAGGGTGAGTTAATGTTTAACAACAGTTCTATTCAAAGTTCCAATCTAATTTTACTAGCCAGTATTATAAAAAATAATCAACATGCGAACATGCGATATAGGTTGCTATGCTAGCCAATTTGAAAAACGTTGGTATCAAAATATAAAGGTTATCAAATTATTTTTAGTTTGTAGGTACATTGAATTTTATGTTTTATTCTGTATTATTTAAATACGTTTAGAAGACGGAAATTTAGCACGCCTTCAGACTGAGCTTGTTTTATCTACGAATTAAA